>JARQOD010000001.1:848042222-848306984 GCA_033576555.1 Oophaga sylvatica | reverse complement strand
TGCCACAACGAAAAGTGTCAGTATAAAGGGTTGTAAAGACATAATTTATATTCTTCAAGGTTTTTATTTTTAAAAAAGGGGGCTGGTTAGTAAATTAAAAAAATTAAAAGGCTGCTAGATTTTTGGGCTGTTCGGGGATTTTATAAAATTTTTTGGGAAATTCATGAAAAAAAGAGCGGAAGTTGCAAAAATTATTGTTTTATATCCTTTGCCCCTAGTTTCTTGGGATTTTTAAAATTTTAAACAACAGATTTAATAAGACTTTTTGTCGTTTATGAAGGCTTAGAAGGCCTTTGAAGGGGCCAATTTCTTTAAAAGACTGTTTGGGTAAAAATTTATTGGCCTTTTTTTTTTAGCAAGTGAGATCATCTAATTGAAACTGTAAATACTTTTTTAAATATACTTTGAAATATGGAACTTTATTTTTTTTCCTGACAAAAGGAAAACTCACCACCTTCGGGCGCCTTTTCCCACTCTTGTTCAACTTAAAAAAAGTTTTTTAAAAAAATATCTAATCTGGTCCTCCATTCAGTTTCCCCATTGCTTTAACATGTTTACAAATTTTTAAAGGGTTGAGGAAACTTTAAGTCCATCTAGTTCCCCCCTTTCCCTTTCCTAACCTGCCCTAACATTTTGCCCCAGGAAGGGAAAAAAAAAACCCTAAGTGGCAAACATAAGCTTCACTTTGGGGGAAAAAAAAATTCCTCCCACTCCTCATATGGCAATCAGACTGCCCCGGGATCAATGAGTATTAGAAACAGTGAAATACCCTGAAATTTTTACTTTAAAAAAAAGGGATCCGTCCTTTTTCTTAAATTTTGAAGGAACATCATTACAACATTAAGGGCAGATTTTTTCCTTTGTCCACTGCTCTTACAGTAAAAAAAATCTGCGCCCTGTGATTATGGCTAAACCTTTTTTCCTCCAAAACGAAAGGGATGCCCCCTTTCCCCGTCACGGGTTAAAGATTTTAAATAGACCCTTTAGGGTTTTTTGTACTGCCCCCCTCATATATTTTACATTGAAAAATTAAATCCCCCCTTGGGCCTTTTTTTTTTTTTTCCAAACTAAAAAACCCCCAATTGAAATTTCCCGTCTTTTTTATTGCGACCCCCCAGTTTCTTAAAACCTTGGTCGCTTTTCTCTGAACCCGCTCCGGGTTAAAGCAATGTCTTTTTTTACAGGGGAAACCCAAACGAAACACAGTATTTTTGGGTGTGGTCGCACCGTGTCTTTTTTTGGGGAAAAAATTATGTTCTCCTCATGGCTTTCTTTCCCTTTTTTTAATCATCCCATTTTTTTTTTGCCTGGCAGAAATTGCCGACAGGGGCCTTTAAATTTTGAGTTTTGTCGCCCAAACCCCTACACCCAGGTTTTTTCAGTGATAAGTTTTGCCCAGTTTTTTTAAAATTTAAACCCACTTTAATTTTTACTTCTTTTTTGTTCTACCCAAGTGCATGCCCTTTTACATTTATCCCCTTTTAAAAGCTCATTTTGCCTTTTTATCCCCCCAAGCTTCTATTTTACATAAATCCTCCTGTAATTTTAAAATTTGGGCCCTCCTCTGTTTTTTTATTACCCTGCAGATTTTAGTGTCATCTCCCAAAATATTAAAATTCCCTATTGTATCCCCCCTTAAAAGGGTCTTTTAAAAATTTATGTTAAAGAGAAAGGGGCCCCCAAATACTGCCCCCCTTTTGGTCCCCCCACTGCTAACCGTGCCCCTCCGGGTTTTGTGCTCCATTAATAAACCCTTTTTTTTTCTATCCTTTGACCCCAGTTTTTAACCCCTTACAAATATTTTCCCTACCCCCAATTGTTTCTTTTTTTTATTATCAACCTTTTGGGGGCCCGGGTTAAAAAACTTTTGAGAAGTCCATGAAACCCAAACGTCAACTGAAATTCCCTTGGTCCACCCTGAACTTACCCCCTTCAAAAAAGTTTTATAATTTAAGCCCTGCAAAAAACTTCCCTCGAAAAACCCTTCTGAAACTGTGTCATGAGGTTTTTAAAAGCCTCATTTTACCCCAAAATAATTACCCCCTTTAAAAAACCCAAGGTTGTTCCCAAAAGAAAGATTTTAAAAGCTAACGGGCCTATAATTTCCAGGTTCATTTTTTTCCCCCCTTTTTAAATTATTGGCCCAAATTTGCTATACGCCAGTCCTTTTGGTTTTGATTTTCCCCGTTTTTAATGGAATCCTTAAAGTTTAAAAATAAGGGCCCTATCTTTTACTGTATTTAATTTCCCCGCATTTCTCGGGGGTGAAACCCACCCGGGCCCGGGGGTTTTGTCAACTTTTTTGATTTTTTGGGACGCCCGCCGTACTCCGGGGCGGGGTTTTAAAAACAGGTGACATTTAATGGAGAAATTTTTTTTGACTGTCATGTTATCTGTCAGGGATTTTCTTGTGTAAATAAAAGTTAAAAAAAAAGTCATTTAGCTATTGGCTTTTTCCTAAACCTCATCCACCATTTAAACCCAGACTTTTTTTAAGGGGCCCAACACTATCTTTTTTTTAGTTTTCTTGCTATTTATGTAGTTAAAGAATTTTTTGGGGTTTATTTTTACTTTCCGGGCAATGAGTTCTCTGCCCCCAATCTTTGCTGTTTTGGATTTGTTTTTAAACCAAAATTTTTATTCCCCTTCTTATTTTTTTAATGCCTAATAATTTCCTCCTTGTTTTTAATTCCCCAAAACCTTTTTCTTTTTGTCCCTTTTTTGCCCCCCTTTCCCCACTCTTTTTTACCCCTTAGGGGGTTTTCCCCTAATTCAGAAATTTTTAAACCCCCTTTGGGTAAAATTTTTGTGCACAGGTCCTACCCTAAATTTTTGTGCCCTTTTAAACCCCCGGACTACACTTTTTTAAAGGATACTTTAAAGCTTATTATTTTGTGATCCCTTTTTCCTAAGTTACCCCAACCCTTATAATTGAATGCGGTTTTGGCCTTTTTGGTTAATATTGGTCTAGCAGTCCCCCCCCCTCTTTTTGGGGTTTTCCTAAACCAAATTTTGGGGAAAAGGTAATTGTCTCTCATAGTTCCCAAAAAACTTTTTTTACCTTTGGGGAACACAGGTTTCTTTTCCCCCAATGTATTTCAGGGTAGTTGAAGTCCTCCTTTAATAATGACTTCTCCTTGGTTGCTGCTTCATCTGGTTTTAAATTTTTCTTTTTGTAAAAAAAAATTGGGGTTTAAAGGTATGACAGTTTAAGTCCCAAAAACCCATTTTCTGTTTTGGGGTTTAAACATTAATAATTTCAAAAACGGTGAAAATACAAAAACCCACATTAAGGCAGAAAAAAGTCCTTTAAGGGGTTTCTTTTTCCTGGCAGACCCACCCCCTTCCCAGGGGGGAATCTCCTCTTTTTCTCCCTGTGACTGTTTTTTGTCTGCACCCGTGACATCCCCTTTGGGACAAAGCTGTAGACAAAAAATAAAGGTCTGCCGGGTGTTGAGGAAAGGTTAGGCGAAAAGACCCCGCCGTTTGCACGGGGGGAAAATCTCGGGGCTATGTCCTCTGGGGTTTTTCCCATTTTTTTCACCCGCAAGGCCCCTCCCTCACCGGACATCGTTTCCACGTCTTGCTCAAGCAAATGAAATTGCAACCGGAAATTAGTCGGCGGCGAGCAATGTTCCTGGAATTTAGCCCCAGCTTTTCTTTTTCTGGAAATTCCCTGGGGAGACAAACTGCTAAATTGGGGGGCCCGGGAGGAAAAGCTAGGCCTCAAGCAGTTGGGTTTTGGGCCCTTCAGAAAAGGCCGGGAGGCTGGGGTTTAAATAAAAGGATCGCCGGCCCGGGAAGCGTTTATTATAAACCTTTTGGGGTGTGGAGCGAGGGGGGTTACGCTCCCCATTTCTGTTTTAGGCATGTGGGGTTTGAACCTAGAGACCTCCTATACCATATCAGCTGTGCGTGTAACGGGAAACAGAGTTCTTTTTCCTTTTTTCTGGGGCCTGGGTGAAGCAAAGAGTTTGTCGCTGTTCATACCGGGGGTACTTTTTAACCCTTGTGTTGTCGGCATTAAACTGCCTCCTTGTTCCGCCATTGCTTAGCAGCAGGTTCCATCCCGCGGGGGACCCGGGGTTTGTAAATTTGCCCTTTTTATTATTCTTTTATATTTTTTTTGGGTTTGCTTTTCCGCCAACCCTAAAGGAAAGGCCCTTTTTCGGAGCTGCTGGACCCCGGGTTTTTGGTTTAAAATCGCGGGCGTTGGAGTCAGCACTGGCACAAAAAACAACCTAAAAGCAGTTTTGTAGACTCAGGGGGCTGAACTCAGAAAAAAAATGAAGACAAGGGGCAAAAGTTTTTAACCCTTTTCTATTCAAAGAAAGTAATCCTCAAAAATTTTTAAAAAATATCTCTGCCATATCCCATTGTAAATTTGAACCCATTATTTCAAACTGATGTTATTATTGCTATGTTTTTTTTTAATTATATGTAATTTTTTCATTTTTTTGCTTACTTCTACAATTGCAAGTTTTTTTTTTTAAATTTAAGTTTATCTTAAACTTTCTCTGTTCAACACTTGCATTCTCATTTTGTCTACTTTGTCTTAGCGGGAAATTTGGGCTTTACAAAAACAGTCAAAGGGTTTTAGTGGAATTTTGTTTTTCTGTTTGCAAAGAAATAAATTTTTCAACCCTAAACTGTTATTTTTAATTATTTTTTTCCCTTTTACTTCCTGAAAAATTTTAATTCAAATTTAAAGTACTTGGGGAAAAAAAAACTCCCTTTTCTACTTTATTTTTTTTCCCGTTTTAAAGATTGGTGTAGCCATACAGACAAAAAATTTAAAATTTTTCCTGAATGTTTTGTTAAATTATTTTAATTTTTGAAATGTTGGGGGAAAAAAAGTTATATCTACTGTTTTTTCTGTATTTTACATATTACTGAAGCAGAATGCAAAGCATTTAAATTATGTTTTATATTTGACAAAAAAATAAAAAAAAAAATTTCCCTTCAGTTTGCTGAAAAGGGTTATCCCAAAACCCCAAAACCAAACCCGCAAATTTATGCGTTTGCTAGCGGGATCTTTTAAAATTATCGCTAGTAGCGCACTATTTTAAACGTTTGGTCTTTAAAGGGGACGCAAAACCCCGGTTTAAGCGATCCCCTTAACGCCCTTGGTTTTTAAAAAAAACACCCGCCATCGCAAAAAAAAAAGGTGCCCACTCACGATATAAAATCACCAGCGGGACCCCAAACGTAAAAATAGGGTTTCCAGAACGTTTTGTAAACGTTGAACGAGTAACAGCGGGGGCAAGGGGGGGGCCACGTCGTTGCTGCTAAAAACACACCCGGCTTTCAAAAGGGGAGATGCTAAAAGTGATGAAATTTTAGCAAACTCGTTAGCGACGCGGGTTTGGGTGTGGAAAACCCCTTAATTTCCTTGTTCTTAACCCTTAAGACATTCATTTTGGGGAAAAAAAGTCTAAACAAAGCAACAAAGCAAGAGCACGGCAACCCTGTCTAAAATCCCCTCAAGAGGCTTGGGGAAAAGGCTTTAACAGAGCTCTGCTTCCCCTTTCCCCGGGAAACTGCATTGAACCCTTTGGATTGGCCCTTTTTTTGAAAAAATAATGTTTAAAAGGGGCTTTCAATTTAAATTTTGCTCAGGGTTGACCATATGGTTTAGGGTTTTCCCAAAAAGCCCTAAATTTTCGCAATAAACCACATTCAAAAATCCTTAAATTTTATCTGTCCATTTTGGGTTTATTAGTTATCACCCACTTTTTCCTGTTAAAAGTTTAATTTTCTTTAAAAAGGGTTTGCATTTTTTAAAAAAAATTCCAATAAAATTTAAATTAAATTTTTTTAAATTTTTAAATTTTGATGAACCTTTAAAGGTTGGGGGTTGGGGTTGTTCGCCCGGGATGTTTGCCCAAACTTGTTACCCAAACGGTTTGTCGAACATCCCCTAACCCACGGGAATTAAAAGGGAGGCAAAAAAAAACGCATAGAACACACCTTCGGGGGGTGAAAAAAAAGTTTCCCAAACATTTTTAAACTTAGGGGCGACACCATAAAATTTTACATCAATTGCCAGAGTACAAAAAATATAATTGTGCAGCTTAAACATTGACATTTACGGTGGAAAAGTGATAGGTGAAGCCTGGTGCTCTGAGGCCCTAAAAATTTCAGGAAACCCATACTTTAAAAAGAATTCAATTTGGGAAACCAAACATTTTGAACAATTAGGGGCAGATCCCGGGAAAAGTGGCATCAACTGCCCACAGTAAATATTTACAATGCACGCAGCATTCACCATCCCCCAAGCATGGGGTTTCAGGGTCAGGGCCAGTATTTAAACTTTAAATTTTAAGTTAAAAAAAGACGATGGGGGGTAGGGCCCAACGTTCTGTGACCCCTAAATTCCTAAGCTACGCTCAAACCTTTTTTTTGTTAAACCCCCTTTCAGGATTTTTAAATTAAATGTCGGGTTTCGTAACACTGATGTTAAAAAAAATGAAAGGGTTAGTAGCACAGGTATTTTAACTAAAAGGGTAATTTGCGGGGGCCTGCGGTATGGGGACCCCTTTAATGATAAAAGCAACCACCCTGGGGAAACCCAACTTGGGTCCCAAAGATTCCAAAAATTAGGTTCAAAACCCCCTTAAAGGGGAAATCAATTTCCCAGAGTATATGGTAAATAGCTTAAGGGGGCTCGACCACCAAACCACCTGGGGGGGGCCCCAACTTGGATTCCCTTTTTTAAAAAAATTTTTGGGTAACATCAGCAGTAGCAGGAACACGGGTACAGAGTTTATGACAAAGGTGAAAACAGTCTGTTTTTAATGTTTGTTCAATAAAGAAACACTAAAAAAACCCCAAACCCCTAGTCTGCCCAGTCTGGACGGGTGTGTAAAAGGGACTTTTGGAAAACCATGATTTTTTCATCTTGATAAAAGTTAGGCATCTCCCTTTTTCCGGCAACACCCGAATGGGGTTTTTTTAAATGGGTCACCCCCAGCAGCGCTAAAGTTTTTGGTTTCAAGAAAATTGTTAGCTCCCGGGGCAGCCCAAAACCTCAAAGGCAAAACAGGTGAACTGGGGCCACACTTCCTTTTTTGAAGTTCAAAATAAAAAAAGGTTTCCAAAATTCCCCGAGGGCATTGTTTTTTGGAAGGCTCAAGATACTCCTGCACCATTTTGGGCCGGGGCATTACAACTTGTCAGATTTTGTACCCGGTTTGGGCTGTTTGGGTTTTTGGGTCGGGAAAAATTTGTGAGGAAGACTCCCCCAAAAAATTTTGTTTCGCCACTTACGTGCTTTTTGTGCTTTTGTTTTTTAGTTGCGACTCACCTTTCTCGGGTTGGTTTTTAAATAGCTGCTTTTCCTACTTGGGCCCATGCTGCCCTTGGGAAGCCTCTTTTTAAATTTTGGGGAAAAGGGTGTGTTTTGATACGAAAGCTTGTGTGTTTTCCCTTTCCGGGGGTTTGCACTGGAAAAATTTACCTAGAACTGTGGATCTAACAATTTCCAAAACCCTTTATTTGAATTTGTTCTAATTTTTAAATTTTTTGGGCAATATTTTAAAGTTGGCAACGAAAGGAAACCCTTTAATCGGGCCCTCCATGATGTCCTTTCCATGGTGGGGGGTAACCTCAAGGGTTTTCACCCTCTTCCCCTTTTTCCAATACCCCCGGGGAATAGGGGTTTGCTGATGATGGAAACCCACAGCGCAACCCTTTTTTGAAAATTTCTTAGTATTTTTTTTTTAAAAACTGTGCAAAAGGGAAAGCAGAAGTCCTTCATTTGTGCACACCTGCAAGCATTTTTTTTCCTGCTTTGGGTTTCCAGGTTAGGGAAAAAGGGCCTGCTGCCCAAAGGCCTTTTGCTGCTGCCAAAACGCGGGCAACAGTACAGAGGGGTATTTCGGCATTAAAAACATTGTATATCAAACAGTTAAACAGTGGGGCAAAAGACCTCTTTTTGCGGGAAGTGTTGTCCTCGGGGTGCAAAACAGGGGAAGTGAGCACACATTTGCCGTGCTTTCTGTCGCAGTGCATCCAGGCGGGGTTTGTGGCTTTGCGACCACCAGGTTGGGGAGGGAAGACCATCCCAAGACACATGTGTAAATTTTAAACTCTTGTGCTGTTTTGAAGTGATCCCAAGGCAAAATATTCCTCTGCACTCATTAAGGGAGAGGGGGGGGCACATGTGGGGGCCCCTTGAGGAAAATGGGGGAAAGGCAGAATTAGTGGGGAAGGGTTTTTGTTACAGAGGTTTTTTCAAGACTTTTGGAGCAACCCCTTTCCCCCCTTTCCCAAAAAACCATGGGGAAGGCCCCCCCAGTCTTAGTCAGCGAAAGAAATGAACCGGCCCTTTTTTTTTCTCGTCCGGGTTTTAAAAGGTACCCTGGAAGACACACTTTTTTTAAAGGGGAAGGGGGTTTTGATGTTGGTTTACGACTTTCTGGGGTAGCACTGGCTAGCTTTCTTGCTTTCTTAAGATTAGGGTAACGGGCCCAATTTGGTTTGGGGGTTTTTTTAAAGGGGACTGCGCAGCCATCAACTTTTTAAAACCAATTGTATCCCCCCAAGCTAAAGGCAAAAATTTTTCCATAGCCAACAAAATTGAAAATGGGGGGGTTCATTTTCCCTTTTGCTTTGTTGAAAAGGGAGTCAACATTTTTTTTTTTGACCTACAACTACGGGGACTGGGGGGGCTCTGCGTGCTAAAAGGGGTGGATTGGGTTGACCCACCGAAAACTGCTGGACGGTGAATAAAATGCAGGGGGGAGTTTCTTTTATGGATTGAGAAAAACTTTGGGGGGTGCTTGATGAAACAAAAACAAAAGGATCTCTGTTTTTTTTCGGTAACTGAGGAGAAATGGAAAAAAAATACAAAAGGGGTTAAAAACACCAAGAGGCGGAAAACCTTTTGGTTTGGAAAACTACACCTAAAGGCGGGAAAAGAAAAAAGCAAACTCCCCCCGGACAGATCCCCAAAAAAAATGGGAAAGGCCCCCAAACTGAAAATGGCGGTTAGAAAAGAAGAAAGCACGGCACGAAAAGGAAAAAGAATGAGAAAAACGCTGGGGCCCAATCTGTCTGACAGATAATAGGGGGAAAATAATTCTGACTGCAACCCAAACCCAAAACCCTAACAAAAAAAAAAAAACCCCTTCTGATTGAAAAAAAAACCTGAGTTTCACCCACCCTTCCCCCAAAAATTCAGATCTTTGGTGTAACAAAACCCCCTATTCGGGAAAATTTAAAAGTAACAAAAGACCCAAAAGTAAAAGTGCAGACAAAAACGGAGCATAATTTTAGCGCCAAAACCCCAAAAAAGGGGGGACGGGCTGCGGGCCCACGGAAGGCGCAAACACAGGGAAAAACAAACAGAGAAAAAAAAAAGCAAACACTTATCTGAAGGGAAAACAGGAAACTAGCGGTTCAAAACCAAGACCCCGAAGAACAATTGGGTAACCGGCAAGGCTGCTTGGGAAAACAGGCCACTTATTCATACCAAAACGCCCCCAGGGTAAGCCATTCATTAAAACATTTTTTTTACCCTCAGCAAAAAACCGGGGGGGAAACCCCCGTCGAAACCGCCTCCAGCATATTCACAACACATCTCCATTTCCATAACACTGTGGGCTTTCACCCCACCCTGTGAAGGGGAAAACCCAAAGGGGGGGTTTTGCAGCCCGAAAACTGGTTTAAAAACCCTGCCATTGGGGCAAGGAGAAAAAAACAGCAATTCAGTTTGGGGTTGGGCCTCGGTGGTTTGGGCCGGGTCCCCTAGCCGGGATTTTTGTGCGAGGGGATTCCCAAAATTACAAAAAGTTGATATGAGGGGTCATTTCAAAGTAATTTTTCAAATTTTTTGCAGTTTTTGCCTCTGCGTGTAATTTTTTGCCAAAATTTGGGCAGATAATGTGAGTGAGCCCTAATTTGCAGTCTTTAAAAAGGCCCAGACTTGGCCCCAACCCCTTTCGGTTTCAAACACTCCAGGGCTGTGGCCCGCAAACCTCAACCTAAACTCCTCATTTTCCTCCACCCCCACCCCCTCCATTGCCCCGGCTTTCTCAGCTGCATACCTCGGGGGTTTACACCTGTGGAAAATTTTCCAACTTCACGTCTCCTATATGTTCCCCACTCCTCACCCGGAAGGCACTTCCTTCTTCCCGCTCTGATTAGCCCAAATAAAAGTCCCGTGGCCCCCTGTTATCTCGTCCCCATTGGATCACCTCCCCCTCGGTGGGGGGGTTTAAAAATTTTCGCAAGGGGCTGGTTTCTCTCCCGGGCCCCACTTTTGTCGGCCCGGAAAAAAATGAAATTTTTTTTGGGCATCGGGGCCCGTTCTTTTTTCCTCTTTATTCTGTGGGAAACTTTTTGGGTAGTCTCCCGATGCAATGGGAAAGGGAAAAAAAGAAAAGCTTTTGCAGAATTACCCATTTTTGTTTCCAACATCAGGGTTTAGGGGTTTGGGAGTTTGTGACTAGGGGGGGAAACAAGGGGAATGTTGGGTGCCCTTCCCTGAGGGTTGAAAGTGGGGTGATGGTTTTGGTGGGTGAAAGGGGCAGAGGCAAATTGAGTAGCTTGGGCCCCCCGCGGAGCAACCCTGTTCTTTCTGGCCCTCTTTAAAAAGGGTACCCCCCATGGCGTGCCCCAAAAAAGAGGGGGGCGGGGTTGCCTGTAAGTAACAGAAATTTTCCTTTGGATGGATTTTGGGTGCTTTTTGTTTAGTAATTTTTTTCAGTAACATTACCACCAACCCCGTTTCAAAGTCGAACAAAGCCAAAACCCCCTTCAAAACCCCTTTCTTTTTTCCCTTAAAGTTGGATATTATCTTTCCCCCTTTTTCCGCTGTTTACCCAAACCCCCAGTCCCCCTACCTGTTACTTACCTGTCACTAAATTAACAGTCAGTATTTATTTTCTGGGGGATTGTGTGTCTTGGGAAAACACTAATTTTTAGAAAAAATTAGATTTTTAAAATTTTGGGCTGGGTCCCAGACCACACTATAGCCGAAAGGTTTTGGGGTTTCCCCCCAAAAATGGTCCTCCTTACTGTACTACAGTATTGCCCAAACAATTTAGATTTTGGAAAAGTTTGACCTTTCCCTTTCCTGTGCCATTTTTTTTTTAGCACAAAACAAATTTAGATTTGGGAAAAGTGGCCCCCTGACTTTTCCCCCAATTTAAAAGCACAAAAGATTTTGGGTTTGGTAATTTTGTTTTCCCCCACTGCAACTCATTTTTTAGCCAAATTTTATTTAGTTAGGAAAAGCAAGTGTGAGACCGGGAGCTCTCAATTTACAAAGAAAACCCCACCCAAGGGTGGAAATATGGTGGCACGTTTTCCCCAACCATCAGTGCTCACAACAATTTTTTCATGGACGATTAATCCCTTTTGTCCCTTAAAAGGTAAAACATTACTTCAATTTATCTTTTTAACAGCAATGGGGACTGGGGTTAAAACTAACTTTTCCCAAAAAATGTATCTAAAAGCTAAAAAAAAAAAAAAACCAAAAAAAAAAAAAAAAAAAACAAAAAAATTAAATAATAAAAAACTAGTGCATGTATATAACAAACCCAAAGAGGGAAAGCAAGAAACCCCTAAGTCCCAAATAATATTTCAATAATCCCGGTTTCTAAATTTAAATAGAATGGATATAGTACAAAATTGACTTAACAAACCCTTGGGGGTATTGAACCACTAAAAAAAAAACCCAAAAATAGATCAAAAAGTAATATCCCCCCAAAAGGGTAAATTTTTTAAAAAATTTTAAACCCCAAAAAACCGATAAAGGGGTGAAACAATGTTCAAATTCCCATTTTAAAAAAAAAATGGAAAAATCTCCCCATGTGTTTTAAGGGCATAGGTTTTACAAAGCCCATCCCCTGTCACCAGATTCATTTAAGAAGGGGGAGGAGGAAAAAGCCCTAATTTTTGCCCGTTTTAAAGGGTGGCAAAATTCGGGCCCAAAAACTCCCCACCCTTACCCAAAGGGGGGTCTTTTATTTTAGTAACAGCCGGAGTTGGACGCAGGATAACGGGGGGCCCGGCTTTAAGATGGGGGGCAGGGACAACAGGGCAGGGGAAAAAAGGGGGGGGTAAGGGGAGCCAGGAAGGGGGTGGCGATTTTGGGCGGTGACAAAGAGGACGGGACATAGGAAAAGGTGGGGCCCCAAAGGGGACAAAAAGGCACTGACCAAGGAGAAAGCCTCTCTTTCGGGGCCCACCAGGGGGGTTTAACAAGAAGCCAACCCCCTTTTCAACACAGACAACAAAGGAAGCAACAGAAAGCCTTTGTGCTGCTATGTTGACAGGGACCTTTTACACCCGGGATACTGCTGCAGTAACTGGGGTCCTTGGGATTTTTGTAAATTTAAAATATAAAAAATAGTCTTTGCTTTATTATACCAGGGGGAAACTTTGTCCCCCAGGGAAATTCCATATGTTCCCCTTTATGCAGATCTTCCCCCGTGCGCCTGTAGCACTGCTGCAGACAGTGGTTTTGACATTCAATTTTAAGCATACACATATATATATTTAATTATACATTATGCTGTTATATTAAAGTCTGCCCTTCAAATAGCAACATTAAAGAAGGACACACGACATATAGCACCAAATACGCAGAAAGCGCACACTGAGGACGTCACAAAAACCCCGGGGCAACTTGGGAAAAGCAAGATATCCCCACCTTCGAGGGGAAAATTAAAAGAAAACCCCGGATTTCACTCCCATCATAACTCACGAGGAGGAAGACAACAAAAAAAGTGCTCTCCGGGATATGGATTCTGGGTTTTAAGGTCAGGGGGGGTGTTAGCCCATAGGGCCCGCCACACCATGTATTTCGGGGAGTATCTTTATCCTGTTTACTTTTTATTTAGAAGGGAAAAGATTTTGGGGTTTAGGGTCTTTTTTTATTAAAACCGGGGGGGTATTTCTATAGGGGACCTCCCGCCCCCCGGGGGAAACAGATTTTTTTCCTGGTGCCTTTGGGTTTGGGGGCAGATGGGGGTACAAAATATATTAAATTTAATATAGATATCCTTTTCTGTTTTTCATGTACTGTTGGCGGGCAGGGTATGGGGAAATGCCCCTTTTTTATTAATTGCAGACATAAAATATACTGCTACATGAAAGGTTTAAAAAAAGGGACTGGGGGTTTTGGGGCCGGGTTTTATTTAAAAGAGCGGGGGCATAGTGGGATGGGGTATTTTTGCATGCGTAATTTGGGGGATGGATCATTTTTACATACCGCAAAATTTTTTTTTCATAGCGGTTTTGTTTTGTAATTTCCCTGGAGAAGGTAAAATTTGGGTTCTCCAATATGGTTTCAGGGGGTTAAATTTATACTGCAAATTTAGTGGGTTTACTGATACCACATTACAGCCATGGGCTTATATAGATATGTTTGGAATAAATTCCCCAATTTAACACAGATAAAACCCGTATTAACAGGGTTTTATGGAAACCGGGGTTATGATCACGGGGCGGGGCCCAAAAAAAATTTCGGGCAGAGTACATGGGGGGATTTTACTTATCCTAAAATAGAGGGGCCCTTTTTTTTGTTATTTAATATTTCTATTTCAAAATGACCTTTTCTATGAATATTGTTTAAAAATTAAATTTTTTATCACAACAATTTGGGCCTTTTTACACGGGGTATAAAACATATGGCGGTGGGATTTTTTGGCCGACATTTGGTTTTTTAATTATCTAATACTTCTGGATCCCCACATGGCCCAGTGGATTCACCCGGGCCCATATATAATTTTTACCTTTTTTTGTTTAATACGTGTTTTGGGGGATTTTTCATTTTTTTTGCATCAGCATTTGTTTCTCTTTTAATTTGTTTGGAATTGGGTTTATGTAGATTTTACAAAATAACACCAATTAAATGATGGATGCTGGGGGGCTTTAAAATTTGAAAGAGCAAAGATTCCCCCGCCATGTTTTTCCCCAACCCTTTTCCCAGGGTGTATTCTGGGAGAAGGGGTGAGGGGTTTAAAAGGTTTAAATCACCTGGCTGCAGGGGAAGGGGGAGGAGGGGCTGCAACCCTTTCCCGGGGGAGGTTTTAAAGGGGAACAGGGCCCGGGGGAGGGGGAGGGCTTTCAACGTGTGCACAGGGGGAGGGTTTTAAAGGGGGAAACATGGCTGTGGGAGGGGGTGGGGCCTGCAAGTGTGCACGGCCCTTAAAAATGGGATCATGGGGCAGCTTGAGAGACCAACCAAGGGAGTACCCTTTTTCTCCCCTCCCGGTTTTTGGGGGTGTCGGGACCTGCCTTGCTTTTATATATATAAATTTATTTAAAAAATTTCTTAACTTTCGGTGTATAGGGGTTTTAAACCAAACCCTACCAGTGCCACCGACAAAATATTCTCTTTTCCTTTTAGGTGGTTTCACGGAGGGTAACTACCCCGGTAAATATATATATGGGCCCTTTTCCCCGGGTTAAAAAAGCATTCAAACCCCAAAATTTTGGTGTGGGCCCCGTTTCATAGCTTACCTTTATTTTTACAGGGTGTACCCCGGTATTTATTTGGGAATTTTCTATTGGTATGGCACTTCCCATTTAAAAATATTTTTATATATAAAAAATATAAAATTTTTATTTTACACCAAACCCCGGAATTTTTAGCAGTCCCCAGTATTTGGGGGATTTCAGTTAAATGGACTTCTGCTATGTGGGACCTTTTTTTTATGTAAAAAGTTTTTACCCTAAAATTAAAAAACGTAACCCCCAGTAAATGGGGGACTTTAAAATTTTAAAAAACACCCCTCAAAAAGGGGTTTTTGAACCCCCGGAAACAAAACGTAACCCCGTAAAAAGGGTTTTGGGCTTCGCATTTTGGCACTTCCTCCACAAAGTTTTGTTGAAAACCAGAAAATTAAAGCATAAACCCCAATATAAAAGGGGGACTGGGAAAAAAGACATGCCTCTATAAGGAAAAAGTTGGCCTGGAAGTAAAAGGTTTCCCCAGGATATGGGGGGAAATTCAGTATATATGGCATTTCCTTAAAAATTTTGCAGGTTTTACCCCAGAATTTATGGGTTTTTTACAAAGTATGGGGGTGGACTTAAGTATATAAATACACTTCCCCCCTAAATTGGGGATTTTGTACCCAAGGGAAAAATAGTGCCCACACAGGAAAATACACGATTTTACTTTTAAAAAAAACTCCGGAAGCCCAGGGGAAAAATGGCGGTAAAACCCTTTTTTCATTATAAGCCCTTTTTATGGGGCTTTTCCAAACCCTTGTATATAAAGGCAGCATTTAGTTTTTTTACTCTGCCCTGCTTGTTGGGTTCCCCACTGGTGCTACTTTGTAAACCCAGGTACCTTTAATAGGTTTAAGTTTACCCACCACTGCTTAACTAAATTGCCTATAGGGGGAAAAGGGCTGCGGGAAAGTTTTCCGGGGCCTTTTCCCACAGTAAATTTTTAAAAAAAATTAAAAAGGAAAGGGAAAAAGAAAGGGGGAAAAGGCGCGGGGGTAAGGGGGATAGTCAGTGCTGCGCAAGAGGCAGACCAAAAACACAAGCGCGGAAAATTATGAAAAGGGAGGTAGGGGCCCCGGACACAGCGTGCTGGCCATTAAGGGGGGCTAGCAGGGACACAAAAGCAACAGTTTGGCATAAATTGGGGTTTGGGCAAGTAATAGCAGTGTCCCCCATCCTAATGAAATTTTTCCCCAAAAGTAAGTGA
Organism: Oophaga sylvatica; assembly: GCA_033576555.1. Classification (NCBI taxonomy): domain Eukaryota; kingdom Metazoa; phylum Chordata; class Amphibia; order Anura; family Dendrobatidae; genus Oophaga; species Oophaga sylvatica. The sequence continues at coordinate 848,291,308 of JARQOD010000001.1, read as the reverse complement.
AATGGTGGGAGGGGGGAATGAGTCAGTTAAAAATTTTAAAAAGAAGAGAGTTCACCTAAAACGGGGCCTTTTAGTCAGGGGAGCAAAATAAAGGAGAAGTGATCCTTTCAATTTCCACAAGGGGGGGTGCCCGTTTCCCCGGGCCCTTTTTCCGGGGGGCAACCCAAAGGAAAATGATCCAAAACTTTTCCCAAAGGGCAAGGGCCCTTTCCCAGTCCCCTTCTTTCCCGGGAGAGCTAAGGGTAAAGGAAAAAAATACATTAACATGAAGGAAAGAAAATGCCCCCTGATAGGACCCCCCAAGGGGGTTAAAGGGGAAAAGGGCATCAAGTGCAGGAAAACCTAACAAAGGTTTTGTTTAAAGCCCCTGTTCCCGGTATTTTTAAGGTTATTTTAAAAGTCGGTTTTTAAGGTCGGGTTACTTTCCCAGCTATGATACATATGGGTGTTTATAAAACCAAACCTTGAAGGGGGGGCTGGCCGAAAAACTTTCCGCAGAAGGGGCGGAGGCCCTGCACAAAACAAAAACTTGGGGGAATCTAAATATCGGGGGTCAGAAACAAACCCAAAGGGGGAAAAAAGGGAAAAAGGTAATTTTTTATGAAGGGGAAAGGTTTTTTATTAAGGCCCGTAACGAAGGTTTAAAAAATATATAAATATATATATTTATAAATATTTTATATATTAGAACCCCCGTTATGTCCGTGGGCGACCGTTTTAAAAAAACATCAATTTCATTAAAGGGGTTATCGGAAGTGCCTTTGGGAAAGGGGCTGGCATTTGGGGCCGCCAGCGATGGAGGGCATTTCCTCGCATCTGGCGGCAACATAAACAGGGGGTTGGGGGTTAAAGTTCAGAAAAAGGGAATGAGTAACGGGTACGGAGTCAAAACGTAGGTCCTTTGTTCCAAAAAAAACGGATGTGGGGAGCTTTTTCTCAGGTTTTAAAAAAAAAGGGGGGTTTTTAACCCTTTTTTTTTGGGCCCCCCGGGGGGGTTAAAAAATTTTCCCCCCCCCGGGGCTTTTTTTTTTTTTTTTTAAAAAAAAAATTAAAATTTTTTTTTAAAAACCCCGGGAAAATTTTTTTTTAAAAAATGGGTTCCAAACCCCAATTCCGGCCCAAAAATTTTTAAAAAAATTTGGGGGGTTTAATTTTTTAAACCCGGTTTGGGGATTTTAAATAAAATTTAGGGGTTTTCCAAAAAATTTGGGGGGGGGGAAAACCCCCGGGCCCCAAAAAAAGGGGGGGGGAAAAACCCCCTTTTTTTTAAAAAAAGGGGGGTTTAAAAAAAAAAAATTTTTTTAAAAGGTTTTTTTTATCCCCCCTTTTTTTTTAAAATTTTTTTTTTTTTTTTTTAAAAAAAAATTTAAACCCTTTTTTTGGGCCCGGGTTTTTCCCCAAAAATTTTTTTAAAATTTTCAAAGGTTTGGGAAAAAAAATTTTTGGATGGGGTTTTTTTTTTTTTTTTAAAAAAAAAAAAAACCCAAAAAAAAAAACCCCAAAAAAACCTTTTCGGTTTTTGCCCCCAAAAAGGGGGCCCCCCCTTTTTTTTTTTGGGGGTTTTAAACCCCTTTTTTTGGTTTTTAAAAAAATTTTCCATTTGGTTTTTTTTTAAAAGGGGGGGGCCCCCCCCGGGGGCCGGGTTTTTTTTGCCCTTTTTGGGCCCCCTACAGCCTATTTACCAAGTTTTCCCCCAATTCTACATTTTTACCCCTTTGGGTAAAACTGGGGCACAGGTCCTATCCTGAATTTTAGGGGTTTTTTAAACCCCCCGCTACACATCTTATTAAAGAACAGGGAAATTTATTTTTTTGGATCATTTTTAAAACCCAATTTCCCCCCAACCCTTAAATTAATCGGTCTGGCCTTTTGGGAAAATTTTGGGTCTAGCAGTGCCCCCCCTCTTGTTGGTCCTGAACTATTTGGGGGAAAGGAAATTTTTTCCCCTCATAGTTCCAAAAACTTTTTTACCTTTGCGGGGAACTACAGGTTTCGTTCCCCAATGTTTTTTCAGGGTAGTTGAAGTCCCCATAATAAGACTCTCCTTGATTTGGGCGTTTCATCTGGTATTAATTTATTTTTTTGAAAAAAAAAATTGTGGTAATTATACATTTAAGTACCAAACCCAATTTTTCGTAGGGTTTTAACTTTAAATTTTCTAAAACGTGTGAAAATACATAAACAAAATTAATGCAGTAAAAATTCCTTTAAGGGTTTTTCCTATTTCCGGGCAAAACCCACCCCCTCTCCAGGGGTGAATCTCCTCTGTTGCTCCCGGTGACTGTTATTGTCTGCAGCGCTGACATCACCTTGACAAAGCTGTAGAAAATAACTGATTTCTGGGGGGTGTTGAGGCATGTTAGGCGCAAGAAACCCGCCGCTGCCAGGGGAAAACTCGAGCCCATGTCCTCTGTGGTCCCCATTCTTTTTCACCGCAGAGGACCCCCGCTCACCAAGACAACGATCCACGTCTTGCCCCAAGCTAACCCATAGCCAAACCCCAATTTGTCGGGGGCGAGCAGATGTTCCTGGAACTAAGTCCTGCCCTTTTTTCTTTTTGAGCGCCGTGAACGACTGCTCATTGGTGGGCCGGGGGGCACAGGGGGGTTTTTGGGCCTCAAGCAGTTCATTGGGGGCCCTCAGCAAAGGGCCTGGGTGGCTGCGGGTTTTAAAAAAGGGTCGCACGGGCCGGCGCTAGTATAAACCATTTGGGGGGTGGGAGCGAGTGGGGGGGGCCCACCACTCTGTGTATGCATGGTGTTTGAACCTAAAAGACCTCACTCAAACCATATTTAACGGGGACGGGCCCCGGGGCCCGAGTTTTATTTTCCTTTGTTGCTGTGGCTCGGGGGAAACAACAGAGTTTGTCGCTGTTCATACCGGTGACATCTAACCCTTTTTTTGTCGGCATTCAACCGGGGCCCCCTTTTTTCCGCCATTGCTTAGCAGCGGGTTTTCCCTCTCTGCAGGGGATCCTGGGTTGTGAATGCACCTTTTTATTAAATTTTATATATTTCATTTGGGGCGTTCCCCCCAACCCTAACATGGCATGAGCCTTTCGGAGCGCTGAGCCCCCGTCAATTTGGGAAAATCGCGTCGTTTTGGTCAGCACGCGCAAAAACAACAGACGCTGCAAGCAGGGGTGTAGACTCAGTGCTGAACTCAGAAATAAACGAAACAAGTGACTAAAGCCCTTTTAAACCTTCATTCAAAGAAAGTTTAAACCTCCAAAATTTTTTGAAAAAAACTCTGCCATATAAAATAAGTCCCAAGAACCCTTTTTCAAAAATGATGTTATTATTGCTATTTTTTTTTTAAATTTTATGTAATTATTTTATTATTTGCAACTTCTACAAATTTCCCAAATTTTTTTTTTAAATTTAATTTACTTGAACATACTCTGTTCAACACTTGCATTCTCATTTTGTCTACTTTGTCTTAGCAGGTAATTGCTTTACAATACAGTCTAAGGTTTAGTAGAATATTGTTCTTCTGCTTGCTAAGAAATCAATTTCAACCCTGAACTGATTATTTAATTACTTTCTTCCTTTACTTCCTGAATATCTTAGATTCTAATTTAAGATACTTCCGTAGAACTCCATTTCTACTATTATTTTTTTTTACAGTTTTAAAGATTGTGTGTAGCCATACAGACATATAATTAAACTTCTGAATGATTTGTTGAATATATTAATTTTTAGGTATGCTTGGGGAATAAAAAGTTATATCTACTGTATTTTCTGTATTTTACATATTACTGAAGCAGAATGTCAAAGCATTTCACTTATGTTTTATATTTGACAAAAAAATAGAAAAAAAATCCCTTCAGTATGCTGTTAAGGTACTGCCACACTAAACGCTAACAACGCATACTAATGCGATTGCTAGCGGGATCGTTTTAATATCGCTAGTAGCGCACTACTTTAGCGATGTCGTTAAGGACGCTATCGCGGTTAGCGATCTCCTTAACGACTTTGGCGGTACAAAAACACCGCACATCGCTAAAAAAAAGGTGCCACACTCAGCGATATATACTCACCAGCGGGACGCCAACGATAAAAATACGGTCCAGAACGATGTGAACGATGAACGAGATCACAGCAGGGGCACAGCAGGGGCCACGTCGTTGCTGCATGCCACACACACCGGCGTCACTAACGAGATCGCTAAATAGTGATGTATTTTAGCGATCTCGTTAGCGACGCTGTTTAGTGTGGCATACCCTTAAGTCCTTGTTCTTAATCCTTAAGTACATTCATTTTGTGGAAAAAGTCTAAACAAAGCAACAAAGCAAGAGCACTGCAATCTGTCTACATCTCTCAAGAGAGCTTGATGGAAAGGCTTTAACAGAGCTCTGCTTCGCCTTCCACTGATCTGCATTGAAGCCTTTGGATTGGCCCTGCTTTTGATAAATAGATGATTAAGAGCTTTCAAGTTAATTTTGACTCAGGGTGACCATATGGATAGGGTTTTCCCATAAAGACCTGATTTCGCAATCACACATTCAGAAATCCTATGAATTTATCTGTCCACTTTGATATTAGTTATCATCCTCTTTTCCTGTTAAAAGATTAATTTTCTTTAATAAGTTGCATCTTTGAAAAAAATCCAATATAATTAGTAATTGGATTAATTTATACATATGAGTGAACCTTTCAAGGTTCGGTTCGTTGAACGTCCGGAAGTTTGTCAAACATGTTAGCCAAACGGTTTGTCGAACATACCCGAACACCACTGAATTCAATGGGAGGCAAAACCAAACGCATAGAACACACCTTCAAGGGGGTGCAAAAAGCTGCCAAAACAGTTCAACTTAGGGGCAGACACCAGTAAAAGTTACATCAATTGACCCAGAGTACAAACAATATAATTGTGCAGCTTAAACATTGATCAGTAACAGGTGGATAAGTGATAGGTGTACGCCTGGTGCTCTGAGAGCCCTACAAATTCAGGCAACATACATGAAAGAGATTCAACTTGGAGTCCAAACATTTAGAACAATTAGGGGCAGATACCAGGAAAAGTGGCATCAACTGACCCACAGTAAATATTTGACAATGCACAGCAGCAGTCAGCCATGAACCATGCATGAGGAATCAGGGTCAGGGCCAGTATTTAGAACTTTGAATTTAAGTTTAAATAAAGACGAGGTGGGTGAGGGACCTACTGTGCTGTGAGCCCTGATACCTCATGCTACAGCTCAAACCGTTTTTTGTTCAGCCACACTCAGGAGCATTAATAAATGTCAGGTTCGTAGACCACTGATGTTAGAAAAATGTAAGGGTAGTAGCACAGGTAGTTAACTGAAAGTAAGTGCAGGCCTGCTGGTATAGGAGCCCTAATGATACAAGCAACACACATGAGGGAGACCCAACTTGGAGTCCAAAGATATCCAAAAATTAGGATCAGACACCACTAAAGTGTAATCAATTTCCCAGAGTATATGGTAAATAGCATAATGGGGCTCTGACACACCAAACCACCTGAGGGAGACCCAACTTGGATTCTCCACATTTCCAAAAATTGTTTGTAACATCAGCAGTAGCAGGAACAGCAGGTACAGAAGCTATGACAAAGGTGTAACAGTCTGCAATAATGCAAGATCAATAAAGCACACTAAAAACAACACCATCGCCTAGTCTGCCCAGTCTGAGACTGGTGTGTAAAAGACATTGGAAATCCATGAATTTTTCATCTTGATAAAAGTTAGGCAGTCTACACTTTCAGGCAACAGCCGAATGTGGTTATTTATCAGGTCACCACCAGCAGCGCTAAAGACTTGTTTTAAGAGAATGTTAGCTACCAGGCATGACAAAACCTCCAAGGCATAACAGGTGAACTGAGGCCACACTTCCATTTTTGAAGTTCAAAATGCAAAAGGGTCCATATTCCCCCTGATGGCATTGATATTGAGCTCAAGATACTCCTGCACCATCTTGTCCAGTCATTCACAACATGTCAGACTTGTACTCTGTTCTGCTGATATAGGGGTTGGTCTGAAAAATGTGAGGAACGACTCACAAAAATTGCTTCTGCCACTTACAGTGCTGTTGCTGCTAATGTTTTTACGTTGACGACTCACCATTCTCAGGGTTGGAAGTCTATAGCTGCTATTCACACTTGGTGCCTCACTGCTGTCTTGGGAAAGCCTCTCTTTAAATTGTGTACAAGTGTGTTTTGATACTGCAGCATGTGTGTGTCCCTTTCCAGGGGATAGCATCTGGCAAAATTTACTCTAGTACTGTGGATCTAACAGAGTGCCAACCCAGTAGTCTGAACTAGTTCTAATCTTAACAATATGGGCATCATGTTGCAGATAGTGCAACAGAAAGGCACTCATGTATCGGGCACCTCCATGATGTCCTTGTCCATGGTGTGGGGTAACACTCAAGGTTTCATCCTCTGTCCCCTCTTGCAATACCACCGGAATAGTGATGCTGATGATGGCATCCACAGCGCTAACCATCTTAGTACCATCTTAGTAGTTATTTTTAAACTGTGCAGAAGGATGCAGAAGTCCTTCATTTGTGCACACTCTGCAAGCATGATTTTCTGCGTTGGTCCAGGCTATGCAAAAGGACATGCTGCACCAAGGCTCGTTGCTGCTGCCATAATCGCTGCAACATGTACAGAGTGGAATTTCGGCATATCAGAACATTGTATATCAAACAGTTAAACAGTAGGCAGAAAGACCTCTGTAGCGGTGCAAGTTGATGACCTGCGGGGTGCAAACAGCGGAAGTGAGCACACAGTGACCGTGCTTTCTGTCGCAGTGCATCCAGGCTGGGATAGTGGCATTGCTGTACCACCAGGTTGAGGACGAGAGCCATGCAAGACACATGTGTGACTTAACTCTTGAGCTGTGTGACTGTGATCTCCATGGCATATATTCTCTCTGCACTCATTAAGGGAGAGATTGAAGGCACATGTGGAGGCCCTTGAGGAGATGGAGGAGGCAGAAGTAGTGGAGGAAGTGTTAGATACAGAGGTTTATACAAGACTTTTGGAGCAACCCCTTTCCCGCCTTCCCTCAAAACCATGAGAGTCCCCCAGTGCTTAGTCAGCGAGAAGTAATGAACCTGGCCATGTTTTCTCGTCCAGGTAAAAGGTACCCTGGCAGACACACATTTTTTCAAGGAATTGGTGATGTTGTTTACGACATGCTGGTGTAGCACTGGCTCAGCTTTCTTGCTTTCTTAAGAAGTAGTGGTAACTGGGCAAATGGTAGCGGGTCATTGAAGGACTGCGACAGCCATCAACTATTGAAAACCATCTGTATCCACCAAGCGGAAAGGCAGTATTTCCATAGCCAACAGATTGAAAATGGTGGAGTTCATGTTCTTATGCATGTGTAGGAGTCAACTTTTTTTATGTGACCACAACTACAGGACTGAGGGCGCTCTGCTGTGCTAAAAGAGGGTGGAGTAGGGTGACCACCGCAAACTGCTGGACTGTGAATAAAATGCAGGTGGAGATTCTATGATGGATTGAGAAAAACATGGTGTGCTTGATGAAACAAAAACAATAGGCATCTCTGTTATGTTTCGGTAACTGAGGAGAAATGGCAAAAAATAGCAAAAGCGGTAATACACCAGAGAGGCTGGAACCTATTGGATTGCAGTAACTACACCTAAAGGCAGAAAGATGAAAGCTATCTGCCCCGGAGCAGATCCCCAAAGAAAATAGGAAGTCCCCAAACATGTAATGGCGGTTAGACAAGAAGAAAGCACGGACACAGACAGAAAATAGAATGAGCAAACGCTGGGGCCCAATCTGTCTAGACAGATAAGTACAGGAAAGAATTCTGACTGCAATCCAACCAAAACCCTAACAAAAATACCAACACTTCTGATTGCCAAAAAACCTGAGATCACACGACCTCTTCCACCTAAATCAGATCTCTGGTGTAACAAAACGCTATTCAGCAAATTAAAAGTAACAAAAGAGCAAAGTAAAAGTGCAGACACAAACGGAGCATAATTTTAGCGCCAGACCCCCAAAAGGGGACAGGCTGCAGTCCACTGCAGGCAGCAAACCAGCAGAGAAAATCAAACAGAGAAAAAAAACAGCAAACACTTATCTGAAGGAAAGCAGGAAACTAGCAGTGCTTCAAGCAAGACCAGAAGAACAATTGATAACCGGCAAGGCTGCTGGGAAATCAGGCCACTTATATCATACCATTCAGCGCCAGCTGAACGCCATTCATTAATCAGTTCATTACCCTCAGCAACCACCGGAGGGAGCCCCAGCTCAGAAGCCGCCTCCAGCATATTCACAACACATCTCCATTTCCATAACAGCTGATGGGCTGTCACTCACCCTGACTGAAGGGGGTAAACAAGTGGAGGTTTTGCAGCTGAAGAACTGTGTGAGAACACATGCCATGGTGACAGAGGAGAAAGAAACAGCAGATTCAGTTGATGGGACCGTCGGTGGTTGGCACGGCTCGCTAGTCCGCATTTTAGTGCAGAGAGATTCCCAAACTAACAAATGTTGATATGATGGCTCATGCATGTAATATTCAAATTATTGCAGTTTTTGCCTCTGCTGTGTAATTTTTTGCAAAGTTGGCAGATAATGTGAGTCGAGTCATACTTTGCAGTCTCAAAAAAGGCCCAGACTTGGCAACCCTTGCGGTTGCATCACTCCATGTCTGTGCAGCAAGCCTCAACCTAAACTCCTCATTTTCCTCCTCCACCCACTCCATTGCTGAGCTACTCAGCTGCATACCTCTGGGTTCACACCTAGTGGAATATACAACTTCAGCGTCATCCTATATGTTCTCCCACTCCTCACCCTGAAGGTCACTCTCCTCCTCTTCCAGCTCTGATAGCCCAGTACAGTCCACGTGCGCCTCAGTTATCTCAGTCTCATCAGGATCACCTCCACCCTCGGTGGTTAACGTCTGGCGACAAGGGTCTGGTTTCTGCTCGGACCCTACTTCGTCGGCCCTGGATATAACTGAAAATATTTTTGGGCATCGGTGCAGATGCTTTCCTCCTCTTGATTCTGTGAATCTTTGGAGTAGATCTCTGATGCACATGGAATGCAAAAAATGAATAGCTCTGCAGACTCACCCATTTTTGATTACCAACAGTCAGTTGAGTGTTTGGAGAGTTGTGACGTAGGGGGGGAAACAAGGGTAAGTTGGGTGCCTCCTCTGAGGATTGTACTGTGTGTGATGTTAAGGTGGAAGAAGAGGAGCAGAGGCAACTTGATGTAGAACTTGCCCTCCGCTGGAGCACATGTTCTTTCTGGCCCTCATCTACAAGGTGTACCACCATGGCGCTGCCAAAGAGAGGGAGTCGAGTAGCCTGTAAAGTAACAGAAGTTGCCTTTGGATAGGATGAGATGCTGTTTGTTTAGTAAATTTTTCAGTAACATTACCACCTAACCCACGTACACGTCGAACACCAAGCCTATTCCCCATTCCACCAACACCTTGCTTTTTCCCATTCATGTTGGATATTATCTTCCCGTCTTTTAACCAGCTGTTTCACAACCGCAGTCCCAGACCTGTTACTTACCTGTCACTAAATTAACAGTCAGTATTTATTTACTGAGATAGTGTGTCTGGAACACACTATTAGCAGAAAGAATTCAGATTGAGAAATGTGGGCTGGTGTCTAGACCACACTAGTAGCCGAAAGGATTTGGATTCTAAAATGTGGTCTCCTGACTGTACTACAGTATTAGCACAAACAATTTAGATTAGGAAATGTAGACTCTTGCCTGTGCCATAGTATTAGCACAAACAATTTAGATTAGGAAATGTGGCCTCCTGACTTCACCACAATAATAGCACAAATGAGTTAGGTTAGGTAATGTGTTCTCCTGACTGCAACTCAGTATTAGCACAAATGATTTAGATTAGGAAATGCATGTGTGAGACCGGCAGCTCTCAATTTACAAAGAAAACCACACCCAAGGGTGGAAATATGGTGAGCAGCAGTCTCTCCCAACTCATCAGCTGCTCACAATCAATTTGTCATGGACGATTAATCCCTTTTAGTCCCATAAGTGCTAAAGCATTACTTCAAGTTTATCTTTATATCAGCAATGAGACTGTGTTAAAACATAACTTTTACTAAAGAATGTATCTAAAAGCTACCAAATCAAAAAAGTATATAATAAAAACACTAGTGCATGTATATAACAAACCTCAAAGAGGGAAAGCAAGAACCTCTAAGTCCAAATAGATATACAACTAATCCCGGTTCTAAATGTCAAATAGACTGGATATAGTACAATATTGATCTTAACACCGTTGGAGGTATTGACCACTAACAACCGAAAAATAGATCAAAAAGTAATATACACCCATAAAGGGTAATGAAGTAAACAAAAGACCGATAAGGAGTGAGAACAATGTTCAAATCACTATAGATATAAATATGGAACAATCTCACCCATGTGTTGAAGGGCATAGGTTATCAAAGTCCTATCCCATGTCACCAGGATTCATGAAGAGGGGTAGGAGGAATAGCCCTATTAAGCCCTGTGTAGGCTGGCAAAATTCTGACCCAAGACTCACACCCTTACAAGGGCAGTCTATATCTAGTAACAGCCGGACGTAGGAGCGCAGGATAACGGGAGGCTGGCATGACGCTGGGAGCAGTGACAACAGGGACAGGGAAAAGGGGGGGGTAAGGTGAGCCAGGAGGGGACTGGACGATTGGACGGTGACAAAGAGGACGTGACATAGGTAGAGGTGGGGTCAAAGGGGACAAAAAGGCACTGACCAAGGAGAGAAGCCTCTCTTTTCGGGACCACCAGGACGGACAACAAGAAGACCACCAGCCTTTACAACACAGACAACAAAGGAAGACATCAGAAAGCATGTGTGCTGCTATGTTAGCACAGGTACCTTTTACACCGTATACTGCTGCAGTAACTGATCCTGTATATAGATATATATATATATATATAGACATAGCATCATTATACCAGGGGAGATCTTTGTCCTCAGGGACTTCCATATGTTACCTCTTCATGCAGATCTTCCCCTGTGCGCCTGTAGCACTGCTGCAGACAGTGGTTCAGACATTGCAATATATGCATACACATATATATATATAGATATACATGATGCTGATATATTATGTACTGCGCTACATATAGCACACATTATAGAGAGGACACACGACATATAGCACACACTACGCAGAAAGCGCACACTGAGGACGTCACAAACCCGGGGCAACATGGGACAGCAAGATATCTCACCTTCGAGGGCAACATTACAGAAAACTCCGGACTACGACTCCCATCATCATCTCACAGAGGAGGAAGACAACAAGAAACATGTGCTGCTCCAGGGAGTATGAGATTCTGGGTATAAGGTCAGGGGGGTGTGAGCACATAGACCCGCCACACCATGTACTGCGGCAGTATCTGATCCTGTATACATATATATAGATGGGATAGATATATGGATTTAGGATCATTCTTTATATCCGGGGAGATTACTATATGTTACCCCCGCACAGCAGATTTTCTCCTGTGTGCCTGTGGCATGGCGGCAGATGGGGGTACATATATATTAATATATATATAGATATACAATGCTGTTTTATCATGTACTGTATGGCGGGCAGGCTATGGGTTACTGCCTTATTATTAATAGCAGACATACATATACTGCTACATGATGTATAAATGGGTACTGCGATTTGGTGCACGGTGTAGTTATAGATGCGGGAACATAGTGCATGGGGTATTTAAGCATGCTGTAATTTGGGGCATGGCAGTCATTTATACATACCGCAATATAGTGCATAGCGGTTATGTATTTGTATTCCATGGAGAAGGTATAGGATTCTCCAATATGATGCAGGGCGTATAAATTTATACTGCAATTTAGTGGATATACTGATACCACATTACAGCGCATGGTGCTTATATAGATATGTTTGGAATAACTTCCCCAATATAACACAGATAATACTGTATTATCAGGGATGATGGATAGACGCTGCTGTATGATACACTGCAGACGGGTCACAAATATTACTGGGCAGAGATACATGGGGTATTATACTTATCCTATATAGAGGTCTTTCTTTGTATATTTATATATCATTCTATATCAATATGACTATCTATGAATATTGTTAGATATTATGTTATATCACAGACAATGGCCATAATACACGAGGGTATACACATATGGCGGTGGGATTCATGGCCGACATATGGATATTTAATTATCTAGATACTTCTGGATCATACATGGCCGAGTGGAGTACACGGCCAGTATATATATATATACCTTTTCGTATAATACGTGTGGCGGATCTACAGTTATTTTGCATCATGCATTGCTGATACATCATATAATTCGGTATGGCGTAGGTTTATGTAGATCACAACATAACACCATTACTGATGAGATGCTGACTTAAAGTTTGAAAGAGCAAAGATTCCCAGCCATGTTTCCCATACCCTTTGCACCAGGATGTATTCTGGGAGAAGGGGTGAGGGGTAAAGGATGAAATCACACATGGCTGCAGGGAGAGGAGGAGGGGCTGCAACGTGTGCACAGGGGGAGGCTGTAAAGGGGGATCATGGCTGCAGGGAGAGGAGGAGGGGCTGCAACGTGTGCACAGGGGGAGGCTGTAAAGGGGGATCATGGCTGCAGGGAGAGGAGGAGGGGCTGCAACGTGTGCACAGGCTGTAAAGTGGGATCATGGCTGCAGCTTGAGAGTCACACAACAAGGAGAGTAGCTATTACTCTCCTCCTAGGTAGGGCCGGTGTCGGCATCCTGCCCTGTGCTATATATATATATATATATATATATATATATGCTTAACATGCGGTGTATAGGGATTCTACCCATCCATACCAGTGCCACCAGACATATATTCACTTTACCTATATAGGTGGTACACCGGAGGGTAACTACACCTCGGTATATATATATATGGCCGTGTCCCGGCATATATAGCATTCACCCTATATATGGTGTGCCTCCGGTGCTATAGCTGTACCTCAGTATTACGAGGGTGTACCCCGGTAGATATGGCAATTCTTCTATAGGTATGGCACTTCCTCATATATATATATATATATATATATATATATATATATATATAAGCCGTACCCCGGAATTATAGCAGTACCCCAGTATATGGGGGATTTCAGTTTATATGGACTTCTGTCTATGTGGCACTTCTTTTATATGTATAGTTGTACCCTGGAATTATAACAGTACCCCAGTATATGGGGGGACTTCAAAATATATGGCACCTCCTCTATAAGTGTGTTTGTACCCGGAATCATAGCAGTAACCCAGTACATGGGTGGACTTCAGCATATATATGGCACTTCCTCTACATGTATAGTTGTACCCAGAATTATAGCAGTACCCCAATATATGGGTGGACTGGGATAAATGACACTGCCTCTATAGAGATAGTTGGACCCTGGAAGTATAGCTGTACCCCAGGATATGGGGGGACTTCAGTATATATGGCATTTCCTCTATATGTGCAGTTGTACCCCAGAATGATGGTTGTACCCCAGTATGGGGTGGACTTAAGTATATATATAGCACTTCCTCTAGTTGCATAGTTGTACCCTGGAATTATAGTGCTACACAGGAACATACACGATATACATATATATATACTCCGGAAGCCCAGGAAATATGGCGGTACACCTCTTGGATCATTATAAGCCTTTATATGGGGCTATCCTATCCCTTGTATATATGGCAGCATTTAGTTTTATACTCTGCCCTGCTTGTTGGCTTCCCATACTGGTGCTACATTGTCATCACAGTACCTGAATAGGTATTAAGTATACCCACCACTCGCTTATCTACATTGCCTATGAGGGGGATAGGGCTGCTGGGAAGAGTTACCTGGGGCCTTATCCTACAGTATATGTAATCACATAATAGAAGGAATAAGATGGGTAAAAGGCGCGGTGTGTAATGGGTATAGTCAGTGCTGCAGCAAGAGGCAGAGCCATAATCACAAGCGCGGACATTACTGAAGGCAGGTAGGGCCACGGACACAGCTGTGCTGGCCATTAAGGAGGGCTAGCAGGGACACAAACGCAACAGTGTCGAACATTATTGGGATGGACAGAGTAATGAGCAGTGTCTCCATCCTAGATGAATTCCCGTAATGTAAGTGATATGGTGGGTGAGGAATGAGTCAGTACAATAAACTGAAGAGCAGTACACCTAATCGGGGTCCTTCAGTCAGGGGAGCAACTAAAGGAGAAGTGATCCAGTGCATTACCACAAAGGGCGAGGTGCCTGTTCCCAGGGCCCTTCATCCAGGGGGAGCAACTAAAGGAAAAGTGATCCAATGCATTACCACAAAGGGCAATGGGCCTGTTCCCAGTCCCCTTCATCCAGGGAGAGCTAAGGGTAATGGACAGAAATACATTAACATGAAGGACGATATGCCCCGCTGATAGGACCCAGCAAGGGGGGTTAACGGGGAAGGTCATCAAGTGCAGGAAAACACGTAACAAAGGTTTAGTTCAATGACCATGTTCAGGTATTATGAAGGTTATTTAATAGTCGGTTATAAGGTCGAGGTTACTGCCCAGCTATGATACATATGGGTGTTTATAAAACCAAAGCCTTGAAATGGGGGGCTGGCCGCAATACGTGCAGCATGATAGTGCGGAGGCATGACTCAAGTCATTACGTGGTGGAATCTAGTATCGGGAGTCAGAAACAAACCAAGGGGCAAAAAAGGGAAGAAGGTAATGTTAGGAAGGGTAAAGGATTCTATTATGTGCCCGTAACGATGTTTAAAAAAAATATATATATATATATATATATATATATATATATATATATAGACCCCAGTTATGTCACGAGGTCGAGTCCGTTTAACAAAACATCAGTTCATTAAGGTGTTTCGGAAGTGCTTGGAAGGAGCTGGCATGGAGCCGCACAGCGATGGAGGTCATTTTTCTCGCATCTGGGCGGCAACATAAGCAGCGGCTGGAGGTTAAAGTTCAGAAATTGTAATGAGTATCGGCTACGGAGTCACAACTGTACGGTCCTACGTCCAACTCACGGATGTGAGGGAGCTAATCTCTCAGGTAAATGAAAGGTTTCACTAACTTATGTTTGCTTTATTACAGGGCAGGATCCTCTGCCATATGGATTCCAGGCCATTCTTACGTTCACTGGGGGCGCTCGAGGAGACAGACTGACTGACATGGGGTTTCAAAAAGGAATGTGGCGTTAATTAAGAGGCCAGGGGTTAGGGTGTTAACTTGGGGACGGTTAATTCACGAGTTTTAAGCGGCGGTTCTTCGCCTTGGAGCTCCTGAGATACTTGTTTTGCATGTGGGGAGTATTGACCTCGGAGTCCGCCCTGAGAATCAACTAGTTTGCGATATCAATCGAGGCTTGGCGCAGCTGTGGGTGCGGTTCCCGTCTTGTAAAGTAGTGTGATCGGACATAGTTCCCAGAACATAAAAATCAACAAGGCAGTATCCAAATTCGTGGTGGAGAATGGGGGAGTGGCGATACGCCATGCGGGCTTTGACAATATAAACGATGACTTTTGGTGAGCGGACGGAGTACATTTGAACGGTGTGGGAACTGACCTGTGGTTGTTGGGGTTGCGGAAAGGCATGGAGCAGGCCACAGCATTGCCGAAAGGTGGGGTCTCGAGCCCTTGAGGGGATCAAGGGCTCTCGGTGTGGCGTTGGTGGGTCCTCGAAGTTGGTAAAAGAAGGAGGATTGGGGGACTGGACTCGTTAGATACGGGGGTCCCCTTCATTTGGATGTTGAGGTGGTGGCGGTCTGGTGAGTTTTGGGGGTGATACCCGGCGATGGAACGCCGGGGTCACGGTAAATGGACATTTGGGTGATTCCCGGCGATGGAACGTCGGATTCACATTAACTGGATGGGTGATACCCGGCGATGGAACGTCGGGTTCACAGCTGTATTACATTGGGCGATTCCCGGCGATGGAACGCCGGGATCGCATGGAGCTAGAAGGCCACCCCTTACCCCGGTTCATGGTGCTCCTGAGTCAGTGGGCGGCTAGGAGTAAGGCTGGGGGGTAAATGGGGCAAGGCCCGGTAGAAAAAGACCGCCAGACCTTCTATAACTTCGAGGACCTCACCAAGTGCTTGATTAACAATCAATTTAAATAAAAAGGCTGCTGTGGCCGTTATTACCCAAAATACGGTTGTCGCGTGTTTCTTGGCCAATAGCAAGGGAGGGAACGGGAGGTGAGGGTGACGGGGGGTGGGGGGGTGGTAAGTTGGGTCATAGGAATCAGCCTATCCAGTGTCAAGTAACAGCCGGACGTAGGAGCGCAGGATAACGGGAGGCTGGCATGACGCTGGGAGGCAGTGACAACAGGGACAGGGAAAAGGGGGGGGGTAAGGTGAGCCAGGAGGGGACTGGACGATTGGACGGTGACAAAGAGGACGTGACATAGGTAGAGGTGGGGTCAAAGGGGACAAAAAGGCACTGACCAAGGAGAGAAGCCTCTCTTTTCGGGACCACCAGGACGGACAACAAGACCCACCCACCCACCCTGAAAAAGGAGAAAAAATCGGGTCACGGCGGCGATTACCAAGGAGATGTCATGTAAAAATGTTGTCAATTATGTTTTGATTTTTACTATGCCAAAAAAAAAATATTATATATATATTATATATATATATATATATACATATATATGTTATTACGAAAGAGAATTTAACTGCATTGGCCTCGTAAGCCCAGGGGAAGGGCAATCCGACAGTCGTGGTTCCCTGGAGGTTTCCACCACAAATACAAAAAAAAAAAAAAAAAAATGGGGGTTTTTCCTCTCCCCAGAACTGTCGGATAGCTCCTAGTGAGTAAAGGCCTCTGCTTCAATGGGTATGAATGTTGTTGAGGCGTTGGTGGGTCCTCGAAGTTGGTAAAAGAAGGAGGATTGGGGGACTGGACTCGTTAGATACGGGGGTCCCCTTCATTTGGATGTTGAGGTGGTGGCGGTCTGGTGAGTTTTGGGGGTGATACCCGGCGATGGAACGCCGGGGTCACGGTAAATGGACATTTGGGTGATTCCCGGCGATGGAACGTCGGATTCACATTAACTGGATGGGTGATACCCGGCGATGGAACGTCGGGTTCACAGCTGTATTACATTGGGCGATTCCCGGCGATGGAACGCCGGGATCGCATGGAGCTAGAAGGACACCCCTTACCCCGGTTCATGGTGCTCCTGAGTCATGGGCGGCTGAGTAAGCGGGGTAATGGGCAGGCCGGTAGAAAGACGCCGACTCATATTCGAGGACTCCAAGTGCTTGGTATATATTATGTATTTTACATTATTAGCGCCTTTTCCAGGGCGCTTTACATTAAAGGAAAAATAGACCGATACAAACACATTGCTAAAGGACAAAGTACAGAGGAGGGGCCCTCCGGAGGGCTCACAGTTACGGATGGTGGAATCATGGAGAGGTGATTAACAATCAATTTAAATAAAAAGGCTGCTGTGGCCGTTATTACCCAAAATTCGGTTGTCGCGTGTTTCTTGGCCAATAGCAAGGGAGGGAACGGGAGGTGAGGGTGACGGGGGGTGGGGGGGTGGTAAGTTGGGTCATAGGAATCAGCCTATCCAGTGTCAAGCCCTTGCATAAAATAGCCCTACATTCACCCTGTGAATTCCGACGTTTCATCATTCAATGAATCCTCAGGGGACCTTTCAGCACTTCATGGGTCTATTATTATCATGGGGAAGGAAACTGAGAAGTTACTCCTGGGCTTTTACTGGTCTCATTATTAGAATTTTGCCAGCCTACACAGTTGTCCTTTGTTGGAATTCGTTCCTCCCCCCGCTATACTTTTTTGATTTGGTAGCGTTTAGATACATTCTTTAGTAAAAGTTATGTTTTAACACAGTCTCGTTGCTGATATACATTACTTGTGAGAGATTAGTGGGTTTTCACCCAATTTTGCTGTTTTCAAGTTTATCTGCCAAATACTAGGTGTCGACAGCCATGTAACAATGTATATACAGAGAGTGAGAAAGAGAGAATACACTTTCCCGACCTAACACCTTGCGACTTCATCTTATTCCCAAGAATAAAGGCAGCGTGTTTTCAGGACGTAGAAGAGGTTGAGAAAAAATAGCTTAAGGCACTTAACAGCATTATTTCAGAAGAATCTTAATGTTTCAGACAGTAAAAAAAAACATTGGGACAAGTGCATAACATCTAATGGACAGTATTTTGAAGGGGATTAATGTTTTCAAGATTTTATTCTAAATAGAAAAAAAATAAAATGCATAATTCTTATCTTTTTGGGATACAACCTTGTATACGTGTGTTGGGTGCAATATTGTTGAAGTGTATGCACAGATATGGCATGAAGCTACTACTCATCTCTCATCTCCTTATACAGGTATATACTTACTGTTTCTGCTGTATTATCCCTGTTGAGTGTAAACATCTCCCTTTCTTATTGCAAAATTTCATTTTTGATATATACAAAATGTCCTTGTATCTGTTCCTAAATGTTTAAAATCATCTCAGTTATTTGATTTTCTATAGTCTTTTCTGTGCAGCACAGGTATGTTCTTACCTTAGCAAAATACTGCTGGTCTTTAGTTAGTTGATTATTTGTTTAACAAGTTAAATTTGACTTAAATCTTTACAGATACTTCGCTACATACTATGATCAGGCTTAAGGAAAGCACTTGTGCTGGGAATACAAGTGCAATATTTCCCAAGTGTATGAATAGTTAAACATGGTAGTTAGAAAGGCAAGGATAGATGTAAACTATGAAAGATAATAAAAAAAACATTATTTTTATTCAAACAAACCAAAATATTGGAGTGCTATACATTTAAGTAAAAAAAAATAGAAGTAAAAAAAAATCTTTATTAAATACTTATAAACACAGATTTTAAGCAAGAAAACAGCATCAAAAAGGACAAATGATCCTAGTAGAAAGGATGGGACCAAGGCATGCATAGTATTACATATGAAGTTGTAACAAATAACATCATGGCACTGATCAAAGAATACACTGATCACAAAGACCAATGTGCACCCTGGCAGCAAAGCACAAATAATGAAACAATCAAAGCAAGTGCAAATAATAGCTATGCTGCCATGATGCACACAGCATCAAGGATCAACTCATCTGAAACATGCTCCGGAATATTCCCTAAAAGCATCACTGGTTGTATTGAAAATCAGAGATGATAATCCAAGTATATATATGAAAAGGGTTGTCCAGTACTTTAAATTAACCCCCCAATGTATCCCCCTAGGGCCCATAATGAATTTTGTAAATACCTCATATTGCCTAAACTGCCTGAGTGGCACTATCGCTATGTCTTCATTTTGTGTATGAGAGGGGAGTGCCATTCGTGTCCTGGTTCTGGCGATCCCTCTGCAAGCAGCTGGACGTCTCTCTGGATTTCTCCTCTGCATATCATCCGTAATCCAATGGCCAAGTGAAACGGTTGAATCAGGTACTCACCAACTACCTGCGACACTTTGTCAACGCACAAAGCACACCACAGTGACTGGGTTGCTCTGTTGCCTTGGATGGAGTCCTCCTACAATAACCATGTCGGTGAGTCTTCTTCCAATTTTCCGTTCTTTGTTGTTTATGGGTGCCATCCTAGGACTCTGACTCTCTTGAATACCCCGTCCAGTAATCCAGCAGCCGAGAATCTAGCTAGAAATTTCTTCAAGATCTGGTCAGAGACCAAGGTCTACGTGGAACATGCATCTGTATGGATGAAAGATCATGCAGACAAGAGACGTCTAGATTCCCCTCCATTCCAACCTGGGAACAAGGTATAGCTCTCTTCTAGGCGTTTTCGCCTAAAGGTTCCCTCCTTCAAGTTTGCTCCTCAGTTCCTCGGTCCATTTGAAGTACTTCAGAGAATCAATGAGGTATGCTACCAGCTGAAGCTGCCTTCCTCTTTGCGGATCCACAACTCTTTTCATGTCTCTCCCCTTAAGCCTGTCTTCCTCGGATGATCGTTCCGGGATCCTGGTATTTTCCTTCCCCTGTCTTTGCTGGCAATGTCTTCGAGGTCAAGGCCATACTTGACATGAAATGGAGAGGGAACAAGGCACTATTTTTGGTTGACTGGAAGGGTTATGGTCCAGAGGAGCGGTCTTGGAAACAGAGGGAGAATATTAATTCTCCCGGCTCATGCATAGGTGCCTGGCTGGCTTGAAAAGGAGGGGGCATAAGGGAGATGTACTGTAGCGCTCCAGCCAGCGGGTCCCGTCTCCTGGGTACAAGAAGATCGGGTCCCGTATGCCCCCAGGCGTTCCCCCTTTCCCCGAAGTCTTTCTTACCCAGTCCACGCTACCACAATGACTCCTCAGGCTGCGGCGTTGTCCCAATGTGTCTCCTCCACTACCTCACTTCCTGGTTGCGTGGGAAATGATTTAAAGGGCCAGAGCACCTTTTTTCCTGTTATCGTCTCTCAGGCAATGGCTAAGAGATCTGTGTATATTTAAGGTCCTCACTTCCTTTGGAAGGTGACAGGGCAATTTTGTGCTTTGTTCTCAGTTGCCGTTCTCAGGTCCCAGACCAGCACCTTCTTGTTCTGCCTTGTTTCTCCTAATATTAATACCCAGTGTTTTCTTCCAGTGCCGTTGTCCTGCCTGCCATTCCCTTCCCTTATTGTTCTTCTATTCCTCTTGGGTCTGATCCTCTGGTCTTGGAAATGTTACACTTCAGCTTCCTGGGTTGTTCTGGGACAATCCCTGTTACGGGGTTCGCTCGCCAGTGCTCCTCCAGAGGACTTTGGTGTTTCGGTCCAGGGGGTTCTTCCTAGTGGGTTCTCCTGTTTGAAGTTCCAAATAAAGCCTTGCAATTTATCTGAAGTCCTTGTCCAGCTGGTTCCTAGGGTTCAGCATCCACAGAGTTCTCTGTGGTTCCGTGGGTACACTAACCTCTTTTCGCCTGCATTGGCGTCACAGATTTACTTGGATTATTATCTCTAATTTGCAATACAGCCAGTGATGCTTTTTGGGAATGTTCCGGAGCATGTTTCAGATGATTTGATTCTTGATGTTGTGTGCATCATGGCAGCATAGCTACTATTTGCACTTGATTTGTTTCATTATTTATGCTTTGCTGCCATGGCACACATGAGCTTTGTTTGTTTCATTATTTGTGCTTTGCTGCCATGGAACACATGGGTCTTTGTGATCAGTTTATTCTTTAATCGTTGCCATTATGTTATTTGTTATGAGTTCATATGTACTACTACCTATGCCTTGGACCCATGCTTTCTACTAGGGTCATTTGTCTTTTTTGATACTGTTTTCTTGTTTAATGTCTGTATTAATAAGTATTTAATAAAGAATTGTTTTTAATTTTTACTTAATTGTTTTGCACTATAATTTTTTGGTTTGTTTAAATTTCATAGGAGTATAAAAGTACTATCCAGTAGTGTTGAGCATTCCGATACCGCAAGTATCGGGTATCGGCCGATATTCGCTGTATCGAAATTCCGATACTTAGTTCCGATATTTTTCCTATATCGTATACCGGAATCGGAAGTTCCCATAATTCTTTGAGAGGCACTGTGATTTTAGTCAGTCAATGAGGAACCCTACGAAGTGTGGGCACATCCTGTAATGCTGCGGTCATCTTAACTAATGGCATGGCTGTGATTGGCTGCTGAAATGATGTCAGAATGCACTATAAAAGGCGCCGCCGCCATTTTAGCGTCACTGTGCTGTGAACTCAGTTAGGGACAGAACGCTGCTCTGCTGACTCTGAGGGACAGTTAGAGATTGCGATTTTGTGTACTGTGCTTTAGGCAGGCTAGTTTACCAACCGCTGTGTAAAGCTTCCTTTTGCCTTGCAGTGTTGTTTTAACAGCTCTGTGCAAGGTGTGTGTGTGAGAGTGCAGGTGACGCTGCAGTTTGCTCTGCATCCACCGCTGTTTGTAGGCATCTGCACGTGTCACTCACTGACTCTTTTTTTATTTTATTTTGTGGAATTGGTGCAGCTACATTCAATTGAAAATAACAGTGATCTATTAGTGTGACGCGCTTCCATTCGTATACAATACATTGGTTGCAAACACTATAGAAGTACAGAAAGGAGCCTTTCACAGCTAGTGAACAGTTGTGTGCAGTGTTCACTGTAGTCTGTGAGGTTTTCATTTTTTGAGTGCAGATCACGCTCCAGTTAGTTCTTCAACCACTGCTGGTTGTAGTCTGCTGAGCGTGTGTCACTGCCTCATCCTTGACATTTTTCTCTAATTGGTGCTGCTCCATTCTATCTTAAAAAAATCTAATCTATTAGTGTGACGCGCTTCCATTCGTATACAATACATTGGTTGCAAACACTGTAGAAGTACACAAAGGGGCCTTTTACAGCTACTGAACAGTTGTCTGCAGTGTTCACTGTAGTCTGTGAGCTTTTCATTTTTTGAGTGCAGATTACGCTCCAGTTAGTTCTTCAACCACTGCTGGTTGTAGTCTGCTGAGCGTGTGTCACTGCCTCATCCTTGACATTTTTCTCTAATTGGTGCTGCTCCATTCTATTTTAAAAAAATCTAATCTATTAGTGTGACGCGCTTCCATCCGTATACAATACATTGGTTGCAAACACTATAGAAGTACACAAAGGGGCCTTTCACAGCTAGTGAACAGTTGTCTGCAGTGTTCACTGCAGTCTCTGAGGAATAACCTCACTTAGGCCTTATAACTTTTCTGACTTTCTTTATCAATCTACCAAGATGAAGAAGGCAGGGAGTAAGGCACGTGGTCGTGGCCGTGGAGTTTCAGCAGGGAGAGGACGTGGGGATTCTGTGGCTGCTGCCGCACCCAGTGACACAGCATCCACCAGTTTTCCCCGTGAGCGTTCCTTTATGCTCACTTTTGTAGGAGGTTGGCGTACCCCCCTGCTGCGGGAAGAACAAATTGAAGCCGTTGTTGGTTGGATGGCAGCCAATGCATCAACTTCAATTGCTTCCACCTCCTCTCAGGACCACAGCACTGTTGAACAACCATCTGTCTCTTCACCGCCTGCCAAATTGCCCAGGCAGTCAGAGAGCTCTGTAAAGGAGCCAGCTGAGTCTCTGCTTCTGTTCTCAGAATCTGTTGGCTTGCAAACAGGGGCCCAGCCAAGCAGCATTCTGGAATGTGAAGAAGAGGGAGTATGCAGTGATGCGCAACAGCTGTGTCTCTCTGAATCTGAAGAGGCGGGTGAGCCAGTGCCGATGGTCAGCACACCGCAGAACGCATCTGATGATGATGAGACTCAAGTGCCAGTTTCTGTTGAGCATGCTGCTGGCCAGACCACCCAACAGCAGCAGGTGTTGGAAGAGGGTAGTGGAGATGATGAGGTCCAAGACCCAACATGGCGTGAGGAACAGGAAGGTGGTGGTAGCAGCTCTGAGGAAGAGATTGCCCCAACGGTCCAAACAGTAGGGAGAGGTAGGCTGCAGACTCGGTTGCCTTTAGCCTCCAGTTTGGCACCCGTTCGTAGCAGTTCTCTTACAACAGCCAAAATGGGCGCTCCCAGGACTTGCACTGCGTGGTCCTTTTTTGACACACTTGCAGATGATATTTGCTATGTCAAATGCAAGCTGTGTAATCAAAAAGTAAAAAGAGGTAAAAGTGTCAGTAACCTTAATACCACAAATATGTGGAAACATGTGCGGACAAAGCACGTGGTTGAGTTACAAAGACACACTGGAGATGTAGGCCAACCTACAGCAGCACCTACATCTTCAGCTCGTGTTGGAGCCTCTTCCTCCAGCTCACACACAGCTAGTTCGGCTTCCTCACAGGATCGCCATGGAAGAACCTCTGTCACTGTTGTCCAGAGACCCAGTGTTATTCCACCCACAGCTGCAAGTTCCCTGTCATCCTCACACTCCCAGGCCACAAAACAGCCATCGGTAGCACAGGCATGGGATAAAAGACGGCCATACTCGGCAAACCATCCACGAGCACAGGCTCTGAATGCTGGCATTGCAAAACTCCTGTCCCTTGAAATGCTGTCATTCAGGCTGGTGGAGACTGACAGTTCCTGTAACTTAATGGCATTGGCAGTCCCACAATACAATGTGCCCAGCCGATTTTATTTCAGCAGGCAAGCCGTCCCTGGTCTGCAAAAGCATGTTGAGGGAAAAATTAAACATGCGCTACTAAATACCGTCAGTAGCAAGGTCCACCTGACCACCGATGCGTGGACCAGTACCCATGGCCAGGGACGATACCTTTCCCTCACTGCCCATTGGGTCAATGTTGTGGAGCCGGGTACAGATCTTGCGAGTGGCTCTGTACGTGTTCTGCCAACTCCAAGGATTGCAGGAATCCAGTCTGTCCACATTGACTCCTCCTCCTACTCCAGTTCCTCAGAATCATCGCTGCAGGAGCCGTCACGGTCTACCTCCACATGGACCCGTGAACGCTTACCTGTTGCGACCGATATGAGCACAGCCGTGGCCAAACGTCAACAGGCCGTCCTGAAATTAATTTCCATGGGGAATCGAAGCCACACAGCGCAGGAGCTCTGGAATGCCATCAAGCAGGAGAGCGACGTGTGGTTTTTGCCAGCGAATCTCCAGCCAGGCTTGGTAGTGTGTGACAATGGCCGAAATCTGGTGGCAGCTCTGGGCCTTGGCAACCTCACTCACATACCATGTCTGGCACATGTGCTCAACTTGGTCGTGCAGAGTTTTTTGATGCACTGCTGCACAAGGTCCGCCTAGAGTGCGCTCACTTGCGACGTTCCAGCATGGGCAGATCGCGCATTGCAGCTCTGCAACGCAGATTTCGCCTTCCTGAACATCGCATCATATGTGACGTACCGAATTCCACGTTACATATGTTGGAGCGGTTGTGTGAGCAGCAGCCAGCAGTAATGGAGTATCAGCTGCATCAGGCGCAATCAACTCGCAATTTGCGCCGTTCACACTTCACCACTACTGAGTGGGCCTCTATGAAGGACATCTGCCACGTTTTGCGTGCGTTTGATGAGTCAACGCGGATGGCGAGTGCAGATGATGCACTAGTCAGCCTGACTGTCCCCCTTATCTGCCTGCTTCAAAAAACACTGCAAGCACTAAGGGATGAGGTTTTGGAAGAGGTGGAGGATGAGGAGTCACAAATTCCATCACCTTCTGGACAGTCAGCGCAACGTGGTTCCTCACAAAGAGCTGGGCAGGGCTCACTTTGTGAGGAGGATGAGGAGGAGTCAATGGAGGAGGAAGACATCGCTCCAGAGGGAGGTACACAACGCTCTAGTCAGTATGTAGAGCGAGGGTGGGGTGCTGCAGAGCAGGCAGAGATGACGCCTCTTGCAGGGGACAGCGTTTCTTGGCCAGTTGGGAGTCTGCAGCACATGGTTGATTTCATGCTGCAGTGCCTGAGAAACGACCGCCGCATCGCCCACATTCTCACCACGTCTGATTATTGGGTGTACACCCTCCTAGACCCTCGCTACCGGGACAACTTACAAAGCCTCATCACACCGTTGAACCGGGAGTGTAAAATGCGGGAGTACCAAGACACACTGGTGCAATCCATAATGTTCTCCATTCCAGCCGAGAGCACTGCTGCTGCTACTGCTTTACAAAGCAGCTCTGTGCGTCGAGGCAGTGGAGACAGCTCTGCAACAAGAGGGAGCACAAGCAGCGCCTCTGCACAGGGCAAGACCAGTATGTTCCAAATGTGGCGAAGTTTTGTGGCAGCGCCACAAATGTCTACACCATCCGAGACGGCTCCAGTCAGCAGGATGCAATGTTTCCGTAAGATGGTACAGACTACATGTCTTTCCCTCTCAGTGTACTCCCAGATGGCTCTTCCCCATTCAAGTTTTGGGTCTCTAATAGTGTTGAGCGATACTGCTCGATATCTAAAAATATCGTATCGAAATGGTATCGCCGATATCACTAAATATCGTCGATATCCGATTCTGATACCGGAAGTCCATGTAAGTCTATGGGAACAAAATATCGCAACAAAAAAAAACATTTCTTTCGTTGTAAACACAAAATATACACACATAGAATACATATATATTATATATATATATATATATATATATATATATATACACATGTCATTGTGACATATATATATACATATATTTATAGTTTATACACTTCTACATAGTAAAATAGACTCTGATTCAATTGCCGGGTAAAGCCGTGACATACCCCATAGAAGTCGACGGGCTCGGTGCCGAGTACCCCCAAAACCTCTGGCTCTGTGCGACTCAACTTGGGCGTCACGAACAGGATTCTGTAGCTCGCTATAAGCGAGTCCTGTGTGCCTGAATTGAACTGGTTTTGTGCTTGAGAATTGCTAAAATCATCAGAGAATGTATTTGCCATTTTTCAGCCATATCTGCGTCACGACGAGGCACTGGTGAAGAAGAAGGGCGTGCTCTTCGTGGGTGTACACTCACTCAGTGGCGCGAAAACGATGGCCGACCACTGTAAATGGTACTGCAATGTAAGATCGTGCCCCACAGCTCTTCAGTTCCGGCTCCTCATCCTCCTCAGTGTGCGGAAACTAACAAGAAGGTCCTGCCTCCCTACAAAAGAGGGGCCCTCTCCAGATGCTAATGACACATGTGACTTGGCAGAGATGGCTAATGGACACGAGCAGAAGTGTGAAGGGATGGAGCAGTCAGAGCTCTCCCCCCACGGAAGCGACCCGATTGCCACTGAACCACCGTTGGGCACCCGGCCTGGAAACCCTCCTACGCTGCAAGAAGCGGAGGATACCCTAAGAGGCCTGGCCCGGCACCGGGAGGAGGTCGCCAGGATGGAAGCCAGCTGGCGTGCCCTAAAACTAAACTTGGAGCGGCGCCAATCCCTCTTACCTGAAGTGTCTGTTCCGGAAGGTGAGGCACCCGTTCTAGTAGAGGAGTCCGTGCGGGCATCCCAGCCCTTGCAATGTGATCCGGTTGACGTTGTCGCAGTGGAGGCACCCGTTACTGCAAAAAACTCTGCACCGGCAGCACCCCAGATCCCGCTGTCTGCCCCCGTCGCTGAGACAGAAGAAGCGACACCCGTCCTCATGGAGGAGGCCGCGCAGGCACCAGAGCACTACCTGCCTGTACCGGAGCCCCGACTGTCATCTGTTCCAGAGCCGGCTGCTTCCTCCGCAGGTAAGCGCCCCAGGACTGGGGGGCGCCAGGAGAGCTGCCGCAAACCGGACACTGTAAGCTGCAGTTTGATGGTGGAGACATGGAGCTGCTGGTGGAGGAGAATTTCAACCGGCGTCAGGAGGAAGAATGGAGACGTTGGGAGCGGGAAGCAGTGCGACAAAGGGAGCAGCGAGAAACCCAAAAGCTTCGGCAACGTAACCTGGAGAAGGACCGGGCAGATAAGGACCGGATGAGAAAAGATAAAGGAACCCTGTGGGAGCCGTGGCGTAAGGGTGCAGTACGGAGCTTTAAATTGAAAGGTGGTTGGGGCTTCCTCCAGGAGCCTGGACTTTATTTAGAAGTTTTTGTGAACCGGCGGGACGTGGAGGCTCACCTCCCAGAAGGACACCCGGGGAGGGACCTGTTGCCAGGAGACTTGGTGACTTACACCCGACACTGGGGTTACAATGGATGGTACGCCCTAAATGTTACCAGGTGCGACCCCTACTCCCCAGAGTGTCAGGAACCTGTGAGACCCTCGGAGCCTTCAGCCTCCCACATCCAGGCCTCTGCAAAAGTGCCCACCCCACGCCGTAAATCTCCCCAGCCTCCCTCAGTGGTCTCCTCAGCAGCCCCAGCTATGGACATGATAAGTATAGCTGGCCCGTACCCGGCGCCTGTTAGGCCCCCTGGGGTTCGTTCAGTCCGGGACATAGGGTTCCAGACCCGGAGGGAGATGAAAGAGATGGCCACACAGACCCAGATAGCAGGTCACGACTTGACTGTACAGGCCACACGACGTCATCAGGTCCTGGTGGTCCTTGGTGTCTCGGATGTTTGGCAAGCATCAGAAGAGTACCAGGTGGTACCTGGAACACCCCTGCCAAAGAATTATAAATAACCCGGACATGGTCCCTGTATGTAAATAGTTAAATTGTTGATGTACCCGGATGGGTGAATGTTCATAAAAAAGTTTTTCTAATTTAATAAAAAAAAAAAAACACAGTTTTCATTACTTTTATTACAGTCTCATCCTGCGACGCCATCGATCTCCTGTAAAAAAAAGAAAAAAAAAAAAAAAAGTATACCACCTGACCGACGCAGTCCATAGTAACGAGTGTCCCACGACGATCCAGCTCTGCTACATCAGAATGACAGGCAGAGCCTGTCATCCCGGCGCAGCACAGCTGATTACCTGCTTCCCCGGCGGTGACGTCATCGGACTGGTTTACGGCCGGGATTACCCTGCAGTCACTGCAGTTATCGCGAAAAAACTGCATGTGACCGCCAGGGAGAAGATAATGGCGGCCATCAAGCAGTCCAGGACGTGACCGCCGGAGATCTTCTGCCAGGTAAGTGCCGCTGACTCCTGACAGACCCGACCGACGGACACTCACAGTGACAGTGACAAATCCGATTCCGGTATTCGATATGACGAAAATATCGGTATTCGGAATCGAAAGCCCGATACAGCTAATATCGGCCGATACCCGATATTTGCAGTATCGTATCGCTCAACACTAGTCTCTAAGCTGGATACATGGCCAGAGCTTAGCCAGTATGCATTGGAGGTGCTGGCTTGCCCTGCTGCCAGTGTATTATCGGAGCGCGTCTTTAGTGCTGCAGGTGGTGTACTAACAGACCGTCGCATGCGACTATCCTCCGATAATGTAGACCGGCTTACTTTTCTGAAAATGAACAAGGCATGGATCTCGCCTGAATTTGTCTGTCCGTTTTCAGATTAAATAACTGGTTCGCAACGTTATCCATGTCTCCTGTTATGTTCATCTTTCTACCACCTGAACTCTACTCCCTGCGCTACAACACTGCCAATTGCTGCTCAGAAGTGTCGTGTCCACAGACCAATACACAAGCTATAGTGTTAGTGAGGTTCAGTAACGCCAGCTGTTCCCTGCTGTGTGTCCGGCAAGAAGTCTCCTGTTCCCTACACATGCACAGAAAAACCCATGTCGAACATGCTCCAAATAGGGAAGAGCCGTCACCCTGATTGTTATGCTTAAAACAGGAAATTGTGAAGTTTTCCAGGCCTAGAATGATAAATTTTTATAACAAATATGGACAAATAATAATTTGTCATCACAGCGCATATCTGCACATGTCTATTAGAAATGGTAACAAAAACTAAAACATAGTGTTCACTTTTTGAATATAATGCATAAAAGTACATTTCATACTTATCAATTAATGCTTTTTAAGGAACTTTATCTGTACCTGTAAGATAATGCAGTCAATGGATGTACGAATCATAAACATCCTCATCATCATCATCATGAGTTATATTTATGACAGACATTATAAAATGCACAGACTGATGCCAACTGTAACTTCACACACCATATATGAAATGGCCAGCATCTAAACCTGGTAATAATGTGCAATAATAAATTATTACATCTAGAAAGTGCATCATGCATACTGACAATAGGTAGTTATACCTGCAAGTGCTGTTGAAACAACCACAACAGATATAAATTAATAATGGTATATAGGTATCACAGTGCATAGTTACTCATGGACAATGTCGATGTAATACTGTACCTCAATAAAGTCAGCGTCAACCATTATGCTTGTTAGTCTTGTAGATTGTTAAAGAGGGAACGTGCTTTTTTTGTTGGTCATAGGTGGAGTATTAGACAGTAAATGATTACTGCTGTCGTATTTTTGGCGTCCCTAGGGCAGAATAACGCTGCGTAAGGTCACATTTTATAGAGAGTCATCTAATAGACACACGCTACCCTACCCTACGCGTGACAGTAGGAAGGTAGTGTTGACGGATAAAGCCTTGCGCAACCAGACATGCTTTTACCCTCTTCAACACTGTACAAGCAAAAAATGCATGATTGCAGCCGCAGACTTTATTGACGTACAGTATAACATCGCCATTACCCATCAGAGGCTGTCCACTGTCTGATACAGACATAGAATATACCTTTGCTATCCGTAGCTTTTGTTTCACCTACACTTGCAGGCACACACTTAAATTGTGACAATGCATATTGTTTTTTTAAATGGTTATTTTTTATCGTACATTATTGCGTCATCACATTGATGAGTCCATGCTGGACATGTCATACATGCTGTACAAAGTAACGATTTTATTAACTTAAATAATTGAAATGTCTGTGACTGTCACATATAAATTGCAATGATGATGATGAGTGACTATTACAAAATCCATTGTCTTCACTATGTTATGGTTTAACATAGCGTTCATTAAGCATTATTCATAAATACAAAAATGGACTTTTATTCTTAAATTTACAACACTATATTTTGTAAACTAATTTTTGGGTGGTGTGTTGTTCCATTTCTTGTTGCCATGTGCATATATGCGTTTATATTTGCAGGGTCTTTATTTTTATTCTTGAAATTAGGAAAGATGTGTATCTTCGTACCGTGTTAGCCAGTAGATAGAAAAATATTTAGACTTGAGAGTCCTCAGTGGTTGATACCTTTTAATGGATAACTGAAAAGATGGTAACAAATTGCAAGCTTTCGAGGCTACTCACGTCTCTTCATCAGGCAAAGACTAAAACAAAAAATGAAGAATCACATATTTCTATACACAACAGGACACAGGAATAGTGCAATAGGTAAGACAAGTGACGTGCAGCAGAACTGTCATTATGCCAGAGGGATGAACATAAATATTGGAACAGTTTATAGATAAGGATAGAAAATTTTATTGCCCTCTGATTGGGGTCTGGTTTTGTGTTTTCATGCCCCTGGAAGGGCAGAGACGCAGATTCCTTAATTGATATAGAATGACATGAATCCGTGTGATCTATTCATTCCAGCACTAAGAGTGTCAAAGGTCATGATGAGCTTATATTCCGAAACCTTTCTATCTTTCTCAGATTTGAAGTTAGATTTTAATACCAGTAATTCCATATCCATCATGCTATGACCGGGCATACCAAAGTTTTTTGCCACAGGTAAATCCATTATTTTTTCTCTTATTGTGTGGCGATGATAATTCATCCTTGTTCTCAGTTTTTGGCCGGTCTTCCCCACATACAGACCCCCATTTGGACATTTAGTACATATAATTAGGTACACCACATTAGATGTGATGCAGCTGAAAGTAGTAATATTGTGCAAACAATGCATGTAGGAATAGTCCTCTTCAACATTACTTATATTTGTGTCATTTTAAAAAATACATATTTAATTAGAAAGTTAACAGCCCATATCATAAAGGTCCTTCATGTAAACATGATAATCGGTAACAAAAATCATGCATTACCTTGTTAAAGTCAATAGTGCATAGTCCAATAGCAAAATATATACCTGTAAGTGGTGCTGAAAGAAGACAACTGATAGAATAGGTGAATGATATCTATTTATCAGACTGAATAGCGACACCTGTACAATGTCGATATAATACTGTACCTTAACAAAACAGCTGTGTCACACCTCACACGCGTTTTTCTTGTAGCTTCTTATGTAATAGGGCACATGCGTGTATGTTTCATCATAGGTGCATGTTTACTGAGTAAAGCAGTCATGACAACGCCTTTGTGTTGTCGGTACGCTTGCGATGATGAACGATGCGCACCATGAATGTTAGTCTGCGTCATAAGACGCACAGACGCTCCAATACCCAACGCATCACAGCAGGAAGCCAGTCTGTGCGTCCAAACAAAGGCGTAAGCATACATGCACGTAACCTTTTATAAAGCTATATAAAAAAAAGGATGTAGTAGTAACGCACACTTTATTGAGGTACAGTATTACATCGCCATTCACCATCTGTGGCTATGCAGTCTCATCTATATATACCTTATCTATCCGTTGTCATGCTTGCAAGTCCACATTCAGGCATAAATAGCTGTTTTCAGTATGCACTATGCATTTTTTAAAGGTTTTGTTTGTTAATATAAATGATTGGCACATATTATCAGTATTACATGATGGAAATTTTAGATATTTTTAAAAACTTTTTAGTGATATTATTCAGCAAATGTAAAGTTTTATGAATGTCACAGATAACTTGTAATGCTGATTATGTTTTTAAGTCAGCCATTCATTGTCTATACAATAAAAATGGTGTACATACTGTTACTTATCCATCAATAATGGATTCTGATATGTACTTGTATGCTTTTATTTAAAACCGTATAGCAGATTATTTAAAATATTTTTATTGTGGTTTGCATTGCTTTTCAACATGTTAATGTATGCGTTTATGTTTGTCAATTATTAATTTACATATATTTTTTAAAGTAAAATCATCATCTTATGGTACTAAAGGTTATATTTCTCTTGTTTGGAGTATAGACATTTTTAATTGACACGTAACAAGGAAAATACTTGATCTAGTATTTAAACATCCTCCTTGACCCTGGGCTCCAACACCGCCAGTTGTTGCTCGGAAGTGCTGTTAGCACATTCAACACTTGCTCCTGTGTTACTGGGGTTCAGTAATGTCAGCTGTTCCCCTGCTGTGTGAACGGCAAAAAGTCCTCCTGCCTCCACCCTGTTCTCTTCTCATCCCTGGGCTCCAACACCGCCAGTTGTTGCTCGGAAGTGCTGTTAGCACAGTCAACACTTTCTCCTGTGTTACTGGGGTTCAGTAATGTCAGCTGTTCCCTGCCGTGTGAACGGCAAAAAGTCCTGCTGCCTCCACCCTGTTCTCTTCTCATCCCTGGGCTCCAACACCACCAGTTGTTGCTCGGAAGTGCTGTTAGCACAGTCAACACTTGCTCCTGTGTTACTGGGGTTCAGTAATGTCAGCTGTTCCCCTGCTGTGTGAACGGCAAAAAGTCCTGCTGCCTCCACCCTGTTCTCTTCTCATCCCTGGGCTCCAACACCGCCAGTTGTTGCTCGGAAGTGCTGTTAGCTCAGTCAACACTTGCTCCTGTGTTACTGGGGTTCAGTAATGTCAGCTGTTCCCCTGCTGTGTGAACGTCAAAAAGTCCTGCTGCCTCCACCCTGTTCTCTTCTCATCCCTGGGCTCCAACACCGCCAGTTGTTGCTCGGAAGTGCTGTTAGCACAGTCAACACTTGCTCCTGTGTTACTGGGGTTCAGTAAAGTCAGCTGTTCCCCTGCTGTGTGAACGGCAAAAAGTCCTGCTGCCTCCACCCTGTTCTCTTCTCATCCCTGGGCTCCACCACCGCCAGTTGTTGCTCGGAAGTGCTGTTAGCACAGTCAACACTTGCTCCTGTGTTACTGGGGTTCAGTAATGTCAGTTGTTCCCCTGCTGTGTGAACGGCAAAAAGTCCTGCTGCCTCCACCCTGTTCTCTTCTCATCCCTGGGCTCCAACACCGCCAGTTGTTGCTCGGAAGTGCTGTTAGCACAGTCAACACTTGCTCCTGTGTTACTGGGGTTCAGTAATGTCAGCTATTCCCCTGCTGTGTGAACGGCAAAAAGTCCTGCTGCCTCCACCCTGTTCTCTTCTCATCCCTGGGCTCCAACACC
This sequence comes from Oophaga sylvatica, assembly GCA_033576555.1. Classification (NCBI taxonomy): domain Eukaryota; kingdom Metazoa; phylum Chordata; class Amphibia; order Anura; family Dendrobatidae; genus Oophaga; species Oophaga sylvatica. The sequence continues at coordinate 848,257,783 of JARQOD010000001.1, read as the reverse complement.
GCCAGTTGTTGCTCGGAAGTGCTGTTAGCACAGTCAACACTTGCTCCTGTGTTACTGGGGTTCAGTAATGTCAGCTGTTCCCCTGCTGTGTGAACGGCAAAAAGTCCTGCTGCCTCCACCCTGTTCTCTTCTCATCCCTGGGCTCCAACACCGCCAGTTGTTGCTCGGAAGTGCTGTTAGCACAGTCAACACTTGCTCCTGTTTTACTGGGGTTCAGTAATGTCAGCTGTTCCCCTGCTGTGTGAATGGCAAAAAGTCCTGCTGCCTCCACCATGTTCTCTTCTCATCCCTGGGCTTCAACACCGCCAGTTGTTGCTCGGAAGTGCTGTTAGCACAGTCAACACTTGCTCCTGTGCTACTGCGGTTCAGTAATGTCAGCTGTTCCCCTGCTGTGTGAACGTCAAAAAGTCCTGCTGCCTCCACCCTGTTCTCTTCTCATCCCTGGGCTCCAACACCGCCAGTTGTTGCTCGGAAGTGCTGTTAGCACAGTCAACACTTGCTCCTGTGTTACTGGGGTTCAGTAATGTCAGCTGTTCCCCTGCTGTGTGAACGGCAAAAAGTCCTGCTGCCTTAACCCTGTTCTCTTCTCATCCCTGGGCTCCAACACCGCCAGTTGTTGCTCGGAAGTGCTGTTAGCACAGTCAACACTTGCTCCTGTGTTACTGGGGTTCAGTAATGTCAGCTGTTCCCCTGCTGTGTGAACTGCAAAAAGTCCTGCTGCCTCCAACCGGTTCTCTTCTCATCCCTGGGCTCCAACACCGCAGTTGTTGCTCGGAAGTGCTGTTAGCACAGTCAACACTTGCTCCTGTGTTACTGGGTTCAGTAATGTCAGCTGTTCCCTGCTGTGTGAACTGCAAAAAGTCCTGCTGCCTCCAACCGGTTCTCTTCTCATCCCTGGGCTCCAACACCGACAGTTGTTGCTCGGAAGTGTCATTGGCACGGGTACTCAACTCCTGCCCAGACTGGTTACAGCACGCCATCTGTTTCCTGTCAGTGTAAACGTCACTTAGCCTCCAATAAGTTGTCCTGTCGTGTTGTGGTCGGGTTAGCCGACTCTATGGTGCCTGGAGTTTAGGTGCTTCCTATGTGTGCTGCGGGATATGCAAATAAAGGCTGTTTCCGTTGTGACAATAGGACAATCACCCACTGTAGCACTGTGGGATTCAGTAACTGCGGCCTGCTCGCGGCCTGTCAACTTAAATTTCCATGGGTACCTTCTGCTACCCGTCCGGGTTCCAGTACCGTCAGCTGGTTCTCCGCAGTGCCTTTGGCCTAGGTGCCTCCATCTCGGTATCCGAGTTCCAGCAACGTCTGCTGGTCCTTGGTAGTGCTTTGGAGCACAGGTACCTCCTGCTTAGTAACCGTGTCCCAGTAACGTCAGCTGGTCCTCGGTTGTGCCATTGGCTCTTTTCCTTCTGCTGCCCCTCTGGGTTCCAGCACAGTCAGCTGGTCCTCGTTACTTGCATTGGCTCTTGTACCTTCTGCTACCCGTCCGGGTTCCAGTACCGTCAACTGGTTCTCCGCAGTGCCTTTGGCCTAGGTGCCTCCATCTCGGTATCCGAGTTCCAGCAACGTCTGCTGGTCCTTGGTAGTGCTTTGGAGCACAGGTACCTCCTGCTTAGTAACCGTGTCCCAGTAACGTCAGCTGGTCCTCGGTTGTGCCATTGGCTCTTTTCCTTCTGCTGCCCCTCCGGGTTCCAGTACCGTCAGCTGGTTCTCCGCAGTGCCTTTGGCCTAGGTGCCTCCATCTCGGTAACCGAGTTCCAGCAACGTCTGCTGGTCCTTGGTAGTGCTTTGGAGCACAGGTACCTCCTGCTTAGTAACCGTGTCCCAGTAACGTCAGCTGGTCCTCGGTTGTACCATTGGCTCTTTTCCTTCTGCTGCCCCTCTGGGTTCCAGCACAGTCAGCTGGTCCTCGTTACTTGCATTGGCTCTTGTACCTTCTGCTACATTTACAAATTGAAGATTTTTTAAATGTTTTTTTGGGTAATCACTCTGGATCTCCAACAATGAAGACCTGATGACCACCCCGAAGAAGATGACGATCACAAGGACGACGAGCATCAAGCCAACCAGCCTAAACACCATCACAAAGAAGAAATAAAAGATTACCCAACAGGACTAAGAAGGTTAAGACAAACTACAAGATACAGAACAAGAGACTGAAGAACAATAAGCAGAAGATCAAAAAGCAGAAGAACATGAAGTATAAGACCAAAATGAAGAGCAAAATATATGCTCTAAATTGTAAGCAGAAGAAAACTAAAGTGTATGGGGTGAGTCCGTTCCTCCTCGTGGTGCCCCTGGAAAATGCCTGCTGTGCAGGCTAAACTGAACACGGACAAATACTGTTGTAATTTAAATCTTTTGTGACAGCAAGAACGCAAGGATGAAAAATTCATACTTTTACAGATTACAAGTACAGGAATCTCTGTCACAAATAAGAATATGATGAAGATGAAGTAGAATATGAAGAAGAATAATAGTTTAATAAGAACAATATGAGTAATGTTAACAAAAAGATGAATAGCAATAAGTTTAAGAAGAAGATAAAGAAGGTGAAGATGAAGAATAATTTGATGAAAAAGATGATGCTGCTGAAGATTATGAAGGAGAAAGTGTGTCAAAAGTTAAAAAGGTGAAGAGCATGGAAGTTGTGAAATATACATATTTGCCAAAATAGAAAAAACGTTAACAACATTGTCAATTTCTTCGTCAATCCGAACATCTTTAAAAAAAAAAATATTTATGCTATTCCATTTGATTGGGTTAAACATCTATGCCTTTAATGTCTCCTCAACCTTCCCCAATACATTCTACATTACTCTTTGTTGTTTTCCTTCATGTACAATTAACCAACAAGGCAAGAATGGTTTTTTTTTAATTCCGATATTTTGTTCCCATAGACTTACATTGGATTTCTGGTATCGGTATCGGGTATCGCCGATATTTTTTGGGTATCGGCGATACCATTCCGATTCCGATACTTTTGGATATCGGAAAGTATCGCTCAACTCTACTATCCAGACTTAATTACATGGGGGAACAAATTTGATTGGTTAAGCTAGTACATTCCCAGTTACGTGTCTTACATGTAGTTTCTGTGAGTTTGTTTATACTATTATTTTTATTCAAATTTACTTCATAATGCATTTTCCATAATTCTGTGATTCATCTATGTTCTAGCTGCTGCTTTATTTCAAGTCTACCTCCTTTTACATGTTCAGTACACTCTGTCCATAACAGTCCCTCTCTTCTCCCCTTCTTCTATGTACATCTTTCTTGTTATGCTCTCATTTCTGAAACACTGAAAACCATCCCCTACCACTTTACAGCTCAGAAACTATCAACCAAATCACTGCACTTGCTCATTCTTTTTAGTCTCCTTCTTTTAGTCACTGGTGATATCTTTCTACCCTGGCCTTTATTGTACTAGTAAATATAACTATTTTCTGCTCTATGTTGAAACCCCGCTAATTGCATTAACTTTCATTACATGCCTTCTCCCATCTCCTTTAACCCCTTAATGACCAAGCCATTTGGTAGGTTAATGACCAGGCTAATTTTTACATTTCTGACCACTGTCAATTTATGTGCTTATAACTCTGGAACACTTAAACTTATCTTGGCGATTCTGAGACTGTTTTCTCGTGACATATTGTACTTCATGATAGTGGTAAAATTTCTTCGATATAACTTGCGTTTACTTATGAAAAAAAAGGATATATGGTGAAAATTTTGGAAATTTTGCAATTTTCAAATTTTAATTTTTATGCCCTTAAATCAGAGAAATATGTCACAAAAAAATAGTTAATTGTTAGGGCTCGATTTCCCGCTGCTGCACAAGGGGAGTCTCAAACCCGTCCCGCTGCGGTCTCCCATTCATCTCCGGCCGCAGTGGAGCATGCTCGGCAGAGACGTCAGTCCAGGCATCTTGCCCACTCCTCTACTGTGCAGTGAGTTGCTGCTGCCTTTCCTGGATCTGCTATTATAGCCAGTGCTGGAGCAGTCATCTTTGAGACAAAGTCCTGCGTTTTCCCATCTGAACATGCCCAGAGTGAGATCTCTCATTGGAGATCAGGGGTCACATGTTCAGGTGCTGCAGCGGCTCCTATTGATCCGCCAGGAAGGTCATATAGCTACGTTTGTTTGTAACAGCTTCTCATTGGTCCTTGTTCCTGGAAGGTCCTGTAGCTGTTGCTATAAAAGGGTAGCATGGCTGGGCCGCCATGCGCTAATATCAATCATTGTATGCTATGCGCCAGTGTGGTCATGTGTATGTGTGGATAGGGACCCGCTGAAATAAGCCACTAGAATACCGACTTAATCGGTGAGGAGTTTGGTATGGTAGCTGGTCAGGGTCGGTGTCCTAGATGCCCTAGATTACCGGCATAACCGGTGAGGAGTTTTGATTGCCGTATTCAGGGTCTGGCGTGCAGACGCCATAGATTGCGGGTGACTCCCGCGAGGACATTAGCACATGATCACGCTTTATGAACGCGTAGCACTTAACTGTGTACCTGAGAGCCTGACAGGACACAGTACTTTTTCTCAGCGGCCCTGTGACGTAACAGGGTTCGCTTTCAACGCTAGACAGCGCCCTAGCGTGTTTTCTTTGCCACTCAGATGTGTCTAGTGAGTGCGCACACATCGCCATATAGCACTGCGGCTCTCCTTCTAGCGGCTCTGTGGAGTAACAGAGTTCGCACTTATTCCCACAGCGCATTACGGTGTTTATGTTGGCGACTCTGCGGGATAACAGAGTTTGCTTCTCGCGCCATTTCTACTAGCAGCAGGCTCCGCTTGCACGGTGGACCCCGGGCTGCGAACGCACCTCTCTACTTTATATATTTGGTGCGTTCCGCAGAACCTTAACAGTTAATAAATAACATTTCCTACATGTCTACTTTACATCAGCACAATATTGGAACCAAAATTTTTTTCGTTAGGAAGTTATAAGTGTTAAAAGTTGACCAGCGATTTCTCATTTTTCCAACAAAATTTACAAAACCATTTTTTTTAGGGACCACCTCACATTTGAAGTGAATTTGAGGGTCAGTATGTCAGAAAATACCCAAAAGTGACACCATTCTAAAAACTGCACCCTCAAGGTGTTCAAAGCCACATTCACGAAGTTTATTAACCCTTTACGTACTTCACAAGAATTGAAGCAATGTGGAAGAAAAAAATGAACATTTTACTTTTTTTCCCAAAATTTTTCCTTTGACACAATTTTTTAAATTTCATCAAAAGTATCAGGAGAAAATGAACCACAATATGTGTTGTACAATTTCTCCTGAGTACACCGATACCCCATGTGTGGAGGAAGACCAATCTTTAGGCGCACGGCAGTGCTCAGAAGGGAAGGAGCATCATTTGAGATTTTGAATGTCAAATTGGCTGGAACCGAGAGCGGACACCGTGTCGCGTTTGGAGAGCCCTTGATGTACCTAAACAGTGGAAACCCCCCATAAGTTACCCCGTTTTGTAAACTAGACCCCCAAGGAACTTATCTAAATGTGTGGTGAGCACTTTGAACCCCAAGGGCTTCACAGAAGGTTATAAAGTAGAGCCGTAAAATTAAAAAATCATATTTTTTCCACAAAAATGATCTTTTCACCCCCAATTTTTATTTTTCAAAGGATAAAAGGATCCCAAAAGTTATTGTGCAATTTGTCCTGAGTATGCTGATACCCCATATGTGGGGGCAAACCACTATTTAGGTGCATGGCAGAGCTCGGAAGGGAAGCAGCGCCATTTGACTTTTTTGGCTGGAATTGAGATTGGACGCCATGTCGCATTTGAAGAGTACCTGATGTGTCTAAACAGTGGAAACCCCCACAAGTTACCCAATTTTGGAAACTAGACCCCCCAAAGAACTTATCTAAATGTGTGGTGAGAGCTTTGAACTCCCAAGGGCTTCACAGAAGGTTATAACGTAGAGCCGTAAAATTAAAAAATCATATCTTTTCCACAAAAATGATCTTTTCACCCCCAATTTTTATTTTCCAAAGGGTAACATTACCCCAAAAGTTATTGTGCAATTTGTCCATAGTACGATGATAACCCATATGTGGGGGTAAACCACTATTTTGACGCATGGCAGAGCTCGGAAGGGAAGGAGCGCCGTTTTTGAATGCAGACTTTGATGGAATGGTCTGCGGGTGTCATGTCACATTTGGAGAGCCCCTGATGTGCCTAAACAGTAGAAACCCCCCACAAGTGACCCAAGTTTGGAAAATAGACCCCCCAAGGAACTTATCTAGATGTGTGGTGAGCACTTTGAACCCCCAAGGGCTTCACAGAAGTTTATAACGTAGAGCAGTGAAAATAAAAAAATCATATTTTTTTCCACAAAAATGATCTTTTTGCCCCCAAATTTTTATTTTTATAAGGGTAACAGGAGAAATAGGACCCCAAAAGTTGATGTGCAATTTGTCCTGAGTACGCTATGTGGGGGGGAACCACTGTGATCGCCTTCCTGCGATCTTTGGGAGGCAGAATGAACAAATCCACAAAAGGTGAAGAATTGGTTTTATTTTTTACGCCGTTCCTCGTGCGGTATTAGTGATTAGGCGACTTTATTCCTCGGGTCGGTGCGATTACGGCGATACCAGATTTACATCCTTTTTTCATGTTTAGCTTCTGTCACACACTAAAAGACGCATTTTTTTAGAAGAATTTTTTGTAAGAAATTTTTGCATCGCCGTATTTTAAGAGCTATAATTTTTCCATATTTTGGCCGACAGAGTCATGTGCAGACTTTTTTTTGCGGAACGAGCTGACGTTTTTATTGATACCATATTCGGGCACATAACGTGTTTTGATCGCTTTCTATTCCGATTTTTGTGGAAGCAGAATGAACAAAAACCAGCAATTCAGGAATTGTTTTTTTTTTTCTCCGTTCCGCGTGTGGTAAAATTGATTAAGCAGCTTTATTCTTCGGGTCACTACGATTACAGCGATACCTCATTTATATATTTTTTTTATGTTTTGGCGTTTTTTTTACACAATAAAGAATTTTATAGAAAAAATAATTATTTTTGCATCAGTTTATTCCGTGAGCTATAACTTTTTAAATTTTTTCGCTGATGATGCTGTATGGCAGCTTGTTTTTTGAGGATTAAGATGATGTTTTCAGCGGTACCATGATTATTTATATCCGTCTTTTTGATCGCGTGTTATTGCACTTTTTCCAAGCGGTATGATGATACCGCTTGGAAAAAGTATAATTTACTATTTTTTTGTGTTTTTTTTTTACGGCTTTCACTGAAGGGATTCGGCGATACCAAACATGTGCATTTTTCTGTTTTTGTTTTTTTTATTACATAAAAATGTGTATTTTTTAGGGGAATTTTTTTATTATTTTTTTATATTTTTAAAAAAAAAATTAAAAAAAATGCTTTTTTTTACCTTGTCCCTTTATGGGACTTTCAATTTTTTACTTTTGATTGCAGTTACAATGCATTGCAATACTCCAGCATTGCAATGCATTGTACCTATGGTGAAAGCTGCTGTGACCATGGTCACAGTGACTTTCCGTAGCTAGATGACCCAGAGGTTGTCATGACAACCCCCGGGTCATCAAGGCAGAGATCAGGTACTGCAATTACACTGCGGGGGTGCCGATCTGTGGCAGAGGGAGCTCCTGACCCTCTGCCTCTCCTCCTGAGCACTGCGATCGTGCTCGATCGCAGCAGTCAGGGGGTTAACAGCCAGGGGCGGCGGGGGCGCTGCTCCTGGCTGTCAGTGCAGGAAGCTCAGCCACTGCAGCGCTGAGCTCCTGCACTGATCGGGCAGAAGAGGCTGAAATTTCAGCCTCTTCTGCCTGATTTCTGCTGTGTTTGGTCAGTCACATTGACTGACCAATCACAGCGCTGTGGGTGCGGGGACCGACTGCAAAGGTCCACGCACCGCTTGCTGTGCCTGTCAGCTGTCATAGACAGCTGTCGGCACTGATCTACCACTGCGTGTTTACACGCAGTGGTAGTTCAAAGGCTGGACGTGCACAGTCCGTCAAGGTGCCAAAACTTACACCTTGCCATGACGGACTGTGCACGTCCATGGACATTAAGGGGTTAAGTGTGCCCTCAGGAACTCCTAGTTATTGATTAAGATACCCCTCTACATCTAAGACTTCTTCCTTTCCAATTCTCTTAACCTGTTGGTTACAACCAAAACCTTTATCCAACACCACATTTCTAATATTACGAGATAAATACATTTAGATACATTTTTCATATACCCCCAGACAAGAGACAAGGTGAAGCTGTTGGTCTGCTCTTTTCATGAGAATGTGCTTTCTAGGATATCCCACAGTACCCTTTCTTATGTTCCCATCTTTTGAGGTCCATTCAGTTGGAATTTTCATACCCTTCTTCCTGCGAGTGGCAATTGTGTCTCATTCTCGAACTATTTCCTGGAATATTTGCGACCTGTGTTCCACACTATCTCTCATGTGATAAGCCCATTTTAATTCTCTCCCCTACACATGAAAAGGAGTAAATACTGAACCAAGTTTTCTTCCGACTTGTCTCATTTAAAGACTTTACTAACTACGTATCCTGCTCTCTGACCTTAACCTTCTTTCTTTGTTAAGAAATGTTACCCTCCATTGCCACACATACAGCAATCTATGTGCCATCAATATCCAGAAGTTCATAATCATCTTTAGCTCCAATCTACTCCCCCTCCTGTTCATCCTGAATATGACAACAAGGGTTATTTTTCTGGCCAACCACTACAACAATGCCTCCAATCTTTACCAGTGGCTACATTTTCCTCTGAATCTGATCCCTCCTAATAATGTGTCTCCACAACCTCCATGCACCAAATATCACTTGGTAACTGTATTTGTACAGATATTAGCTGATGACCAGGTCATGCAGCTTTATTTGAAATCCCCTAGTTATTACAATAATGACTGGACCATACATGACAGGCACATTTTACCTTTTGTGTCATCCCTATTTATTTATAGATTGTGAACTTGTGAGCAAGGTTCTCATTGCAATTGTTGCATTATTGTCCAGCTGTGACAATCTTCAGTAAGGAAGAGGGGCCTCAAACTGTCCCTGGAGCTGGGGCCCTAACTATCCCTGTCCCGGAGGTAATCTTAAAGGTAGAGAGGCCCGAGTCTCCAACCTTACTATGCACTGCGATTCACTCTAGGCAATGATCTTTTAGACTTAGATGTTCCAGGTTGGCATTGCACACTTGTGACAATTATGTTTTACTTTGAAATGTGTTTGTTGTTTGTACATGTACCTGCTCAATGGGAATCTGTCACCAGAGTTTTACTACCTTATCTGAGAGCCAATACAATGTAGGAAAAGAGACCCTTATTCCACAAGATGTATCACTTATTTTACTGGGTGCACCAGTTGTGGTACAATCAAAGTTTTCAGATGTAATATGTAGCAGAATTCAGAAAGCTGATCCCTTCCCATACCACAGTTTCCTGAGTACATTGTGTATTGACATTAAGCTGCTAATCTTTGCTGGGGGTGTGGTTGGACCAGGGTACCAGTCAAGGGTGTGATAATCTCCTGCTGATAAAACACTCACTGTGATGAAACAATAGCCTAATAAGTGACATCACTGGAACCAGTGTCTCATCTCCTATCTCATGTAACATTCAGAATACATAACAAAAGCCTGCTGACAGGTTCCTTTTAATTTCAAAGTGCTACGGAATATGCTGACACTATATGAATAAAAAAATATTATTATATTATACATGACAGGATGGACCAGAAGTTTTATCTACCTCCCTCACCAACCTGATTCATATCAGCAAAGAGAGATGCATTGCTTGCATGTGCAGGCTCTGTCATACCTATACTGTATCCTTTATCTAGCAGATACCCTGAGACCCAAAATCATTGCCCAGATAGCCAAGTACATACTATGTTGTCCATCCTCCATTGCACTATCACAGAAAGTACAGTATTCAGCATTGCAGTTGGCTTTGTCATGCCCAATCAGACCATGTTTTTAGGAAGTGTGGAAGTGTGGCAAAACCTTACTTTTATCAAAATGAAACAGACATGGATCAGTACTGACTTTAATTCATTGACGACTGATGCTGGTGATTAGATATTCCTGCATTTTCATTTGTTTTATTATATACTGCTCTAATTCCACAATGTTGATGCCCTCAGTTAGGTGGGCATCTCTTGCCTGTCCACTATATTACATCTATACTGTACTGCTACTACTGACAGAACAAGGGTAGCTAAAAACAGCCAGACATCTGCTTGTCTGTCTCATCATATGTATCATGTTATGAGCTCAGTTGCAACAACTTTATTATATACAGTTAAGTCCATATATATTTGGACAGAGACAATATTTATTTAATTTTGGTTCTAGACGTTACCACAATGAATTTTAAACAAAACAATTCCGATGCAGTTGAAGTTCAGACTTTCAGCTTTCATTTGAGGGTATCCACATTAAAATTGGATGAAGGGTTTAGGAGTTTCAGCTCCTTAACATGTGCCACCCTGTTTTTAAAGGGACCAAAAGTAATTGGACAATTGACTCCAAGGCTATTTCATGGACAGGAGTGGGCAATCCCTTCGTTATGTCATTCTCAATTAAGCAGATAAAAGGGCTGGAGTTGATTTGAGGTGTGGTGTTTGCATTTGGAAGGTTTTGATGTGAAGGAAACATGCGGTCAAAGGAGCTATCAATGCAGGTGAAACAAGCCATCCTTAAGCTGCAAAAACAGAAAAAACCCATCAGAGAAATTGCTACAACAGTAGGAGTGGCAAAATCTACAGTTTGGTACATCCTGAGAAAGAAAGAAAGCACTGGTGAACTCATCAATGCAAAAAGACCTGGGCGCCCACGGAAGACAACAGTGGTTGATGATCGCAGAATACTCTCCATGGTGAAGAGAAACCCCTTCACAACAGCCAACCAAATGAACAACACTCTCCAGAAGGTAGGCGTATCAATATCCAAATCTACCATAAAGAGAAGACTGCATGAAAGTAAATACAGAGGGTTCACTGCACGGTGCAAGCCACTCATAAGCATCAAGAATAAAAAGGCTAGGCTGGACTTTGCTAAAAAACATCTAAAAAAATAAACCTTAAAAAAAAATTTTATAGGGAAAAATAGAAAAAGCACCAGAGAGAAAAACACATAATCCCTAAAAAATACCTTTTAATTCATTGATTAAAACCATCATTAATAGACACATAACAAAAAGACCAGGGGATACCAGGAAAAGTACATAATGATCAAAATATCGCAATGTATTACTTATTTTTGGGGCCAAAAAATCTAGGATAACCCTAATGGGCCCTAAGGAATCCCTTCCTGACCGCGGAGGTTGGCACCCTAGTTGTTGACGACATGGCGCCCCCGCTCAACGTCGGTGCCCCTAATAAACCCTGTATCACCCTAAGTCCAAAAAACGGGATACACAGAAAAAAAAACACACGCATACATATAACACCGAAAAATATCAAGGTGGAGAGACCTAATTGTCTCAAAATAAAGTGTTCAGGTGCTGTAAACTTATCTTGTAGCCTCCTTCAATAAGGAATAGTGTCAGAGAAAAAATTGCAGCTAATTCGGACTTATCTCGTAGAAAAAATTTTTTTTGCTGCAGAGAAAAGACAAAATCTCTGAGAAAAAAATGCAGCTAACTAATCACTTTATCTCGTAGTTAAAAATACTCATAGGCTGCTAGAATTAATCTCAGATAAAAAAACTTGCGGCCATATTGGGGACTTATCTCGTAGTAAAAATACTAATAGGCTGCAAAAAATGCAAAAATTGCAAAAAGATAGAAAAAACATCTACAGACAATTAGAAAGTATATGAAAAATTCCACAAAAAGTGGATGAAAAGAGCACTTGACAAAGACTCCCACCTGGGAAATATCAAATAATATTGCACACTGGAGCAGATAATATTAAATGGGATTAGATCAGCATTATATTATATGGGGGTTAGTGCTTGAATCTCTCATAATAACTATAGTACTAATATATATAATCTCAGCAGTTATTCAAATGGATAAGCACCTCCCCATGGCTGTATCCTCAGCAACAATATGTATAGTTTCATCCGCTTGAAGATTTAAGGAGATATGCATGTATCATATATAATAATACCCTTATCAGATATTTGGCTATTACTAAGATCCCATAATTTTGTGTGCGGTCAATAAGACAATACTTATCAGCCAGATATACAAACAAAACCCAAATGCACAAAAAATAACAGTTGTTACTATGCTCCCACAGTTTAGTCAAACATATAGTGTGCAATACATAATAAGGCAATACTTATCAGCCAGATATAAGGACGAGACCTGACGCGTTTCCCCCTTCAATTTCTTTTAGGGTTCATCAGGGTCAGAAAAGGGGTCTGTTACCCCATTGCCGACGAGGCAATGCAGTGTGCGGCGTGCTCCATGTGCGTCCAGCGCCATTATTTAGAGATACATCCGGTCACATGTTACCGGAAGTGAAGGGGAGGAGAGATGCGGTCACATGTTATAATCATGGATGCCGAATGGATCGCATATTGCGATCCAAAATGGAACGCACCTTGCGCTCCACAACCGAGTTGCGTTCAAAAATGGAACGCATCTTGCGCTCCAAAATGGAACGCATCTTGCGCTCAGAAAAGAAGAAAGGCTCAGCCATGCTCAGGATAAATGTGTTACAATCCTGGATGTCAAATGGAACGCATCTCGCGTCCCACAATATCAGAAATAGAGAAAAAACAGCTCTGCAATACTAGGCAACTCAGGAAAATATACGGTTGTTAATCACATAACGGCATAAATTCAGAAGTGGAACATTTACACTCCGAAACATAATCCAGATTATTAAAGCCGATTACCCAAATTACCATCAATCACGTACAGAAAGGGTAAATCCATCAAGGATCAGGTGGTAAGGAGCCATCTTGAGCCTTTGAAAAAAGAGGGGACATGGCTGCAGAATAGAGAGTTGTGTACTTTTAAGTGCAGGCATTGTAGTTTTTGTAAATTTGTGCGCCCCTCTAAGACTTTTTGTAGTGCACAGACAAGAAGAGTTTACACTATGAAATGCTTTGCTAATTGTAAAATGACAGGAGTAGTATATCTGTGCACTTGCTCATGTCCTCTTGACTATGTGGGGAAAACGAAATGTGAACTGTGTACCCGCATTGGGGAACATCTGGGAGACATTAGACATAAAAAGGGACACGCCCTTGGCCCGCCACGTCAATTTGGTACATGGAGGTGACGAGAAACAAATTTCCTTTTGCGTAATTGAGAGAGTTCAGCCTGTGGTAAGACAGGGGGATGGGGATAGAAAGATTCTACAGCGGGAGACACGCTGGATCTTCTGGCTTGAAACACAGAGCCCTAACGGTTTGAATGAACAACTAAACTTCACTAGCTATCTTTAATAAAGGTGGTTTCCTGACAGATGCTACATACTTTAATTTTTTATTTGGGGATTTTGGTTCCTCAACACACTTATTATGAGTGTGCAACATTTATATGTATTTATATGAGGATACATGGTGGTTCGTGCTCCAGTGCTTTCTTTGAATTTTTTTCATCAATATTAATTATTTTGGTACTATAATAATTTGGGTAATCGGCTATTTAATAATCTGGATTATGTTTCGGAGTGTAAATGTTCCACTTCTGAATTTATGCCGTTATGTGATTAACAACCGTATATTTTCCTGAGTTGCCTAGTATTGCAGAGCTGTTTTTTCTCTATTTCTGATATTGTGGGACGCGAGATGCGTTCCATTTGACATCCAGGATTGTAACACATTTATCCTGAGCATGGCTGAGCCTTTCTTCTTTTCTGAGCGCAAGATGCGTTCCATTTTTGAACGCAACTCGGTTGTGGAGCGCAAGGTGCGTTCCATTTTGGATCGCAAGATGCGATCCATTCGGCATCCATGATTATAACATGTGACCGCATCTCTCCTCCCCTTCACTTCCGGTAACATGTGACCGGATGTATCTCTAAATAATGGCGCTGGACGCACATGGAGCACGCCGCACACTGCATTGCCTCGTCGGCCATGGGTAACAGACCCCTTTTCTGACCCCTGATGAACCCTAAAAGAAATTGAAGGGGGAAACGCGTCAGGTCTCATCCTTATATCTGGCTGATAAGTATTGCCTTATTATGTATTGCACACTATATGTTTGACTAAACTGTGGGAGCATAGTAACAACTGTTATTTTTTGTGCATTTGGGTTTTGTTTGTATATCTGGCTGATAAGTATTGTCTTATTGACCGCACACAAAATTATGGGATCTTAGTAATAGCCAAATATCTGATAAGGGTATTATTATATATGATACATGCATATCTCCTTAAATCTTCAAGCGGATGAAACTATGCATATTGTTGCTGAGGGATACAGCCATGGGGAGGGGAGGTGCTTATCCATTTGAATAACTGCTGAGATTATATATATTAGTACTATAGTTATTATGAGAGATTCAAGCACTAACCCCCATATAATATAATGCTGATCTAATCCCATTTAATATTATCTGCTCCAGTGTGCAATATTATTTGATATTTCCCAAGTGGGAGTCTTTGTCAAGTGCTCTTTTCATCCACTTTTTGTGGAATTTTTCATATACTTTCTAATTGTCTGTAGACGTTTTTTCTATCTTTTTGCAATTTTTGCATTTTTTGCAGCCTATTAGGATTTTTACTACGAGATAAGTCCCCAATATGGCCGCAAGTTTTTTTATCTGAGATTAATTCTAGCAGTCTATGAGTATTTTTAACTACGAGATAAAGTGATTAGTTAGCTGCATTTTTTTCTCAGAGATTTTGTCTTTTCTCTGCAGCAAAAAAATTTTTTCTACGAGATAAGTCCGAATTAGCTGCAATTTTTCTCTGACACTATTCCTTATTGATGGCGGCTACGAGATAAGTTTACAGCACCTGAACACTTTATTTTGAAACAATTAGGTCTCTCCACCTTGATATTTTTCGGTGTTATATGTATGTGTGTGTTTTTTCTGTGTATCCCGTTTTTTGGACTTAGGGTGATACAGGATTTATTACGGGCACCGACGTTGAGCGGGGGCGCCATGTCGTCAACAACTAGGGTGCCAACCTCCGCGGTTAGGAAGTGATTCATTAGGGCCCATTAGGGTTATCCTAGATTTTTTGGCCCCAAAAATAAGTAATACATTGCGATATTTTGATCATTATGTACTTTTCCTGGTATCCCCTGGTCTTTTTGTTATGTGTCTATTAATGATGGTTTTAATCAATGAACTAAAGGTATTTTTTAGGGATTATGTGTTTTTCTCTCAGGTGCTTTTTTTAAAAAACATCTAAAAAAGCCAGCACAGTTCTGGAAGTCCATTCTTTGGACAGATGAACCAAGATAATCTCTACCAGAATGATGGAAAGAGAAAAGTATGGCGAAGGCTTGGTACAGCTCATGATCCAAAGCATACCACATCATCTGTAAAACACGGCGGAGGCAGTGTGATGGCTTGGGCATGCATGTCTACCAGTGGCACTGGGTCACTAGTGTTTATTGATGATGTGACTCAGGACAGAAGCAGCCGAATGAATTCTGAGGTACTCAGAGCCATACTGTGTGCTCAGATCCAGCCAAATGCAGCCAAACTGATTGGTCGTCATTTCATACTACAGATGGATAATGACCCAAAACATAAAGCCAAAGCAACCCTGGAGTTTATTAAAGCAAAGAAGTGGAATATTCTTGAATGGCCACCTGATCGCAACCCAATTGAGCATACATTTCACTTGTTAAAGACTAAACTTCAGACAGAAAGGCCCACAAACAAAAAGCAACTGAAAACCACCGCAGTGAAGGCCTGGCAGAGCATCAAAAAGGAGGAAACACAGCGTCTGGCGATGTCCATGAGTGCAAGACTTCAGGCAGTCATTGCCAACAAAGGTTTTCAACCAAGTACTAGAAATGAACATTGTATTTACAATGATTTAATCTGTCCAATTACTTTTGGTCCCTTTAAAAACCGTGTGGCACATGTTAAGGAGCTGAAACTCCTAAACCTTCATCAAATTTTAATGTGGATACCCTCAAATGAAAGCTGAAACTCTGAACTTTAACTGCATCTGAATTGATTGGTTTAAAATTCATTGTGGTAATGTCTAGAACCAAAATTAAATAAATGTTCTCTCTGTCCAAATATATATGGACTTAACTGAATAATGGATTCCAACCGAACCCGGGGTCTGCGATGCAGTTTATGTCACTGCTGCCGAACACCCTTTGGGTATCAGGGTAACAACTGACAACTAAACGTTTATATTAGATCTCGCCTGTGTTATTTCACACAAGGAGAGAGATATTGTATTGCCACTATCACCGTTAAATTCACAGGAGATGTGCTGAAGACTGGCGTAGACATAGCTGTTATGTGCGGTAGCTGAGGAGGACAGGAACAACAGCAGGACAGCCGAACACCTGAGATGTTGGTAACTAATGGGTTGCAGAAACCTGAACTAACGACACAACTAGAGGTAGCCGTGGAGCATTCCTACGTTGATCCTAGACGCCTCTTCACAGCCTGAGAGCTAGCTATACCTAAAGATAGAAACAGGAGGGCGTGGCTTGGGTCTCATGGTGAGCAGGACGTGTGTCTCAAGAGCTCCTGAGGTATTCCCTATATCGCAACAAAATCAGCAGCATCTTAAGCCAGAATCGTTTAATTTAACAAGTACCAGCTTCATCTCACCTCAAGCCTTACAAAGCAACCCTTTATCGCTACAAAAGACTCATTTTTGGAGCCTTTACAACCTGCGGCCTACTGAGGCCTAATTGCGGCCTATCCAAGAGGCCATAGGCCGGAGGCCCTCGGGCTTCAGTGCTTGGTCTCCTCCGTCTGGATCCGTGAAACCCAGACTCAAGGAAAGTGTATGCCAAAAGCCGGTTGCCTGGTACCTGACAGTGAATCCCGGCTACTCCAGCGCGCCAATTACCCTCCAGCGCTTACAGGCCTTACCTGAGGTTCGCGCGACTGCTTGCCTCTGTCGGTCGCTGCCCGGGTGTCCATCTGACGGCCTTAGCCGGCGCTTGGAGTCCAGTCTTCGCCTGGAGCCCCTTGCACGAGCCCGACTGTTCCAGAGCGGAGGCCCGCGTTGCCTCGAGTGGAGGAGATGCCGGCGCGACACTTCGCGCCACCCGTCTGCTTGCTGTGCGGTACTCCCTGGCGGCGCCGGCCCGTATCCTCGCTGAGGCGGGGAGCCACCCTGGGGCCTTTGTCGTCCACCCTCCATTAGAACACCAGCACCCACCTCACCTGGTCTGGGGGCGTTCGCCGCGGCCCACAGGATCCACAGCCGCCAGCTGCAACCACCATCATTACCGCAGTCTAATGGCTCCAGCCTTCACAGGACCGGTAATCGCCGCCGGGAGTCCTCTGCACGGATCCGGCTGCTCCGGTGGCGGGGTCTCCTCTGCGACAAGGTACAGTCGTCGGCACTTGCGGCGGTCGCTCGCTTGCGGCTGGCCGCTCACGGTGGAGGCCGCTGTCTCATCGCTCCGTGGCCGTGACGCACAGTCTTGTCACTTTATTACGGAGATCTGACTGTCACTGCTGCACTGGTCTTGTTTGCGCTGTATTGTGGCCTTCTACCTAACACTCAGTCTCACTGGGAGATCCCCTTGTTACATGCACGACCTGGGTCCCTCCACTCAGACTTGACTACAGCAATCACAGAACTTTGTTACGAAGGAGTAATCTTTATTACTGCTTATACATAGACGCTCAGACTGGTAGGGACCTGCAAATGATGGGCCTGGTCTGTTAGACTGGACGGTCTACCCCCCATGCTTTTTCAAAAGTATTAAGCAGAGACTTCCGGGAGGCGGAGCCAAGGATTGGTCGCTTTTTAACGAAACTCCCCGTTGGCCTACTATCATCGGTGGCTATCCCTCAATTTTGAGAGGAGATATAGCCTCAATCAGCGGGGGGTATACCTGGACGGGGGCTTGTCTATCGGGCCTAAATTTAAGCCTAGGTTCATTGGACCTTATAAGATCATGGAGATTCTAATCCTGTTTCTTTCGTTTGCTTCTTCCAGGGACATTTAAGATCCATAACGTGTTCCACAAGTCCTTGTTGAAGAGGTTTGTTGAGCCAGTGGTTCCTGCTGCTGTGCCTGCTGACCCTGTTTTGGTTGAGGGCAATCTGCAGTATGTGGTTGAGAAAATATTAGATTCTCGTTTTTCTAGACGGAAACTCCAGTATTTGGTTAAGTGGAGAGGTTATGGTCAGGAAGACAATTCTTGGGTGTTTGCTTCGGACATCCATGCTAGGAGACTCATCCGTGCGTACCATAGAACTCATCCTGACCGACCTGGTTGCTCAGGTGAGGGTTCGGTGACCAAGGGGGGGTACTGTTGTGAATGGGCTTGAGATGAGTTTGAGCAGAGGCTTCCCTCTGGTGGTTACAAGCGGTACTGGTCTGTCCAGTGCAGATTGTGAAGATTGTGAGGATTGGGAATCAGGTGTTACTGACTGGTCTTATATAAGGGAGTCACCTTCCCATCAGGGTTGCCGGTGATCAATTGTTCTGGTCTCTATCCTTGATTCCTGTTTCCCTTGTAGCCTGCTGTGTCGTGTCTGTATCTCCTGCTAACAGATAAGACATTTTCTTTTTTTTTTTTTTGTGCTTGATTTTTGCATTTTGTCCTGCACTTCTGTGGGGGCCTTCAGGGTCCCCTCCGGGGGCTTTTGCCCTCTCAGTTTAGTTCAGCCACTGATGTTTGTACTTTTGCTTTTACCAGTTTTTTCAGTGGCTGCTGTTTTGATTTTGTTACACCAGAGAACTAATTTAGGTGGTAGAGGTCGTGTGATCTCAGGTGTTTTTGAAATTAGTAGAGTTGGTGCTTTTCAGGGTTTTCTGGGATTGCAGTAAGTACCCTTCCTATCCTTTTCTATTTAGTTAGTTTGGGCCCCAACGTTTGCTCATACTATTTTCTGTCTGTGTCAGTATTTCTTCTTGTCTAACCGCCATTACATGTTTGGGGGCTTTCTATTATCTTTGGGGTTCTGCTCCGGGGCAGATAGCTTTCCTATATCTATCTTTAGGTGTAGTTAGTTTCTCAGGCTGTGACGAGGCGTCTAGGACCAACGTAGGAACTCTCCACGGCTGCCTCTAGTTGTTGTGGTTAGTCAGTGTACTGCAATCTCATAGATTCCAACTGCTCTGGTGTATTGCCTTTTTTGCCTGCACTCCTCAGCTACCGAAACATAACAGTGGCTGGCGGTGGTCGAACCCTGCACTAATGTGAGCAGCATAAGAGCCGTATCATGTGTTACCTGAGGACCGAGGAGCACACTTTTTATGGTTCTAAGAAAGAGACCCACATTGGCCACTACCGGGTCACTCCACTCCCACAGAGGAGTAGCTCACTCCAAGGCCTTGTGGATAAGTAGTAGGATAACAAACCCACTTTAAGCCCTTTCAGAGGGGAACCATGCCTCCATCATCTCTAGCTGAATGGAGCATTGATTGACCCTAGCATGCGTATCGGGGGCCTTTTAGCCCCCATGCTTACTTTTTTGCTATTATCTGCAAAATTACTTAAGTTAGAATTTTGAAACTCCAGGTAATCCTCAAGTATGTTGTTGTTGGTAATATCCAGTTGTTCATATAATTTTTTTCATAGTCATTTCGGTGTAACAATGCTTTTTGGTGAAAATCACATCTGTACAGATTGGGGGCCTTCTATCATGTTCTCAGTAGTGTTTGTGTCTCAAGTTACTTTACTTGTACTGTGGATAATTCCATATGAGGATGTCATGTGATTTTTGAAGGGAGGATAAGGCCATGACATCATCTCAGGTCCTTCTGAACACAGTAATGAGCAGTGTAGAGAGTAATGAGGACAGTATACACTATGAGCTAATTGTGAAGGACCTGAGATAAGATGTTGAGAGGAAGTCTGATTCAGTTTCAGTTTCTCTGATTCTAAGAAGCCTGCAAAGGCGTAAAGCTATTGAGCTACAGACATCCAGAGAATTGTACAACACCTAAAAGAAAGTATAAAAGGTAAGAGATGCTGAGGGTGAGAGGAGGGAGGGGCACTTTACACTTACAGTGTGTCACACACAAGCAAAGAGTGGACAACCCTCATTGTGTTCATTGTTTTTTCTTTCTGCTTGCTAACATCTAGTCAGCATGGCACAGTCTTCCTCCAAGCATCTGAGTGACCAAGAGTGATGATAAAAGAGAACTATCTTTGTCTGATGACGAGTACCTGCCACAAGAGAATCAAACATCCTCAAGTGATTCATTTTCTGATGATGAAGAAGTGAGTGCAGTGGATCCTCAAGAAGTGATAAGTAGAACATCCAAAACAAATGTTTTTTGGGACAGTAATCCTACATTAGTTGGACGTACTGCAATCCATAATATTGTGAGACAGGCTCAAGGAGCTGTGGGAAGTCCCAGTTACTTTTCCCCTAAAGACGTATTCTGTACTTTTTTTTCTGACAATATTGCAGAAGAGATCCTTTTATGTTCAAACCTAGAAGGAAGACATATCGCTTCTGCAAAAAATAAGTCCTCCAAAGAGGAACTTTATGCATACATTGGACTTTTACTGCTGGCAGGGAGTCAAAAATCGTATGATGTTCCAATACGAGAATTATTTCTGGACCCACTTTCTGATCCACACTATAAGGAAATTAGAAGACACATTCGATTTAATGATAAGCGAACTCATGCATTGAGGTTTGAAACAGACAAATCAGCCCCCATCAGTTATATCTGGAACATATTTATCAAAAATTGCACCAAACTTTACAATCCTAGTACAGTAGATGAGCAACTTGTACCGTTCAGAGGACGCTGCAAGTTCATACAATACATGCCCAGCAAGCCAGCCAAATATGGAATCAAAATCTTCTGGATGTGTGATTCTGCAAATTATTACGACATAAAAGGCGTAATCTACTGTGGCAAGAGGTTGGTGCACCAGTACAGAAGCATCTGGGGTCTGAAATTGTCAAAACTCTTGATGTTCCAATATTCAATTCAGGTAGAAACATTACCATGGACAATTATTTCACCAATATTGAACTAGGCAATTTTCTGCTTCAAAAAGCTATTACACTTGTTCGTACTATCAAGCCAAACCGACGAGAAATTCCAGAAGCACTGGAACACAATCGTCAGCGAGCACTTTATGAGAGTGTCTTTTGATTCAATAATAAAGCGACTTTGGTTTCTTACAAAGCGAAGAAGGAGAAATCATTGATTTTACTCAGTACCATGCAACACAATTGCAGTATTGACAGCAATGACAGAAAATTAAAACCAGAAATCATCCTGCATTACAATAAAACAAAAGGAGGTGTAGACAGAATGGATGAGATGGTGGGAGAATATTCATGAAAGAGGAAAACAAAACGATGGCCTGTAGTACTTTTTTCAAATATGCTTGATGTAGCAGCCCTAAATTCATTCATCATTTATACAGAAACTCATCCAAAATTCCATGCACGGAGGAAGGACAGGAGACGCCTATTTTTGAAGGACCTTTGTCATGAACTTATAATGCCTCACATGATACAGCGAAGCGACGTGAAAGGCTTGCTAAAGCAAACTAAAGAAGCAATGAAACAATGTGGAGTGCAGTTTCAGATGATTCCAGGGCCGGAAGAAAGAAAAAGAAAGCACTGTTTCATGTGTCCAAGAAACTTAGAAAGGAAAACTGAGAGATTTTGTTCAATTTGTAAGGAAAATGTCTGCAAAGAACATTTTTCCGAAAAAATAACTTGTCAAAATTGTTTGGAAGACTAATATAATAGAAAAGAAACATAATAGAAATGTAGCTGCAGCTAGTTTGGTATAGATTTCTATGCATTTTTGTGCGTTTTTTCATATGTTTGTGTAAAATTTTGAAAAAAAAATTTTGGGCATTTTTTTGGTGAAAAATTATAATTAAAATTTCGTTTACTAATCATATTTTATTTAGCAGTTTTAAAATAAACTTGTAAAAGTTATATAAGTGTGTTTGTTAAGGGCCTGCGGAACGCACCTAATAGATATTATAGAGAGGTGCGTTCCAGCCCGGGTCCACCGTGCAGGCGGAGCCTGTTTCTAGTAAAATGGCGCAAGAAGCGAACTCTGTTATCCCGCAGAGTCGCCAAAATAAATGCCGTAACGCGCTGTGGCAATATGTGCGAACTCTGTTATTCCACAGAGCCTCTAGAAGGAGTGCCGCAGCGCTATATGGCAATGTGTGCGAACTCACTTAACACAACTGAGTCGCAAAATAAACAGGGCGCTGTCTAGCGTTGAAAGCGAACCCTGTTACGTCACAGAGCCGCTGAGAAAAGCTTCTGTGTCCTGTCAGGCACCCAGGTACACAGTTGACTGCTAAGCGAACATAGAACGTGATCATGCGCTAATGTCCTCGTGGGAGTCACCCGCAATCTATGGCGTCTGAACGCCAGACCCTGAATACGGCAATCAAACTCCTCACCGGTTATGCCGGTAATCTAGGGCATCTAGGACACCGACCCTGACCAGCTAGCATACCAAACTCCTCAAAGATTAAGTCGGTATTCTAGCGGCTTATTTCAGCCGGGCCCTAACCACACACATGCATGACCACACTGGCACAAAGCATATGACAATTGATATTAGCGCATGGCGGCCCAGCCATGCCACCCTTTTATAGTAACAGCTACAGGACCTGCCAGAAACAAGGACCAATGAGAAACTGTTCCAAAACACATGCAGTTTCAGGACCTTCCTGGCGGACCAATAGGAGCTGCTGCAGTACCTGAACATGTGACCCCTGATCTCCAATGAGAGATCTTACCCTGGGCATGCTCAGAAGGGGAAACGCAGGACTTCGTCCCAAAGACGTCTGCTCCAGCACTGGCTATAATAGCAGATCCAGGAGAGGCAGCAGTAAGTCTCTGCACAGTACTGGAATGGGCAAGACGCTGGGACCGACGTCTCTGCTGAGCAGGTTCCACTGTGGCCAGAGACAAATGGGGGACCACAGCGGGACTGGTTCGAGACTCCCTTTGTGCAGCAGCGAAAACTGAACCCTAACAGTGTTTATCCATTTGATTTGCATGGGGCCTAAAGACCCCCAATATGTTGATATGAAGATTTCTGATGTCATGCACATTAGGGTTAATAAACCCTCTGCAGGATCTGCTGTCACCAGAAAATTTTTCCAGGAGAGAAAAACGGGGTAATGAAATTTTAGCAGCTATCGCATCATTATTTACGAGACTTGCTGCTTGTGCGGCTGCCTGAGTAGCTGCTGCAGTGAGATCAGCAACCGGAGCGGCCTGCTCCAGCGACCTAAGTCTGGCCTCAAGTTGCTGAACATAGCGCTGCAGCTGCTGGTTGTCAGCCATGGTCGGCTAGACCCTGGCGCGGTCAGATACTGTTATGAGCTCGGTTGCAACAACTTTATTATATATAATGGATTGCAACCGAACCCGTGGTCTGCGATGCAGTTTATGTCACTGCTACCGAACACCCTTTGGGTATCAGGGTAACAACTGACAACTAAAGGATTATATTAGATCTCGCCTGTGTTACTTCACACAAGGAGAGAGATATTGTATTGGCACTATCTCCGTTAACTTCACAGGAGATGTGCTGAAGACTGGCGTAGACGTAGCCCTGTTAACAGCACAGAAGCAACTTGCAAGATATTAGCTCTGCACCATGTGCTGCATACTGGCGCAGAAGTAGCCCTGTTAATAGCACAGAAGCCACTTGTCAGATATTAGGAAGTGCGTGCGACTCACGCCAGGCGTACGTGCTGCCAGCCGGTGTGCCACCGGACTGAGCAACTCTCCTTTAGTTAGCAGGCGATGCACAGGATACATGCCCCACAGTCTGCTCGGGGTATATAGCTACCCCTTTGACAGAGACAGACTGCACTACGATAGCTACCTCCATAGCATTCATTAACCTGCCTGAAGGACCTGGGCTAATTAGCCGAGTTGACTCCGGCATCTGCAGGTCCCGGAGAGCGAAAGCTAGAGAGCATGTGGAGCCCAGATTCTGGTACGTCACACATGAGCACTACCTATAGTATGATCTGACAGCGCCACGGACAGACAAGCTATTTAAGGGCTAAGCTCCGCCCCAACCATCTTGTCAATCGCATCACTGATGACATCATCCGTGACCAATCAGGCAATGCCAAGTCAGAGGATCAGCTGACATTAACCACCAATCATGGTTCGCCATGTCACGGACATGCTCAGTGCAGGCATTTCTGGACTTAGGCTTATATCAGCCTTTTACTGTTCTGTAACCTAGGTTTAAGGCTAATATGAACAAAGCCTTTAGTAACAGCCGGTGCCGCTCGGGTATTAGCTAGGCGTTAGAATCAACAGCAAAGCTGAGCAGCATCTGCCTCGGCTGGGTCTGGATGGGAAACCACAGACTCCTCGCATCCAGGTTCGGATCCAGATGCCTAACATATCATGTGCTTTTGCTAACACTGCATCTCTTGATAGACAACTGTATATCTCCAGTCTGTTGATTGCATTCCATAGCTATGCTAAACTACTGCTTTTAGGGCTGTCTGTGCTGACCTTAGTCAACTGTACATCTCCTTGCCTGCTGTCATTTTAACTGATGTTATACAGCTACACTTCTCCGCCCTGTCCATTGTTTTCTATAGGTAAACTGAAATGACAGTTAGTGTTGTCCTTGTACAGACATTTATTTGCCAGTCCAATCATATATTTTACTATACAGTTGCTAACACTGCCAATAGACAGCTACAAATTTCCTGCCATTAAATTCAGCATTATAGGTACTGTACTACTGGTAAATAATCCTAAAAACAGTCATAAAATCAGATAACTTTTAGACAACTTTTTAAAAAGCCATTGCTTCCTTTCTTTCCAAACAGCAAACCTGTAGCTACTCCACAAAAAAAGAGGTTAGTTTTGGAAGGCTTTTAAAAATCTATTGCTTCTTAATTTTCTAAATAACAAACCTGTTGTTACTAGAGTTGAGCGATACTTTCCGATATCCAAAAGTATCGGAATCGGAATGGTATCGCCGATACCCAAAAAATATCGGCGATACCCGATACCGATACCGGAAGTCCAATGTAAGTCTATGGGAACAAAATATCGAAATTAAAAAAAACCCATTCTTGCCTTGTAGGTTAATTGTACATGAAGGAAAACAACAAAGAGTAATGTAGAATGTATTGGGGGAGGTTGAGGAGACATTAAAGGCATAGATGTTTAACCCAATCCAATGGAATAGCATAAATTTTTTTTTTAGGAAATATGTTCGGATTGACAAAGAAATTGACAATGTTGTTAACCTTTTTTCTATTTTGGCAAATATGTATGTTTCACAACTTCCATGCTCTTCACCTTTTTAACTTTTGCCACACTTTCTCCTTCATAATCTTCAGCAGCATCATCTTTGTCATCAAATTATTCTTCATCTTCACCTTCTTTATCTTCTTCTAAAACTTCTTGCTTTTCATCTTTTTGTTAACATTACTCATATTGTTCTTTTTAAACTATTATTCTTCTTCATATTATAGTCCTTCATCTTCTTCATCATATTCTTATTTGTGACAGAGATTCCTGTACTTGTAATCTGTAAAAGTATGATTTTTTCATCGTTCCGTTCTTGCTGCCACAAAAGATTTAAATTACAACAGTATTTGTCCGTGTTCAGTTTAGCCTGCAGCATCAGGCATTTACCAGGGGCACCACGAGGAGGAACGGACTCACCCCCATACACTGCTTAGTCTTCTTCTGCTTATAATTTAGAGCATATATTTTGCTCTTCATTTTGGTCTTATACTTCATGTTCTTCTGCTTTTAGATCTTCTGCTTATTGTTCTTGTGTCTCTTGTTCTGTATCTTGTATTTGTAGCACAACCTTGTACCAGCTGATGTTACTGGGACACGGTTACTAAGCAGGAGGTACTTGTGCTCCAAAGCACTACCAAGGACCAGCAGACGTTGCTGGAACTCGGATACCGAGATGGAGGCACCTAGGCCAAAGGCACTGCGGAGAACCAGTTGACAGTACTGGAACCCGGACGGGTAGCAGAAGGTACAAGAGCCAATGCAAGTAACGAGGACCAGCTGACTGTGCTGGAACCCGGAGGGGCAGCAGAAGGAAAAGAGCCAATGGCACAACCGAGGACCAGCTGACGTTACTGGGACACGGTTACTAAGCAGGAGGTACCTGTGCTCCAAAGCACTACCAAGGACCAGCAGACGTTGCAGGAACTCGGATACCGAGATGGAGGCACCTAGGCCAAAGGCACTGCGGAGAACCAGTTGACGGTACTGGAACCCGGACGGGTAGCAGAAGATACAAGAGCCAATGCAAGTAACGAGGACCAGCTGACTGTGCTGGAACCCGGAGGGGCAGCAGAAGGAAAAGAGCCAATGGCACAACCGAGGACCAGCTGACATTACTGGGACACGGTTACTAAGCAGGAGGTACCTGTGCTCCAAAGCACTACCAAGGACAAGCAGACATTGCAGGAACTCGGATACCGAGATGGAGGCACCTAGGCCAAAGGCACTGTGGAGAACCAGCTGACGGTACTGGAACTCGGACGGGTACCATAAGGCACCCATGAAAATGTAAGTTGACAGGCCGCAAGCCGTCTGCAGTTACCAAATCACACAGTCCTACAGTGGGTGCTTGTCCTATTTTCACAACGGAAAGAGCCTTTATTTACATATCCCACAGCACACATAGGAATCACCTAAACTGCAGGCACCATAGAGTCGGATAACCGGAATGCAACATGACAGGACAACTTATTGGAGGCTAATTCACGTTGACACTGCCAGGAAACAGCTGTCGTGCTGTAACCAGGGTGGGCATGAGTCAGTACCCGTGCCAATTACTTCCGAGCAACAACTGGCGGTGTTGGAGCCCAGGGATGAGAGGACAGGGTGGAGGCAGCATGACTTTTTGTCGTACACACAGCAGGGGAACAGCTGCCATTACTCAACCCCAGTAACACAGGAGCAAGTGTTGACTGTGCTAACAGCACTTACAGGCAACAACTGGCGGTGTTGGAGCCCAGGGTCCAATGCATCGACTTCAATTGCTTCCACCTCCTCTCAGGACCACAGCACTGTTGATCAACCATCTGTCTCTTCACCGCCTGCCAAATTGCCCAGTCAGTCAGAGAGTTCTGTACAGGAGCCAGCTGAGTCTCTGCTTCTGTTCTCAGAATCTGTTGGTTTGCAAACAGGGGCCCAGCCAAGCAGCATTCTGGAATGTGAAGAAGAGGGAGTATGCAGTGATGCGCAACAGCTGTGTCTCTCTGAATCTGAAGAGGCGGGTGAGACAGTGCCGATGGTCAGCACACCGCAGAACGCATCTGATGATGATGAGACTCAGGTGCCAGTTTCTGTTGAGCATGGTGGTGGCCAGACCACCCAACAGCAGCAGGTGTTGTAAGAGGTTAGTGGAGATGATGAGGTCCAAGACCTAACATGGCGTGAGGAACAGGAAGGTGGTGGGAGCAGCTCTGAGGAAGCGATTGCCCCAACGGTACAAACAGGAGGGAGAGTTAGGCTGCATACTCTGTTGCCTGTAGCCTCCATTTTGGCACCTGTTCGGATTTCTCTTCCAAAAGTCTAAACAGACGCTCCCAGGACTTGCACTGCGTGGTCCTTTTTTCACACACTTGCAGATGATATTTGCTATGTCAAATGCAAGCTGTGTAATCAAAAAGTAAAAAGAGGTAAAGTGTCAGTAACCTCAATACCACAAATATGTGTAAACATGTGCGGAGAAAACATGTAGTTGAGTTACAAAGACACACTGAAGATGTACAGTCTATAGAGAATCACTGCACAAGTTTAACTGCATATGTCATGGTTAAATTGGAAATTTTTATTGCACACTTGATGTGAAAAAAGAAAATAGCTATGAGACGACTGACTGACGTTTTGGGCAACGCAGTGGCCTTTATCAAATAGTCGCTGGAAGAGATAGAAAAATTTACAGTCAATGACAATGTATAATATATACAATATGTACAATATATACATAGGGTGAAGAATATATAAACATAGGAATTAGGCAACATGTTAAACATTTGGGTGATACTGTAGAACACGGAGAATTATCCCTCTAGGGTATGCGGGTGGATAATGTAGTTTTTTGTTGATTTTTGGGAGTGTGTAGAAAACAGGGGTGATGGGGTATTGAATATTAAGGAATGTCATAGTCTTACAGTCTATGGTGATCAATTAAAGATGTTTTGTCAGGATACGATCAATTTTTTGACAGATGTAAAATGTAGGGTCACAATTGAGTTGTCTGTAGGTTAGGTTAACTGACAGTTGCCTATAAATTTCGGCAATAGATTGGGTCTTATTCATAATAACGATAGCACCCCCCTTATCTGCTGGTTTAATAATAATGTTGGGGTTATCTTTCAGAGATTTTATGGCTTGTTTATCTGTGGGTGTCAGGTTGTGGCGCATCGGGTGTAGGCCCAATCTCGGCAAACCATCCACGAGCACAGGCTCTGAATGCTGGCATTGCAAAACTCCTGTCCCTTGAAATGCTGTCATTCAGGCTGGTGGAGACTGACAGTTTACGGAACTTAATGGCATTGGCAGTCCCAAACTACAATGTGCCAAGCTGATTTTATTTCAGCAGGCAAGCCGTCCCTGGTCTGCAAAAGCATGTTGTTGAGGTTAAAATTAAACATGCGCTACTAAACTCCGTCAGTAGCAATGTCCACCTGACCACCGCTGCGTGGACCAGTACCCATGGCCAGGGACGATACCTTTCCCTCACTGCCCATTGGGTCAATGTTGTGGAGCCGGGTACAGATCTTGCGAGTGGCGCTGTACGTGTTCAGCCAACTACAAGGATTGCAGGAATCAAGTCTGTACACATTGACTCCTCCTTCTCCAGTTCCTCAGAAACATCGTTGCAGGAGCCATCACGGTATACCTCCACATGGACCCGTGAATGCTTAATAAGAATCTTTAGTTATATAGCGCCAACAGATTACACAGCGCTTTACAGTTTAACAGTTTCAGAACACAAGTCATAACTAACAACGTTACCAATACAATAATTAAAGCAATATAATCCGCACATGCTCGTGAGAGCTTACAATATATGTGGGGGAGATACAAAGTACAGGTGTTTATATACAATGGTGTATTTAGAATGATGGTCCAGCCATTTTGAGGGAGTGAGGGATGGATGGAGATAGTGAATGGGCTACACACACACACACTTACACATAGAATGACTTTGATTAGTGAATGTGATAGGCCGCTCTGAAGAAATGTGTTTTGAGTGAGCGCCCGAAAACATGCAAATTGTGGATAGTTCTAATTTCTTGGGGTACAGCATTCCACAGTATTGGCGCAGCGCGGGAGAAGTCTTGGATTCGGGAGAGATGTTCTTTAGGTGTAGGCGGCAATAGCGGGCAACAGATTGTATATGGGAGGTGAAGGAGAGATTGGTGTCAAACATAACACCCAGACAGCGAGCCTGTTGACCGATATGAGCACAGACGTGGCCAAACGTCAACAGGCCGTCCTGAAATTAATTTCCATGGGGAATCAAAGCCACACAGCGCTGGAGCTCTGGAATGCCATAAAGCAAGAGAGCGACATGTGTATTTTGCCAGCGAATCTCCAGCCAGGCTTGGTAGTGTGTGACAATGGCCGAAATCTGGTGGCAGGTCTGGGCCAAGGCAACGTCACTCACATACCATGTCTGGCACATGTGCTAAACTTGGTCGTCCACAGTTTTTTGAGGGACTATCCGGATCTTGATGCACTGCTGCACAAGGTCCGCCTACAGTGCGCTAACTTGCGACGTTCCACCATGGCCAGATCGCGCATTGCAGCTCTGCAACGCAGATTTTGCCTTCCTGAACATCGCATCATATGTGACGTACCCACCAGGTGGAATTCCACGTTACATATGTTGGAGTGGTTGTGTGAGCAGCAGCCAGCAGTAATGGAGTATCAGCTGCATCAGTCGCAATCAACTCGCAATTTGCGCCGTTCACTTCACCACTACTGAGTGGGCCTCTATAATAATAATAATAATCTTTATTTATATAGCGCCAACAGATTCCGCAGCGCTGTACAGTTTAACAGTTTCATAACACAAGTCATAAGTGACAACGTTAACAATACAATAATTAAAGCAATATAAGCCGCCCCTGCTCGTGAGAGCTTACAATCTACAATGAGGAGGGGGAGCTACAAAGTACAGCTGTTTATATACAATAGTGTATTTACAATGATGGTCCAGCCATTTTCAGGGAGTGAGGGATGGATGGAGATAGTGAATGGGCTACACACACACACAGTTACACATAGAATGACTTTGATTAGTGAATGTGATAGGCCGCTCTGAACAAATCTGTTTTGAGTGTGGAAGTAGGGCTGTTAATGGGGATGTTGAAGTCTCCAAGGATAAGGGTTGGTACTTCTGACGACATGAAAGTGCGGCAGCCAGGCAGATAAGTGGTCAAGGAACTATGTGGGCGAGCCTGGGGTCGATATATTACCGCTACTCTGAGGGAGAGGGGACGAAAGAGCCTGATGGTGTGGACCTAATAATTTGCAAAATCTTTATATAAAATTGACATGTTACATATTTACATCTAGTATAAAACATTTAACCATTAAGCCTACTTACAGAACAAGGAAGTGTAAAAAACCTTGTGCTTAAAAAAAAAAAGTGCAAATAAAATGTGAGAAGGGCAGTGCAACAAATAATTTAGGAAAAAGATAAACTAACATCAAGTGCTGTGTGCTGTGTAAGAGCCAGACACATTAACATGAAATCAGTCTGGAATAGCGGTGATTTTCTCCCCATAACCCGAGTAACATTCTGGGGAGAGGGGTGTAGAGTCAACGATCAGCAACTAGCTACGGTAGATAAAATACCTGAAAAAAAAAAAAGTTATTTAACATTCATAAGATACATTGTATTTAAAAAAAAAAAAAATATTTAACATTCATAAGATACATTGTATTTAAAAAAAAAAAAAAGTTATTTAACATTCCTAAGATACATTTTTTTTAAAACATAAAAACTATAATACACAGCAGGATCTTTAGTAAAAACCAGACTTACCACTGTAACCTCTTAATCCTTGCAAGCTTCAACACAACGTTGACAAGGTACACAGCACGGGTGGTCGGTCTCCTAGACAACGAGCAAACTCCTTCATGTTGAGAGAGGCCACCATCTCCTTAGCTTTCTGGTACTTTTCTGTGGGAATGAGCTTGTCTCCAACCAGCCAGGAATATCCATTGACTGGCACACCATGGTTTGGTATTAGCACCCAGTACCAAAAGTGAAGCCAACCACAGTTCCCATTTCTCATGAACTTTATTTGATATACTGGCTGGCCAAACATTAGTTTCTCACAAAGGAGCTGAAGACCCTGAGTGGCAGTAGGTGCAAGTCTCTCCAGCATGACCTGTTTGTTAGATATTTGCCGTCTACACCTAAAGAACATCTCTAGAATCCGCCCTTTTCTCACCATGGAAACAACAAAAACCCTCACTGTAGCATTGATCCACTCCCGCCTGGACTACTGCAACGCTCTATTACTTGGCCTCCCCATTACTCGACTATCCCCTCTCCAGTCCATCCTTAATGCAGCAGCCAGGGTCATCCATCTGGCTAATCGGTACTCGGACGCGTCCGCTCTTCGCCAGTCCTTACACTGGCTGCCCATTCATTATAGGATCCAATTCAAAGTACTGGTTCTCACCCACAAAGCTCTCCACAGTGCAGCACCCCCCTACATCTCCTCCCTCATTTCTATCTATCGGCCTAACCGACTGCTGCGCTCTGCAAATGACTTTCGACTAACCTCTGCACTAATCCGTACCTCCCACTCCCGACTCCAAGACTTCTCCCGCGCTGCGCCAATCCTCTGGAATGCTCTACCACAAGAAATTAGGACTATGCACAATTTGCATGGTTTCAGGCGCTCCCTCAAAACACATTTGTTCAGAGTGGCCTATCACATTCACTAACCAAAGTCGTTCTATGTTTAAGTGTGTATGTGGAGCCCATTCACTATCTCCATCCATGCCTCACTCCCTCAAGATGGCTGGACCATCATTGTAAATGCACCATTATATATACACACCTGTACTTTGTATCCCCCCCACCTCATTGTAGATTGTAAGCTCTCACGAGCAGGGTCGGCTTATTTTGCTTTAATTATTGTATTGTTAACGTTGTTACCTATGACTTGTGTTTTGAAACTGTTAAAGTGTAAAGCGCTGCGGAATATGTTGGTGCTATATAAATAAAGATTATTATTATTATATCAGAGGGAGAAGAGGATTGGGCCTTGACAAGGTGCCCGATTGCATCTTAAGTCTTATTGAATGTTGGAGCCAGTCCACCGTATAAAAGCAGCCATAGAGTGTCCGGGTACCTGCTTGGATTTCGATCCAAATGAAGACTACTTTGATGTACATGTACACCAATTAGAGAAAAATGACAAGGATGAGGCAGTAAGACACGCTCAGCAGAGTACAAGCAGCATTGCTTGAAGAAGTAACTTGAGCGTGATCAAAATTGAATAAATTAAAATCTCAGACTACAGTGAACACAACTCTTAGCTGTGAAAGGGCTTTTTGTGTCCTTCTACAGTGTTTTCAACCAATGTATTGGATATGGATGGAAGCACGTCACACTATAATTTCAATTGAATGGAGCAGCAAGAATTACACTAAAGAAAAAAAAAAAAGAGTGTGAGAGTGACATGTGCAGATGCCTACATACAGCGTTGTATGCCGAGCAAACTGCAGCGCGTCACCTGCACTCACACACACACCTTGCAGAGCTGTGAAAAAAACACTGCAAGGCAAAAGGAAGATGTACACAGCGGTTGGTAAAGTAGTCTGCCTAAAGCACAGTACACAAAATCGCAATATCTAACTGTCCTCAGAGTCAGCAGAGCAGCGTTCTGTCCCAAACTGAATTAACAGCACAGTGACGCTAAAATGGCGGCTTTATCCGGCAACAATACCTTCCTTGTGTCACGGTTAGGGTAGCGTGTGTCTATTATATGAGTGTCTCTAAAATGTAACGTTACGCAGCCTTATTCTGCCCTTGGGACGCAAAAAATAAGACAGCAGTAATCATTTACTGTATAAAACTCCACCTATGCACAACAAAACAAGCACGTTCCCTCTTACGGTTCCTGCGCTGACATGTGAGTAGGGAGTTTGGAGACGTTCCTGAATTTATCACAGGTATCCAAGCATATCAGGCCAATAGGAGAGCATTAAAACCACCCACGGTGGTGACTTAAATATGGTGAATCGAACCAGTGAAGAACTGTAGGTCGATGCGAATGAATGTGCGATCACATGACACACGTTTATAATAACCCTTGCTAGACACGACTAACTTTGTAGACATTTGGACACACCTGAACCCAGATGGCAGTGAATATTCATTCTATTCGGCGCCACATGACTCTTGGTCCAGAATAGATTATATATTGCTATCACAGGAGCTATTAAGGGGAGTGGAAGAGGCAGATGTGCACAACGTAGCTATATATGACCACGCGCCCGTATCAGTGACCCTGCCAGATATGGTGCAGATGGGGCCAGACCAAACTTGGCGCTTCCCGACCTATTTGTTAATGGATGAGAAGTTTCGACATCAGGTGAAGCAATGGTGTTTTTAATATGTAAGGGATAATGGAGATACTAGGGATAGGCCGCAACTTTTATGGGCAGCAGGGAAGGGAGTAATGCGCGGGAAACTAATAGGTTATCAGACAACGCTAAAAAAGAAGATAGCGACAAACTACTCGCAGGCTAGCAGGAAATTACGCGATAGGTACACGGCAAACAAGACAAGTTCATCAACACAGGTTAAAAATAGATGTAAGCAGGCTAAGGCTGACTTACACGTATGGGTATATCGACGAGAGAGAAGCAGTAATAACAATTATAGAGCCGATGTATATCGTTATGGTAGCAAATGAGGGAGACTATTAGCACGACTAGCGAAAGGAAATCACATTCGTCATCAACATATTACAGCGTTAACGAATAAACATGGGATCATGAACACAGACCCTCGAACCATAAACACCATTCTACAAGAATACTACTCAGACTTGTATAAGGTGGAACATACGGATAGTGCGGAGGGTAACACCTTTGTAGATGGAATACGGTTCCCATCCATCACAAACTATCAGCTTCTCCTTTTAAAAAAACAAATTGAGGTGACGGAAGTGACAGCGGCGATAAGTTACTTTAAATACGGGAAAGCTCCAGGACCTGACGGGTTTACAGCCAAATTATTAAAATTATTGAGTGAGGATATCCCGTCCACATTGGTACGCACCTTCAATCATATATTGGAGACAGGAGGGTTGCCCAGCCATTCAAACATGTCACACATGAAGTTGCTACTAAAACCAAACAAACCTTCACATCTGCCTGGATCCTATCGTACATTCTCACTCATTGACCATGATATCAAGATTTTGTCCAGGATCATGGCAGATCGTTTGAGTAGCATTGTTCCTACGCTGATAGGGCGATCACAAGTGGCCTTTGTTAGCTACTTTGTTGGTTACTATCAGTCTCACTATGCATAACACATGTGTGCAGTGGGCAGTATTACCTTTGCCTTCGGTGGAGTAGGAAAACCCCTCTCCTATCGAAGTGTTAGTTGGGGAGATGGAAGATTTGCCACCGGGACCTGAATTGTAATACTTAAATGTGACAGGTGACAAATTTGGTAAGGCGCAACTCCGCGGCCCCTACGTTGAGTCTAGCCCGTGAAAATTTACTGGTTGTCAATGGGGAACCCCAACACCCCGGGGCAGCTACAGTATTTAAACAATTAGAGCTGAACCAAGATTTGCTGTATCAGGTTTATAAAATACATGTGGAAATTTTTTAGCAATTGCTGCTACCGCAGTCATATCGGAGGTTTGTAATGGACTTAGCGCATGCGCATGTACTAGGGTGACATTTGTGCCAAAAGAAAACCCTACACAGAATTATACAACGGTTTTACTGGCTGGGGGTCTATCAAGAAGTTAAACGGTATTGTAACTCTTGTCGCATTGTCCAGGTACACAGTCCTCAGCCTCATTTTGTGAGTCCCTTGGTGCCATTAAAAATTTTAGAGGTCCAGTTTGAGAGAATACCCATGGATCTGGTGGGGCCGGTTAATAAATCAGCAAGGGGTCATCAACAGGGGCAATAAAAGGGGCACTGTGTGGGTCACCAGTT
Organism: Oophaga sylvatica; assembly: GCA_033576555.1. NCBI lineage: Eukaryota > Metazoa > Chordata > Amphibia > Anura > Dendrobatidae > Oophaga > Oophaga sylvatica. The sequence goes on along the minus strand of JARQOD010000001.1, from coordinate 848,222,486 downwards.
TTGAGCACACCCGAGTTCAAAAGAGAATTCATTGTCCAGACTGATGCGTCAGAGGTAGGTCTGGGTGCCGTGTTGTCTCAGGACTGGAGCTTAACGGGGAGGAGCATCCCATTAGTTTCCTGAGTCGAAAACTTACTCCATCAAAAAACAGAGACAGCATTGTAGAGAGAGAGTGCCTGGCGATAAAGTGGGCACTGGAGTCGTTGCGCTACTATTTGTTGGGGATAACATTTTGTTTTGTAAATGATCATTCCCCTGTGACTGGCAGTGTTGTAGCCCAGGGAGTAGAGTTCAGGTGGTAGAAAGATTAACATAACAGGAGACTTGGAAAACGTTGGCAAACAGTTATTTAATCTGAAAACGGACAGGCAAACTGTAACGGGTCTGGTAGGCGGAACCTCTGAGCTTTATTATACAAGAAGGTTTTCCTTGTAAAGGAGCGGGTGGCGCCCGAGGAGACGGACAGGAAGTCACGGCAAGTGACAGGGACAGTCTCTGGACAGACGGGAAGGGGATCACGGCAAGTGAGCGGGGCAGTCTCTGATTATACGGGCAGGTAGTCACGGCAAGTGACCGGGGCAGTCTCTGGATAAGTAGGCAGGGAGTCACGGCAAGTGACCGGGGCAGTCTCTGGATAGATATGCAGGGAGTCACGGCAAGTGACCGGGGCAGTCTCTGGATAGGTATGCAGGGAGTCACGGCAAGTGACCGGGGCAGTCTCTGGATAGGTAAGCAGAGAGTCACGGCAAGTGACCGGGGCAGTCTCTAGATTGACATGCAGGTAGTTACAGCAAGCGACCGGGGCAGTCTCTGGACAGACAGGCAGGTATATACGACCTGAGATGGTGGAGCCTCCCGGTAGGCTAGCAGGCAGATAGCAGATGACCGCTCCCAAGTGAGCAGGCGAGAGTCTCTGGAATAGCCGAGGATCACCGCATGTGACGTCCGAACCTCCGGGTAGGGCTGCAGTCAGATGGCAGATGAGCGCCCCCAAGTGAGCAGGCGAGAGTCTCTGGAATAGCCGAGGGTCACCGCATGTGACGTCCGAACCTCCGGGTAGGGCTGCAGTCAGATGGCAGATGAGCGCCCCCAACCGAGCAGGCGAGAGTCTCTGGAATAGCCGATGGTCACCACATGTGACGGCCGAACCTCCAAGCAGGCTTGCGGACAGGTAGCAGACAGCAAACGGGCAGGAAACAGGCAGGTAACTGGTAACGGCACCTGAGGGCTGAAGCAGAGTAAAACAGTGCAACAACAACATTGCTCGGGCACCTCCATTAAGGAGGAAGTACTTTATATAGGGTGGAGTCCTCCGGCATTGGCCGGGGACCTTTTTGAAAGATGCGCGCGGCCCCTTTAAGAGCGGGGGAGGGCGCGGGCGCGCACCCTAAGTCCAGCAGCAGGGAAGGAGCGCGCGGCCCCAGCAGGGCGGAAGGAGGACGCTGAGCGCGGGTAAGAGGGGCGACGTCCCTGCCTGGCAGAGGACGCTGTCGCAGGGGAACAGCGTCCCTGCCTGGCAGAAGGCAGGGACGCCGATGCTACAGTCATCCCCCCCTTAGGCCCCCCCCTTTTTAGGCCAGAAAGAAATTTAGCTAGGATGAGAGGGGCATGGATGTTCTCCCAAGGCTCCCACGTTCTCTCCTCAGGACCAAACCCCTTCCAATTCACCAGAAAATAAGTCTTTCTTCCTACCCTTTTTGTGGCCAGAATGTTCTCTACCTCAAATTCGTCTTCAGCAGACACTGGAGCAGGAGGTGTACCTGTAGACTTGACAAAAGAGTTAAGTACCACCGGTTTGAGGAGAGATACATGGAAGGAGTTAGGAATCCGCAAATTGGCCGGGAGTTTCAATTTATAGGACACTGGGTTGATCTGACTGATGATCTCAAAAGGACCGATGAACCGAGGACCTAACTTGTAGGAAGGAATCTTGAGCTGGACATACTTGGACGAGAGCCAGACCTTATCCCCAGGACGGAATTGAGGAGGATCCAGACGTTTTTTGTCAGCATGTCTTTTCATGCGCTCGGATGACCGAATGAGTGCGGACCGGGTACTCTCCCATATGGAGGAAAATTCCTTAATCAGAGATTCTGCAGCTGGATTGTCCACAGAGATGGAGACAGGAACAGGGATCCTAGGGTGTTGAACGAAGACTACAAAAAAACGGAGATTTGGAGGAAGATTCGCTCTCGTGATTGTTGTAAGAGAATTCTGCCCAAGGCAGGAGATCCACCCAGTCAGAATGGTGGGCATTAACGAAGTGCCGGAGATAACTGGTCAGATTCTGATTGATTCGCTCGACTTGTCCATTGGACTGCGGGTGGTAAGCGGAGGAGAAATCCAGGGTGACGTCTAGCAACTTACAAGTGGCTCTCCAGAAACGTGAGGTGAACTTCATCCCACGATCCGACACAATGTGACGAGGCAGACCATGAAGACGGAAGATGTGGCGGATAAAGTCTTTAGCCAGCTTGGGTGCAGACGGAAGCCCTGGCAGGGGAATGAAGTGAGCCATCTTGGAAAATCGGTCAACGACCACCCAAATGACCGTACAACCAGCAGAGACGGGAAGATCCGTTATGAAGTCCATGGCTATATGCTGCCAGGGGCAGCAGGTACAGGAAGCGGGAGAAGACGGCCGGCAGGCAGGTGTCTCGGAACTTTGTTGCGGGCACAGGAGGCACAGGCAGAAACAAAGTCTATTACATCTTTGTGCAGGGTAGGCCACCAGTAATGCCGGGTAATGAGCTGGAGGGTCTTTTTCTGACCAGCGTGGCCAGCTAGTTTAGACGAATGACCCCAGTGTAGGATCCTTTCCCGATCAGGTTCCGATACGAACGTCTTACCAGGAGGAAGACGATTTAGACTCAGGGGAGCTACCTGCATCACTCTGGTGGGATCGATGATATGTTTAGGTTCCTCTCGAGATCCGACACCAGAAAAGACCGGGACAAGGCATCCGCCTTGATGTTCTTATCGGCTGGGCGAAAATGTAACAAAAAATCGAAGCGGGCAAAAAACAAGGACCACCGGGCTTGGCGAGGGTTAAGCCTCTGGGCATGCTGGAGGTAAGCCAGATTCTTGTGGTCAGTGTAAATGATTACCGGATGAAGAGCCCCCTCGAGTAGGTAACGCCACTCCTCTAATGCCAGCTTGATGGCCAATAACTCTCGGTCTCCTATGGAGTAATTGCGCTCAGAAGAGGAGAAGAGTTTGGAGAAGAAGCCGCAAGATACCATCCTCCCGGATGAAGATTTTGAGTAAGTACCGCTCCGGCTCCAGAAGAGGAAGCGTCCACCTCCAGGAAGAACTGCTTGTTGCCATCCGGGCGATGCAGCACTGGAGCGGAAGAGAAGGCCTGTTTTAAGGACAGAAAGGCCTCTTCTGCTTCGGGCGTCCACTGTTTGGGGTTGGCATCCTTGCGGGTGAGTGCGGAGATTGGAGCAGTCCGGGAAGAGAAGTGCGGTATGAAGAGGCGGTAATAATTGGCGAATCCCAGGAATCGCTGAATGGCCTTCAACCCTCCGGTCGGGGCCATTTCTCGATGGCAGATAATTTCTCCGGATCCATTCGTAGGCCTGTCTGAGAAATGATGTAGCCCAAAAACGGAAGCGAGGTCTGCTCAAAGAGGCACTTCTCATATTTGGCGAAGAGGTGATTCTGCCTGAGCCTGAGCAGAACCTGACGAACATCCCTCCGGTGAGACTGGAGATCCGGAGAGAAGACCAAGATGTCGTCTAGGTACACCACAACGCAGGAGTAGAGAAGGTCTCGGAATATGTCATTGACCAACTCTTGAAAGACTGCCGGAGCATTACAGAGACCAAAGGGCATCACCAAATACTCGTAGTGGCCGTCTCGGGTGTTGAATGCCGTCTTCCATTCATCTCCCTGACGGATACGGACTAGGTTATATGCTCCACGAAGATCCAGTTTGGTGAAGATTCTAGCCCCCCAGACGATCAAACAATTCTGGAATGAGCGGAAGAGGGTACTTATTCTTCACTGTGATCAAGTTTAGGCCTCTGTAGTCAATACAGGGACGGAGAGAGCCGTCTTTCTTTTTGACGAAGAAGAAACCTGCTCCCGCTGGGGAGGTAGATTTCCGGATGAATCCCTTGGCCAAATTCTCCTCGATATATTCGGACATCGACCTAGTCTCAGCAGCGGACAATGGGTAAATACGCCCACGGGGAGGCGTAGTACCGGGTAGTAGGTCGATCGGGCAATCATACGGTCTGTGAGGAGGTAATGTCTCTGCTTCCTTTTTATTAAAGACATCAGCGAATGACCAATATGGAATCGGGAGCCCTGGTAGATTAGCTGGTGTAGGAGAAGGACGGATGGGATGAACAGGAACCAAACACGTTTTATGACAGTCCTGTCCCCAGCGAAGGATCTCTCCAGTCTGCCAGTCGAGCACGGGTGCATGCTTTTGGAGCCAAGGCAGACCTAGTAAGAAAGCGTGAGAGAGTCCAGGCAGAACATGAAACGAGATACTCTCCGAATGCAGCATTCCCACCTGCAGGGTTATAGCTTCTGTGATAAGTTGGATGGGACGTGGTAGGAGACCTCCATCCACAGCAGCAACAGATGCTGGTTCAACCAGAGGTCTGGTAGGAATGCGATATTTTTCCACTAGAGCCTGTGAAACAAGATTCCCGGCTGCTCCAGAATCAAGTTGGGCTAGTTCGAAATAACGGTTTTCACCGAGAAGAATTGAGATTGACAGCAGCAGGGATGAAGAGGATTTATTCTTGTCTAGGTTGACCTCTCCGAGCGAACCTAGACACAGGCGTTTCCCGACCTCTCCGGACAGGTACGGATCCGGTGCTCCTTACTGCCACAGTAGAAGCAACTCCCCTCAGCACGGCGTAAGTCCTGACGGGCTTTGACCATCTTGGTTTGGTCGACCTGCATAGGCTCAGCATTGTGCACCTGGGGAGAAACGGAAGGAGTTACAGGTCTCTGAAAAGAAGATGCTAGAGGAGGAAACCTTCTCTCACGGGTGACCTCTTTGGCACGCTCCTGGAACCGTAGATCAATTCGATTGGCAAGAGTTATTAGGTCATCAAGAGAGGTTGGAATGTCCCGACCGGCAAGTTCATCTTTAATACGGCCGGACAGACCCTCCCAGAAAACCGATATCAGAGCGTCATTGTCCCAAGCCAGCTCCGAGGCTAGAGTACGGAACCGTATGGCATATTGACCAGCGGTGAGACTTTCCTGACGGAGACGCAGCAGAGATGATGCAGAGGAGGTCTTCCGTCCAGGTTCGTCGAATATCTTCCGGAAGGCCGAGAGGAAAGCGGGCAGGTCAGACACCAGAGGATCCTCCCTCTCCCATAGAGGATTAAGCCAGGCCAGAGCCTCTCCGGTGAGATGGGACATGATGAAGGCAATTTTGGCCCGGTCGGAGTTAAACTGGTGTGCCAGGAGTTCAAAATGCAGGGTACACTGGTTAATGAAACCCCGGGCCAGAGCTGGATCGCCTCCAAACCGAGGAGGAGCTGAGAGTCGAGGTCCAGGAATGGAAACCACGGAATTGGTAAGCAGCGGGACGGCCGGATTACGAGTCATGGCGCCCGCGGTGGTTGTTGGTGAAGTAGTCAGGGTGTCCAGGCGGGAATTAACATTCCGTAAGTGACCCAGGATGGACTCCTGTTGAGACCTCTGACGAAACAGTTCATGACACAGGTCCGAGAGCGAAGGGGTTTGGGTGCCACCGGGTTCCATGGCCCGGGCAAACTGTAACGGGTCTGGTAGGCGGAACCTCTGAGCTTTATTATACAAGAAGGTTTTCCTTGTAAAGGAGCGGGTGGCGCCCGAGGAGACGGACAGGAAGTCACGGCAAGTGACAGGGACAGTCTCTGGACAGACGGGAAGGGGATCACGGCAAGTGAGCGGGGCAGTCTCTGATTATACGGGCAGGTAGTCACGGCAAGTGACCGGGGCAGTCTCTGGATAAGTAGGCAGGGAGTCACGGCAAGTGACCGGGGCAGTCTCTGGATAGGTATGCAGGGAGTCACGGCAAGTGACCGGGGCAGTCTCTGGATAGGTATGCAGGGAGTCACGGCAAGTGACCGGGGCAGTCTCTGGATAGGTAAGCAGAGAGTCACGGCAAGTGACCGGGGCAGTCTCTAGATTGACATGCAGGTAGTTACAGCAAGCGACCGGGGCAGTCTCTGGACAGACAGGCAGGTATATACGACCTGAGATGGTGGAGCCTCCCGGTAGGCTAGCAGGCAGATAGCAGATGACCGCTCCCAAGTGAGCAGGCGAGAGTCTCTGGAATAGCCGAGGATCACCGCATGTGACGTCCGAACCTCCGGGTAGGGCTGCAGTCAGATGGCAGATGAGCGCCCCCAAGTGAGCAGGCGAGAGTCTCTGGAATAGCCGAGGGTCACCGCATGTGACGTCCGAACCTCCGGATAGGGCTGCAGTCAGATGGCAGATGAGCGCCCCCAAGCGAGCAGGCGAGAGTCTCTGGAATAGCCGATGGTCACCACATGTGACGGCCCAACCTCCAAGCAGGCTTGCGGACAGGTAGCAGACAGCAAACGGGCAGAAACAGGCAGGTAACTGGTAACGACACCTGAGGGCTGAAGCAGAGTAAAACAGTGCAACAACAACATTGCTCGGGCACCTCCATTAAGGAGGAAGTACTTTATATAGGGTGGAGTCCTCCGGCATTGGCCGGGGACCTTTTTGAAAGATGCGCGTGGCCCCTTTAAGAGCGGGGGAGGGCGCGGGCGCGCACCCTAAGTCCAGCAGCAGGGAAGGAGCGCGCGGCCCCAGCAGGGCGGAAGGAGGATGCTGAGCGTGGGTAAGAGGGGCGACGTCCCTGCCTGGCAGAGGACGCTGTCGCAGGGGAACAGCGTCCCTGCCTGGCAGAAGGCAGGGACGCCGATGCTACACAAATTCAGGTGAGATCCATGCCTTGTTCATTTTCAGAAAAATAAGCCGGTCTACATTGTCTGAGGATAGTCGCATGCGACGGTCTGTTAGTACACCACCTGCAGCACTAAAGACGCGTTCAGATAATACACTGGCAGCAGGGCAAGCCAGCACCTCCAAGGCATACTGGCTAAGCTCTGGCCATGTATCCAGCTTAGAGACCCAAAACTTGAAAGGGGAAGAGGCATCTGGGAGTACACTGAGAGGGAAAGACATGTAGTCTGTCATCATCTTACGGAAACATTGCTTCCTGGTGAATGGAGCCGTCTCGGATGGTGTAGTAGTGATGGGTAGTTCGTGAGTGAGTAGTTCAAAATGAACTAATCTTCAGAGTGAACTAGTTCATCTAGTTCACCATCCTGACACAGATTAGTTCATTGTGAACTAAACAGTAAGTGGGAGGAGACAGAGAGTGATCCAGGTTCATACAGCTCCAGGAAGCTCCCTGCTCTGTCTCACACTGGCTCTTTACAGCTCTTGATGCTGGAAAACAAGGTAGTAAAAAACTATACCACACATCAAATACAAATATAATAGTAATAATAATATTATTAATAAAAACTGAAATTGCACACACAGTACACAAACACAGCTCATATGTGTGTATGAGAGAGTGTTTCTGTGTGTAGTTCATGCCTCTAGCCTAGAAGATCAGTCTTGCTAAAATCTTTAACACTGACCCCTGTTCTGTTCTTAAAATGGTGGATGCTGAACTGCTTCTCAGCCCCCTCATACACAATCATTATGTGGCACTGCTGGGCTCAGTCAGAGGCATCAGATTGAACTAGGCTGTCCTGAGTCATTCTCAATAGAACATTTTGTTCAGCAGTTCATCTAGTTCATTTAGTTCAGAGGTCACATGATGCATTTCCTATCAGCTCCTCACAGGATAGGGTGGAGAAAAACTGAACTAAATGAACTAAATGAACTAATCTTTTGAACTAATCTTTTCAGTGAACTAGTTCATGGTGAACTAATCACCAAAATTAACTAGATTTCCCATCACTATGGTGTAGACCTTGGTGGCGCTGTCACAAAACTTCGCCACATTTGTAACATACAGCTCTTGCCCTGTGCAGAGGCGCTGCTTGTGCTCCCTCTTGTTGCAGAGGTGTCTACAATGCCTCGACGCACAGAGCTGCTTTGTAAAGCAGTAGCAGCAGCAGCGCTCTCGGCTGGAATGGAGAACATTATGGATTTCAACAGTGTGTCTTGGTCCTCCAGCATTTTACGGTCCCGGTTCAACGGTGTGATGAGGCTTTGTAAGTTGTCCCGGAAGCGAGGGTCTAGGAGGGTGTACACCCAATAATCTGACGTGGTGAGAATGTGGGCGATGCGGCGGTCGTTTCTCAGGCAGTGCAGCATGAAATCAACCATGTGCTGCAGACTCCCAACTGGCCAACAAACGCTGTCCTCTGGAAGAGCGTCACACTAATAGATTTTTGTAAATTTAAAATAGAATAAAGCAGCAGCAATTTTTGAAAAATGACAAGGATGAGCCAGTGACAGACACTCAGCAGAGTACACGCAGCGGTGGTTGAAGTAAGTGGAGCGGGATCTACACTCCTACAAAAAAATTAAACCTCAGACTAGAGTGAACACTGAAACACAACTGTTCACTTGCTGTGAAAGGCCTTTTTGTGGACTTCTATTATGTTTGCAAGCAATGTATTGTATTTTGATGGAAGAGCGTCACACTAATAGATTTTTGTAAATTTAAAATAGAATAAAGCAGCAGCAATTTTTGAAAAATTACAAGGATGAGCCAGTGACAGACACTCAGCAGAGTACATGCAGCGGTGGTTGAAGTAAGTGGAGCGGGATCTACACTCCTACAAAAAAATTAAACCTCAGACTAGAGTGAACACTGAAACACAACTGTTCACTTGCTGTGAAAGACCTTTTTGTGGACTTCTATTATGTTTGCAAGCAATGTATTGTATTTTGATGGAAGAGCGTCACACTAATAGATTTTTGTAAATTTAAAATAGAATAAAGCAGCAGCAATTTTGAAAAATTACAAGGATGAGCCAGTGACAGACGCTCAGCAGAGTACACGCAGCATTAGTTGAAGTAACTGGAGCGTGATCTGCACTCAAAAAAAAAAAAAAAACTCACAGACTGCAGTGAACACTGAAACACAACTGTTCACTTGCTGTGAAAGGCCTTTTTGTGGACTTCTATTATGTTTGCAAGCAATGTATTGTATTTTGATGGAAGAGCGTCACACTAATAGATTTTTGTAATTTTAAAATAGAATAAAGCAGCAGCAATTTTTGAAAAATTACAAGGATGAGCCAGTGACAGACGCTCAGCAGAGTACACGCAGCATTAGTTGAAGTAACTGGAGCGTGATCTGCACTCAAAAAAAAAAAAAAACTCACAGACTGCAGTGAACACTGAAACACAACTGTTCACTTGCTGTGAAAGGCCTTTTTGTGGACTTCTATTATGTTTGCAAGCAATGTATTGTATTTTGATGGAAGAGCGTCACACTAATAGATTTTTGTAAATTTAAAATAGAATAAAGCAGCAGCAATTTTTGAAAAATTACAAGGATGAGCCAGTGACAGACGCTCAGCAGAGTACACGCAGCATTAGTTGAAGTAACTGGAGCGTGATCTGCACTCAAAAAAAAAAAAAAAAATCACAGACTGCAGTAAACACTGAAACACAACTGTTCACTTGCTGTGAAAGACCTTTTTGTGGACTTCTATTATGTTTGCAAGCAATGTATTGTATTTTGATGGAAGAGCGTCACACTAATAGATTTTTGTAAATTTAAAATAGAATAAAGCAGCAGCAATTTTTGAAAAATTACAAGGATGAGCCAGTGACAGACGCTCAGCAGAGTACATGCAGCATTAGTTGAAGTAACTGGAGCGTGATCTGCACTCAAAAAAAAAAAAAAACTCACAGACTGCAGTGAACACTGAATCACAACTGTTCACTTGCTGTGAAAGGCTCCTTTATGGACTTCTATAGTGTTTGCAACCAAGGTATTGTATACGGATGGAAGCACGTCACACTATTATTTCAATTGCATGGAGCAGCAAGAATTACACTGAAGAAAAAAAAAAGAGTCTGTGAGTGACACGTGCAGATGCCTACAGACAGCGTTGCATACAGAGCAAACTGCAGCGTCACCTGCACTCACACACACCTTGCAGAGCTGTTAAAACAACACTGCAGGCAAAAGGAAGCTTTACACAGCCGGTGGTAAACTAGCCTGCCTAAAGCACAGTACACTAAATCGCAATCTCTAACTGTCCCTCAGAGTCAGCAGAGCAGCGTTCTTTCCCTAACTGAGTTCACAGCACAGTGACGCTAAAATGGTGGCGGCGCCTTTTATAGTGCATTCTGACATCATTTCAGCATCCAATCACAGCCATGCCATTAGTTAACATGACCGCAGCAGTACAGGATGTGCCCACACTTCTTAGGATTCCTCATTGGCTGACTAAAATCATATTGCCTCTCAAAGAATTATGGGAACTTCCGATTCCGGTATACGATATATGGAAAATATCGGAACTAAGTATCGGAATTCCGATACAGCGAATATCGGCCGATACCCGATACTTGCGGTATCGGAATGCTCAACACTAGTTGTTACGTAAAAATATATATTTTTGGACCATCGCTTGTTAAAAAGCTATTGCTTCTTCCTTGCATACCGCCTTTGTGTAAACACCAGAATGGCAGGCATCTTTCCCATACAAAACGGATCAATTTTGGCCTTTTTCACATATTACAAAGGATCAAAGGATCAAAAGTCTGTTCTTGTAATTTCTTATTAAACAGGCTGTTGGTTACTAACGTTTATCATATACTTACCCATTGCCAAATATATTAAAGTCACTTTCACGTTACTAAGGCTGTGTTGGTGCTTAAAAAGCCTGAAAAGTGGTCAGTACAGTCCTAGTAGAACTCAGAGTGTTATACATTTCTTTTCATGGCCATGGAAGCTTTACAGTATTTGCAATTCACAGTTAATCAATCAGTTGCAATTAGTGTTGAGCGATACGATACTGCAAATATCGGGTATCGGCCGATATTAGCTGTATCGGGCTTTCGATTCCGAGTACCGATATTTTCGTCATATCGGATACCGGAATCGGATTTGTCACTGTCACTGTGAGTGTCCGTCGGTCGGGTCTGTCAGGAGTCATCGGCACAGGGACCCTGTCCGGGTTATTTATAATTCTTTGGCAGGGGTGTTCCAGGTAGCACCTGGTACTCTTCTGATGCTTGCCAAACATCCGAGACACCAAGGACCACCAGGACCTGATGACGTCGTGTGGCCTGTACAGTCAAATTGTGACCCGCTATCTGTGTCTGTGTGGCCACCTCTTTCATCTCCCCCCGGGTCTGGAGCCCTATGTCCCGGACTGAACGAACCCCAGGGGGCCTAACAGGCGCCGGGTACGGGCCAGCTATCGTTATCATGTCCATAGCTTGGGCTGCTGAGGAGACCACTGAGGGAGGCTGGGGAGATTTACGGCGTGGGGTGGGCACTTGTGCAGAGGCCTGGATGTGGGAGGCTGAAGGCTCTGAGGGTCTCACAGGTTCCTGACACTCTGGGGAGTAGGGGTCGCACCTGGTAACATTTAGGGCGTACCATCCATTGTAACCCCAGTGTCGGGTGTAAGTCACCAAGTCTCCTAGCAACAGGTCCCTCCCGGGTGTCCTTCTGGGAGGTGAGTCTCCACGTCCCGCCGGGTCACAAACACTTCTAAATAAAGTCCAGGCTCCTGGATGAAGCCCCAACCACCTTTTAACTTAAAGTTCCGTACTACACCCTTACGCCACGGCTCCCACAGGGTTCCTTTATCTTTTCTCATCCGGTCCTTATCTGCCCGGTCCTTCTCCAGGTTACGTTGCCGAAGCTTTTGGGATTCTCGCTGCTCCCTTTGTCGCTCTGCTTCCCGCTCCCAACGTCTCCACTCTTCCTCCTGATGCCAGTTGTAATTCTCCTCCACCAGCATCTCCATGTCTCCACCATCAAACTGCAGCTTACGATGTCCGGTTTGCGGCAGCTCTCCTGGCGCCCGACAGTCCTGGCGGCGCTCACCTGCGGAGCAAGCAGCCGGCTCTGGAACAGATGACAATCGGGGCTCCGGTACAGACAGGTAGACCTCTGGTGCCTGCGCGGCCTCCTCCATGAGGACGGGTGTCGCTTCTTCTGTCTCAGCGACGGGGGCAGACAGCGGGATCTGGGGTGCTGCCGGTGCAGCGTCTTTTGCAGGAACGGGTGCCTCCACTGCGACAACGTCAACCGGATCACATTGCAAGGGCTGGGATGCCCGCACGGACTCCTCTACTAGAACAGGTGCCTCACCTTCCGGTACAGACACTTCAGGTAAGAGGGATTGGCGCCGTTCCAAGTTTAGTTTTAGGGCACGCCAGCTGGCTTCCATCCTGGCGACCTCCTCCCGGTGCCGGGCCAGGCCTCTTAGGGTATCCTCCGCTTCTTGCAGCGTAGGAGGGTTTCCAGGCCGGGTGCCCAATGGTGGTTCCGTAGCTATCGGGTCGCTTCCGTGGGGGGAGAGCTCTGACTGCTCCATCCCTTCACACTTCTGCTCGTGTCCATTAGCCATCTCTGCCAAGTCACATGTGTCATTAGCATGTGGAGAGGGCCCCTCTTTTGTAGTAAGGCGGGACCTTCGTGTTAGTTTCCGCACACTGAGGAGGATGAGGAGGCGGAACTGAAGAGCTGTGGGGCACGATCTTACATTGCAGTAACATTTAGAGTGGTCGGCCATCGTTTTCGCGCCACTGAGTGAGTGTACACCCACGAAGAGCACGACCTTCTTCTTCACCAGTGCCTCGTCGTGACGCAGATATGGCTGAAAAATGGCAAATACATTCTCTGATGATTTTAGCAATTCTCAAGCACAAAACCAGTTCAATTCAGGCACACAGGACTCGCTTATAGTGAGCTACAGAATCCTGTTCGTGACGCCCAAGTTGAGTCGCACAGAGCCAGAGGTTTTGGGGGTACTCGGCACCGAGCCCGTCGACTTCTATGGGGTATGTCACGGCTTTACCCGGCAATTGAATCAGAGTCTATTTTACTATGTAGAAGTGTATAAACTATAAATATATGTATATATATGTCACAATGACATGTATATATATATATATATATATATATATATGTATTCTATGTGTGTATATTTTGTGTTTACAACGAAAGAAAGGGTTTTTTTTGTTGCGATATTTTGTTCCCATAGACTTACATTGGACTTCCGGTATCGGAATCGGATATCGACGATATTTAGTGATATCGGCAATACCATTCCGATCCGATATTTTTAGATATCGAGCAGTATCGCTCAACACTAGTTGCAATTCAAATTTTGGGGAAAAATTCTATGAAGCTGGTTAATTCAAATTAAAAAAAGGCGCTCATTTCTAATAACCATAACAAATATTGTATTCTGTTCTTTAGCATTCAATAGGACACAGCGAAATAAAATGAATCCACAGCAAATATTTTATGGTATTGTATAATTTATGATTTTGTAGAATTGTTCTTGATTCTGATCAGAGGTGCCATGCAATACAAAATCTTTGAAGGGAGCTGAAACTCAATGTTGCCCACCAACAGCCCAGAAACCTGAAATATCTGGAGAAGATCTGTATTGAGGAGTGAGCCAAAATCCCTGCTGCAGTGTGTGCAAACTTGGTCAAGAACTACAGGAAACATCTAACCTTTGCGATTGCAAACCAAGGTTTCTGAACCAAATACTAAGTTCTGTTTTTCTATTGTATCAAATACTTATTTCATGAAATAAAATGTAAATTAATTATGTAAAAATCATACAATGTAGTTTTCTGGCTTTTATTTTTAGATTCTGTCTCTCACAATTGAAGTGTACCTACGATAACGATTACAGACCTCTCCATTCTTTGTCGGTGGGAAAACTTGCAAAATCGGCAGTGTATCAAATACTTATTTTCCCCATTGTATACAAAATAGCTCTGCCAGATATTTGTTGCCTATCTATAATATTTAACCCCTTAATGTCCAATGACGTGCAGAGTCCATCATGACAAGGTGCCAGTTCCGGCACCAGGACGGACTCTGCACGTCATGCCTTTGATCTACCACTGCGTGTAAGCACGCAGTGGTAGATCAGTGCCGACAGCTGTCACAGACAGCTGACAGGCACGGCAAGCGGTGCGGGGACCTTTGCCGTCGGTCCCCGCACTCACAGCGCTGTGGTTGGTCAGTCAATCTGACTGACCAAACACAGCAGCGATCGCGCAGGAGAAGCTGAAATTTCAGCTTCCCCAGCGCGATCAGTGCAGGAGCCGGTGCTGCAGTGGCCAGGCTTCCTGCACTGACAGCCAGGAGCGGAGCCCCCACCGCCCCTGGCTGTTAACCCCCTGACTGCTGCGATCGAGCGCGATCGCAGAGCTCAGGGGGGGAGGCAGAGGGTCGGGGTGCTCCCTCTGCCTCAGATCAGCGTCCCAGCGATGTAATCGCAGGGCCTGATCTCTGCCTTGATGACCCGGGGGTTGTCATGACAACCTCCGGGTCATCTAGCTACGGGAAGCTGCTGTGATCATGTCACAGCAGCTTCCACTATAGTTGCAATGCATTGCAATGCCAGAGCATTGCAATTCATTGTAACTGCAATCAAAAGTAAAAAAAAGTGAAAGTCCCATAAAGGGACAAGTTGAAAAAAATCATTTTTTAAAAAAAATTGTAAAAAAAATATTAAAAAATAATTTTAAAAAAATCCCCTAAAAAATACACATTTTTATGTAATAAAAAAAATAAAAAACAAAAAAAATACACATGTTAGGTATCGCCATGTCCGTAAAAATCCCATCTATAAAAGCATAACCCTAGTTAATCCCTTCAGTGAAAGCCGTAAAAAAAAAACACAAAAAAGTAGTAAATTATACTTTTTCCAAGCGGTATCATTATACCGCTTGGAAAAAGTGCAATAACACGCGATCAAAAAGTCAGATATAAATAATCATGGTACCGCTGAAAACGTCATCTTGTCCCGCAAAAAACAAGCCGCTATACAGCATCATCAGTGAAAAAATAAAAAAGTTATAGCTCGCGGAATAAACTGATGCAAAAATAATTATTTTTTCTATAAAATTCTTTATTGTGTAAAAAACGCCAAAACATAAAAAAAATATATAAATGAGGTATCGCTGTAATCGTAGTGACCCAAAGAATAAAGCTGCTTCATCAATTTTACCACACGCGGAACGGGGGAAAAAAAATTAAAAAAAAAAACAATTCCTGAATTGCTGGTTTTTGTTCATTCTGCTTCCACAAAAATCGAATAGGAAGCGATCAAAAAACGTTATGTGCCCGAATATGGTACCAATAAATACGTCAGCTCGTCCCGCAAAAAATAAGCCCAGAGATAACTCTGTCGGCCGAAATATGGAAAAATTATAGCTCTCAAATACGGCGATGCAAAATCTTACAAAAATTATCCAAAAAAAAGCATCTTTTAGTGTGTGACAGAAGCTAAAATGAAAAAAGGTGTAAATCTGTATCGCTAATCGCACGATTCAGAATAAGTCGCCTAATCAATAATATCGCACGAGGAACGCGTAAAAAGAAACCATTCTTCACCTTTGTAGATTTGTTCATTGTGCCTCCCAAAGATCGCAGTAAGGCGATCACAGTGGTTCCCCCATATGGGTATCAGCGTACTCAGACAAAATGCACAATAGCTTTGGGGTCCTATTTCTCCTGTTACCCTTATTAAATAAATTTGGGGCAAAAATGTCATTGTGGAAAAAATATGATTTTTTTTATTTTCACGGTCTACGTTAACTCTGGAAGCCTGGGGTTCAAGTGTGACCACACTCTAGATAAGTTCCTTGGGGGTCTAGTTTGCAAAAGGTCATTTGTGGGGGGTTTCTTGTTTAGCACTCAGGGCTCTCCAAGCGCGAATGACACCCAGACCATTCATCAAAGTCTGCATTAAAACGGTGCTCTCCCTTCGATCTCTGCATGCGTCAAATAGTGGTTCCCCCCACATATGGGATATCAGCTACTCAGGACAAATTGCACAATAGCTTTTGGGGTCCTATTTCTCCTGTTACCATTATAAAAATAAAAATTTGGGGGCAAAAAGATTATTTTTGTGGAAAAAAATATGATTTTTTTATTTTCACGGCTCTACGTTATAAACTTCTGTGAAGCACTTGGGGGTTCAAAGTGCTCACCACACATCTAGAAAAGTTCCTTGGGGGGTCTAGTTTCCAAAATGGAGTCACTTGTGGGGGGTTTCTACTGTTTAGGCACATCAGGGGCTATCCAAACGTGACATGACCCCGCAGACCATTCCATCAAAGTCTGCATTTGAAAAAGGCGCTACTTCCCTTTCGAGCTCTGCCATGCATCAAAATAGTGGTTCCCCCCCACATATGGGATATCAGCGTACTCAGGACAAATTGCACAATAGCTTTTGGGGTCCTATTTCTCCTGTTACCATTATAAAAAGTAAAAATTTGGGGCAAAAAGATTATTTTTGTGGAAAAAAATATGATTTTTTTATTTTCACGGCTCTACGTTATAAACTTCTGTGAAGCACTTGGGGGTTCAAAATGCTCACCACACATCTAGAAAAGTTCCTTGGGGGTCTAGTTTCCAAAATGGAGTCACTTGTGGGGGGTTTCTACTGTTTAGGCACATCAGGGGCTATCCAAACGTGACATGACACCCACAGACCATTCCATCAAAGTCTGCATTTGAAAAATGCACTACTTCCCTTTCGAGCTCTGCCATGCGTCAAAATAGTGGTTTCCCCCCACATATGGGGTATCAGCGTACTCAGGACAAATTGCACAATAACTTTTGGGGTCCTGTTACCCTTTAGAAAATAACAATTGGGGTGGAAAGATCATTTTTGTGGAAAAGATATGATTTTTTAATTTTACTGCTCTACGTTATAACCTTCTGTGAAGCCCTTGGGGGTTCAAAGCTCTCACCACACATCTAATAAGTTCCTTGGGGGGTCTAGTTTCCAAAATGGGGTCACTTGTGGGGGGTTTCCACTGTTTAGGCACACAGGGACTCTCCAAATACACATGGCATCCAATCTCAATTCCAGCCAAAAAAGTCAAATGGCGCTGCTTCCCTTCCGAGCTCTGCCATGCGCCCAAATAGTGGTTTACCCCCACTATGGGGTATCAGCATACTCAGGACTAATTGCCAATAACTTTTGGGGTCCTTTTATCCTTTGGAAAATAATAATTGGGATGAAAAGATCATTTTTGTGGAAAAAATATGATTTTTTAATTTACGGCTCTACGTTATAACCTTCTGTGAAGCCCTTGGGGGTTAAAAGCTCTCACAACACATTTAGATAAGTTCCTTGGGGGGTCTAGTTTCCAAAATGGGGTCACTTGTGGGGGGTTTCCACTGTTTAGGCACACAGGGACTCTCCAAATGCGACATGGCGTCCAATCTCAATTCCAGCCAAAAAAGTCAAATGGCGCTGCTTCCCTTCCGAGCTCTGCCATGCGCCCAAATAGTGGTTTACCCCCACATATGGGTATCAGCGTACTCAGGACTAATTGCCCAATAACTTTTGGGGTCCTTTTATCCTTTGGAAAATAATAATTGGGATGAAAAGATCATTTTTGTGGAAAAAATATGATTTTTTAATTTTACGGCTCTACGTTATAACCTTCTGTGAAGCCCTTGGGGGTTAAAAGCTCTCACAACACATTTAGATGAGTTCCTTGAGGGGTCCAGTTTCCAAAATGGGGTCACTTGTGGGGGGTTTCCACTGTTTAGGCACACAGGGACTCTCCAAATGCGACATGGCGTCCAATCTCAATTCCAGCCAAAAAAGTCAAATGGCGCTGCTTCCATTCCGAGCTCTGCCATGCGCCCAAATAGTGGTTTACCCCCACACATGGTATATCGGTGTACTCTGGAGAAATTGTACAACAAATATTGTGGTTCATTTTCTCCTGATACCCTTGACAAAATTTAAAAAAATTGTGTCGAAAGAAAAATTTTGGGAAAAAAAGTTAAATGTTCATTTTTTCCTTCCACATTGCTTCAATTCTTGTGAAGTACCTAAAGGGTTAATAAACTTCTTGAATGTGGCTTTGAACACGTTGAGGGGTGCAGTTTTTAGAATGGTGTCACTTTTGGGTATTTTCTGTCATATTGACCCCTCAAATTCACTTCAAATGTGAGGTGGTCCCTAAAAAAATGGTTTTGTAAATTTTGTTGGAAAAATGAGAAATTGCTGGTCAAATTTTAACACTTATAACTTCGTAACAAAAAAAAATTTTGGTTCCAAAATTGTGCTGATGTAAAGTAGACATGTGGGAAATGTTATTTATTAACTAATTTTTGTGACATATCTCTCTGATTTAATGGCATAAAAATTAAAAGTTTGAAAATTGCAAAATTTTCAAAATTTTTGCCATATTTCCATTTTTTTCATAAAAAAAACGCAAGTTATATTGAAGAAATTTTACCACTATCATGAAGTACAATATGTCACGAGAAAACAATCTCAGAATCGCCAAGATCCGTAGAAGCATTCCAGAGTTATAACCTCATAAAGAGACAGTGGTCAGAATTGTAAAAATTGGCCTGGTCTTTAACCTACAAAATGGCTTGGTCATTAAGGGGTTAAGGGATATTCTCATGTTATGAAATTGGTAAATTAGACAGCATGAAAATCAAGAAAATAAGCAAGTTTGCAAGGAACTTGCTTTTTCGATCGCTGATGTAAGATTGACGACCAGAACCTGCTGGGGTATGTGTTGTATTTGTGTTGCAGGTTGAATATATAATGTGTGAGATACCAGGTGGTTCTATAAAGCCAATTGATTTCAATACAGCGTTTAGCCTCCCCCTTGTTAGCTGTTGTTATCAGTCCTGAAAAATCAAAATCCCCCAGCTTCCAAGATGGGCAGCTTGAAAGACTGTTTTTATTCACTGCTCTCTAGAACCATGAGATTTTTTTCAAGGCACAGTTATCTGTTGTGAATGTTTTGGAAATGAATTCTGAGCAGAAGCTCCCTCTGGTGGTTACAAACAGTACTGATCCATTAAATGAGGATTGGCAATTAGGATTCACAGACTGGCTTGATATAAGGGAGATTCCCTCCCATCATGGTTGCCGGTGATCAATTGTTCTTGTCTCAACTGTTGTTCCTGGTTCACTTGGAAGCTTGCTGAGTTTTGCCTCTTCTTCTGCTTTCAGATAAGATATTTTCTGTTTTTGTTTTTGTGCTTACCATTTGCATATTTCTCTGCATTTCTGTGAGGTTAGCCAGGTTCTTCCCCCCCCCCGGGGGATTGGGCTCCTCTCAGTTCCTCTGGAGCCATTGTTATTTGTTCATTTGCCTTTTTCAGTTTTTTCAGTGGCTGCGGCTTAGTTTTGTTACACCAGAGAACTGATTTAGGTGGTAGAGGTCGTGTGATCTCAGGTGTTTTTGCAATCAGTAGCGTCGGCATTTTTTAAGGTTTTTTTTATTGCAGTGAGTATCCTTTCTATCCTTTTCTGTCTAGGCAGATTGGTCCCCAGCGTTTGCTCATACTATTTTCTGTCTGTGTCTGTATTTCCTCTTGTCTTGCCATTACATGTTTGGGAGCTTCCTATGTTCTTTGGGGGATCTGCTCCGGGGCAGATAGCTTTCCTCTTTCTATCTTTAGGTGTAGTTAATCTCTCAGGCTGTGACGAGGCGTCTAGGACCAAAGTAGGAACCCTCCACGGCTGCCTTTAGTTGTGGTGGTTAGTCAGGGTACTGCAATCCAATAGATTCCAACCTCTCTGGTGTATTGCCGTTTTTGCCTGCTCTCCTCAGCTACCGAAACATAACAGTATCACCGGCCTAACTGAAAATTGTATGGCACTCACAGAAGGAAAAAATAGTGTGGAAAGAAAAAAGTTGTCAGAGTTTTCAGAGATTTTTTTTTTCTGTTTCTGCATTTTTTCCCTCTTTTTCTCTGGGTGCTGAGGAGGATTTTTTTTTTCTCTCAATGGAGCTTGGCTGTCTGGCCGTGTGGATCAGCTTGCCACTGAGGTTTGGAGTATTGCTGTCTATCTTGCTGGGTTGCCGGTTGTGGAATCTAGGATTCCATGCCAGATTTGTTTTTGGGAGATCGGGCCAAATTTCTGAATTTCAAAAATAACTGTAAGTTGCTTTTTGCCTTAAAACCTAAGTCCTCAGGGAACGCAGCACAGCAGGTTCAAATTGTCATCTCTCTCCTGCGCGGCGATCCTCAGGATTGAGCTTTTTCCCTGACACCTGGGAACCCTGTTTTGAGTGATGTTGATGCATTTTTTCTGGCTCTGGGGTTTTTGTACGATGAGCCTAATGTCACTGATCAAGCTGAAAGAACCTTGTTGGCATTAAATCAGGGGCATGAGGACACTGAGTTGTACTGTCAGAAATTCTGAAAATGGGCAGTCCTAACCAAATGGAATGATTATGCTTTGGCAGCCCTTTTTCGGAAGGGGCTGTCAGAGAATGCAAAAGATGTTATGGTGGGTTTCCCTGCTCCCTCTCGTCTCAATGATTCTATGTCATTAGCGATTCAAATTGACAGACATTTGCATGAGTGTAGAGGTATGCGTGGAATAATGTTGCCTTGTGAGCCAGCTTCTGAACCCATGCAGTGTGATAGAGTGGCTTCTGGGGCACAGCGTCATGAGTTTAGAAAACGCAATGGGTTATGTTTCTATTGTGGTGACGCCTCTCATGCTATTTCTGTCTGCCCTAAGCGGGAAAGACGTTTTGCACGCTCAGTTGTCTTGGGTAGTGTTCAGACTAAATTTCTGTTGACTGTTACCCTGATTTGCTCCCTGTCCACATTTTCTGCTCAGGCTTTGTTGATTCGGGAGCAGCTATTAACCTGATGGATTTTGATTTTGACAAACGTTGTGGGATTCCCTTGATACCCCTGCGGAAGTCTATTCCCCTACTGGGGATTGATTCTACCCCTTTGGCTGAGAATAAACCCCAGTTTTCTACTCAGGTGATAATGAGGGTTGAACCTGATCATCAGGAGAGTTGCAAATTTTTGGTACTGTATAATCTGCATGACATTATTGTACTAGGTTTCCCTTGGTTGCAGTCTCATAATCCTGTTTTGGATTGGAAATCTGTGTCTGTAGCCAATTTTTATCGTAAATTTATTGGTAATTTCTCCGGTATTGTTAAACCATTGACTGATTTGACGAAAAGGTTCTGATGTGGTGAATTGGCCTCCTGAGGCAGTCTCTGCGTTTCAGGAACTTAAGCAGAAATTCACTTCTGCTCCTGCTCTAGGGCAGCCTGATGTTTCTCTGCCATTTCAGGTGGAGGTTGATGCCTCTGAAATTGGGGCAGGTGCCGTTTTGTCCCAAAGAGATCCTGAGACCTCTAAAAGTAACCCTTGTGCCTTTTTCTCTCGAAAATTTTCTCCAACTCAATGTAATTATGACGTGGGTAATCGGGAGTTATTGGCCATGAAGTGGGCTTTTGAAGAGTGGAAACATTGGCTGGAGGGAGCCAAACATCAGGTGGTGGTCCTCACGGACCATAAGAATCTGGTTTATCTGGAATCAGCCAAGCGACTTAATCCTAGACAGGCCAGGTGGGCCTTGTTTTTCACACGTTTTAATTTTGTGGTTTCCTTTCTTCCTGGCAATAAGAATGTTAAGGCGGATGTCCTCTGAGGAGTTTCCTTGCGGACTCTCCTGAGTTATCTGATCCTGCTGTTATTTTGAAAGAGGGTGTAGTTCTTTCCGCCATCTCGCCCAATTTGAGACTGGCTCTGGAAGGGTGTCAGGAGGATAAACCCAAGCGCTGCCCTATTGGGAAATTGTTTGTCCCAGACCGGTGGAAAAAGAGTGTGATGTCTGAGATTCATTGTTCCGCGTTGGCCGGTCATCCCGGAATTTTTTGTACCAGTGACTTGGTGAGTCGGTCCTTTTGGTGGCGTACTTTGTCTCGTGACATCAGGGAGTTTGTGCAGTCCTGTGGGACTTGCTCTCCGCTCCAAGCCTTGCTCTCGCTCTAGTGGTTTGTTGATGCCATTGCCTGTGCCCAAGAGACCATGGACACATATCTCTATGGATTTTATTTCCAACCTCCCTGTTTCTCAGAGAATGACCGTTATCTGGTGATTTGTGATAGATTTTCCAAGATGATACATCTTGTGCCATTACCTAAGTTGCCTTCCTCCTCCGAATTGGTGCCTTTGTTCCTTCAGCACGTGGTTCGGTTACACGGCATTCCTGAGAATATTGTGTCTGACAGAGGAGTCCAGTTTGTTTCCAGATTTTGGAGGACTTTTTGTTCTAAACTTGGTGTTCCATTGTCTTTCTCCTCTGCTTTTCATCCTCAGACCAATGGACAAACTGAGAGAACAAACCAGACATTGGAGACTTATCTGAGATGCTTTGTTTCTGCTGATCAAGATGACTGGGTCTCTTTTTCGCCTTTGGCTGAGTTTGCTCTTAATAATAGGGCAAGCTCTGCCACTTTGATGTCTCCATTTTTCTGCAATTTTGGGTTTCACCCTCGATTTTCTTCGGGACAGACGGAGGCTTCTGTCTGTCTGGGTGTTGACTCTGTTGTGGAGCGTATGCAGCAGATTTGGGACCAGGTAGTGGAGAGGTTGTCCCTCTCACAGGAGAAGGCCCAGCGGTTTGCCAACTGGCATAGGACTGATGGTCCTCGGTTTAAAGTGGGGGACTTGGTCTGGTTGTCCTCAAGAAATATCCCTATGAGAGTTGCATCTCCTAAGTTTAAGCCTAGGTTCATTGGACCTTATAAGATCATGGAGATTTTTAATCCTGTTTCCTTTCGTTTACTTCTTCCAGGGACATTTAAGATCCATAACGTGTTCCACAAGTCCTTATTGAAGAGGTTTGTCGAGCCAGTGGTTCCTATGGCTGTGCCTCCTGACCCTGTTTTGGTTGAGGGCAATCTGGAGTATGTGGTTGAGAAAATATTGCATTCTCGTTTTTCTAGACAGTAACTCCAGTATTTGGTTAGGTGGAGAGGTTATGGTCAGGAGGACAATTCTTGGGTGTTTGCTTCGGACATCCATGCTAGGAGACTGATCCGTGCGTATCACCGAGCTCATCCTGACCGACCTGGTTGCACAAATGAGGGTTTGGTGACCCCTCCTCAAGGGGGGGTTGTAACGAATGGAAGCGGAGGCAGAGATGGTGAAGTTCACATTCGTCTTTATTTTTTAATGTGGAACCTCGAGACCACGGTCTGGGGGCTCCGAAGGGGGTGTGACTAATGAGCCCGGGTACCCGTAGTAAGGCCCCTCGAACAGGACCAGAATGGAATACCCGGAGGACACAGGTGCTACCTCCAGTTAGACCCCGGACACGTGGCAGCTGTCCCAGAGGGACCAAAAGGATAACAGGTATATACAGAGACCGTGGAGGGTTCTTGACGGAGATGAGTAAGGTCCTGGTCCAGAATGGATGGTGGCAGGCTGGCTCCAGTGACCTTGTCACAGTCCACGGGTACGGTAGGCTGATGGCGGAACGGGATGACACTTGCGCCAGTAATAACCGAGATTGTCCAGGTTAGCCAGATAGGTTAGCAATGATCTGTGGAGACAAATAGTATAAGCGAAGCACAGAGACTGCAGACGCAGCGCAGACAGATCAGGAACAGAACCGGATGTAGCAATGATAGAACACGTTGCTCAGGCACTCCCCTTATGGTGGAGTGACCAGATATAGTACTGAGTGCGCTGCCATTGGTTAATTGGCTATTTCAAAAAATGCACGCTGCCCCTTTAAGAGAGACGGTGGGTGCGGCCTCGCGTCCTAAGCAATCTATCTGGAGGCCTGCTAGCAGCGTGCCAGGAACTGGAGGAGGACACAGGACGCTGAGGAGCAGATGGGACAGGAGACCTCAGCCTGTGCGCAGACTGCTGCAGAGGGACAGCTAGAGGAGCAGGTGAGTGACCAGGACGGAGTGCAGAGCCAGCACGGGGACCGAGTGTAACAGTATCCCCCTCTTTACCCCCCTCTTTTCAAGCCTGCGTGAAATCTTTTAAGAAGAAGAGGAGCCTGGATGTTCTCTTTAGGCTCCCAAGACCTCTCCTCAGGACCAAAACCCTTCCAGTCCACCAGGTAATAGATCCTACCTCTTACTTTCTTAGAGGCCAAGATATGTTTTACCTCAAAAACATCATCCTCAGAAACCGGATCTGGAGTGGTAGGCGCTCAACACTACTGGTTTGAGGAGGGAAACATGAAAGGAGTTAGGTACACGTAGAGAATTAGGCAATTTCAGTTTGTAAGAGACCGGGTTGATTTGTCTCAAGACTTCAAAGGGACCAATGAAAGGGGACCCAATTTGTACGATGGTAACTTCAAACGGATGTACTTGGAGGAGAGCCATACCTTGTCTCCTGGATGAAAGATGGGAGCCTCCAAACGTCTTTTGTCCGCATGCGTTTTCATACGTTGAGAAGCTTTCTCCAAAGCAGACCTGGTATCTCCACAAATGTTCGAGAAATTCTTAGACAAGGTATCGACTGCCGGAACATCAGACAATCCAGAGATAGGAAGAGGAATTCCGGGTTGGAGTCCAAACACAATCTGAAAGGGAGACTTTCCAGAAGATTCACTTACTTGGTTGTTGTAGGAGAATTCCGCCCAGGGCAGTAATTCTACCCAGTCATTATGATGAGCGTTGATGAAGTGACGCAGGTATCCAGCCAGGATTTGATTGATCCTCTCCACTTGCCCATTAGACTGGGGATGGTATGCAGAAGAAAAATCTAGTTCAATTTTTACCATTTTACAGAGTGCTCTCCAGAACTTAGAGGTGAACTGGACGCCCCTGTCGGACACGATGTGGAGAAGAAATCCATGTAGACGGAAGATGTGCTGAATGAAGTGAGCGGCCAGTTCTGGAGCAGACGGGAGACCAGATAGCGGAACGAAGTGGGCCATTTTAGAGTAACGGTCCACCACAACCCATACCACTGAGCAACCAGAAGAAATGGGAAGATCCGTGATGAAATCCATCGCGATGTGCTGCCAGGGAGTTGACGGAATCGGAAGAGGCAGAAGCCTGCCGGCTGGTAGATGTTTAACAGTTTTGTTACGGGCACATGAAGGACAAGCTGCGACGAACTCCTGGATATCCTTGCCCATGGTAGGCCACCAGTAGTAACGGGAGATGAGTTGCTGCGTCTTTTTCTGACCAGCATGGCCAGCCAACTTATAAGAATGACCCCACCGCAGAACACGACTACGATCAGAAGCGGACACGAGAGTCTTCCCTGGAGGAAGCCGGGCAAGATCAGTGGAGGCAACAGAGACTAACTTAGAAGGTTCAATAATGTGCTGAGGTTATTCCTCCAGTTCAGGAGGCAAAAAGGCTCTGGAGAGTGCATCTGCCTTGATGTTTTGTCAGCTGGACGGAAATGAAGTACAAAATTGAAACGGGCAAAAAACAATGCCCAACGGGCCTGACGGGGATTCAGCCTTAAAGCAGATGGAGATAGGCAAGGTTTTTATGGTCGGTGAATATGACTACGTGGTGATGAGCTACCTCAAGAAGATGTCTCCATTCTTGCAGAGCCAATTTGATGGCCAACAGTTCGCGATCACCGACAGAGTAGTTCCTTTCTGCAGGAGAAAAAACCTTGGAAAAAAAAACACACAAGATCATCCGCCCGGTAGACGACTTCTGGGTGAGAACTGCTCCTGCACCTATGGAAGAAGCGTCAACCTCAAGAAAAAATTGCTCATTCAAATTAGGACGATGGAGAACGGTGCGGAAGCGAAGGCTTTTTTGAGAGAAACAAAGGCCTCTTCTGCCTCGGAGGACCATTCCTTAGAGTTTACACCTTTCCGGGTTAAGGCTGTGATAGGAGCCACTCGGTGGAAAAGTGTGGAATGAATTGCCGGTAGTAGTTGGCGAACCCTAGGAACCGTTGAATGTTTTTTAGCCCAGACGGACGAGGCCAGTTGAGAACTGCAGAAAACTTCTCCGGGTCCATCTTTAATCCTGTGGAAGATACAATGTACCCAAGGAAAGGCAAGGAAGGCTGCTCAAAGAGGCATTTCTCATATTTGGCATATAGCCTGTTCTCTCTCAGTCTTTGTAAGACCAGGCGTACTTGCCTCCGGTGAGACGCCAAGTCTGCAGAGAAAATCAAAATATCGTCCAGGTAGACCACGACACAAGTATAGAGCAGGTCCCTGAAAATGTCATTAACAAATTCCTGAAAGACCGCATTTGCATTGCTTAGGCCAAATGGCATTACCAGGTATTCATAGTGGCCGTCACGGGTGTTGAAGGCTGTTTTCCATTCGTCTCCCTCTCTGACTCGGATCAGGTTGTAGGCCCCTCTGAGATCCAATTTGGTGAAGGTCTTGGCCCTCGGAGACTATCAAACAGCTCTGAAATAAGAGGTAATGGATACCTGTTTTTTACCGTGATCTGGTTTAGACCCTGGTAGTCGATACAGGGCCGCAAGGATCCATCCTTCTTCTTCACAAAGAAGAATCCAGCTCCTGCCGGTGATGATGACTTTCGGATAAATCCTCTAGCCAGATTCTCTTGGATGTAGTCCGACATAGCCTGAGTCTCTGCCTGTGAAAGGGGATAAACTCTCCGCGAGGAGGGGATGCTCCAGGAAGTAGCTCTATCTGACAGTCATACGACCTGTGTGGAGGTAGTCTCTCAGCCTCCTTTTTCCCAAAGACGTCAGAGAAGACCAATAGGCGGAAGGCAAGCCTGGCATGGTATCAGGCTGGACTGGAGGCGAAACAGGTTGAATCCGGGTTAAGCAACGATTCATGCAGGTATCTCCCCAACGCAGAACTTCTCCAGTTTTCCAATTAAGGACTGGTTCATGCATCTGGAGCCAAGGTAAACCTAAAAGCATGGGATGGGACAAACCGGGATATACATAAAATCGCATTCGTTCAGCATGCATTAGACCTACCCGGAGTTCCACCAACTCGGTTTGAAACTGGACGGGCTCGGTCAGTGGTTTGCCATCTACGGCGGTCACCTGCAACGGATCAGGAAGACGCTGGACTGGTAAGCGGTAATGATCCACAACCGCCTGCTGGATGAAGTTCCCTGCAGCTCCAGAATCCAGTAGACAATGTTCGGAGAATTTTATAGCTCCATAAGACACGGAGACTGAGATTTGTAATGAGGGAGAGGACTGTTCACTACTTAGGTTGGCCCCTCCTACGAACCTAGGCACTGGAGTTTCCCAACTTTTTAGGACAGAAATGAATCTGATGCTCAGAACTACTGCAGTAGTAACAACTTCCCTCCTTGCGACGTGCCTCCCGGCGGCGGGTGGCCAAACTTACACGGTCTACCCCATGGCCTCGGAGGAGGAAGGCGAGGTACCTGTTTTGAACAAACTAGAGTCCAGGTGATAGGACCTTTTGTCCCGCTTGATCTCCATGCAACGCTCCTGAAAACGCAGGTCGATTCGGGTTGCCAAGGATATTAGCTCTTCCAAGATGGTAGGTCTGTCCCGTCCCGCCAGTCATCCTTGATTTTCCCGGATAGGCCTTCCCAGAAGTTAGCTACCAAAGCCTCATTGTTCCACGACAATTCAGACGAGAGGGTGCGGAATTTAACAGCATACTGAGCCACCGTGAGAGTACCTTGGCGCAGGCCGGAGTAAGGCAGAAGCGGTCGAAGTGGTGCGACCAGGTTCATCGAAGGTCTTGCGAAAAGCCTCTAGGAAAGATTGAAGATCATTAACCAGCTGATCCCCTCTCTCCCATAGCGGGTTTAGCCAGGCGAGGGCCTCTCCTCCCGGTGTGACATGATGAAGCCCACCTTGGCTCGGTCAGAAGCAAACATATGCCCCAAGATTTCGAAGTGTAGAGTGCACTGATTGAGAAAACCCCGATACTGAGTAGGATCACCCAGGAAACGGGTAGGAGCCGCCAGGCGGGGACCTTTACTTGCCATGGGAACTGGTACCTGAGTATTGATAGAAGAGTCAGATGCAGACGAGCACCCCAAGGAATCCATGCGGGTAGACAAGCTGCGTAGATAAGTTTTGATCTGGTCCTGTGGGTTCCATGGCCGGAGCAATCTGTAACGAATGGAAGCGGAGGTAGAGATGGTGAAGTTCACATTCGTCTTTATTTTTTAATGTGGAACCTCGATACCACGGTCTGGGGGGCTCCGAAGGGGGCGTGACTAATGAGCCCCGGGAACCGTAGTAAGGCCCCTCGAACAGGACCAGAATGGAATACCCGGAGGACACAGGTGCTACCTCCAGTTAGACCCCGGACACGTGGCAGCTGTCCCAGAGGGACCAAAAGGATAACAGGTATATACAGAGACCGTGGAAGGTTCTTGACAGAGATGAGTAAGGTCCTGGTCCAGAATGGATGGTGGCAGGCTGGCTCCAGTGACCTTGTCACAGTCCACGGGTACGGATGGCTGATGGCGGAACGGGATGACACTTGCGCCAGTAATAACCGAGATTGTCCAGGTTAGCCAGATACGGGTTAGCAATGATCTGTGGAGACAAATAGTATAAGCGAAGCACAGAGACTGCAGACGCAGTGCAGACAGTCAGGAACAGAACCGGATGTAGCAATGATAGAACACGTTGCTCCGGCACTCTCCTTATGGTGGAGTGACCAGATATAGTACTGAGTGCGCTGCCATTGGTTAATTGGCTATTTCAAAAAATGCACGCTGCCCCTTTAAGAGAGACGGTGGGCGCGGCCTTGTGTCCTAAGCAATCTGTCTGGAGGCCTGCTAGCAGCGTGCCAGGAACTGGAGGAGGACACAGGACACTGAGGAGCAGATGGGACAGGAGACCTCAGCCTGCGCGCAGACTGCTGCAGAGGGACAGCTAGAGGAGCAGGTGAGTGACCAGGACGGAGTGCAGAGCCAGCACGGGGACCGAGTGTAACAGGGGTATTGTTGTGAATGTTTTGGAAATGAATTCTGAGCAGAAGCTCCCTCTGGTGGTTACAAACAGTACTGAACCATTCAATGAGGATTGGCAATCAGGATTCACAGACTGGCTTGATATAAGGGAGGTTCCCTCCCATCATGGTTGCCGATGATCAATTGTTCTTGTCTCAACTGTTGTTCCTGGTTCACATGGAAGCTTGCTGAGTCTTGCCTCTTCTTCTGCTTTCAGATAAGATATTTTCTGTTTTTGTACTTACCATTTGATATTTCTCTGCATTTCTGTGAGGTTAGCCAGGATCCCCCCCCCCCCCCCGGTGGGCTTGGGCTCCTCTCAGTTCCTCTGGAGCCATTGTTATTTGTTCATTTGCCTTTTCCAGTTTTTTCAGTGGCTGCGGCTTAGTTTTGTTACACCAGAGAACTGATTTAGGTGGTAGAGGTCGTGTGATCTCAGGTGTTTTTGCAATCAGTAGCGTTGGCATTTTTTAGGGTTTTTTTTGATTGCAGTGAGTATCCTTTCTATCCTTTTCTGTCTAGGCAGATTGGGCCCCAGCGTTTGCTCATACTATTTTCTGTCTGTGTCTGTATTTCCTCTTGTCTTGCCATTACATGTTTGGGAGCTTCCTATGTTCTTTGGGGGATCTGCTTCGGGGCAGATAGCTTTCCTCTTTCTATCTTTAGGTGTAGTTAATCTCTCAGGCTGTGACGAGGCTCTGGGACCAACGTAGGAACGCTCCACGGCTGCCTTTAGTTGTGGTTAGTCAGGGTACTGCAATCCAATAGATTCCAACCTCTCTGGTGTATTGCCGTTTTTGCCTGCTCTCCTCAGCTACCGAAACATAACATTTATCCCTATATCTGCATAGTGTAAGAGTGTAGACTTCCGAAACAAACACTGACAGTAGGATAAAACTACTAAAACAGAACTCAAAGAGGAATGCCCTTCTTTCAACATCCCCCTCATCTCACTCAACAACAAAGAAAACACATGTCGAGAATAAGTGTGGGAAAACCTAACATTTGTCACAATGAATCAAGAATGGTTCAGTGCCGACTTTTATTCACCCAATGCTGCCAATAATTAAATCAGCAAAACCACCTCACTGCCTGATTGTCCATTATACGTCTTTTACACAATTCTGTTACTGCCAGTGTCAAAGGGCCAAGTTCATCTTACTACCTGTCCATCATGTCATCTATACTTTAGCACTGCTGATGTTGATTCTGCCATTTCTGCTATTAAACTGCCACATATATACTTGCCTGCCCTCTCTTAACTATCTACTATGCGGCTCTTGCAGCAATTGCATAGCCATGTCAGTCACACATCTACTGGCTATCCACTTTGTTTCACAGTGCTAGACTGTAATGATGCTGCTGGGGCTACCATTGCTGGCCCTAAACTCTCTACATCTTTTTGCCTGCGCAGTCCTTACTCTATACTGTATTGCTCCTGCCTAACCGTAACCCTCTTTGCTGCCCACTGATTTTCATAATGCTTTACAGTTGATGCTGGTAAATGTACTCAAACATGAAATAGCTCCAAAATTTTTGGAAAGGCTTTGTGACAACAAGTCATAGCTTCTTCACTTTGAAAACAGTATTCTGTTCTGTCTCCCTAAAAAGGGGATCATTTTTAACAGCTTGATAAAAAGCCTTTCTGACTGCCTAATCATGTTGTGATTAGCAAACCAGTCTTGAACCTCAAAAAAAAGATAATTTTTAATCACAGTTAAGAAACAATAACTTCTTCTTGTTCAAAACAGTACACCTGTGTTATGTTTCGGTAGCTGAGGAGTGCAGGTAAAAAAGGCAATACACCAGAGAAGTTGGAATCTATGAGATTGCAGTACCCTGACTAACCACCACAACTAGAGGCAGCCGTGGAGCGTTCCTACGTTGGTCCTAGACGCCTCGTCACAGCCTGAGAAACTAACTACACCTAAAGATAGAAAGAGGAAAGCTATCTGCCCCGGAGCAGATCCCCAAAGAACATAGAAAGCCCCCAAACATGTAATGGCGGTTAGACAAGATGAAATACTGACACAGACAGAAAATAGTATGAGCAAACGTTGGGGCCCAAACTACCTAAATAGAAAAGGATAGGAAGGGCACTTACTGCAATCCCAAAAAACCCTGAAAAGCACAAACTCTACTAATTTCAAAATCACCTGAGATCACACGACCTCTACCACCTAAATTAGTTCTCTGGTGTAACAAAATCAAAACAGCAGCCACTGAAAAAACTGGAAAAAGAAAAGTACAAACATCAGTGGCTGAACTAAACTGAGAGGGCAAAAGCCCCCGGAGGGGACCCTGAAGGCACCCACAGAAGTGCAGGACAAAATGCAAAAATCAAGCACAAAAACAAAAAGAAGAAAATGTCTTATCTGTTAGCAGGAGATGCAGACACGACACAGCAGGCTACAAAGGAAACAGGACTCAAGGATTGAGACCAGAACAATTGATCACCGGCAACCCTGATGGGAAGGCGACTCCCTTATATAAGACCAGTCAGTAACACCTGATTCCCACTCCTCACAATCTTCACTGGACAGTCCAGTACCGCTTGTAACCACCAGAGGGAGCCTCTGCTCAGAATTCATTTCAAGTCCATTCACAACACACCTGCTTTGTTTCCCTAATTAAAGAAATAATTGATGGACTGCTTGTATAAAATCTATCTATGATTCATTTAGTAAAGTGCTAAGCTCTTGATATTTCCCAAACAAGGATCAATTTTACACCAAACTGTATAAAAATAGCCGGGCACCTTCCGTTTGCACCGCCTATGTATAAAACAACCGTAAAGCAGCCATCTGCCCTTAAACATCGATAATTTTTAGACATATTATAAAACATAACTAGCCTTCAAAGCCTGGACCAGATGTGTGTTATTAAAATGTCTGCAGGTTACCACTGCATATCATGTGTTTTCCTCTATCCAAATAGATTGCTATCACTTGGACATAAAGAATCCAGTTCAATAGACTTCAAAGGGAACATTGAGTGTTATGCAAATATGTTACAGGTAATTAGAAGCTTTTTAGTTAGGCCCCCGTCACACATAGCGACACACCAGCAATCCCGACAATGATATGCACTTGTCAGGATCGCTATATGATCGCTGGTGAGCTGCCAAACAGGCAGCTCAGGCAGCGATCAGGACAGCGACACTGCTGGTAACGTCGCTTAGTTACCCGCAGTGTACGTTGGATTCCAGCCCGCTGGTGCAGGGAGCTGGTAACCAAGGTACACATCGGGTTTCCAGGCGCTGCGCGGAGCCTGGAAACCCAATGTGTACCTTGGTTACCAGCGGATCGCTGGTCTCCTGCCTGCCACACGCAGCGATTCGTGCTGGCCAGCAGGAGACCAACGATCAAAAAATGTCCAGGACATTCAGCGACGATCAGCGATACCCAGCAGGGGGGCTGATCATTGCTGAATGTCACACAGCGATATCGCTGGGAGATCGCTGTTGCATCATAAACTTGTGACAGCAGCGATTCGCTAGCGAGATCGCTGTGTGTGACGGGGGCTTTATTCGATTTGCCGAGAATTTCTTTCCTGGCAATTAAAATTTCAGAGAAAAATAGGAGATGCCAGTGAATTCGAATATCAAAAGATCCACTCATCTCTAGAATATCTTAGTAGAAAAAGACCTATTGTTTAAATCAGGTTATCTGTTAATGTATTTTTTAAGATTTGTTGGCATTGTTATTTTTTTCCATATCACAATCTGTCTTAAAAATAAAAAGACAGAAATCTCGCATTTATTTAGTGGCCATTGGGGATTTTTTAGACTCTAACTTCTTCTTTCAGGAAATCAACACCTCGATTAGCAGCAATGGACTGATTTTAACCTATCTTTTGCATTGAAGTATTTCAAGAACCTGTGCAAAGGCTATTGTGAAAAAAGGAAGTTTGTAATGGATGCTGTGAAATTGCTAATTGTGATTGGTCTATCCTGTGATATCAGATGTGTATGAAGGTTTTACCCGTTATTTAAATCCTGCATGAGATGACAAGAAAGCTGCTGCAAACCCAACCTTTAAGGACACAAAGTTAAAGTTTGAAATAACCCAGTGGTCAGTGAGTAAAGATTTCTAAAATTGTATTTTAATATAGACTGTGAAATGAAAAAAAAAATTAAAGCAAAAACCTGTTTTAAAAAACAGATTAGTTTCTAATAATATATATCTTATAAAATGTTAGTTCAATTAGCACAAATGATAGAAGAAATATTGTATCATTTAAATTAATGTTCTTCAAGTCCAATTCTAAAAAGCCACCAACAGATCATGTTTCCAGGATTTCTTAGTATTGCACAGGCGATGGAAATATCAACTAGGAAATACTAAGAAATTCCTGAAAACATAATCTTTTGGTGACTCTTGAGGACTGTAGTTTGGTAATACTGGTTTAGATGATTAGATGATAGAACATAAATCATAGTTAGAATAACATTCCCTGTCCCTCTCACCTGTGGTTGACTGCCACCATGTATACATGCAGATACACAACAGCTGTCAGTCAATTGGAGGACAGGCAGCAGAAAGATCTATTAGCCAAACAGTGCAATTATTTCTTGTGCCATTTGAGTAAATTGAAAACTAGACCTAGTGCAATGATATGCTGTCCTTATTTTTGATAGCATATTTATGTGACAGGTATACATATTATTATCCTGACATGGATTGATGATCCATTAGGTTTTAGCTAAACAGATATTTTGTAGCATAACATCCTCAGTAGCAATGCAACAAAATATGGCAGTAATTGCATTTTAATATTAATTTTGCCACTTTGCTCTTAATTAATCATCATAGTATAATCTATGAATGGTAAAATGCGGTAACATGTCTGTCTACCTACATATCTATTTAGATACGTAGTGTCAAATTCCCATATCTTGTGCATACATACAGTACAGACCAAAACTTTGGACACACCTTTCATTTAAAGATTTTTCTGTATTTTCATGACTATGAAAATTGTACATTCACACTGAAGGCATCAAAACTATGAATTAACACATGTGGAATTATATACTTAACAAAAAAGTTGGAAACAACTGAAAATATGTCTTATATTCTAGGTTCTTCAAAGTAGCCACCTTTTGCTTTGATGACTGCTTTGCACACTCTTGGCATGCTCTTGATGAGCTTTAAGAGGTATTCACCAGAAATGGTCTTCCAACAGTCTTGAAGGAGTTCCCATAGATGCTTATCACTTGTTGGCCCTTTTGCCTTCATTCTGCGGTCCAGCTCACCCCAAACCATCTTGATTGGGTTCAGGTCTGGTTACTGTGGAGGCCAGGTCATCTGGCGCAGCACTCCATCACTCTCCTTCTTGGTCAAATAGCCCTTACACAGACTGGAGGTGTGTTTGGGGTCATTGTCCTGTTCAAAAATAAATGATGGTCCAACTAAACGCAAACCGGATGGAATAGCATGCCGCAGCAAGATGCTGTGGTAGTCATGCTGGTTCAGTATGCCTTCAATTTTGAATAAATCCCCAACAGTGTCACCAGCAAAGCACCCCCACACCATCACACCTCCTCCATGCTTCACGGTGGGAACCAGGCATGTAGAGTCCATCCATTCACCTTTTCTGCACCGCACAAAGACACTGTGGTTGGAACCAAAGATCTCAAATTTGGACTCATCAGACCAAAGCACAGATTTCCAATGGTCTAATGTCCATTCCTTGTGTTCTTTAGCCCAAACAAGTCTCTTCTGCTTGTTGCCTGTCCTTAGTGGTTTCCTAGCAGCTATTTTACCATGAAGGCCTGCTGCACAAAGTCTCCTCTTAACAGTTGTTGTAGAGATGTGTCTGCTGCTAGAACTCTGTGTGGCATTGACCTGGTCTCTAATCTGAGCTGCTGTAAACCTGCGATTTCTGAGGCTGGTGTCTCGGATAAACTTATCCTCAGAAGAAGAGGTGACTCTAGGTCTTTCCTGGGGCGGTCCTCATGTGAGTCAGTTTTTTGTAGCGCTTGTTGGTTTTTGCAACTGCACTCGGAGACACTTTCAAAGTTTTCCCAATTTTTTGGACTCATTGACCTTCATTTCTTAAAGTAATGATGGCCACTCGTTTTTCTTTACTTAGCTGCTTTTTTCTTGCCATAATACAAATTCTAACAGTCTATTCAGTTGGACTATCAGCTGTGTATCCACCAGACTTCTGCACAACACAACTGATGGTCATCAAAGCAAAAGGTGGCTACTTTGAAGAACCTAGAATATAAGTCATAATTTCAGTTGTTACACACTTTTTTGTTAAGTATATAATTCCACATGTGTTAATTCATAGTTTTGATGCCTTCAGTGTGAATGTACAATTTTCATAGTCATGAAAATACAGAAAAATCTTTAAATGAGAAGGTGTGTCCAAACTTTTGGTCTGTACTGTATATATATATAACCAAATACAGCCACATTGGTAGAATATATGTGGGTCACACCACACATGTGTGTGACCAAAAATCACCACTCATAATAGCATAATGACATAAAGGAGAAAATAGGAGTCACTGGTGAAAAAGGATTTTTTAGCAAAAAATAGTAAATATTTATTTATATAAATCGTATAAAAAGTAACACAAGATCATATGAAAAAGACATAAGAAACACATACATAGGACGGATGCATATGCAGGGGGAATGCGTTCCTGTTAATATCAAGTGACATTAATAACAGTGGCAGTGGAATAAACAAATGATAGCCCCAAACAGGGAGTCATATGGAGCACCTCCCGCAGTGGGAAAAAGAAATGCGGTGCTGTAGCTAGCTACATGTTAACCACAAAGTGCCTGAACATGCTTCAAAAAAAACCAAAAAAACATTGGTATATATTCAGGTCAGCAATAGACTGTGCAGCGCTGCCTAATTCAGCAAGAAGCCATGCTCACCAATACAAAAGTAACACAGGAATGCAGTCACCCCGCTCACAGATGTCACCCCATCTGTGAGCGGGGTGACTGCATTCCTGTGTTACTTTTGTATTGGTGAGCATGACTTCTTGCTGAATTAGGCAGCGCTGCACAGTCTATTGCTGACCTGAATATATACCAATGTTTTTTTGGTTTTTTTGAAGCATGTTCAGGCACTTTGTGGTTAACATGTAGCTAGCTACAGCACCGCATTTCTTTTTCCCACTGCGGGAGGTGCTCCATATGACTCCCTGTTTCGGGCTACCATTTGTTTATTCCACTGCCACTGTTATTAATGTCACTTGATATTAACAGGAACGCATTCCCCCTGCATATGCATCCGTCCTATGTATGTGTTTCTTATGTCTTTTTCATATGATCTTGTGTTACTTTTTATACGATTTATATAAATAAATATTTACTATTTTTTGCTAAAAAATCCTTTTTCACCAGTGACTCCTATTTTCTCCTTTATGTCACTGTATATATATATATATATATATATATATATATATATATATATGCAGTTGAAACCAGAAGTTTACATACACTATATAAAAAAACACATCTGCGTGTTTTCTAAATATCTGGCATGAAAATCAATTAGGATTACTAAAATTATTAATATTTGCCAAATGCCAGAGTAATGAGAGAAAGAGAATGTTTAAAGGCATTTTTATTACTTACTGCAAAGTCAAAAGTTTACATGCATTTCATTAGTATTTGGTTCCATTGCTCTTAAACTGAATAACTTTGGTCAAACGTTTGGGATATCCTTCCACAAGCTTCTAATAATAGTTGTTCGGAATTTGGATGAAGGGACGAAACGCGCGTTGAGGCACTCAGCGGGACCACACACAGTAGATCACCATCCATGTAAGTGCTAATTAGCTTTTTTCTCTCCTTTGGCCTAAAATGGGACACGTTTGTTACCGGGTATTAGTGAGTTGATTGGCCATATGTACAGTAATTTTCTATACATGCACTGTTTACATGGGCAGTGATTCAGGTCTATGTTGGTTAACTCCCCTATTATCGATATGTAGTGACCTTGTACACCTGTTGAATATTTATTGGGTAATTATTATTTTTAACATTTGTGTATCCATTATTCTATATTGTATTTAATAAAGACTACAATTTTATTGACACAGTATACTGGATTTTCTCTTTTTGTGTTTATTGATTATAATCAGTTCCATGTGCTCTGAATAGGTATATGGGTTTTTGTGTTTGTATGTGAACACATTGCGGTTTTTTAAGCATTTTTGCCACGGTTTTCTGCGGCATAAACGCTTATAAAAACGCTAAGAAAACTCATCCCATGAAATCCTATGGGCTTACGCAATTGCTGTGCCCATGCTGCATATTTTACGGAGTGTAATCGAATCGAGTAAAAATAAGCAGCATGTTCATTCTTTTTGCGTAATCACGGCGATTATGCCGCCAAAGGATTGCATTGAAATGCTCACTTTACGCATGTGGCTATGCCCACCATGCGTGAAGTGAGCGCTTCATGTGTGGTTGGTACCCAGTGTCTGGAGGAGAGGAGACTCTCCTCCAGGCCCTGGGTACTATATTTCTGTAAAAAATAGAATTAAAATAAAAAATATGTATATACTTACCCTCTGGCGGCCCCCAGAGTTTTCCCACTCCTAAAGCCCCCGTCTCACAGAGCGATATCGCCAGCAAGATCGCTGCTGAGTCACTAGTTTTGTGACGCAGCAGTGAGCTCACCAGCGATATCGCTGTGTGTGACATTCAGCGACGATCAGCCCCCCTGCCGGGTATCGCTGATCGTCGCTGAAATGTCTGGACATTTTTTTGATCGCTGGTCTCCCCGCTGACAGGCACGCATCGCTGCGTGGTGACAGGCGGGAGAACCAGCGATTCGCTGGTAACCAAGGTACACAGCGGGTTTCCAGGCACAGCGCAGCGCCTGGAAACCCGCTGTGTACCTTGGTTACCAGTTCCCTGCATTAGGGCGCTGGTATCCAAGGTACACTGCGGGTAACTAGCGATGTTTATCCGCAGTGTCCTTGTACTGATCGCTGCCTGAACTGCCTGTTTGGCAGCTCAGCAGCGATAATGTAGCGATACACTAGCATCCTGATCGTTGTCGGGATCGCTGGTGTATCGCTATGTGAGACCCAGCCTTTAGTGAAGCTACTGCAAAGTTCTGTTCCCAGGGAGGCATTGCGAGAATCACCCCAGGTAACGTAGCAGTTGCGTGACCGCTACATCATCAGAGGTCATTTGAACAATGCATCCCTGGGAACGGAACTTGCCGACAGCGTCGCTGAGGACCGTGAGGACTCCGGGGGCCACCAGAGGGTGAGTATATCCCTATTTTTAATTTTTTTTATTATTTTTAACATTCCACATTAGTAAAAAGGTGGTCACACTTGTCAAGCACTATGCGTTACAAGTGTGACCAACCTGTCAATCACTTTTCCAAGCGATGCTTCAAATCGCTTGGAAAAGCGTGAGCATTCTGCAAGCTGAAAACGCTTGCAACACTCTTGCATTTTGCGGGAAAATGCGTACTAATTACGTATGCGTTTTACCCTTGGTGGGGAGTTGCGCTAATGCTCCACAAAACGTGTACACAAAGCCTCAATGAGACTTCTGCACTACTCGACAGGTATTTTTGCCCACTCCTCAAGTGCAAACTGCTCCAGTTGTCTCGTGTTTGAAGGTTGCCTTTTCTGTTTCAGCTCTTTCCAAAGATGTTCTGTAGGATTTAGATCAGGGTCATAGAAGGCCACACAGAATAGTCCAATGTTTTCCTCTTAGCCATTATTGGGTGCTTTTAGCTGTGTATTTTCGGTCTTTATCGTGTTGCAAGACTCATGACCTGCGACTGAGACCAAAATTTCTGACATTGGGCAGCACATTTCTCTATAAAATCCCTTGATAGTCTTGAGATTTCGTTGTACCCTGCACAAACTCTATAAACCCTGTGCCAAATGCAGCAAAGCAGCCCCACAACATAACAGAGTCTCCTCCATGTTTCACAGTAGGGACAGTGTTCTTTTCATGGTATGCTTCATTTTTCCATCTGTGAACATAGAGCTGATGTGCCTTGCCAAAGAGTTCAATTTTTGTCTCATCTGTCCATAGGACATTCTCCCAGAAACTTTGTGGCTTGTTAACATGTAGTATGGCAAATTCCAGTCTGGCTTTTTATAAATTTTTTTTGAACAATGGTGTCCTCCTTGGTCGTCTCCCATGAAGTCCAGTTTGGCTCATACAACAACGGATGGTGCGATCTGACCCTGATGTTCCTTGAGCTTGAAATTCACCTTTAATCTGTTTAGAAGTTTTTCTGGGCTCTTTTGTTACCATTCGTATTATCTACCTCTTTGATTTGTCATCAATTTTCCTCCTGCGGCCATGTCCAGGGAGATTGGCTACAGTCCAAAGGAGCTTAAATTTCTGAATAATATGTGCAACTCTACTCATAGGAACATCAAGCTGCTTGGAGATGGTCTTATAACTTTTACCTTTAACATGTTTGTCTATAATTTTCTTTCTAATCTCCTGAGACAACTCTTTCCTTTGCTTCCTTTGGTCCATGTTGAGTGTGATACACACCATGTCACCAAACAGCACAGTGAGTGTCATTAGCCCTTTATACAGCCCCACTCACTGATTCCAAGATTGTAGACACCTGTGATGCTAATTAGTGGACACACCTTGATTTAACATGTCCCTTTTGTCACATTATTTTCAGGGGTGCCATCATTTTTGTCCAAGCCTATTTCATGAGTTTTATTTTTTTTAAATTCTGTGAAAACATGGTTGAAAAGCAATGTCTGACTTTCATTTTGCCCATTTTCATAGGTTTTTGATTTATTATTACTGTTGTCAGATTAAAGTTATTTCTGTGACCATTGTTGGTTTTTCTGTCATTAAACTAGGGGTACCAACAATTTTGACCACGTGTTGTTCATGGTTAGTAGAGACTAGTAAAGACAAGATATGGGTATATGACACTACGCATCTACCTAGAGACATATATTATATATACATATATATATATATATATTCGATATATTTACAGTATATATACAGTATAAGACTTAAAGTTAATCGACACATTTGTAAACAGTTTAACTGAGATAAAAATACAATGTGAACAGAAAGCAGGTCAGGATTTAACCAAGGTAAATGCTATTTGAAAGACATTTCTAAAATGTTATATGATCAGTGACATTTTCCTTCTACTAGGAACTTGTTATTATTTCAAGGTCAGGGAATGAGAAACTGAGTGTCTTTTCCTTTGAGAAAAAGGGTCAGTGCATTTATACAAAAGAGATTTAAGCTTCTGTGCTTGCTCACCAATTTGCAATTAATTCATTTTGAATGAATGACTGGAAGCTCCTTGCTTTCCATCTGGACGAGAAGAAGCAGAATGTTTTTTTTTTCCAGTAAGAGCTGCATTAAAGGATATTTTTTGCTGGCACAGTTTCCTAGTATTATTTTACTGTCAGCTCTAATTGCTAGTTTTACCTTATTAGTAAAAGCTTTTCTGTATCTGCGTATGACACTCATTTGTTTACACACTGTTATTAGTCAAGACTCAGTGAAATTCTTGTAATTAACACCTCCACATTTTCTCATGCAGTGAATGCAAAGGCAAAAACAGATGACTCACTTTGTTTGAGCTTTGCTCTTGTTTTCAGATAGTGAAGCACTTAGTAAGAAATGTAGGCTCTTTAATGTACCATATGGAGTCTTAGCAAGTCATGGAATGATTTTCAGGTAACACAGCAAAGTTGGTTAATTCTTCAAACTATGGTCTACAGTGAATTGAAAATGATTACTAGCATATTTTTTTTTTAGGAATTTTCAAAAAATGGAACATTAATATGAGAGAAGTGTGCTCTTTTCTTTATGTAGTGAGTGAATGCTGTAATAAAATGGCAAAAAAAGCATTTAAGTATAATTGAAAAAATTTCAAAAAAATTTCACATTTGCAAATGATTACCATATTATATGCAAAAAGTGGTGGACAGACACATCCAATAATAAAAAATCTTCAACTTTTATTTCAAATACATATCTTTAAAAATCCAGGATGATGTGGTGCAAGGATGATGTGGTACAGGAACCTCTCTGACGTGTTTTTGGCACCGACTGAACTCTTAGTCATAAAACGGTTTTTTATGAATTACCATATTAAATGAAGATAAAATGAATCTCCACTCAAATGCATTATTGTCTATCTAAAGTGACCTATCACAGTGTAATAAACTACCTCTAGTATAAGCCAACCCGAGTATAAGCTGAGGCACATAATTTTGCCACGGAAAACTGGGTAAGCTTATTGTCCCCTCATCCTGTCCTGGTATGCGTGGCTTCCCCTGTCCTGTCCTGCTATGAGAGGCTCCCCCTATAACTTCCCTGGTATGTATGGTTCACCCTGTCCAGTCGTATGCATGGCTCTACCTATCCATTGTAGTATGAATGGCTCCCCTGATCACGTCGTTGTAGGCATGGCTCCCCCGTTCCCATCGTATGCATTTTTCTCACTGTCCAATCGTTGTATGCATGGCTCACCCCCTCCCGTCCTGCTTCCTATTGCAAAAAAAAAACATCCTATTCACCCTCTTTCATTGTTCCCTGCCAGGATCTCCTTTGGTGCCGACTTCCTGCAGCTCTTCCTGTGCTGAGCGATCACGTGGCACCGCTCATTAAGGTAATGAATATGCGTTCCACACCTATGGGAGTCGAGAGCAGTGCATATTCATTACCTTAATTTTGCGGTGTCATATGATTGCTCAGCACAAAAGAGCTGCTGGCGCCGGGACCAACAGAGATGCAGCAACGGCGCGGAGGAGGGTGAGTATGATGTCTTCTGGAAGCTGGCGGATGCAGCTGTCACTGCTATAAGAGAAATGAATAGCAGCGATACAGTTACAGCCGCTCCCCCCCGCTGGCTTTCTGGACAATGACTCATGTAGAAGCCGAGGGGGAGTTTTCAGCACAAAAATGTGCTGAAAAACTCAGCTTATACATGAGTATATATGGTATATATAAATAAGATAGCTTACCACAAATAACTACACTGTGTTCCAAATTATTATGCAAAAATTGTTTAGGAGTGATAAGGTAAGAATTTTTTTGTTTGTCAGTTAAACTCATTGATGGTGATGTGTGTCAGGGCTCTTTATATCACTGTAAGCAATTGATGGTCCAGATGGATGGAGTGGAGGATGGCTGGTTGATGGACACCCCATGCAAACATGGCTACGGCGCCAACAAGGAGGAGGTGGAGTAATGTTTTGGGCTGGAATCATGGGGAGAGAGATTGTCGGCCCCTTTAGAATCCCTGAAGGGGTAAAGATGAACTCCATAGTGTATGTTAAGTTTCTCAACATCACTTCCTGCCATGGTTCAAGAAGAAGAACGTGCATTCCGCAGTAAGTACTGCACACTAAACATCCGCTAGCGATCACGATAACGACGCATACTAATGAGATCGCTAGCGGATTGTTTCTATATCGCTAATGCTGCGCATTAGCGATATAGTTAACGACGCTATCGCCGTTAGCGATCTTCTTAACGACTTTAGCGTACAAAGTACCGCTAAATCGCTAAGAAAGGTGCCACACAGCGATTAGATACTTACCCAGCGGGAGCGCCAGCGATGAAATAGGGTCCGGAGCGATTCCAGCGACGAGCGAGTCACAGCAGAAGCTCGTCGCTGGAGCTGCCGCACTGAACATATCGCTAACGGGATCGCTAAATAGTGACGTTTTTTAGCGATCCCGTTAGCGATATTGTTAGTGTGGCATACCCTTAAGATCATTTTCATGCATGATAATGCACCGTCTCATGCTGCACATAACACATCTGCATTCTGGTGCTATGGGCACAAAAGGGGACAAACTTATGGTGTGGTGTCACGGGTGTGTCGCTGCGAAGATCGTCGCGATTGCACACCCTGACTTCTCACAGCTGAGTTTCTGGTGCTGGGTGTTTTTTGGCAGAGAGGGAGTTAATTCTTCCTCTCTCTGTGCTGGACTAGACCAGCCTCACTCAGCTGCAATTAATGTTGTGGTAATTGGTTTCCTTCAAATACCTGCCTGTCTGCTGGGGAAGTGTCGGTGAAAGCATTCATGCAGACCAGCAGAGCGGATCGTTGTATGGTGAAGGCTGAAGTTAAGAGTACCTGTGTGGTTTTTTCCCCTCCTCGCTTTATCATTTATCTCCGTACCCATTGGTGTCCCTCTGTTTCCTGTGGTATGACTTTTGTATGCAAGGTGGATTTTAGTTTACCCCTTGTACTGTCTCGTTCATTTATTACTGTGTTTAGGCATATACCTACCAGTCCCCGGTGTTGTGATCAGGGTCCTTCTCAGGACTGGATCACTGAGGTTCAGGGATCCGCAGGAGGTAGGGATTACGCTGGTGGCCTGGACCTCTGTACCATCAACAGTACCTCCAGGTAGAGGGATTAGTCAGTACCCCAGCTTAGGCTCAGCATAGACCCCAGACCTCCTGTATGCAGTAACAGCGTGACATTTTCACCGACCAATAAAGATTTTCTCCAGTCACCATGGATCCAGTAGTCAGTCTAGCGCGGCAGTTGCAGAGTTTGTCCATGGAGCTGGCGGACGATAAGTCCAATGTTTTGTACCCCCCAGAGCAGGCCGGACCTGAACCTAAAGTAGCTCTCCCTGACAGATTCACTGGGGAGCGGGACAAGTTTTTTGCTT
Source organism: Oophaga sylvatica (assembly GCA_033576555.1). NCBI lineage: Eukaryota > Metazoa > Chordata > Amphibia > Anura > Dendrobatidae > Oophaga > Oophaga sylvatica. Next base: position 848,178,958 of record JARQOD010000001.1, on the reverse strand, counting down.
TCCGGGAGGCATGTAAATTGTACTTTCGGCTGCGTCCTCGGTCATCTGGGAGTGAGGAGCAAAGGGTGGGGATTGTCATCTCGCTCTTACAGGGAGACCCCCAATCCTGGGCGATCGCTCTTCCCCCGAGCTCCCCAGCTCTCCAGTCAGTGGATGGGTTTTTTACGGCTCTGGGTCTTGTGTATGATGACCCGGATCGGGTCTCCCTTGCTGAATCTAAGTTACGTAGGATCCAGCAGGGAGATCGTCCGGCAGAGGAATTCTGTTCGGAGTTCCGTAGGTGGGCCACGGACACCCAGTGGAATGACCCGGCTCTTAGGAGCCAGTTTTGTCAAGGTTTATCTGACAAATTAAAGCATGTGCTGGCACAGTATGACCCTCCCACGTCACTGGAAGCCGCTATGGCCCTTGCTATTCGTATTGACAGACGTCTTCGGGAGAGGTGCGGGGTAACCTTGCCCCCTGTGATGACTCCACCTTCCTCAAGGGTCCCTTATATGGAGCTTCCCCTGGCCAGTCCAGAGGAGCCTATGCAATTAGGAGGGACATCATTCCGGGGGAGGGGATCGGTGGGGCGCCACAAAACAGGAGGTTGTTTCTTCTGTGGAAAAAAGGGACATTTTATTAGGGGGTGTCCATCCCGTCCTTTGCAGAGTGAGAAGTCGCCGGAAAACTATTGATCCCAGATTGTGTGGTGGACGGCAATCTGGGAGTAAGTATTTCGTCCCTAAGTTCGTCTCAGTTTCTCGTACCGGCGGAGGTGGTGGTGGGTGCGAGAACTGAGAGGATATCTGTTCTTCTGGATAGTGGGTCCGGGGCTAACCTGGTGGATGCTCGCTTTGCCCGGGTTCAAGGTATGCGATTGAGTGTGTTGACTAAACCCGTCCCCATATTCTCGATCGACGCCAGACCTCTCGGTCAGAGAAGTTTTGTGCAGCAGTGGATAACATAGATCTTCAAGTGGGGCGTTACATAAAGAACTGTTGTCTTGTTATGTGTTGGAGGGTCTTCCCACTCCTATAGTGCTGGGCCTTCCTTGGTTAACTAAGCATAACCCGGTTATTGATTGGCAATCCAGAGAGATAAGCCAATGGAGTGAATTCTGTAATAAAAACTGCATGAATACGGTCATTGGGGCGGTCGCTCCTAGGGCCTTACCTCCATTTCTGGTGGACTTTGAGGATGTATTCTCGGAGAAAGGGTGTCAAGAACTACCTCCTCATCGCGAGTATGACTGTTCTGTTAACTTGCTCCCTGGGGCCAAGTTACCGAAATCTAGGTTGTATAACCTTTCTGGTCCTGAGAGACAGGCCATGAAGGATTATATTTCAGAGAGTCTGGCTAAGGGGCATATTAGACCTTCATCTTCCCCGGTGGCCGCGGGGTTCTTCTTTGTGAAAAAAAAAGATGAAGGCCTACGCCCTTGCCTGGATTTCCGTGAGCTTAATCGGATTACGGTCCGAGATCTGTATCCGCTCCCACTTATTCCCGATCTTTTCAATCAGATCGTGGGTGCCAAATGGTTCTCTAAGTTGGATCTCAGGGGGCGTACAATCTGATTAGGATGAAGGAGGGGGATGAGTGGAAGACGGCGTTTAACACTCCGGAGGGGCATTATGAGAACCTTGTCATGCAATTTGGTCTGAGTATTGCCCCGGCGGTGTTTCAACACTTTGTAAATGACATCTTTCGCCACCTAATGGGACAGTTTGTGGTCATATATCTGGATGATATCTTAATTTACTCGCCGGATCTTGTGTCTCATCAGGAGCATGTTAGGCAGGTGTTACAGATCTTGCGGGATAATAAACTGTACGCCAAATGGCAGAAGTGTGTGTTCGCCGTACAAGAACTTCAGTTTTTAGGGTTCCTGGTGTCAGCATCCGGTTTTCGTATGGACCCTGGGAAAGTGCGGGCAGTTCTTGAGTGGGATCTGCCAGAGGATCTTAAGGCATTACAACGTTTCCTGGGGTTTGCTAACTACTACCGGAAGTTCATTCGTAATTTTTCGTCCATAGTTAAACCTCTCACAGACATGACTAAAAAAGGGACGGATTTTTCAAAGTGGTCTGACAAGGCTTGTCAAGCGTTTTCCTCTTTGAAAAAATGTTTTGCTTCAGCACCCATACTTATTCAACCTGATGCGTCACAGCCGTTCATTGTTGAGGTGGACGCTTCCGAGGTAGGGGTGGGAGCAGTATTGTCACAAGGTTCGTCCCCTGGTAAATGGCATCGGTGCGCCTTCTTCTCTAAAAAATTGTCGTCCGCTGAGAGGAATTATGATGTCGGCAATAGGGAACTCTTGGCCATTAAGTTGGCTTTTGAGGAGTGGCGTCATTTTTTGGAGGGGCAGTCCACCCGGTCACCGTCATTACCGATCACAAAAACCTGTTATATTTAGAGTCCGCTAAACGTCTGAATCCCAAGCTAGGTGGTCGTTGTTTTTTACCAGGTTTAATTTTGTCGTCACATATCGTCCTGGCTCAAAAAATGTTAAGGCGGATGCCTTATCTCGCTGTTTCCCAGGGGCTGGGAATACGGAGGACCCGGTTCCGGTCCTTCAGGAGGGGGTGGTGGTGTCGGCAGTATGCTCTGAGCTTGAGGAAGAGGTATTGGAGGCTCAGGGGGACGCCCCTGTAGGACCTCCAGGAGACTGTTTGTTCCAAATCAGTTGCGACAAAAGGTGATCGAGGCACACCATAATTCAGCTTTGGCAGGACACCCAGGGAGTAAAGCAACTGAGGATCTCCTCTCGCTCGGTTTTGGTGGCCTAACTTACATAGGGAGGTGGTAACTTTTGTTGCGTCCTGCGAGGTTTGTGCGCGCTCTAAGACCCCACATACCCGTCTGTAGGGGACCCTCTTACCTTTGAAGATCCCGGAGCGTCCGTGGACTCATCTGTCTATGGACTTCATTACGGACCTCCCGCCATCTTCGGGTAAAACAGTCATATTCGTTGTAGTGGACAGGTTCAGCAAGATGGCACATTTTATCGCTCTTCCTGCTCTTCCTAATGCTAAAACTCTTGCGCAGGTGTTTATTGGGGAGATTGTAAGGCTTCACGGGGTACCCTCCGATGTGGTGTCGGATCGGGGGTCTCAGTTTGTGTCCAAATTCTGGAAAGCATTTTGTACACGGCGGGGGATGCAGTTGTCATTTTCATCGGCTTTTCACCCGCAAACCAATGGTCAGACAGAGCGTCTGAACCAGAGCTTGGAAAACCAGGAGGACTGGGCTTCTTTCTTGCCTCTGGCGGAATTTGCTCTAAATAATAGGCGGAGCGAGTCCACTGGTAAGTCCCCGTTTTTTGGGGCATATGGTTTTCACCCCCAGTTTTGTACTTTCAATGGGGGGGGCTCTTCTGGGGTTCCTGAGGAGGAACGATTTTCGTTGTCACTTGCTTCAGTGTGGAGAGGAGTGCTGAATAATCTGAGTACTATGGGGAACCGATACAAACGTATGGCTGATAGGAGGAGAGTGTCTGGTCCGGACCTAAGTGTGAACGATCTGGTATGGTTGTCTACCAAAAATATAAAACTTAAGGTTCCCTCCTGGAAACTGGGTCCCAGGTTCATCGGGCCATACAAGATCAGTGCTATAATTAATCCGGTTGCATTCCGTCTTGACCTCCCTCCTACATTTAAAATTCATAATGTGTTCCACAGATCGTTGCTTAAGAGGTATGTGGCGCCAGTGATACCTTCACCTTTACCTCCTCCTCCTGTGGTGGTCAATGGTAACTTGGAGTTCCAGGTGTCGAGAGTCGTCGATTCACCTCTGAATCGCCGGTCCCTTCAGTACCTTGTTCATTGGAGGGGGTATGGTCCTGAGGAGAGGACGTGGGTTTTCTGCGTCGGATATTAACGCAGACCGATTGGTTCGGGCCTTCCACACTACTCACCCAGATAAACCCGGCCCTGAGGGTCCGGAGGCCCCTCGTAGAAGGGGGGTACTGTCACGGGTGTGTCGCTGCGAAGATCGTCGCGATTGCACACCCTGACTTCTCACAGCTGAGTTTCTGGTGCTGGGTGTTTTTCAGCAGAGAGGGAGTTAATTCTTCCTCTCTCTGTGCTGGACTAGACCAGCCTCGCTCAGCTGCAATTAATGTTGTGGTAATTGGTTTCCTTCAAATACCTGCCTGTCTGCTGGGGAAGTGTCGGTGAAAGCATTCATGCAGACCAGCAGAGCGGATCGTTGTATGGTGAAGGCTGAAGTTAAGAGTACCTGTGTGGTCTTTTTTCCCCTCCTCGCTTTATCATTTATCTCCGTACCCGTTGGTGTCCCCTCTGTTTCCTGTGGTATGACTTTTGTATGCAAGGTGGATTTTAGTTTACCCCTTGTACTGTCTCGTTCGTTTATTACTGTGTTTAGGCATATACCTACCAGTCCCCGGTGTTGTGATCAGGGTCCTTCTCAGGACTGGATCACTGAGGTTCAGGGATCCGCAGGAGGTAGGGATTACGCTGGCGGCCTGGACCTCTGTACCATCAACAGTACCTCAGGTAGAGGGATTAGTCAGGACCCCAGCTTAGGGTCAGCATAGACCCCAGACCTCCTGTATGCAGTAACAGCGTGACATGTGGCCCCCATGCTCTCCTGACCTCAACCCCATTGAGAACCTCTGGAGCATCATCAAAAGGAGTGTCTATGATGGCGGGAGGCAGTTCACATCTAAGCTACAGCTCTGGGAGTGTATTCTGTCCTCATGCAAAACAATTGAAGCAGAAACCATCCAAAACCTGACAAATTCAATGGACGAGAGAGTTCAGAAGCTCCTTTCGAACAAGGGGTCCTATGTACAAATGTAACATTACCTAGAATAAAGTTTTGAGTTGAAAACTGTTTGATTTCAGTTTGTAAGAACCTGCTAATGCTTATAATTTCAAAAATGACCATTTTTTGTTCTTTATTAAAATGAAAAGGTTGAAAACTCTGCTGTGCATAATAATTTGGAACATGCATTTTGAGTGCAGTTTGAGTGTTTTATTTTTATAAAATATACTGTTATCATAGGCAGTTTGTACAAAAACCTTTCAATTGTACTCTAATAGTTATTTGACTGGAAAATTACAATGACTGAAATTCATATAGGTAATTTGAGAAAATCTGAGAAAATATTATTTGCATAATAATTTGGAACACAGTGTAGACATGACCGAATTGATTCAATGTGAATCAAATTCAGGTTGAATCTTATGAATTTTTTAGGTCCTGCTAAATATGAATAATTTGCAATCTGATTTGTGTAAATCATCAAAAAATGCCCTCCACCATTTTACACATTGCAGAAGATTACATCAGCCACAGAAAACTGATATGAATTCAGGTCCAACTATGCAGGCTTTCACAAAACAACTTGCAGCTATCAGTTTACATTGCATATCACAGCCAATCAGGAGAAACTCTCATATCCTGTATAAAAGCCTAAGGGCTCATACCCACTTGCGAGAAATAAGGACGAGTACAATCCGATAAAAAATCGGATTGTACTCTGACCAATGTTATTTAATAGGTCACATCTCATTTGCAATTTTTTTTCTCATCCAATTTCGGACTGAGAAAAAAATTGCAGCATTCTGCGATTTGATGCGTATCTCGGACGAGACTCGCCAATGTAAGTAATGAATGCAAGAAAAAATTGCACAGCACTCACACCATGCGAGTGCTGTCCAATTTTGACGCACCGGTATCCTTTGAAAAGCCAGCAATTCATATGCAGCTATACAGTAAAATCACACTGACATGTTATAATATAATAGATTAGACATATACACATAGTATAGGTGTCTATATGTATGTATATATATATATATATATATATATATGTGTGTAATTTACGCACATATATATATATTTATATTTCATAAAGATATATATAGCAGAATAGGTGATAATTCAATTGTCGGCTTCTGCAAAATCATTGCAGAACCCGACAGGATATGACACATGGTTTACATACAGTAAACCATTGCATATCATTTCGATTTATATATGTCCATGAAAACTAATGTTATTAGTGTATGTGTGTAAAAATTTTGAAATGTAGGTGTTAAATTAAAGTATTTATTTGTCGAAAAATATTGCGTGGGCTCCCGTGCAATTTTCTCTGCCAGAGAGGGAAAGCCAGTGACTGACGGTAGATATTAAGAGCCTAGAAAGGGACCATGGTTTATGGCCTCTCTCTTCCCAATGCCTTGTATTGGTGGCATATGGGTTAATAAGGGGTTAATGTCACCTTTGTATTGTAAGGTAAAATTAAGCCTGGTTAATATGGAGATGTGTCAATAAGACACCTATCAATTATTAATCCAATAGTATGAAAGGGTTAAAAAACACACACATTAAGAATAGTCATTTAATGAAATAATTAAACACACAGGTTTTCCATCTTTATTACACTCCCAATCCAAGCGAAGCCATCGTTCTCCTGTAAAAAATAAAACATAAAAAAGCAACAAAATCTCATACCTGTCCGCCGTACAGTCAAGTCTCACGCCACAATCCAAATCAAGGGTTTAAATAGTTTACAACCAGGAGTGGTGCTAATGTGACCGGCCCAGCTGTAAACCACGTGGAATGAAGGATAAGTTGTCTGCGCAGCCTCCCCGCCTGACTGGATATGAACTCTGTAGTGTGGGAAAGTTTCTGTACATTTTCCCACAGTGTCGAGTTCACCTCAGGTCAGGCGGGGCCGCTGCGCAGCCTCAGTGACTACTGCTGACGTCACACATATACATATATGTATATTATATATAAATATATATATATATATATATACAGTATATAAATATATAGACACCTATTCTATTTGTATATATCTATTATATTCTAACCTATTCTATTCTATACTGTACGTGGCATCTATGCATATATATATATGTATATATATATATATATATATATATACTTCTCTCCTCCACACTTATTCGCTCCTCACCCAGCCGCCTCCAAGACTTCTCCCGAATAGCCCCCATCCTCTGGAATTCTTTGCCCCAACACGTTCGGCTATCAACCACACTCGGATCCTTCAGACGGAACCTGAAAACCCACCTCTTCAGGAAAGCCTACAGCCTGCAATGATCCCTGCTTCCTCCTCACCAATACTGGAGCTACTGCCTGTCATGTCGCCGTTGGTCTCAGTGGCTGGTGTTCCTGCTCGGCCGCTTGGAGGCGCCGGACTCCTTCGGCTGGTGGTGCCGGTGATAGGAGAGCGGTATCCTCATATGGTTCTGCTCCTTTGACGCCGGCCTCTGTCACTACGCATCGCCATGTTTCTCCTGTGGGTAATGTTGGTGACAGAGAAGGGGTCCCTGCGTAGGCGTCTGGTGGGCGCAGGCTTCGCTCTTCTGTCAGAGGTGAAGTGGTTGGTGTCAGTCATGTGTGTAGCCCAGCTGCGCTTGGAATCACATTTCCCAGGAGGATGCACCAAAGGTAACACCCACAAGAGACCTGATATTCATTCACACAGCTTCACCAGTCCCTAGAGCCACCAGAGGGAGCCCTACATAGAATATATAAGGATGGTGAAGCCACAGCAGACAGATCAGACGAGATCAGACTAGATCAGTCTACGCTTAGACAGCAGAGAGCTCAGAACAAGCGTAGTTCGTTGTTGCTGTTACCTCAGAAAGTTGAGAAGCTCTTAGTTCTCTTGGAGTGTTGGAGAGTTAGCTCTAGAAGTGTACACAGATCAGTAGACGGAAATCCTGATAGCTGCTTCAGACAGAGCATTAGAAAGAAAGAAGGAAAGAGAACAGCAGTTATTGAAAGAACCTGAAGACTGCAGCTTTGAGCTTAGTTCAATGTGTGGAGGCTAGTACCAGTGGAGAGATAGCCACTCTAGCCTAGTCAGAACTGAGTCAACTGAGTGCAGTTCAGGGAGTAAGCGTGCCGACGCTTTGAGAGCGGTGAAGAAAGGAGAAGAATCAGCCATCTACTGCTAGTGTGCTTATGTTAAGGGTCGGAGTAGGACGAAAGGCGAGTGGAAGAGAAGAAGAGAGTAACGGAGGTTGAAACAGCATTGATAGCTTACCTCTACTCTGAATACCGGACACCGGGTCCAAGCTTGCTAGCATCTACTAGACTAGTAGGAGATACCGGAGACCCTGCTGGACTACAGGTCGCAGGGGCCCAGGAGTGCTGATACGTAACCGGGTAAGGAAGACGGGGGTCTAGCAGGACGCTGCATACAGAGACACTGTTCTATCCAAGAGAAGGCCTCACCACAAAGTCAGCCGGGTGTATAAAGTGAAGACAGAGTTAGACTTCGTTTCATACAGGTCAGAAACTCACACCATAGGAGTAAGGAGGCCCTACACCTACTCAGTGGGAATACTGGACGTGCATCCTCCACCCTGCCAGCATCCCGGGACGTGCCTGCAACTACACCACTAAAGGTACAGAAAGAGACTTTCGTGTGTGTGTCTGCATTATTGCTCCTGCGGCTGAAAGCCCCCTTCTCCGTCTTGCACCCCAGCACCGCCATCTACCCTGAGGGACCCAGTCTTGCCTGTGGAAGACTTAACACCTTGCTACCCCGAACAACCCCTCAGTGGATCTGCATAGCAGCGCTGGTCACACTGACCAGGTACCACAGGTGGCATCACGAACATTTCTACAAACCTTATAATCCCCTGTAAATATCCCCCTTTTCAGTGAGCGCCCATGGCCACGGACCGAGCTGTGTCGCCGTGACATCCCCCATAGAAGTGAACGGGCTCGGTGCCGAGTACCCCACAGGCCCTGGCGGGCGACTCACATGCATCACCATCTGGCCTGGTTCTGGGGGCGGTCCAGATGAGGTCATCAGACTGTGAGCCTATGAGAGGTAGCCATGCCCTTCAAATGCCTTGGAGCCTGGCTTGCAGGCCACCAGATATAGTCTCGGTTTCCCCAGTGTGCTAGTTTGTTTTTGCTATTGTATCTCTGACATTTGCCTGGATTTCTGACTCTTCTACTGCCTGCTGACTTTGTACCTTTGCTGCCCGCCAGGTTTTGACTTTAACTTTAGCCTGGACTTCTGACTCTTCTACTGCCTGCTGATTTTATACCTTTGCTGCCCGCCTGGTTTTGACTTTAACTTTAGCCTGGATTTCTGACTCTTCTACTGCCTATCAATTTTGTACCTTTACTGCTCTCCCGGTTTTGACCTTGACTCCGTACTATTCTTTCTGTCCACTTTATTATTCCCTTCCTAGCGTCCTTCCTGCCCCGGTCCACTGCTCTCATAGGCAGCTACTCCCTGGGCTTCGCTGTAATTCCAGATCCCTGTATAGGGGTAAAGGGTCTCTGGGTTTCTCGGGGTGCTGTCTTACCTGCAGTTCAGACCTGCAGTGGGCGGACGTCACACCGCCTCAACCATCACCGGAGCTGCTGCTACCCCCCAACCTACTGTCTCCTTCCCCACCATCCTATAGAATGTAAGCCCGAAAGGGCAGGGTCCTCTCTCCCCCCTATATCAGTCTGTGATTGTTAGTTTGTTTACTGTAAGTGATATCTGTAATTTGTATGTAACCCCTTCTCATGTACAGCACCATGGAATCAATGGCGCTATATAATTAAATATTAATAACAATAATAATAATAATATATGTATATGTACATATATATATATGCATGTCTGTTTTGAAGATAATTTGGTTTTAAAATGATGTGTACAGTTTTGTTTTAAAATGTGATTTTAACATGAGCTTTTACAATTGAGAGAACTTCTGGATGTGAAAGCTCATGTTAAAATTGCATTGCATATGGATTGCATACGCATGTCATACGGATGTTCCATTGCAAAATCGCACGGAAATCGCATTACACTCTCATGATACTCGCATGACACTCGCATAGCACTCGCATAGCACTCGTCCGTTTTATCGGTCCGGAAATCGGACCGTTTTTTTTCTTTCACATGGGTACATACCCTAAGGCCAGCGTCACACTAGCGAGTTTGATGCGAGTTAGTTGCACGACTTACTCGCATCAACACCCGGCACGGCCGCCCGCTCTCGGACAAGAGTGCGCGGTGGCATAGAAATACATGCAGCCGCGCACTCTGGTCCGAGAGCGTGCGGCCGTGCCGGGTGTTGATGCGAGTAAGTCGTGCGACTAACTCACATCAAACTCGCTAGTGTGACGCCGGCCTAAGTAATGAATGCAGAAGCCATAATAAGGAGATGTAAGATAGTGAGAGGACATCATAGCTCACATCTCAGTAATAGAGACAGGAAGAAAAATTCTTAAAACATTGAACAAATACTTCAGGCAACAATCTGTTGATCAACTGTAGAATTAAAGTAACTGGTAGTAGTATTCAAATAAATTAGAGATTGATCAATTGATAGGGGAAAAGAAAGATAGGGGAGTGGTCAGCACTTCTGTTGGTGTACAGTGATTTGGCGGAGATGGCATTTGTTCTGCAGTATTTGAATTACAATTACACATTTTTTAATTTGTTAATGCACTAAAAATCAAAAGCAAGACAACACAATAGTTTCCACAGAAGAAATAAAAACTCAGTTTCAGTCAGAGATGGTGTTTTTGCTTGCCATAAGAGACGGTACTGACAGTTTACATTTCTTGGGCAACTGTTTTAAGAAAGTGCAATAACTGATTTTTAAAAGTGCAAAAGAAAATTCCCCAAAATCCAGACATTTAACTGTGACATTCTACCACATAAAGTGTGCATCTAGTAAACAATTTTTTTTGCACATCTGTTTGACTATTCTAATTTTACATCAGTACATGCCACATTAAAGGGAATCTGTCAGCTGTTTTTTGCTGCCTCATCTGAGAGCAGCATAATATAGGGAAAGAGACCCTGATTCCAATTACGTATCACTTAGGTTACTTGGTTGTGATTCAGACTTTTTGGAAGTAGAGTTACGGAGTAAAGGGCATGGTCAGACTAGTGTAGTCTGAGCAATGACAATGACAAGGTGATAAAATCTTCACTATAAGTAAACATCACCACCCAGGGTAATAACACAAAATTTGCTGAACCTGATGAATTCGCATTTCAAGAGATTCAATAATTTATACAACTAACCTAGCCTAAAATATATTCTAACTGAAGAGTACTATTTTTTGAGTCTCTTGCTTATTGCTCCCGACAAATTTATTTACACTTCCTGCAATGTTCTACATTTTTACCGCAAACTTTTGGGTGAATAAACATTCTAAACTAGGAGAGACTGCAGCTCTATGCGTGCTCCTGCTGCTGTAGTACAGATTACTGCTCTTTTCAGGTGTGACTGTGCCTATAACTAAGAGCAGCATTGACTGCTTTTATTCTCTTTCCTCTCTTGAACTTTATTCAGCACGTGGTATGCACATTGTGCTATATGCAATTGCCACTCAATTACTTGGCCTTTGAGAAGTTTTTTTACAAAATAACTTTGAAATAAAAATAGTCTATCTTCAGTCACAAACAACGTAATCTCACAATACCAATATGAATGGACCTGTCTTAGCACAAAGATTGTTATGGTAGGTAAATTAATTTACAGCATAAAGTTAAAGGTGAATTTTAAATGGGCTATCCAACTATTGGCTTCATGACTTCCAAAGCTGAATGGTCATGAAATTAGTATGGCACAATGCCTGCTGAGACCACTGACTGATTGTAAATGAAGTCCAAAGGGACTGATGGAACATCTCAGCTGCATCATTGTCAGCAAGAAAAGGTTAGTATAGTTTTTGTTTCTTATTTTATTTCATCTGCTGGTTTTGAATGTTTGTCAAAACTAGGATAATCATTCCAATTGTGTGCTTATTACCTCACTCTGGGTGCCATTTTTTTTAAAGCAGACAATACCCAGCCACACGCTAAACATTTGACAAAATATCACTAATTGAAAAAGTAAACAAAACTATCCATTAGCAGCCTCTAATGGACCCAACTGTCCTTTTGGAGTTGGCTCCATGGTTGAACTTGCTGTCACAACATGGCATTTTGTACTTTTGACTTCAGAAGCACTGTCTGCATAATTAAAACAGCAGTCACCAATCAATAATTGCTGTATTATTGTTGACGACTGGTATCATTAATAAAATTGGCTGCTTTAACATTGTAGACAGTGTAAATTTAGTCAAAAGTGTGTCATCACAGATGCTTATCAGTTTGATTTCTTATTAGAAATAGTCAGACACACACATAGTTTAGCTCAGCTTTCATAATTCAATGTCACAGTTTTTTTTTCTACATTAATGTACACTGCTTGGTAGAGGTTTTTTTAATGCTTGATGGATGAAAAATCTGTAGGAAGACTGATCTTGTGCAAGCCTAGATAGGTCCACCAGGGCCTTCTCCACCATTATTTTGATAGTATCAAGCCATCAAGTTTCTAGTCTTCCTCTTGTTCCTTCTATTTTTCTGACTATGATGTCCTTCTCCAGTGATTGCTCTTTCTATGATGTGTTCAAAGTAAGCAAGTCATAGCTTGGTGATCCTTGCTTCGAGTAACATGTCTGGCTTGATTTATTCAAAGATTGATTTGTTTGTTCTTCTTGCCATCCATGGTATTGATAACATCCTTCTTCAACACCACATTTCAAAGGCGTTGATTCTTCTTCTGTCTTGTTTTTTATTCTTCTTCTGTACAGTTATTGATACACAAATAAATGCTTTGAGATTTCAAATTTAAAGCCTGTAGAATTGTGAATGTAACTCTGGATCATAAAGTTGTAAAGTTAAAAATCTTTTTGTGTTATTATTATTTATTATTATAGTGTAATTTATTTCATGGCACTTTATATGTGAAAAAGGGTATACATAATAAAAAACAAGTACGATAATCTTGAACAAAGCGAGTCACTGACTGGTACAGAAGAGAGGACCCTGCCCCCGAGGAAACAGTGTACAAGGGATGGGTGAGGGTGCAATAGGTGAGGGTAGAGCTGGTTGTGCAGCAGTATGTAGAATAAGGGTTACTGCAAGTTGTAGGCTTGACGGAGGAGGCAGGTCTTCAGGTTCCTTTTGAAGGTTTCCACAGTAGACCAAGAGTCTGATATGTTTATGTAATTTAAGTAATGATGACACAGTATCTGGAGGCTTCAACAAAGCATTTCCATCAGTTTTCAGCTCTATACATTTTTTGTGCACACTATAGTTGCACAAATATTTTATGACTTATGGCGGTCTTACAGAAAATGATGTGAATTACAATATATTAGAAATCTATTTCCTGTCATAGCTGGTTTCTGGCTCACAAACAGCCCAAAGAACTTCCTCTTGACAAACTTGGTTTAGTACTCCAAGACTGAAGAATGAAAAACCAGTGTGTTAGGGTTCGAGTTCCCGCTGCTGCACAAGGGGAGTCTCGAACCCGTCCCGCTGTGGTCTCCCATTCATCTCCGGCCACAGTGGAGCCTGCTCAGCAGAGACGTCGGTCCAGGCGTCTTGCCCACTCCTCTACTGTGCAGTGACTTGCTGCTGCCTTTCCTGGATCTGCTATTATAGCCAGTGCTGGAGCAGCCGTCTTTGAGACAAAGTCCTGCGTTTTCCCATCTGAGCATGCCCAGAGTGAGATCTCTCATTGGAGATCAGGGGTCACATGTTCAGGTGCTGCAGCGGCTCCTATTGGTCCGCCAGGAAGGTCATGTAGCTACGTGTGTTTGTAACAGCTTCTCATTGGTCCTTGTTCCTGGAAGGTCCTGTAGCTGTTGCTATAAAAGGGTAGCATGGCTGGGCCGCCATGCGCTAATATCAACCATTGTATGATATGCGCCAGTGTGATCATGCGTATGTGTGGTTAGGGACCCGGCTGAAATAAGCCACTAGAATACCGACTTAATCGGTGAGGAGTTTGGTATCGTAGCTGGCCAGGGTCGGTGTCCTAGATGCCCTAGATTACCGGCGTAACCGGTGAGGAGTTTTGATTGCCGTATTCATGGTCTGGCGTTCAGACGCCATAGATTGCGGCTGACTCCCGCGAGGACATTAGCACATGATCACGCGTTATGTACGCTTAGCACTTAACTGTGTACCTGAGAGCCTGACAGGACACAGCACTTTTCCTCAGCGGCCCTGTGACGTAACAGGGTTTGCTTTCGACGCTAGACAGCGCCCTAGCGTTTTACTTTGCGGCTCACTGAAGCTAAGTGAGTTCGCACCTATCGCCATATAGCGCTGTGGCATTTCCGTTAGCGGCTCTGGGTATTAACAGAGTTCGCACTTACTGCCACAACGCGCTACGGCGTTTATTTTAGTGACTCTGCGGTATAACAGAGTTCGCTACTTTCGCCATTTTACTAGCAGCAGGTTCCGCCTGCACGGTGGACCCCGGGCTGCGAACGCACCTCTCTACCTCATATATTTGGTGCGTTCCGCAGACCCTAACACAATATTAGCGCCAGGGTCTGGCTGGTAAAATGGCGGATGACCAGCGTCTACTACGGGACATCCAGCAGCTGGAGGGTAGGTTGGTGGCTCTTGAGTGTACAACCTCAGCTGTGGATGTTACCGCAGTCGCTGTTCAAGCTGCTAGCGTGGCTGCAGCCAGTGTGTCCACTGCCACCTCTGCCCCCACAATATCCCACCTCCCGCTTCCAGACAAGTTTACTGGTGACAGCAAGCAATGTGGGGATTCGTGAGTCAGTGCTCTATACAACTCGAGCTTCTGGCTGCACGTTTCCCCACGGATCGGGCACAAGTGGGCTTTATAATTTCGCTTCTGTCAGGCAGAGTGTTGGAGTGGGCCACCCCGCTGTGGGAGCGTGACGACCGTGTGGTGCGGAGTGCTCCTCGTTTTCTGGAGGCTCTAAAAAAGGTCTTTTTAGGACCTCAGGTCACCCACGATACGGCGCTACAACTGCTGGCATTGGCACAGGGTTCGTCTTTGGTCAGTCTGTTTTCCGTCCAGTTTCGGACTCTGGCCTCAGAGCTAGACTGGTCGGATAAAGTACTCATTCCAGTCTACTGGCGAGGACTGGCTGATCATGTTAAAGATGCTTTGGCTACCAGGGAGATTCCCGCCACACTGGAGAAGCTTATCGCCATATCTACCCGTATCGACCTCCGTTTTCAGTGTAGGCAGAGGTTCCGGCTGGCTCCCACCTTCGCCAGACCTCTGGAATCTTCCAGCCAGGCGCCCGACTCCCATGAGGCCATGGAGGTTTCTCGAGCGGGACCTAAGTCCCGGGCCGCTCGAGTACCCGTGGTCTGTAACATCTGCCAGCAGTTAGGACACTATGCCAACAAATGTCCACAGCGGTCGGGAAAACGGTCGCGTCTAGTGACCTTGGGAGGAGGTTCACTAGACACTGCGGCATTTTCCACCAAGTTGTCCTTTAAAGGGACAATTACAGTAGGTCCATCCACGCTCTCCGCTGAGCTCTGTGTGGATTCCGGAGCCGAGGGAATTTCATGTCCTCTGCATTTGCTCTTCGCCACACTATACCTCTGGTGATGCTCGCCCAACCGGTGACTGTGCGAGTAGTGAATGGATCAACTCTGCCCTCCCAAATCACCCACCAGACGATCCCTCTCACTTTATCTATGTCCCCGTCCCATCAGGAGAGTATTTCTTTTCTTGTCCTGCCCGAGGGAATAGACGAGGTGTTGCTGGGAGTACCTTGGCTCCGTTACCACTCTCCCCATATTGAGTGGTCCTCTGGGAGGATACTGGGTTGGGGTGATTCATGTAGAGGCAGGTGTATCAGGGAGTGCGTTCAGGTCACCACCACAGAGATACCCGTAGATCTCACTTCGCTTCCTCAGTGTTATTGGGCATATGCAGACGTTTTCTCCAAGAAGGCGGCGGAGACTCTTCCACCTCATCGCCCCTACGACTGTCCTATTGATCTCTTGCCTGGAGCAGAACTTCCTCGGAGGAGAGTATACCCCCTCTCGCTCCCTGAGACGGAGGCCATGTCCCAGTACATTCAGGAGAATCTGGCAAGAGGGTTCATTAGGAAGTCGGTGTCACCAGCAGGGGCAGGGTTCTTCTTTGTGCAAAAGAAGAACGGAGAATTACGTCCATGCATTGACTACAGGGGTCTTAACGCCATCACCGTCAAGAATAAGTACCCGTTGCCCCTAATCTCTGAGCTCTTTGATAGGCTCCGAGGAGCAAGAGTATTTACCAAGCTTGATCTACGTGGTGCCTATAACCTAATTCGCATCCGTGAGGGGGACGAGTGGAAGACAGCTTTTAATACCAGGGATGGGCATTACAAATACCTGGTGATGCCCTTCGGGCTCTGTAATGCTCCCGCTGTTTTCCAAGACTTTGTCAATGATATCTTCCGGGATATGCTCTCCACCTCTGTGGTAGTCTATCTGGATGATATTCTCATCTTTTCACCAGATATAGACTCTCACCGGAGGGATGTCAACAAAGTCTTCGACCTCTTACGGGCAAACTCCCTCTATGCCAAGCTGGAGAAATGTGTGTTTGAGCAGGAGTCCTTACCTTTTCTGGGCTATATCATCTCTGCCCAGGGATTGGCTATGGATCCTGCCAAACTACAGGCTGTAATGGACTGGCAAGAACCCCATTCTCTTAAAGCGGTGCAGCGCTTTATGGGGTTCATTAATTATATCGCCAGTTCATTCCCCATTTCTCGACTTTGGTAGCTCCCTTGGTAGCCCTCACCAAGAAGGGAGCAAATCCCAAGTTGTGGTCTGAGGAGGTCTCCAAGGCGTTCTCTTCCATCAAGTCGCATTTTGCCAGTGCTCCCATATTACATCGCCCTGATGTTGATAAACCGTTTGTTTTAGAGGTGGACGCCTCTTCTGTTGGTGCTGGAGCAGTCCTATATCAAAAGGATGCTCAAGGTCGGAAGCATCCCTGCTTCTTCTTTTCTAAGACCTTTACACCAGCAGAGAGGAATTATTCCATCGGGGACAGGGAGTTGCTGGCTATGAAATTGGCCTTCTCAGAGTGGAGACATCTTCTGGAGGGAGCTCATTTTCCCTTCCAAGTCTTCACCGACCACAAGAACTTGGTATATTTGCAAACTGCTCAGCGGCTAAATTCTCGCCAGGCCAGATGGTCCCTATTCTTCTCTCGGTTCCATTTCACCCTCCATTTTCTCTCCGGTGAGAAGAATGTTCGGGCCGACGCTCTCTCTCGCTCCTTAGTGTCATCAGAGGAGGAGGATGAGGAGCCTCGGCTTATTGTCCCTGAAGAAAGCCTGAGAACTGTAGCCCCGGTTTCGCTAGAGTCTGTGCCTCCGGGCAAGACTTTTGTGCCCACTAATTTGCGACCGGAGGTACTCTCTTGGGCACACTCGTCCAGGGTGGGTGGACACTTTGGGGCAAAGAGGACAACTGAGCTATTGGCGAGGACATACTGGTGGCCACATATGGTCCGTGACGTCAGGGAGTATGTTCAGGCGTGTGTCTCCTGCGCCAGGAACAAGTCCCCTCGACAACGGCCAGCTGGGTTACTTTTTCCTTTGCTGGTGGCAGACAGGCCCTGGGAGATGGTCGGGATGGACTTTGTGGTGGGCTTACCCAAGTCTCGGGGTTGCACTATCATTTGGGTGATCACCGACCACTTCTCCAAAATGGTGCACTTAGTGCCGCTACCACGGTTACCTTCCGCACGGGCCTTGGCAGCATTATTTATTAGACACATCTTCCGTCTACATGGTATGCCAGACAAGATTGTCTGCGATCGAGGTCCCCAATTTGCGTCTCGGTTCTGGAGAGAGTTGTGTCATCTACTCTGCATTGAATTGAACCTCTCCTCTGCATATCATCCCGAGACGAATGGGTTGGTAGAGAGGGCCAACCAGACCTTGGTCACCTACTTGCGACATTTTGTCTCTGCCAGGCAGGATGACTGGGCATCTCTGCTTCCGTGGGCGGAGTTTGCGCTAAACAATGCTGTGGCTGACTCCACCGGACAGACCCCATTCCTCTTAAATTACGGCCAGCATCCGCGCCCGTTGCTTCCGCTGACTCCAGGGTGGCAGACTGGGCTGTGGAAGCACGGGACATATGGGACCGCACCCAGGATGCCATTCAGGCTTCCAAGGAAAGGATGAGGTCTTCTGCCGATGCTCATCGGCGTCCCGCTCCGACATTTTCTCCTGGCGACCTAGTGTGGCTCTCCGCCCAAAACATCAGGCTACGGGTGGAATCCACTAAATTGGCACCCCGCTATTTGGGTCCTTTCAAGGTTCTCGAGCAGGTGAACCCTGTGGTTTACCGTTTGGCCCTTCCGCCTCGCCTTGGTATCTCCGACACCTTCCATGTATCCCTCCTAAAACCCGTGGTCATCTCCCGGTTGCCTGAGTCATCTGCCGGGACGTCGGGTTCGTCTTCGGACGACTACGAGGTGAATGCCATTGTTGGGTGCAAGGTGGTACGAGGCAAAAAAATTTTATTTGGTGGATTGGAGGGGTTATGGGCCTGAGGATAGGTCCTGGGAGCCTGCCCAGCATGTTCACGCTCCGCAGCTCATCGCTGCCTTTGAACGCAGCGAGGCCCAGAGAAGGGGGACCCTAGGAGGGGGGTAATGTTAGGGTTCGAATTCCCGCTGCTGCACAAGGGGAGTCTTGAACCCGTCCCGCTGTGGTCTCCCATTCATCTCCAGCCACAGTGGAGCCTGCTCAGCAGAGACGTCGGTCCAGGCGTCTTGCCCACTCCTCTACTGTGCAGTGACTTGCTGCTGCCTTTCCTGGATCTGCTATTATAGCCAGTGCTGGAGCAGCCGTCTTTGAGACAAAGTCCTGCGTTTTCCCATCTGAGCATGCCCAGAGTGAGATCTCTCATTGGAGATCAGGGGTCACATGTTCAGGTGCTGCAGCGACTCCTATTGGTCCGCCAGGAAGGTCATGTAGCTACGTGTGTTTGTAACAGCTTCTCATTGGTCCTTGTTCCTGGAAGGTCCTGTAGCTGTTGCTATAAAAGGGTAGCATGGCTGGGCCGCCATGCGCTAATATCAACCATTGTATGCTATGCGCCAGTGTGATCATGCGTATGTGTGGTTAGGGACCCGGCTGAAATAAGCCACTAGAATACCGACTTAATCGGTGAGGAGTTTGGTATCGTAGCTGGCCAGGGTCGGTGTCCTAGATGCCCTAGATTACCGGCGTAACCGGTGAGGAGTTTTGATTGCCGTATTCAGGGTCTGGCGTTCAGACGCCATAGATTGCGGGTGACTCCCGCGAGGACATTAGCACATGATCACGCGTTATGTACGCTTAGCACTTAACTGTGTACCTGAGAGCCTGACAGGACACAGCACTTTTCCTCAGCGGCCCTGTGATGTAACAGGGTTTGCTTTCGACGCTAGACAGCGCCCTAGCGTTTTACTTTGCGGCTCACTGAAGCTAAGTGAGTTCGCACCTATCGCCATATAGCGCTGTGGCATTTCCGTTAGCGGCTCTGGGTATTAACAGAGTTCGCACTTACTGCCACAACGCGCTACGGCGTTTATTTTAGCGACTCTGCGGGATAACAGAGTTCGCTACTTTCGCCATTTTACTAGCAGCAGGTTCCGCCTGCACGGTGGACCCCGGGCTGCGAACGCACCTCTCTACCTCATATATTTGGTGCGTTCCGCAGACCCTAACACAGTGTTGGTGAATTCCCTCGTTTTGGGTTATTTGTAAAATAATGTTTGACAGTTCTGTACAGGTTATAGTCACAATGCATGCCATGTGAACAGGCTTGGACTGGCGCACAGAAGAATAGGAAAATGTGCAGGAGTTAGGTACCACTCTCTTATATGAGCAGTACTTGGCACAACATACTTGAATTATCTCTTCCGACAAGCCTACAACCTGCAGTGATCCTCAGTCTGCTGAACTGCCGCACAACCAACTCTACCGTCTCCTAGTGTATCCATTCCTCACCCATCCCCTGTAGACTGTGAGCCCTCACGGGCAGGGTCCTCTCTCCTTCTGTTCTTGTGTGTGCCTTGTTTTGCTCATGTTTATTGTACTTGTCTATATTTGCCCCTTTTACATGTAAATGCCATCGAATAAATGGCACTATAAAAATGTATAATAATAATAATCATCACTATGTACAGACAATTTTGCGGGAGACTGAAAAGAGGGGAGAGAAAACCAAGAACAATAAATGACATATAGAAAACAACCGTGATACAAATATGTGTATACATGCTCACCTGTGGGGTTTGTGCAGGATAGACACAACGCTATGCTGAAATTTGATCACAAATGGAGATCCAACCTCATGGTAGCCGCCTTTCCGATTGGCGTGGAGTTGTGTTGGTCCTGTTGCATTCACAACTCCAAGGAATATGTGAGAAAAGAAATCAGAGGAGCTCCCTCTGATGGAATGAATCACCAATCATAAGTCAGAGGTGAACCACTCCTAGGAATTCATTTCACCAGAGGGGAGTGTTTCCGATTTCTTTTCTCACATATGTACAGACAAAGGCAACATCTTATTCTTTTAACTATCTACCCAGTCATAAGGACCCTGGAGCTGGTTACTGGTGGGCCGTTGCCTCCCCAGTCTGACACTGCATGTGAAGGACTTGGTAAGTAGGTACCAGATTCATGTTAAAGTTCAAGACTGGATCCCATGAATTTTAAGTGAAACCTTTGCTATTTCTGGTACATTTCTGTTTGTACATTATTATCAATCTTCCCATTTCAGTAACACTAAATTAACACTTCACATGTGAAGTGTAAGCTTCCATATATTACATAAACGACTTATATCAATCCTCTTTCAATTATTCAATCCATTCAGCTCAATGTTAATGCAATAAAATCCAACGGAAACATGGATTTAATTGAACAATTGTATGCATAGCGCTTGCTTATTATTCCAACATTCTAGAACAGTTTCACCATGGCAACACGTCATTGAATCATCCCGTTAGTATCTCACACTGCTGTTTCTTTAAACAAAGAAGCAAATATTTTGTTCCCAGCTATCCTTTTAGAACAGTATTATGGCAGCCATATTTCAATCTAACAATATTTTTCCTTAAGTATAAAATTCCTTGTTTAAATGTTGTCTTTCCTATTCTAAATCCATTTTATAATTGCATGCATCTCTAAGGGAGGCTTGTGTTGCTTATTTACCACTTTAGTTTCTGGCAGAGAATTTGCTGCAGTTCTAATTATCTTGGCAGAGTTAAATATTCCAATACAGTTTATTTACAGTGTGGAAGCCTGCCAAGAATATTAGAAAAGCTAACATATAAATTTAATTTTCGGCATTAGTGGACTATCCAGCTGATGTAAAAAGTAATTTAAAACAACACTTTTTTTGGAGTAGTTATGCAAATTTACCAGTGTTACTGTTAAGAGACTTGAAGATTGAAGGTATTACCTTTATGATATGGCTTTTCAGACTGTGCCTTTAGATCAGTTATATTATTTCTGAAGTGAAAATCCTTTTTTATTAGTTTTGTTCTATTGCCTAACAGCACATGGTATTTCAAATAATTATCTGGCAAATTTAATATAAGGATTTAATCAATTTTATTAGGAGCTACAATAAAAATAACATTCCCTCACTTGCACCATGTTACTTAATGCTACTTGGTTATGGAGTTACCTTAGCTGTTACTAGTCATCAAATTGTTTAACCTTTTCCCTATTTATGAAGTGCAATTATGCCATATGTTAGGTCCTCATCTTGATACAAATGATATTCAGCCAGCAACTTCCTGTAATAGCACCTGGTCGGGCTAAGCTCCACACAAACGCTGCCATTAAACTTTTAAATGCCACTGTCACTCTCTGACAGTGGCATTGACAGCATGTGGCTCAGGCGGTGTCCTGTTCCACAAGTCCATTAGCATGAGCGACCTGATCATGGGGAGCAAATGTGTTGCTATGACAGCTGGGTGTCTGCTGAAAACCCACAATGCCCTCCACCACAGCATTCCTGTGGAAACCAGTCTTTGGCTGACATTCATAGGAGACCATGACTTATCCTGCAACACTGTATGTGTGGAAGTGTCTGTAATGATACACAATGCTACTCAGCTGTGCATTTATACAGTAGCTGCAGAGTTTTGTATCATTACAAACACTTCCGTATCTCATCTCACAATGCTGTCAGAATTCATCCTTCCCCCACACTGACTGCCATGAGATGAGATCTGGAAGGATTAGTAATGATAAATAGCTTTGTTGCATCTCTACACAGTAGCTGCATGAGATCAGTGAAGAGAGTTTTCTGCTTATGATTGGTCAGCCTCATGCAGGGGAAAAAGTATACTCACACCAATGACAAATCTCTGCCAACTCCCAGTTCAACGTTAACAAAAATTATAACTTGAATTTTACAGGCTAATATCTCCACAATGGAGAGAAGAAATTAAACAATGAAAGCTATCTTTTACTCAGCTCTGCAGCCATTGTTCCATAATGTGGCCAGTTTAACATGCTCAAACTGGTGAAAGGTTTTCTTTAATTGAATGGGTAGGTATCATAATATTTTTCCCTGTGGAAGATTCGACGAAATGTGCGTTGGGGTGGAGCGAAAGGTTGTCAGACTCTGCATTAACACATTGGACTTTAAGTGGATCCCCACCTGTATAGGTAATCTAAAATACCTTTCTACTTATTTATCTATGTATATCTATGTGTACTATAGTGTACCTTTTCTCCACATAGGTGGGTTTAATGTTTTTGGAGGCTCTTACAGTGATTTATTTTTATTGGAACTTGGTTATCTGTATGGGCTGTTAGCCTTAGCTGTATTGGACTTTCACTGTTATTTGGTCCCTTTTTTCCAATATGGGTGTTACACATTGTTTACATGCGGTATACCGGCATTCCTTTCCCTCATTTTAAAGGCATCTCATGTACTATTATATTTTAATTGGTTTATTTACTTTTAATGTTTGTTAATAAAAAGTATTTTTAAATGAACACAATTGTATAAGTGGTTTGGTATGTGTGTCCTAGAGTGCACTAATTTTCTAGTTCATACTGGTTGATTTGCTAATATCTCCACAATGGACAGAAGAAATTGAAAAATGATTGTTTCATAATGTGGCCAGTTTAACATGCTCAAACTGGTGAAAGGTTTTCTTTAGTTTGAATGGGTAGTTATCATAAGATTTATTTATTTATTATGGTTACTTATATAGCACCATTAATTTCACAGTGCTTTACAGACATTATCATCATTGTCCCCATTGGGGTACACAATCTAGATTTCCATGTTTTTGGAGTGTGGGAGAAAACAGAGAAGCCTGGAGGACACCTAAGCAAAAAAGGGGAGAACAAACTCCTTGAGATGTTGTCCTTGGTGATAAATAAACATTTGTTTGTTTGTTTTTTGCAGAGGGAAGTACCGATGTCTCTTTATATGCCACAATTTTGTATGACTTTGCAATTAGGAGATTTCATTGGGAATAAACAAATGTATGAGACATGTATACCAGGAGAAAAGGAAGCAAACAGGTGACAAGAATTAAAAAATATATATTTTTATTGGGTAAGTACAAAAGAATTAAATGTAGAACAATGCACAAAAAAAATAATAATAAAGACTCAAAGCAGAAAAAAACAAAGGCTCCACAGGACAAATGATCCCCTCAAAAAAATCCCAAATTCATGTAATGAAAATAGAGCAAACCTCATATCTGGGTCCACACTGCCTGCCCAGGACACTCTTTTCCCCTTTAGGACTATCTGCATTGGTAAGCTCTCCTCTAATTATGGGTTCTTTGTGAACCTTACTTATTGGTATCTACTACCGCACTGGCAATGGCTTCTTAGGATACTTACCTATACCACCCATATCTCCATATGCACTGGCACTTTTAAGATATGAGGTTTCCTCTATTTTCATTACATGAATTTGGGATTTTTTGGGGGGATCGTTTGTCCTGTGGAGCCTTTGGTTTTTTCTGCTTTGAGTCTTTATTATTATTTTTTTTTTGTGCATTGTTCTACATTTAATTCTTTTGTACTTACCCAATAAAATATATATTTTTTATTTCTTGTCACCTGTTTGCTTCCTTTTCTCCTGGTATACATGTTGTTTTGGAGCAGGTGTTGCTTCTTGCTTCTGCTATATGGGTTTATGTTTCCCACCTTTGGCACTATCTGTATGCCATTATGGGGTATTTTTGTATGTACTAAATGTATGAGACAGTAGAATATGTAAATACTTATGTCCCAAAACCAATGAGAAATGTATTAAAGGAGTGATACATTTATAGACTAACCAGAGAAATTATATTTGCAAGCTTTCACGGTCAAAAGGCACTTCATCAGGATATATTACAAGCAAATTCACTTGTAATACAGCCTGATGAAGGGGCCTTCTGAGGCCTGAAAGCTTGCAAATATAATTTCTCTAGTGAGCCTATAAAGGTATCACTCCTTTAATACTTTTCAAATTTTTTTGGGACATAAGTATTTACATCGATTTTTCTAACACAGTACCACAATATTATTTTGTATTGTACATCGTAAGACAGTAGTAGAAAAATGTTAACAAAATGCAAATGTAACTGTAGTACATATAGTATATTCTCTGAAAAGGACATCAAATCCAAGCAGATCAGAAAAAAAAAGAGTCATACTTACCAATACATGATCAGAATACCAGTATGTTGCAGGATGCAGACAGGCACAAGTAAAATAAGAACAAGGAAGCAGAGGTGCAAAATGTTGCTGAACAAGCAGTCACACACCCATCATCCATGGAGAGTGGCTGCTTAGTAGTATAAATGCACAGGGATAAGGTTTGCATAAGGTCACACTGATACGGTTCCATATATTACACCTTATTGTCTTCCAGTCATGCCTGATCTATTAGATCAGTCATGTTGCCCGGAACTATGTAAGTACACCCATATTGACAAGCTTCATATTTTCTTGCAAATCCCCAAACTAAAATTAAAAGAAATTCACTGAAAATCATGTCAAATCCAAATACATCACATAAAAAGGCCATCATTTATTTTATATTTGTTTATATTTTATATTTCATCCCAGGATCTCTCCGGTGATGGTCAATCTCTGATTAATTAGTTCTTTCAAGAATATAATTAGAATGGATGCAAAGATAGCTGTTCTATTTGGGCCTTAGTGCAAGAAGGGCATAATTGCCCCTCTACTTCATAAAAAGACCATAGTAAAATAATCCCCTAACAGGTGGGCCTGACACAAATGTAAAATTTGGGCTGTGAAGCTGGTTTTGGCTAATTAGAGAACTTCCCTGTGATAATGAGTTTGAATGCATATTATGGTAAATTCCTAAGCCAGAAATACTCCACGGTAAAAGGTGCTTTAGTTCCATATATCCATTTTCATGTACACTAAGCAACACAGAGTAATTCAATTTTACTTTCACATTGTGTGACAATCAATCATAGCTGTTTTAAGAACTTCTTAGGCCTCTGGCATAAATCGAATAGAAGATAGAGCACTAGGACGTGTTCTGTGAGCACAACATGATCTGAGACCTAATGACGTCGGATTGTTTCAAGCAAGTGCCTTGAAACGCTTACAAATCCATTTATTCTTCAAACCACAGTGCAGATGTCAATTACTATGCAATGTCTGCTCTAGAACATTAAGTAAGAGCTGCTTTTACCAGGAAAATCATTGCTGGTAAATGGACCAAAACTTGCACTTTGAACAAAGTATCATCAAGTCAAACAAAGAAAGTTATTTGAAAACTCTGTTAATTGAAGGAAGCAAGAGATTATTTATCATGTAAATTCCAGTAATGGCTCATTTATTGTAATTCTTGTTTTTACCATTCAGATAGGAAATGAAATGAATAAGAAAAAAAGCAAAATAAAGAAAGTCATCACGTAGGCCTCCGTTTTACTTTGAAACCTGGCATATCCAGCTTTAAAATACTGTCAAATGGTTGGCCATACATTATTACATAGCGACTGCAGTCGCTTTACTCCTGGTTTGCTTTTTTTCCTCATCTTCTCTATCCAACCATCTAATGAAGCTTTTAATGACCAAAATGACATATTTTTCAGTAAGGGTTGGAAAACATAAATGTTTTTAACGTTTACTGCAATAGTGGAGATCATGTATTCATTAATCACAGTCTGCTGATGCACAGTGCATCAAAACCACCAAAAAGAAGCTGGAGCATATGCTGATATACATGCAATGCATAGATGTGTATTCACATTATGGCATTTAACTGTTAAATGGCCACAGTGTGAATACAGACATATGCACTGCACTTATACATATGCTCCGGCTCCTTTTCTTTTTTTGTTTCAGTTTTTTGTATTTTGTACACACAGAGGTACGGCTGCCCGTTTTTGGGCTGTTCATTTTTTTAATATAACATTCCACGGACAGGTCCCAGAACAGTCGGGACCCGATCCTGCTCTGCCATTATCTATTTTGATTTCTATTGACACATATTGAGTTGAGCTCCGAGAGTTAGGGACTGTCCAGATTGGGTACACCTTTCTTGGTGGGATGGCTGTAATGCTTTTTTGGTCAAAATAGTGTGAACTAGTAATAACATGATGTTTACATGTACTAGTATTATTTATTCCTTTACTTACTCCAGGGTATATGCTCATTTCGTTTTTAGCTTAGGTTCTGAAGCACGGTGTATTAATGTTTGTAAAATGGCCATGGCGATTTGTGCAGCTGTGCATTATTTTTATACTAAAAGTGTGGGGTCATTTGATCGTTTTTTTGCAAGTATGTGAATATTGTCAGTATCTATTTAAAAATACTTGTCTTTATGAGACAACTCCTTTAATTTGATGTATGTAACCAAGCTATAGCGTAGTAGTCTGACAAAATGTCTACATGTGTAATGCTGACACATCCAGCTATGTCATTTGTTTCACCCTGGTTCAGTTGCTTCCATACGATTTTAGCCTTTTATTATTGACTGCTACGCCATGTCATCCCATTGTGACCGCCATCGCAGTATATGGTCTTCTGTGTAGACAGGGAGTCACGTTCTACCTATGGACTACAGAATAACTATCAGAGTTCAGCTACCAAATCCCAGTACTGACCACTCGGAGAGTCCTTCCTCCACCCAGTTCTGCTTATCCTCTGTCTTTCACCGAGCAGCTATGAGCAGTAATGTAATATGTCCATACAATGGTTAGTTAAAGTTATAAACAACCCTTGACTTATACTGCCTGTCCATATCTATAAGTGCTATGTGCAACTTCACAGACTTAAGAGCTGTCAGGAAGAATATTATCACCAGTAGAAATCAGTGAAGAATAGAGGCATCATGGGAAAAACAGACTGCATTAGGGGAACTGAAAGAGGGAAGGAAGGGAAGAAGGAATCAAGATAGTAGACCCATAAATAGTAACATCAAATAAAAGAGGTAAGTACAAGTTATATACAAGAACCAATAAATAATTCATTGAAATAGACTGTGATGCATTATATAGGAAAAAACATTTATGTTGGAATCTCGTTTTAAATATTTGATTGAGTTAAAAAGATGAAATGAGAAGGTTGTAACTTTCTAGTACAGCACTCTTTACAAAAATCTCTGTCTTAATACTATTGAATTTTGTCTGTTAGATAAACCTAGCAGTGACATGGGCAGAAATTCTAGTAAAACAGAATACTTTTTGACACGATTATTCATTGAGTAATATTTTCTTTTAGTTATTGCTTATAATTCAGAGGCATCCTCTAGTCATGTTTCACAGGAGATCTTCAGCATGTAAAGGGTTAACTGTGTAGAAATCAAAGCTTTGTGCATTTTGGTAAAGGTCACACTCATCAGCAGTTCTCGAATGACTGCTGGGAAGGCTATGGTAACAACCTAATGATTGAACCAGCGCTCTGAATTTTTATTTCCTGTAAGAACACTGCCAGAGTCCTTAGTTGTGTCTCAAAGAGATAAAGAGGCTGCTCTTTCACTTGAAATCTAATTTGCACATTACTCAAATCAAATACACTCCTCTTTTCGTCACAGTGTCTAACAGCTGCTTCATGACATTTTGCTCATTAAATGTCTGGATTACTGGATGAAGTTTAATAGTGAAATAGATTTTGGTTAATATAACAAACTGAAGGTGGACAATGATACAATGCATGCAGTAGCTCACATAGGTCATGTAGTCACTAGGTTTACACCTAGAAATCAACATTGTGCCAGAAAATCTACAATGTCTAAGTATCATTGTCTAAGAACATATATAAGGGTGAGAAAATCAGTATTGTAAAATGTCAATCACTTGGAATCATTGACACTTCTG
Source organism: Oophaga sylvatica (assembly GCA_033576555.1). Lineage (NCBI taxonomy): Eukaryota > Metazoa > Chordata > Amphibia > Anura > Dendrobatidae > Oophaga > Oophaga sylvatica. Next base: position 848,150,834 of record JARQOD010000001.1, on the reverse strand, counting down.
AAAGTCACCAGAATTGAAAGAGAACTTGTCACTTTTAAGCTGGTGTCACGAATAACTTTTTGATGTATTTTTTGATTGGCATTTTTCTATTTCTTTTATTTTGTTCAAAAAACAGTGCATCCAAATCTCTGAAGTATATAGTAAAAGCCTATAAAGACTACACACAGCATTTTCTTTTTTGACGATTTTGTAGTATTTTTTGAGTCAGAGGTGGTTGTTTTAAAAACATAGCATGCTTTTTTAAAAGGCTTCTTTATAGAACTTAAAAAAACTCAGAATAACTCATTTACAATTTTTTTTAGAAATAATAGTAATAATATTAATTTAAAAGAGCCACACTTAATATCATATCATCAGAGCTACAGTACTAACTGGGTGAAATTAATTAAATTCTCTCTGTGAATTCAAACAACCAGAAATTGCTAATTTCAGCAGCCCTGTGATTGGAACTTTTGAGGGGCTATTTATAGGGATGGGTAGATCAGGCAAAATTTAAATTTGCCTATTCATATTGATTTTTAACAGGAAATTTGATTTGCAGAAAAATAATATTTAAAAAATAAAAAACTACTAATACTCATCTGACCACTTAGCTCTGCAGCAGAACTTTATAGCAGACGTGGCCAAAGAGGTAACGGCTGATATAAACAAAAAAAACCATACCTCCCTGCTCACCTTTCCGGAAAATTCCTACTTCTCTTTCCCTGATTTTTGGTCCTCCAAGCATCCATTGTGTTGCATACCCATTCCAATGTTCACTCAAGACCATGACTTACGGCTGCAAGGAGGCCCCAAAAATTTCATAGTGAACTCTGGGACCTGCTAACGACTGGAAGCTTCAGCTGGAGATGCTACACAATAGAGGTGCTGAGGACTGTGGGGGGCAGCAGGAAAGGTGAGCAATGATGAGTATGTTTTTTTAATCTTTTGCTGGCATTCTACTGTTCAGCAATATAGCAGTCACAACTGGCCACCACTTTGATGAATTTATGAGGAGCAAATTACAAAAACTCAGTATTTTCCAGAATGTAGATTTTTTGTAAAATTTGAGTAGAATTCAATTCCATTTGAATAAATTTGTCCATCTCTAGCTGTTTAATGAAAGCAATTATACTTACAGTTCTTATCTATTTTGGTTATCTATCAAGTTTTTAACATAATTGTCATAGTCCAATCTGGTCTTTATTGCCATCACAAATCAATAATGTTTGAGCAGCTAAAAACTACAAAAATCCTTACTGAATATTTCTACATTATTTGTATTCTTTTAAGTGCAATAAGCACACATAAATTAGTCATCATAAGGCTCCAAAGTAAGAAATACATAGCACTTACAAGCAATGAGAAATGAGAATTGTCCAGTGTAAACTGGTACTTTGACCCTTTTATTGATACACTTGTAGTTTTAAATATGTATTGATAATTCTAATTGATAAAATGCTATCCTCTTCTTGTTCTGTACTCTATATAAAAAGGTCAACATTGGTATTGAATTTCCATCTGTTTACTGTGATATCTGATTACTGCAAGCAATAACATTTCCTGTTGTTTTCTTTTAAAAGCATGGCAATGTCTTAATGTAATTTTAGGGTTATCTGTCAACATAATGTCTTCTTGGCAAGCGTTTATGTCATATAACATGTTTATGTTTTTAACAGTTTTTACAAAATGTAAGACTTGTCAGGTTGCCATAGTTTTACCATATGCTATACAAATCTGTCATTTTATGCTGCAAAAATTGGTCGTAACAAAGGCAATAATTTATAACCTGATATGTGAATACAGTTGTACAGATTGTGCGTTATTATTTCATGTGCTGTAAAGAGAACATGTAACTGGCTCGAAAAATTGGTAAATACCTTTTAAAAATTCATGAACTACCCTGATTCTATCATCCATTTACATTTTGCACTGCGTCATTCTATTGTGTAAATATTCACATTTGTTTCTTCTAGAGAGCACTATGTGAAATGTCTGTTTTGCAGTTTAGCTGGGCGTTTCTTCACAGTCTTCTCTGTGGGGGTACGCTCTCCCTCCCAGATCCTGCCAATCACAGCTCAGCAGCTCATGTTTCATGACCCCTGAGAAGATTGAAAAAACACCCATTTGCACTACAAGCAGAGATTTCACATACTACGCTCCATAAGAAACAAAGATTGTGACTAGAGATGAGGAAACCCGAACTTTAAAGTTTGGGGTTCGTACCAGACACTTCAGAGAGAGCTCCAAAGTTTGGGTCCCCATAGATTTCAGCAGAGTTCATTCAGGTTCAAGTTCGGGTAAAGTTCTGGTACCCAAATCAAACTTTGGACTTAAGTTCTGTCGAGTACTAGAACCGTGATGGATCCGCTAATCCCTATTAATGACACAAAATGGAAAAGAGTGTCAGAATCAGGGAATCTCAGGAACTTTTGTAAGGAATTTGACTCAGTTTTTTTGGACACTTGACATTTTCTCTTTAATCAACAACTAGAATATTTGATGTCAATTGTGAGTTTTTCCATAAATAATATTTTAAGGAAAAATAATTCAATAATACTAAAATTAACAAGAAATAATTACAGTTATATTGCATCTTTGATTTTCTGTTGACATTTAGCCCAAGGCATAAAACCCTGGATAACATGACAGAGGTGAAAATCTCTCCATGACACTTTCCATGTATGTCCCACTTCTTGCATTGGCTTTCAACAGTGATGCAAAATACTGACTAGAATACTGCCAAGTTAAAGAGCCTTCAGGCTAGGTCCTCACTTTATGTTATTTTGCATCAGTATTTGTAAGCCAAAACCGAAAATGGATCCTACAGAGAAATAGCTTGCTGGAAATAGATTTGCACTTCTGTATTTCAGACTCAATGTTGATTTTGGCTTACAATGTCAATGTTAAATCCTGATTTAACAACAACTGGAAAAGCTGAAAAATTAATGAACACATACATTCTTTTTAATATATACAGTGCCTTGGAAAAGTATTCGGCCCCCTGGAACTTTTCAACCTTTTCCCACATATCATGCTTCAAATATAAAGATATCAAATGTAAATTTTTTGTGAAGAATCAACAATAAGTGGGACACAATTGTGAAGTTGAACGAAATTTATTGGTTATTTTAATTTTTTGCTGAAATACAAAAACTGAAAAGTGGGACATGCAATATTATACGGCCCCTTTAACTTAATACTTTGTTGCGCCACTTTTTGCTGCGATTACAGCTGCAAGTTGCTTGGGGTATGTCTCTATCAGTTTTGTACATCGAGAGACTGAAATTCTTGCCCAGTCTTCCTTGGCAAACAGCTCGAGCTAAGTGAGGTTGGATGGAGATCGTTTGTGAACAGCAGTTTTCAGCTCTTTCCACAGATTCTCAATTGGATTCAGGTCTGGACTTTGACTTGGCCATTCTAACACCTGGATACATTTATTTGTGAACCATTCCATTGTGGATTTTGCTTTATGTTTGGCATCATTGTCTTGTTAGAAGACAAATCTCCATCCCAGTCTCAGGTCTTTTGCAGACTCCAACAGGTTTTCTTCAAGAATGGTCATGTATTTGGCTCCATACATCTTTCCATCAATTTTAACCATCTTCCCTGTCCCTGCTGAAGAAAAGCAGGCCCAAATCATGATGCTGGCACCACCATGTTTGACAGTGGGGATGGTGTGATCAGGGTGATGAGCTGTGTTGCCTTTACGCCAAACATATCGTTTGGCATTGTTGCCAAAAAGTTCGATTTTGGTTTCATCTTACCAGAGCACCTTCTTCCACATGTTTGGAGTGTCTCCCAGGTGGCTTGTTGTAAACTTTAAATGACACTTTTTATGGATATCTTTGAGAAATGGCTTTCTTCTTCACACTCTTCCATAAAGGCCAGATTTGTGCAGTGTATGACTGATTGTTGTCCTACGGACAGACTGTCCCACCTCAGCTGTAGATCTCTTCAGTTCATCCAGAGTGATCATGGGCCTCTTGGCTGCATATCTGATCAGTCTTCTCCTTGTTTGAGATGAAAGTTTAGAGGGACGGCCGGGTCTTGGTAGATTTGCAGTGGTATGATACTCCTTACATTTCAATATGATCGCTTGCACAGTGCACCTTGGGATGTTTAAAGTTTTGGAAATCATTTTGTATCCAGATCCGGCTTTAAACTTCTCTACAACAATATCACGGACCTGCCTGTTGTGTTCCTTGGTCTTCATGATGCTCTCTGTGCTTCAAACAGAACCCTGAGACTATCAGAGAGTAGGTGCATTTATACGGAGACTTGATTACACACAGGTGGTTTATATTTATCATCAGTAGTCATTTAGGACAACATTGGATCATTCAAAGATCCACAATGAACTTCTGGAGTGAGTTTGCTGCACTGAACGTAAAGGGGCCAAATAATATTGCATGCCCCACTTTTCAGTTTTTGTATTTCCACAAAAATTTAAAGTAACCAATAAATTTCGTTCAACTTCACAATTGTATCCCACTTGTTGTTGATTCTTCACCAAAAATTTACATTTGGTATCTTTATGTTTGAAGAATGATATGTGGGAAAAGGTTGGAAAGTTCCAGGGGGCTGAATACTTTCGCAAGGCACTGTAAAAATCTTAAAACTAGTAATAATAAATACCCTGCTCATGTGCTGAACACTTTTGCTGTAAATTGTTTTCTTTAAAAAATGTGTAGGTAAGTAAAGTTTTTATGAAAACTAATTGTTCAAAATCCCTAACAACATGGCAAATATCTTGGAAACATTTTACTGAATGCCATTTGTTAACTGCAAAGGTAATTATTTAAAAAAAAAATTGACTAGGCAAAGGTCAACAGTGTGATGCAGCAGCAAAAAAGGCAAATGCAATTCTAGGATGTATCAACAGAAGCATACAGTCTAGATCACGTGAGGTCATTATTGCCCTCTACTCCTCTTTGGTCAGACCTCATCTGGAATACTGTGTCCAGTTTTGGGCACCACATTTTAAAAAAGACATCAACAAACTGGAGCAAGTTCAGAGAAGAGCCACCAGAATGGTGACCGGTCTGCAAACCATGTCCTATGAGGAACGGTTGCAGGATTTGGGAATGTTTAGCTTGCAAAAAAGAAGACTGAGAGGAGACTTAATAGCTGTCTACAAATATCTCAAGGGCTGTCACATTGTAGAAGGATCATCTTTATTCTCATTTGCACAAGGAAAGACTAGAAGCAATGGGATGAAACTGAATGGGAGGAGACACAGATTAGATATTAGAAAAAACTTTTTGACAGTTAGGGTGATCAATGAGTGGAACAGGCTGCCACGAGAGGTGGTGAGTTCTCCTTCAATGGAAGTCTTCAAACAGAGGCTGGACAGACATCTGTCTGGGATGATTTAGAGAATCCTGCTTTGAGCAGGGGGTTGGACACGATGACCCTGGAGGTCCCTTCCAACTCTACTATTCTATGATTCTATGATTCTATGAAGGTATACTGCTAAATGTTTCTTTGCAGAAATTAATAGTTTTGCTGCATTTATGAGATTTTGTAAGAATAGCCTTAAAGGATTATTACACTCTGTATTAAAGGTATAAAAAAGTATAAGAAGGCTACAAAAGAAAGAAACAAAGCTATATTTATAAGTCAAAATCCATTCCTCTCTCTAGTGTTACAACTCTAATGGTTTCCACTGGACCAAAAGTCATGACATTCTCACCACCAGTCACCTCACCCTGTAGCAAAATCGGTGGCATCACTGGTCTGGTCATTGGTGGTTGTGGCATCATTCCAACCAGTGGAGACCATTGCAGCAGCAGTACTGGAATGGGGGCCAATTTGACTGGTATGTATGACTTCTTTTTTTTCTTTATGAAGAAAACTTTCCTGCATTAACTTTAATAGCATAGTGGAAAACACCTGTAATGTAATAGCGTGGGGGAAGTGTACTATAATATAATCAGGCTGATCCTGAGCTCCAGCTTTAACAACCCCGTCACTCAAGTTAAAAGCAATGTTCTTTTTTCTGTACCTTTCCATTTTCCCAGCTGCTAGAAACACATCCATATTTCATCAATCTCTAGAACATATCCAGCTGACCTTTCTATTTTATTAATAATAAGCATCAAATACAAGTGTATGGCACTCATTCTACTCATCATATTCAATGTTGCTTAGTAAAAAGGTTTTCATATAATTCTAGTAGTTACATACAATAATCATTTCTAACTATTCATCAGGAAACATATGCAGCTGCATCTATGTTCACTTCATGAAAAGCTAATACAATAGTTTTCTTTGTGTGAGACATGTTGTATTGCTATTTCTGCACATTTTATAAAAACAGTCCTAGCCACACATTAATCTATGATCTCAATATAAATTAGTAAAATAACCATTGAACTAAATATCATGCATGTCAATTTGGGTAGAGTTACAATAGCAAATTTTTACGCCGTCCGAGCCCCAGCATACTCACCGGTCCTCGGCGTCCCAGCGCACTCCCGCTCCTCGCCTGGCGCCGGCTCCAGCTTCTGCCTCCCGTCGGGTGCGTGCGCACTGAGTTTGGCGGCGCGCGCGCACCTATCTCTGTGATGACTGCCACTCCTTCCAGCCGGCTCTTTGCTCCTGGAGGACCCTGACCCTGAAGTCCTGCTGAACACTCTGCTTATCAGGCCGCCTCTTCCTCCTGGCTGTGCCTGACCGTCAATTGTGCATCATAAGTGATCCTGACCCCACATCTCCCTGCGCCCGTTGTCTTCCCTGTCGCAAGGTCTGGCTGCCTATTCCTTGGCCTCACCTACATCCTCCATTGTGCTTTCTCCTAGTGCCTGCCTATCCGTGTCACCATCCGCACCGTACTTCCGTGTCCCTGCCGTGTCTGCCAGCCAGCGTTTTCACCCTGCCCATGTTCTTGTGTCTCGGCCGTGCCTGTCTATCAGCCAGTGTCTCCGTCCAGCTCATGTTCCCGTGTTTCAGCCGTGCCTGTCTACCAGATAGTGTCTGTCTTGTCCGTGTTCCCGTTTCTTATCCGTGCTTGTCTACCAGTGCCTCCTATCTGCCCGTGTTCGCGTTTTACTGCCATACCTACTTGCATCTCAGCCCTGTCTGTGTTCCCATGTCCCTGCCGTGTCAGCCTCCCCGCCTGTCCTCCCTGCCTCCCGCTGTTATTTTTGTCGTTCGCCTTTGGGTACCAGCTGCCGTGGTGATAGTCTCCTTTGGGCTTGCCCCTAACGCTCCCAGTATAGGGGCGGTCCACCAGGCCAGCTCTCCCGAGGGAGGTTCATTGCCACGGTCCAGTGGGTCCACCCTAGGAGTTCCTCTAGTTCTCACACAAATCCAGACACCTGTAAAACATAATTTTTGAACACTACTTAAAGCAGTGACATGTTTGTATGGTTTCCACAAATTTATTCTCATGACTCTCTTGTCGGGTGACCTGGAACCAGGGGCTTCTTCCCTGTCTTTAACACCCTAGCTCGCACTGTTCCCCGGGTTACTTCTGAAGGTGAAGATACTGGAGCCACGTACCTTGCCTTTTCTCCTGAATCCACCCTCCATCTGTGCCCTTCCCCAGGGAAGAGGGGAGTAGTTGGGCACCGTAGTATACCAACCAAATGAACAAAAAACACAAACAAGGGAAATTGAAAATACCAGGCATTCAAATATTCACTCACATACAACAGAGTAATGCACCGGGGAGTGGAGGATGGGGTAAAACAAAAGTGGGAGAAGGAAAGGGAATTATCACACTTACTAAACCAAGCAACAGTCACAGAAAAACCCACCAACCGCCTTCTTAAATAACCAATAGCAACTTCCCTCCAAGCCATGCAGAATAAGCTAGCTCTGACTATGTGTGTCAGTCAGGACCCAGATTATATAGGCATAGAAGTGGCTAAGAGTACTCAGCTGAGAGCCCTAGCTCTCAGAGCTCCCAACATAGCCGATTAACCCCTGTACTGTCAAAAGAAATTTATACCGTTTACAAAGAAGATGAAGTGCTTCTTTTCAGAGCAGGAGTAGGTAGGTGCAATCAGATGTTGAGGTCTTTTGCTTCTCTCTGTTGCGGTAACCACATGACATTTTTATATTCAAAGAACCACCTCTGATTTTCATGCATTCTTGCAATAGTCTATGCTATGGAAAAATACTTAAAAGTATTGTGTGCTAGACATTAAGTCTGAACAGTTAAAGACTGTGATTTTGATCACTTGAATATGTAAACCCAGTTTCTCTGCAATGAGAAGTGGCTGTGGATCTAATAAACCATAGGTAAAGAGCTACAAATGAGGTATCAGAAAGGCAATGTGGAGAAGGTTCACCTTCTTTAAATTAAAATAACTCTTGTCAGCACAGTATGACTGTTGAAACCAAGTATAGGAGCTCAGTTCTTGATGACAGGGCCAATTTTTTAAATACACCTTCCCACCTGCTTGGTTTCCACCTATCTCCACCCTTCTCTGACCCTGTGAAGTCAAAGCTGTCAATCAAAAAATAAGTGGGGTGGAGATAGAGTTAAAGTACTCAGTACAAAAAGGATGCTGACAGCACTCACTGCATGGGGGCACACGCTTCAACCAAGGAACCTTCTTGGAGACATCCAGCAACCAAACACATAAAGGAACAGCGCTCCATCCGGGTGTATTAAAATAGAAGAAGTTTATTTCGCCATATCCAGCAACGTTTCGACCTGCATTAGGTCTTTATCAAGCAAGAGTTAAGGTACTGTCACACTAAGCGAGATCGCTAACGAGATCGCTAAAGCGTCAGCGATTTTATGACACAGCAGCAATCTTCTTAGCGACGTCGCTCTGTGTGACATGTAGCGGTGATGTGGCCCCCGCTGCGATGTCGCTGATCGTTCATGAACGTTCTGAGCCGTTTTTTGGTCGTTGGTGTCCCGCTGGTGAGCCTGAATCACTGAGTGTGACACCCTTTATGAACGACTTTACCAGGGGCGCAGGCGGGACTAGGTTTTCCCAACAACCGCAGAGGTCGTTATACAGATCGCTGATCTCTGATGAGAACTTTGTGTTTGGAAGCTAACTAGCGACCATATAGCGATCGCACCAACGATCTCACCAGGTCGTGTTGTTGTCGTGATCGCTGGTGCGATCGCTAAGTGTGTGTCAAGGGTGTGTCGCCACGAAGATCGTCGCGATTGCACAGCCTGACTTCTCGCAGCTGAGTTTTTGGTGCTTGGTGTTTTTCGGCAGTGAGGGAGTTAATTATCTCTCACTGTGCTAGACGAGGCCCAGCCTCACCCAGCTGCAGTTAATTCTGCAGTATTGGGACTCCTTCAAATACCTGCCGGTCTGATAGGGTAGTTGTCGGTGAAAGCATTTCATACAGACCATCAGAGCGGATCGTGGTATTGAAGAGTTTGGAGCGAAGTGTACTCGGTGTGTTTTTTTCCCTTCCTCGCTTTATCATTTATCTCCTTACCCGTTTGTGTTCCCTCTGTTATTGTGGTTTGAGTTTTTGTATGCAAGGTGGTTTTTGGTTTTCCCCTTGTATTGTCTCGTTCGTCTAGTACTGTGTATAAGCATTTACTACCCTGTCCCCTACTGTTGTGATCGGGGTCCTTCTCAGGACTAGATTACTGAGGTTCAGGGCTTCTCAGGAGGTAGGGTTACACTGGCGGCCTGGACCTCTGTACCATTAACAGTAGCTCCAGGTAGAGGGATTAGTCAGGGCCCCAGCTTAGGGTCAGCATAGGATCCTGACCTCCTGTACGCAGTGACAGCGTGACATTTTCACCGACCGACAAAAGATTCTCTCCAGCCTCCATGGATCCAGTAGCCAGTCTAGCTCGGCAGTTGCAGAGTTTGTCCATGGAGCTGGCGGACGTTAAGTCCAAGGTTTTGTATCCCCCAGAGCAAGCCGGACCTGAACCTAAAGTAGCTCTCCCTGACAGGTTTACTGGGGGCGGGACAAATTTTTTGTTTTCCGGGAGGCATGTATGTTGTACTTTCGGCTGCGGCCACGGTCATCGGGGATGAAGAACAAAGGGTGGGAATTGTCATCTCGCTCCTACAAGGGGACCCACAATCATGGGCGTTCTCTCTTCCCCCGGGCTCCCCGGCTCTCCAGTCAGTGGATAGGTTTTTCACAGCTCTGGGTCTCGTATATGATGACCCGGATCGGATCTCCCTTGCTGAATCTAAGTTACGTAGGATCCAGCAGGGAGATCGTCCGGCGGAGGAATTCTGTTCGGAGTTCCGTAGGTGGGCCACGGATACCCAGTGGAATGACCCGGCTCTTAGGAGCCAGTTTTGTCAAGGTTTATCTGACAAACTAAAGGATGTATTGGCACAGTATGACCCTCCCGCGTCACTGGAAGCCGCTATGGCCCTTGCTATTCGCATTGACAGACGGCTTCGGGAGAGGTGCGGGGTAACTCCGCTCCCTGTGATGACTCCACCTTCTACAAGGGCCCCTTATATGGAGGTTCCCCTGGTCAGTCCAGAGGAGCCTATGCAGTTAGGAGGGACATCATTTCGGGGGAGGGGACCGGCGGTGCGCCACAAGACAGGAAGGTGTTTCTTCTGCGGGAGAAAGGGACATTTTATTGGGGGTGTCCATCCCGTCCTTTGCAGAGTAAAGGGTCGTCAGAAAACTATTGATCCCAGGTTGTGTGGTGGACGGCAATCTGGGAGTAAGTATTTCGTCCCTAGGTTCGTCTCAGTTTCTCGTACCGGCGGAGGTGGTGGTGGGTACGAGAACTGAGAGGATATCTGTTCTTCTGGATAGTGGGGCCGGGGCTAATCTGGTGGACGCTCGGTTTGCCCGGGTTCAAGGTATGCGATTGAGTGTGTTGGCTAAACCCGTCCCCATATTCTCGATCGACGCCAGGCCTCTCAGTCAGAGAAGTTTTTTGCAAGCAGTGCATAACGTAAATCTTCAAGTGGGGGCGATACATAAAGAACTGTTGTTTTGTTACGTGTTGGAGGGTCTTCCCACTCCTATAGTGTTGGGCCTTCCTTGGTTAACTAAGCATAACCCGGTTATTAATTGGCAATCCAGAGAGATAAGCTAATGGAGTGAATTCTGTAATAAAAACTGCATGAATACGGTTATCGGTGCGGTCGCTCCTAGAGTCTTACATCCATTTCTGGCGGATTTTGAGGATGTATTCTCGGAGAAAGGGTGTCAGGAACTACCTCCTCATCGCGTGTATGACTGTTCTGTAAAACTGCTCCCTGGGGCCAAGTTACCTAAATCTAGGTTGTATAACCTATCTGGTCCTGAGAGGCAGGCCATGAAGGATTATATTTCAGAGAGTTTGGCTAAGGGGCATATTAGACCTTCATCTTCCCCGGTGGCCACGGGGTTCTTCTTTGTGAAGAAGAAAGATGGAGGCCTACGCCCTTGCCTGGATTTCCGTGAACTTAATCGGATTACGGTCCGAGATCCGTATCCGCTCCCACTTATCCCGATCTCTTCAATCAGATCGTGGGCGCCAAATTGTTCTCTAAGTTGGATCTCAGGGGGGCGTACAATCTGATTAGGATGAAGGAGGGGGATGAGTGGAAGACGGCGTTTAACACTCCGGAGGGGCATTATGAGAACCTTGTCATGCCATTCGGTCTGACTAATGCTCCGGCGGTGTTCCAACACTTTGTTAATGACATTTTTCGCCGCCTGGTGGGACAGTTTGTTGTCATATATCTGGATGATATCTTAATTTACTCGCCAGATCTTGTGTCTCATCAGGAGCATGTTAGGCAGGTGTTACAGATCTTGCGGGATAATAAACTGTGCGCCAAATGGGAAAAGTGTGTGTTCGCCGTACAGGAACTCCAGTTTTTAGGCTTGCTGGTGTCAGAATCCGGTTTTCGTATGGACCCTGGGAAAGTGCGGGCAGTTCTTGAGTGGGATCTGCCAGAGAATCTTAAGGCACTACAACGTTTCCTGGGGTTTGCTAATTATTACCGGAAATTCATTCGTAATTTCTCGTCCATGATTAAACCTCTCACAGACATGACAAAAAAAGGGACGGATTTTTCTAGGTGGTCTGACAAGGCTTGTAAAGCATTCTCCTCCTTGAAAAAATGTTTTGCCTCGGCACCCATACTCATTCAACCTGATGCGTCACAGCCATTCATTGTAGAGGTAGACGCTTCTGAGGTAGGGGTGGGAGCAGTATTATCACAAGGTTCGTCCCCTGGTAAGTGGCATCCGTGCGCTTTTTTCTCTAAAAAATTGTCGTCCGCTGAGAGGAATTACGATGTCGGCAATAGGGAACTCTTGGCCATTAAGTAAGCTTTTGAGGAGTGGCGCTATTTTTTGGAAGGGCAGTCCATCCGGTCACCGTCATCACCGATCACAAGAACATGCTATATCTTGAGTCCGCAAAACGTCTGAATCCCAGACAAGCTAGGTGGTCGTTGTTTTTTACCAGGTTTAATTTTGTCGTCACATATCGTCCGGGGTCAAAAAATGTAAAGGTGGATGCCTTATCTCGTAGTTTCCCTGGGGCCGGGAATACGGATGACCCGGTTCCTATCCTTCAGGAGGGGGTGGTGGTGTCGGCAGTATGCTCTGAGCTTGAGGAGGAGGTATTGGAGGCTCAGGGGGACGCCCCTGTTGGACCTCCAGGGAGACTGTTTGTTCCAGATCAGTTGCGACAAAAGGAGATCGAGGCACACCATAACTCAGCTTTGGCAGGACACCCAGGAGTAAAGCAACTGTGGATCTCCTCTCGCGTCGGTTTTGGTGGCCTAACTTACATAGGGAGGTGGTAACTTTTGTTGCGTCCTGTGGGGTTTGTGCGCGCTCTAAGACCCCACATACCCGTCCATCTGGGGCCCTCTTACCTTTGAAGATCCCGGAGCATCCTTGGACTCATCTGTCTATGGACTTTATTACGGACCTCCCGCCGTTTTCGGGTAAAACGGTCATACTCGTTGTAGTGGACAGGTTCAGCAAGATGGCGCATTTTATCGCTCTTCCTGCTCTTCCTAATGCTAAAACTCTTGCGCAGGTGTTCATTGGGGAGATTGTGAGGCTTCACAGGGTACCCTCCGATGTGGTGTCGGATCGGGGGTCTCAGTTTGTGTCCAAATTCTGGAAGGCATTTTGTACACGGCGGGGGATGCATTTATCGTTTCATCGGCTTTTCATCCTCAGACCAATGGTCAGACGGAACGTCTGAACCAGAGCTTGGAGACATATCTCCGGTGTTTTGTGTCAGAGAACCAGGAGGACTGGGCTTCTTTCTTACCTCTGGCAGAGTTTGCTCTTAATAATAGGCGGAGCGAGTCCACTGGTATGGGTACACGTTGGGGCTCGGAAGGGAAGTAGTGACGTTTTGGATTGCAGACTTTGATGGAATGGTCTGGGGGCGTCATGTCGCATTTGGAGAGCCCCTGATGCGCCTAAACAGTGGAAATCCCCAACAAGTGACCCCATTTTGGAAAATAGACCCCACAAGGAACTTATCTAGATGTGTGGTGAGCGCTATGAAGCCCCAAGTGCTTCACAGAAGTTTATAATGTACAGCCATAAAAGCAAAAAAATATTTTTTTTTGTACAAAAATGATATTTTCGCCCCCAGTTTTTTATTTTCCCAAGGGTAGCAGAAGAAATAGGACAAATTGCACAATAACTCTTGGGGTCCAGAGTACGCTGATACCCCATATGTGGGGATAAACTACTGTTTGGACGCATGGCAGAGCTGAGAAGTGAAGGAGCACCGTTTGACTTTTTCAACGCAGAATTGGCTGGAATTGAGATCAGACGCCATGTCACATTTGGAGAGCCCCTGATGTGCCTAAACAGCGGAAACCCCCCAATTCTAACTCCAACTCTAACCCCAACACACCCCTAACCCTAGTCCCAACCCTAACCACAAACCTAACCCTAACACACCCCTAATCCCAACCCTAACCCTAATCCTAACTTTAGCGCCAACCCTAACCCTAACTTTAGCCGCAACCCTAACCCTAACCCTAATGGGAAAATGGAAATAAATACTTTTTTTTAATTTTATTATTTTTCCCTTACTAAGGGGGTGATAAAGGGGGGTTTGATTTACTATTTATAGCGGGTTTTTATGATTGGCAGCTGTCACGCTAAAAGACGCTTTTTATTGCAAAAATAGTTTTTGCATCATCACATTTTGAGAGCTATAATTTTTGCATATTTTGGCCCACAGAGTCATGTGAGGTCTTATTTTTTGCGGGACGAGTTGACGTTTTTATTGGTACTATTTTCGAGCACGTGACGTTTTTTTGATCGCTTTTTATTTCGATTTTTGGGAGGTTAGAATGAACAAAAATCAGCAATTCATGAATTTCTTTTGGGGGAGGCGTTTATACCGTTCCGCGTGTGGTAAAATTGATAAAGCAGTTTTATTCTTCGGGTCAGTACGATTATGGCGATACCTCATTTATATCATTTTTTCATGTTTTGGCGCTTTTATAGAATAAAAACAATTTTATATAAAAAATAATTATTTTTGCATCGCTTTATTCTGCGAGCTATAACTTTTTTATTTTTTCGCTGATGATGCTTTATGACGGCTCGTTTTTTGCGGGACAAGATGACGTTTTCAGCGGTACCATGTATTTTTATATCGGTCTTTTTGATCGCGTGTTATTCCACTTTTTGTTCGGCGGTATGATGATAAAGCATTGATTTTTTGCTTCGTTTTTTTTTTTTTTTTTTTAAGGGGTTCACTAAAGGGGTTAACTAGTGGGACAATTTTATAGGGGGGGTCGTTACGGACGCGGCGATACCAAATATGTGTACTTTTATTGTTTTTTTTTTTTTATTTACAGGAAGAAGTGAATTTATTGGGGAATATTTTTTTTTTTTTTTATTTATTTTGGATTTTTTTTTTTACACATGTTTATTTTTACTTTTTTAACTTTTTTACTTTGTCCCAGGGTGGGATATCACAGTATTTTATCAGATCGCTGGTGTGGCAGTGTGCACAGCACTCTGTCACACCAGCGATCGCACAGGCATAGATGCAGGCTTCTCAGTGCCTGCTCTCGGCAGGCACTGAGGTAGCCGCCTCCCTCCAGGACCCGGCGCCATCTTGGATCCGGGTCCTGGGAGGGAGGAAGCCCTCAGAACAGCGCGATCACATCGCGCTGCTCTGAGGGTCTCAGGGGGCGCGCAGGGAGCCCCCACCCTGCGCGATCCTCCCTGTGCCCCCAGTACACCGCGATCATGTTTGATCGCGGTGTGCTAGGGGTTAATGTGCCGGGAGCGGTCCGTGACCGCTCCTGACACACAGTCACGGGTGTCAGCTGTGATAATCAGCTGACACCCGGCGGCGATTAGCTGCGCTCCCCTCAGGAGCGCAGCTGATCGCCTATAACGTACTATCCCGTCCCCGGTCATACGGGCCCAGGTACCATGGACGGGATAGTACGTCCGATGGCAGTAAGGGGTTAAAGGTGTTTATCCACATGTAACAGATAGCAGTAAACTCACATTTGTGAGTATGTAATGACACCATATAATACTGCTGAACCTATAACAGATGGCAGTGGACTCACACTTATGGGTGTATAGTGACACCATTAGATAATACTGCCAGATGTAACTCAACTGGATGGGATCTATATCTATATGTCACAAGTAGCACTGTAATAACAATGGCAAGTGCCAGGTATAAGCAGTCTCAACAGTGTCCATATCTCATATAACACATTGGGAGAAAGACATCGTGAAAGAACAATACATTATAGGTGTTAAGAAGATAATCTTACCAAATAGCTGAGGCAAAGGAGAATATGTGGGGAGATAAATAACGCCCCGACGCGCGTTTCGCAACGCCAACGTGTTGCTTCCTCAAGGGGGTAGTTGTGGAACTGCACAAGGACCTTTAAAAAGCCCACAGAATGAATCACATGTTCCTAGATGACCAATTACATTGCGCGATATCCGCGCATGCGCAGAAGGAACCCGCCGGTCCTTCAATCAATAGGGAAAATCCCAGGTATCCAAACATCCTAGAGCGATGGCGGAGTTGGCGCATGCGCACTGGGCCCACATAGCGCTAGGCGGTGGGGAAGACGTCAAAACAGACGTCACCACGTCGACCAGCCGCAAGGGGGCGCAGGGCGATGCGCACGACCATCGCACCATAATGTGAATAGATCCATGGGAAGGTAAATCAGAGCACGGAGACACAAGATGGAAATAGAGAGAAATATTCAAATATAGTCAGAAGAAGAACAGTCACAGTACAAAATCACATATATACAATTTATATCACACCACATCGAAGATGTCTTTAACATACAAATATTATAGGTGAGTGTGATGCCAATGTAATAAGGTACAGTCTTAATGGTGATGACTCTTCGTCTGTGTCTCAATCATTGGTATGAGGTAATAATCATCGTCCCAAAACGAGTCTGTGAGTCCAGAAAAGGAAACCAGGTGCAGAAACCAATGGTCACTTTAATGTAAGAGAGTTTAAGAGAACAATAATTAAAAACAGAATTTGATAAAAATAAAAACAAAAACTAAACCTCTCCCCACAACATTATGGGAGGTGTATGTAGAGGATATGCAACAATGTTACAACAATATCGTGTTTATAGAAAGCCAGAAATCCAATTTTAGTGGAACACTGAAAAAGCTACAGAAATGGGGCAAAGCTCAATGACTCATTTAAACCCATTGGCGCTACTGTATCAAGCTGCACTATCCACCGAGTTTCCATCTGTGCGAGGAGTTTCTTATAGTTACCACCCCTTATTCCCAGATGGAGAGCGTCGATTCCCCTGATCCTAAGCAATCCAGCATCGCAATTGTGATGCAACAAAAAATGTCGGGGGATTGTTTTAAGATCAGTTAAATCACTCACAGACCTGGCCGCGCCAATGTCCGGCACATGCTCCCGAACTCTTATACGCAACTCTCGGGTGGTAAGTCCAACGTATATCTTGGGGCACGGACATGTCGCATAATAGATCACATTAGTTATGCCGCAAGATATACGTTGTCTGATGGTAAAATCCTTCGTTCCATCAGCCGAGGTGAACGAGGAGCAGCGCAGAACATTGGCGCAAGCCAAGCAGTGTCCGCATGGGAAAAAGCCGGCCTGAGGATTGCCACTTCCAAAAGGATTTTTCTTATCTGGAACATAATGGCTCCTTACTAGGAGATCATACAAATTTTTAGATCTCCTTGAAGTCATCAGGGGGTAGCCACCTACTGATGTCCTTAAAATGGGATCCAATTCCAAAATGGACCAATGTTTCTGAAGAATGGCCCGCATATCATGCCATACGTGATTATAGGTCGTGATAAAACGTATTGGTCCATACCCACTTGAAGATGTTTTAGATCTGGCACCCTCCAGTAACTGGCGGCGGGGGTCCTTCTTGCCCGGTCATAAACGTATTTGACATATCTATGACTATATCCTCGGGTATAGAAACGTTTCTTCAGGTCAAAGACCTGTGCCTCAAATTTAGAGTCTGTAGAGCAGATTCTTCTCATCCTGAGAAATTGTCCGACCGGGACGGCTCTCACAGTGGATAGATCATGTGCTAATGATGTTGGTTTCCTGAAGACGTCCGTCTGGATACGACGGTCAGAGTCGACCTCCAGACGGACGTCCAGGAAATCAACAGTGCCCACATCAAATTTATAAGTCAAACGTATGTTGAATTTATATTTATTGAGTATCTTCAAGAAATCCTCGAGTTGATGGGCTCCCCCATCCCACAACATAAATACGTCATCAATATACCGATACCAGCACAGCACATGGGAGGCGGCCCGTGGGCCCTCGTCGCCAAAAATTAATCTCTCCCAGGCCCCCAGGAAGAGATTTGCATACGAGGGCGCACAGGCCGCGCCCATGGCTGTGCCGCGTTGCTGTAAATAGAACTGGTCTTTGAAGACAAAAAAGTTGTGGGTGATTATAAAGCCCACCAACTCGAGGATTAAATCACACAGAGAGCCATCCAGGTCGGAGGATCCCAGGAAGAGTCGGGCAGCATCAATACCATGCGAGTGGTCTATACTGGTATATAGACTCTCCACATCCGCCGTAACCAGGAGGGTGCCAGGATCCACAAGAACACCATCGACCCGTGCCAGGAAATCCGTCGTGTCCCGGATATAGGAAGGCAAAGTCTCCACCAAGGGTTTTGAGTAATAATCAATGAATTGACATATAGGATCACACAAGCCTCCTATTCCGGACACTATAGGATGCCCTGGTGGGTCAAGGATGTTCTTGTGGATCTTGGGCACGAGATAAAAAGTCGGGACTCTAGGGGACCTGACCATAAGACCGTCAAACACTTTTTTAGTAATGATGTTTTCCTCCACAGCTCTGACAAGGATCTCCTGTAATTTACTCATAAAGGAGGACATGGGGCTGGAAGGCAATTTGGAGTAGGTATTGGAATCTCTCAACGGTCTGTAGGCCTCCCTCTCATATGACGAATTAGGCCAAATCACTATGTTTCCCCCATTGTCTGCCTGTTTGAACACCACATCTCTCCAAGATTGTAATTGATCAATTGCTTCGCGTTCCCTATGGGTCAAATTATCAAATTTGCGTCTAGATATTAGTTTCTTGAAGTCGTCGCCCACCAATCGGGTGAAGATCTCAATATTAGGACAGATAGACAAGGGGGGAAAACGCGTGGATTTTGGCATAATAGAGAAGGGAAACCTACTTGTTAGAGACGATTCTTGTTCCTCCAGAAGACTCTCCAAATCACGCAAGGTTTGCCTCTCAATGTCAGTCATGGCAATAAGGGTTTGATTTTTACTGTGAAGTTTTTTAGAACCAGCTTGCTTGAAAAGAGATGGAGATCCTTCAGAGCTGTGAAGTAATTAAATCGGTTAGTCGGTACAAAAGTCAGGCCCCTAGCCAATACATCATGTTGTATATCAGTTAAAGTATGTGATGACAAATTAATTATCAGTGATTGGTCCCGAGGACTAACCTGTATTGGCTTTGTCCCTGCTGACTTATTTTTGCTGAATTGTCTAGTAGCAATCCTTTTGTTAGACGACTCAATAGTCAAGTTATTCCCAGTAGCTTGTCCCATGAAAGTGGATTCCTCCTCAAAATTAGATCTATTAGACTAAGTAGATGCAGACCTGGAACGCGAGCGTGATCCCCCTCTATAATGGGAACGGGAGCGTCCAGATGGATTTCGCCACCTACATACTCTGGAAGTCTGTTTGTCTTCAATATCCCTCCTAAATTTCTTGGCTTTGGTAGTTTGAATATCCACAGCCCATTTCTGCAGCTCAGTGTCCACCTGTTCATTGAACTTTTTTAGAGAATCACCGTTCATGTCTCTGCGTAAGCGAACTTGTATCTCATCAATTTCTGACTCAATTTGAACCAAAGAATCATGGTTCATCTGTTTAAGCAGAGACATTAATTCTCTAGAACAGGCATTTGCGTGTTTTTCCCAATTATTTTTGAAAACCTCATCCGAGATCAGAAAGGAGGGAAAAACCTGTATGCATAAACCCTCGGGATGAGGTCTTTTTCCAGATATTTATCTAAGAATTCATGGTTCCACCAAATGCGTGTTCTTTTACGTAACAATTCCTTGAAACGAAACATGGCTTCCTGTAAGTCCTTGTTGGACCCCTCCGCACCCTCACTTGCATTGTCCTGAAGTACATTATTAATTTGTGCACGCCAAGTACCGTCTCGTGCACGAAAATCCATTAGTAAATTGGGAAGAACTGTGGAAAACACAGAAAAACTTAATAACATATATAATCCCACATATTTACATTTAGAAAGACCCAGATGGGTTATGCTGTGATACCTCATCTGGCTAGATTAAACCAGCTCAAAAAGTATGGCGAACAGGAGAAAAAAGAGCTATAAGGCATTTATATTTAATCATAAAAGTAGAAATTCTATTGGTAACAACATTAATATCAATAATAGTACAATACATCAGGTGACAATTGCAAACAAGAACCACCTCACATAATACTCAATTGCCTCAAAAAAGTGAACATTTATGTATCTGTGGAGTCAAAAAGCCATATCCATAAAGGTTACTCTATGGGTAGTACATGTATATGGGATCAGCAGACTCACACTATGGACACATGTAAAACTGCAAAGGTAATAGTACCCAATCTAGCTAAAATGGATTGTATCAATTAAAGGTGTTTATCCACATGTAGCAGATAGCAGTAAACTCACATTTGTGAGTATGTAATGACACCATATAAATAATACTGCTGAACCTATAACAGATGGCAGTGGACTCACACTTATGGGTGTATAGTGACACCATTAGATAATACTGCCAGATGTAACTCAACTGGATGGGATCTATATCTATATGTCACAAGTAGCACCTTTAGTGTATGTATATGATTTTATATAATATCCATATTTTAAATAATGGACTAAAAGTTAATTTTTATTTTAGTTGCACATATCTTCTCTCTTCTTCTTTCGTTGATCTATAATATTGTGGTGGTGTACACCCATGTGCAATGCTGTCCCATGAGGATAGTTCTAATATACAGTAGGAATTAATTTAAACATCCTGTGGTGAGAGTGCTTATTAGAAAGAATTATAGGAAAACATTTAAGAGACAAAGCTCTTAAAGAATGAACAATGGACAGTGACAAAGAGACAAATAGGGCCAATGAGTGAAGGGTCAGAGAGAAGAACTAGAGCTCTATAAGACTAATGCCTGAAAAGTGACAGAAAATGGGAGCTTGGTATGAAATTGTGTGGTATAATATACAGTATAACCTCTGTGACAGGAACAGAGACTGGAATAAAAAATTGCCTGATATATCCAATTTAGTAAGTTTTGCAATGCACCAATTTCACTTATTTGATTATTGAAGCTGTCAATCATTTTGTGCTTGTGAAAGTGAAACAATAAATTCATTTTGACTGTAATTGTTATTGTTTATTTTTTTTATGCTAACCACTTGACGTGCACATGCAAATGCAGTTTGATAGGGATAAGGAGTTGGATGCCCTCCCTTTCCTGCCCATGTTTACAATAGCCAACGCGAAATACTAGCTGTTGTAACTTGATACACATTCAAATTCAAAGAAGCTTTATTGGCAGGACCAAATAAAAATTAGTTTTGCCAAAGCACGTGTACAGTAGGGAATAGGGAGTTGGGACTGTGGGGATATTTTGTGGGGACTGTAGGAACAATGGATGTGGTACACGGGGGTGTTGTGAATGGGTTTGAGATGAGTTCTGAGCAGAGGCTCCCTCTGGTGGTTACAAGCAGTGCTAGTCTGTCCAGTGAAGATTGTGAGGACTGGGAATCAGGTGTTACTGATTGGTCTTATATAAGGGAGTCACCTTCCCATCAGGGTTGCCGGTGATCAATTGTTCTGGTCTGGATCCTTTATTCCTGTTTCCCTTGTAGCCTGCTGTGTCGTGTCTGCATCTCCTGCTAACAGATAAGACATTTTCTTCTTTTGTGTTTGTGCTATATTTTTGCATTTTGTCCTGCACTTCTGTGGGGGCCTTCAGGGTCCCCTCCGGGGGCTTCTACCCTCTCAGTTTTGTTCAGCCACTGATGTTTGTACTTTTGCTTTTTCCAGTTTTTTCAGTGGCTGCTGTTTTCATTTTGTTACACCAGAGAACTAATTTAGGTGGAAGAGGTCGTGTGATCTCAGGTGTTTTTGAAATTATGTAGAGTTGGTGCCTTTCAGGGTTTTCTGGGATTGCAGTAAGTACCCTTCCTATCCTTTTCTATTTAGTTAGTTTGGGCCCCAGCGTTTGCTCATACTATTTTCTTTCTGTGTCAGTATTTCATCTTGTGTAACCGCCATTACATGTTTGGGGGCTTTCTATTATCTTTGGGGTTCTGCTCCGGGCAGATAGCTTTCCTATTTCTATCTTTAGGTGTAGTTAGTTTCTCAGGCTGTGACGAGGCGTCTAGGACCAACGTAGGAACGCTCCATGGCTGCCTCTAGTTGTGGTGGTTAGTCAGGGTACTGCAATCTCATAGATTCCAACTGCTCTGGTGTATTGCCTTTTTTACCTGCACTCCTCAGCTACCGAAACATAACAGTATCACCGGCCTAAAAATTGAAAATATTATGGTACTCACAGAAGGGAAAAAATATTGTGAAAGAAAAAAGGTTGTCAGAGTTGTCAGAGATATTTTTCTGTTTGTTGCATTTTTTTTTTTTCCCTCTGTATCTCTGGGTGCTGGGGAGGATCTTTTCTCTCAATGGAGTTTGCACAGTTGTCTGGCCGTGTGGATCAGCTTGCCACTGAGGTTCGGAGTATTGCTATCTATCTTGCTGGGTTGCCTGTTGTGGAACCTAGGATTCCCATGCCAGATTTGTTTTTAGGGGATCAAGCTAAGTTTCAGAATTTCAAAAATAATTGTAAATTGTTTTTTGCCTTAAAACCTAAGTCCTCAGGGAACGCAGTGCAGCAGGTTCAAATTATCATCTCTCTCCTGCGCGGCGATCCTCAGGATTGGGCTTTTTCCCTGATACCTGGGGATCCTGTTTTGAGTGATGTTGATGCGTTTTTTCAGGCCTTGGGGTTATTGTACGATGAGCCTAATGTCACTGATCAAGTTGAAAAAGCCTTGTTGGCATTAAATCAGGGGCTTGATGACGCTGAGTTATACTGTCAGAGATTCCGTAAGTGGGCAGTCCTGACCAAATGGAATGACGACGCTTTGGCAGCCCTTTTCCGGAAGGGTCTGTCTGATAATGTAAAGGATGTTATGGTGGGATTCCCTGTCCCTCTGGTCTCAATGATTCTATGTCATTAGCGATTCAAATTGACAGACGTTTGCGTGAGCGGAGAAGTATGCGTGGAATGGGGTTGCCTTGTGAACCAGCTTCTGAACCCATGCAGTGTGATAGAGTGGTGTCTGGGGCATAGCGTCATGAGTTTCGAAAGCGCAATGGGTTGTGTTTCTACTGTGGTGATGCCTCTCATGCTATTTCAGTCTGCCCTAAGCGGGGAAGACGTTTTGCACGCTCAGTTGTCTTGGGTAGTGTTCAGACTAAGTTTTTATTAACTGTCACTCTGATATGCTCTCTGTCCTCATTTTCTGCTCAGGCTTTCGTTGATTCTGGAGCAGCTATTAACCTGATGGATTATGATTTTGCTAAACGTTGTGGATTTCCCTTGATACCCCTACAGAAGTCTATTCCCCTACTGGGGATCGATTCTACCCCTTTGGCTGAGAATAAACCCCAGTTTTCTACTCAGGTGATAATGAGGGTTGAACCTGATCACCAGGAGTACTGCAAATTTTTGGTTCTGTTAATCTGCATGACATTATCGTGCTGGGTTTTCCTTGGTTACAGTCTCATAATCCTGTTTTGGATTGGAAATTTGTGTCTGTAACCAGTTGGGGCTGCCAATGTGTTAATACCAACACTCCTATTTTTTCTGCCTTCCCCAGGCTCATAATGTTCCTGACTTTTTGATTGATTTTTCTGATGTGTTTAGCGAAAGTAAATCTGCATCCTTGCCTCCCATAGGAGCTATGACTGCGCTATTGAATTAGTGCCGGGTAGTAAATTCCCTAAAGGTCGCCTTTTTAACTTGTCTGTACCTGAACATGACGCTATGCGGTCTTATATCAAGGAATCATTGGAGAAGGGTCATATCAGACCATCCTCTTCACCCTTAGGTGCCGGTTTTTTCTTTGTGGCCAAAAAGGATGGTTCATTAAGGCCGTGTATTGATTATCGTCTCTTGAACAATATTACTGTGAAATATCAATACCCGTTACCCTTGATTTCTGACCTGTTTTCCAGGGTGAAAAACGCTACTTGGTTTACCAAGCTTGACCTCAGGGGGGCGTATAACCTTATTCGCATTAAGCACGGGGATGAATGGAAGACGGCATTCAATACCCCTGAAGGGCATTTTGAGTACCTGGTGATGCCCTTTGGGCTCACTAATGCTCCTTCCGTCTTCCAGTCCTTCATGAATGACATTTTCAGGGATTTTGTGGACAAATTTCTGATTGTTTATTTGGATGATATCTTGATTTTTTCTAATGACTGGGACTCTCATGTGAAACATGTTCGAACTGTATTCCAGATTTTGAGAGAGAATGCTCTGTATGTGAAGGGATCAAAGTGTCTTTTTGGCGTACAGAGGATCTCATTTCTGGGATTCATTTTGTCCCCATCTGTTATTGAAATGGACCAGGTCAAGGTTCAGGCCATCTGTGATTGGGTCCAACCTACTTCATTAAAGGCTCTTCAGAGATTTTTGGGTTTTGCCAATTTTTATCGTAAATTTATTGGTAATTTCTCGGTTATTGTTAAACCATTAACTGATTTGACCAGAAAGGGTTCTGATGTGGTGAATTGGCCTCCTGAGGCAGTCTCTGCATTTCAGGAACTTAAGCAGAGATTCACTTCTGCTCCTGTTCTACGGCAGCCTGATGTTTCTCTGCCATTTCAGGTGGAGGTTGATGCCCTGAAATTGGGGCAGGTGCCGTTTTGTCCCAAAAAGATCCAGAGACCTCTAAAAGTAACCCTTGTGCCTTTTTCTCTCGAAAATTTTCTCCTACTGAACGTAATTATGACGTGGGTAATCGGGAGTTATTGGCCATGAAGTGGGCTTTTGAAGAGTGGAGACATTGGCTGGAGGGAGCCAAACATCAGGTGGTGGTCCTTACGGACCATAAGAATCTGGTCTATCTGGAATCTGCCAAGCGACTCAATCCTAGACAGGCCAGGTGGGCCTTGTTTTTCACACGTTTTAATTTTGTGGTTTCCTTTCTTCCTGGCACTAAGAATGTTAAGGCGGATGCCCTCTCGAGGAGTTTCCTTGCGGACTCTCCTGAGTTATCTGATCCTTCTGTTATTTTGAAAGAGGGTGTAGTTCTTTCCGCCATCTCGCCCAATTTGAGACTTGCTCTGGAGGGGTGTCAGGAGGATAGGCCCGAGCGTTGCCCTGTTGGAAAATTGTTTGTCCCGGACCAGTGGAAGAAGAGTGTGATGTCTGAGATTCATTGTTCCGCATTGGCTGGGCATCCCGGAATTTTTGGTACCAGAGACTTGGTTAGTCGGTCCTTTTGGTGGCCTACCTTGTCTCGTGATGTCAGGGAATTTGTGCAGTCCTGCGGGACTTGCTCTCGCTCCAAGCCTTGCTCTCGCTCTAGTGGTTTGTTGATGCCATTGCCTGTGCCCAAGAGACCATGGACCCATATCTCTATGGATTTCATTTCCGACCTTCCTGTTTCTCAGAGAATGACCACCATCTGGGTAATTTGTGATAGGTTTTCCAAAATGATACATCTTGTGCCATTACCTAAGTTGCCTTCCTCCTCTGAATTGGTGTCGTTGTTCCTTCAGCACGTGGTTCGTTTACACGGCATTCCTGAGAACATTGTGTCTGACAGAGGAGTCCAGTTTGTTTCCAGATTTTGGAGGACTTTTTGTTCTAAACTGGGTGTTCAATTGTCTTTCTCCTCGGCATTTCATCCTCAGACCAATGGTCAAACTGAGAGAACAAACCAGACATTGGAGACTTATCTAAGATGCTTTGTGTCTGCTGATCAGGATGACTGGGTCTCTTTTTTGCCTTTGGCTGAGTTTGCTCTTAATAATAGGGCTAGCTCTGCCACTTTGATGTCAACATTTTTTTGTAATTCTGGGTTTCACCCTCGATTTTCTTCAGGACAGACGGAGGCTTCTGTCTGTCCAGGTGTTGACTCTGTTGTGGAGCGTATGCAACAGATTTGCGACTAGGTAGTGGAGAGGTTGTTCCTCTCTCAGGAGAGGGCCCAGCGGTTTGCTAAGCGGCATAGGACTGATGGTCCTCGGTTTAAAGTGGGGGACTTGGTCTGGTTGTCCTCAAAGAATATTCCTATGAGAGTAGCATCTCCTAAATTTAAGCCTAGGTTCATTGGACCTTATCAGATCATGGAGATTATTAATCCTGTTTCTTTTCGTTTGCTTCTTCCAGGGACATTTAAGATCCATAACGTGTTCCACAAGTCCTTGTTGAAGAGGTTTGTTGAGCCAGTGGTTCCTGCTGCTGTGCCTCCTGACCCTGTTTTGGTTGAGGGCAATCTGGAGTATGTGGTTGAGAAAATATTAGATTCTCGTTTTTCTAGACGGAAACTCCAGTATTTGGTTAAATGGAGAGGTTATGGTCAGGAAGACAATTCTTGGGTGTTTGCTTCGGACATCCATGCTAGGAGACTTATCCGTGCGTATCATAGAACTCATCCTGACCGACCTGGTTGCTCAAATGACGGTTCGGTGACCCCTCCTCAAGGGGGGGGTACTGTTGTGAATGGGTTTGAGATGAGTTCTGAGCAGAGGCTCCCTCTGGTGGTTACAAGCGGTGCTAGTCTGTCCAGTGAAGATTGTGAGGACTGGGAATCAGGTGTTACTGATTGGTCTTATATAAGGGAGTCACCTTCCCATCAGGGTTGCCGGTGATCAATTGTTCTGGTCTGGATCCTTTATTCCTGTTTCCCTTGTAGCCTGCTGTGTCATGTCTGCATCTCCTGCTAACAGATAAGACATTTTCTTCTTTTGTGTTTGTGCTATATTTTTGCTTTTTGTCCTGCACTTCTGTGGGGGCCTTCAGGGTCCCCTCCGGGGGCTTCTGCCCTCTCAGTTTTGTTCAGCCACTGATGTTTGTACTTTTGCTTTTTCCAGTTTTTTCAGTGGCTGCTGTTTTGATTTTGTTACACCAGAGAACTAATTTAGGTGGAAGAGGTCATGTGATCTCAGGTGTTTTTGAAATTAGTAGAGTTGGTGCCTTTCAGGGTTTTCTGGGATTGCAGTAAGTACCCTTCCTATCCTTTTCTATTTAGTTAGTTTGGGCCCCAGCGTTTGCTCATACTATTTTCTTTCTGTGTCAGTATTTCATCTTGTCTAACCGCCATTACATGTTTGGGGGCTTTCTATTATCTTTGGGGTTCTGCTCCGGGGCAGATAGCTTTCCTATTTCTATCTTTAGGTGTAGTTAGTTTCTCAGGCTGTGACGAGGCGTCTAGGACCAACGTAGGAACGCTCCATGGCTGCCTCTAGTTGTGGTGGTTAGTCAGGGTACTGCAATCTCATAGATTCCAACTGCTCTGGTGTATTGCCTTTTTTACCTGCACTCCTCAGCTAACGAAACATAACAGGGGGGGCTAAGGAAGTCTATGGCATATCATGGTTGCCTTTCTCGCAGTCTGTGGCACGCGGTCACATACTGCGCTGCTATCTCCACTGCGCTTTTTTCTTCCCCCATACAGTATGCATCTTAAGTCGACAGTCAAAGAATAGGGTGTTTGTTTGTAAAGAGTTTTGGTCTTGTTCACTCCACAGTTCCCTCTCCACTGCTTAGGTGTGATAGCTGTGAAGGAGACATAAGTATATGTAATGCATATAACTGTGTGTGTATAATGTAAATGTACTGTATTTGGGTGTAATATGTATGTTTTATGTGTGTGTAGTGTGCATGAATATATATGGGCATATATGTGCACTTGGCATTTGCAATTTCTAGATGCATAATTTGCCTATATATATTATATATATATATATATATATATATACACAGCTCTGGCAAAAATTAAGAGACAACTGCACAGTTTTATAAAAATCAGCTTCTCTACATGTCTGACAGCTAGTGTTGAGCGATACGATACTGCAAATATCGGGTATCGGCCGATATTAGCTGTATCGGGCTTTCGATTCCGAGTACCGATATTTTCGTCATATCGGATACCGGAATCGGATTTGTCACTGTCACTGTGAGTGTCCGTCGGTCGGGTCTGTCAGGAGTCAGCGGCACTTACCTGGCAGAAGATCTCCGGCGGTCACGTCCTGGACTGCTTGATGACCGCCATTATCTTCTCCCTGGCGGTCACATGCAGTTTCCGCGATAACTGCAGTGACTGCAGGGTAATCCCGGCCGTAAACCAGTCCGATGACGTCACCGCCGGGGAAGCAGGTAATCAGCTGTGCTGCACCGGGATGACAGGCTTTGCCTGTCATTCTGATGTAGCAGAGCTGGATCGTCGTGGGACACTCGTTACTATGGACTGCGTCGGACAGGTGGTATACTGCTGTTTTTTTTTTTCATTTTTTTACAGGAGATCGATGGCGTCGCAGGATGAGACTGTAATAAAAGTAATGAAAACTGTGTTGTGTTTTTTATTAAATTAAAAAAATTTTTTATGAACATTCACCCGTCCGGGTATATCAACAATTTAACTATTTACATACAGGGACCCTGTCCGGGTTATTTATAATTCTTTGGCAGGGGTGTTCCAGGTACCACCTGGTACTCTTCTGATGCTTGCCAAACATCCGAGACACCAAGGACCACCAGGACCTGATGACGTCGTGTGGCCTGTACAGTCAAGTCGTGACCCGCTATCTGTGTCTGTGTGGCCACCTCTTTCATCTCCCTCCGGGTCTGGAGCCCTATGTCCCGGACTGAACGAACCCCAGGGGGCCTAACAGGCGCCGGGTACGGGCCAGCTATAGTTATCATGTCCATAGCTGGGGCTGCTGAGGAGACCACTGAGGGAGGCTGGGGAGATTTACGGCGTGGGGTGGGCACTTGTGCAGAGGCCTGGATGTGGGAGGCTGAAGGCTCCGAGGGTCTCACAGGTTCCTGACACTCTGGGGACTAGGGGTCGCACCTGGTAACATTTAGGGCGTACCATCCATTGTAACCCCAGTGTCGGGTGTAAGTCACCAAGTCTCCTGGCAACAGGTCCCTCCCCGGGTGTCCTTCTGGGAGGTGAGTCTCCACGTCCCGCCGGGTCACAAAGACTTCTAAATAAAGTCCAGGCTCCTGGATGAAGCCCCAACCACCTTTCAATTTAAAGCTCCGTACTGCACCCTTACGCCGCAGCTCCCACAGGGTTCCTTTATCTTTTCTCATCCGGTCCTTATCTGCCCGGTCCTTCTCCAGGTGACTTTGCCGAAGCTTTTGGGATTCTCGCTGCTCCCTTTGTCGCTCTGCTTCCCGCTCCCAACGTCTCCACTCTTCCTCCTGACGCCGGTTGTAATTCTCCTCCACCAGCTGCTCCATGTCTCCACCATCAAATGCCAGCTTACGATTCCCGGTTTGCGGCAGCTCTCCTGGCACCCCCCAGTCCTGGCGGCGCTCACCTGTGGCGGAAGCAGCCGGCTCTGGAACAGATGACAGTCGGGGCTCCGGTACAGAGTCTACAGACAGGTAGACCTCTGGTGCCTGCGCGGCCTCCTCCATGAGGACGGGTGTCGCTTCTTCTGTCTCAGCGACGGGGTCAGACAGCGGGATCTGGGGTGCTGCTGGTGCAGTTTTTTGCAGGAACGGGTGCCTCCACTGCGACAACATCAACCGGATCACATTGCAAGGGCTGGGATGCCCGCACGGACTCCTCTACTAGAACGGGTGCCTCACCTTCCGGTACAGACACTTCAGGTAAGAGGGATTGGCGCCGCTCCAAGTTTAGTTTTAGGGCACGCCGGCTGGCTTCCATCCTGGCGACCTCCTCCCGGTGCCGGGCCAGGCTTCTTAGGGTATCCTCCGCTTCTTGCAGCGTAGGAGGGTTTCCAGGCCGGGTGCCCAACGGTGGTTCCGTGGCGATCGGGTCGCTTCCGTGGGGGGAGAGCTCTGACTGCTCCATCCCTTCACACTTCTGCTCGTGTCCATTAGCCATCTCTGCCAAGTCACATGTGTCATTAGCATCTGGAGAGGGCCCCTCTTTTGTAGGGAGGCGGGACCTTCGTGTTAGTTTCCGCACACTGAGGAGGATGAGGAGGCGGAACTGAAGAGCTGTGGGGCACGATCTTACATTGCAGTACCATTTAGAGTGGTCGGCCATCGTTTTCGCGCCACTGAGTGAGTGTACACCCACGAAGAGCACGCCCTTCTTCTTCACCAGTGCCTCGTCGTGACGCAGATATAGCGGAAAAATGGCAAATACATTCTCTGATGATTTTAGCAATTCTCAAGCACAAAACCAGTTCAATTCAGGCACACAGGACTCGCTTATAGCGAGCTACAGAATTCTGTTTGTGACGCCCAAGTTGAGTCGCACAGAGCCAGAGGTTTTGGGAGTACTCGGCACTGAGCCCGTCGACTTCTATGGGGTATGTCACGGCTTTACCCGGCAATTGAATCAGAGTCTATTTTACTATGTAGAAGTGTATAAACTATAAATATATGTATATATATATGTCACAATGACATGTATGTATATATATATATATATATATATGTATTCTATGTGTGTATATTTTGTGTTTACAACGAAAGAAAGGGTTTTTTTTGTTGCGATATTTTGTTCCCATAGACTTACATGGGACTTCCGGTATCGGAATCGGATATCGACGATATTTAGTGATATCGGCGATACCATTCCGATACGATATTTTTAGATATCGAGCAGTATCGCTCAACACTACTGACAGCCATTCCATTCCATTTCTAAGATGGCAGTCCATTACAACAAGGTCAAGCAGCAGACATTGGAGACAACGAAGCTACAGACCGGCAGAGGGTGAAAACGACTCTCCACTGACCGGGACGACTGTCATCTTATTCAAAAGTCACTCAGTAACCGCAGGATGACATCAAGTGAACTACAAAAGGAATGGTAAATTGCAGCTTGGGTGAAGTGCAGTTCGTAACAGGCTCTTAGAGGCAGGGCTCAAGTCACGTAAAGCTAGAAAAAGCCTTTCATCAATGAGAAGCAAAGGAGCCAGGCTAAAGTTTGCCAAAGACAATAAGGGTTGGACCATAGAGGACTGGAGTAAGGTAATCTTCTCTGATGAGTCTAATTTTCAACTTTGCCCAACACCTGGTCATCTAATGGTTAGACAGAGACCTGGAGAGGAGTACAAGCCACAGTGTCTTGCACCCACTGTGAAATTTGGCGGAGGATCGGTGATGATCTGGGGATGGTTCATCAAGTCTGGAATTGGGCAGGTCAATCTTTGCGAAGGACTTATGAATCAAGCTGCATACAAGGTTATGCTGGAAGAACAGTTGATTAATTCTGCTCAGACAATGTTCCCCAACTCTGAGGACTGTTTTTTCCAGCAGGACAATGCGCCATGCCACACAGCTAGGTCAATCAATGTGTGGATGAAGGACCACCACATCAAATCCCTGTCATCCCAATCTCCAGACCTGAATCCCATTGAAAACCTCTGGAATGTAATCAAGAAGAAGATGGATAGTCACAAGCCATCAAACAAAGAACTGCTTAAATTTTTGTACCAGGAGTGGCATTGTTAAAACCCTCTTGTTAGGTTTTTTCAGTTTGCTGGTCACATGACCTTTTTTCCCTATTTAGTCTGGCTCCGCCCTTCTGGCTTTGCTGGACTTCATTGTATTATCTACTCTTAAGCTAGCCGGGTGCTTAGGTGCCTTACTCAGTCAGTTTTGCTTGATCTTAGGATCTCTAAGTAAATTGTTTTGTTTTATTTTCCCTGCTACAATTTCTGTTAGGAGGTGTCCACCTTATCTCCCAGTCCCTAGATCTTGTAGGGATTCCTCCCTCGCAACTATAGGTCTTCGTTCAGACTAGCTGAGGACTTTAGCGGGTCTGGTCGCAGGATCAGGTTCCCCGTTACATCGTAGGGATCCAGCTTAGTTCTATTGTAGGGACAGAATTCCCATCTTTTCTTAGTGCTTGTAGCAGATCATAACAGTAAGTCCAGCCCAAAAAAAAAAAAAAAAATCTCTAAGGAAAGATTTTCTGTTTCCATCATGGTGTCGGTTCAGGATTTGGCTCAACGCCTGCAGGGACTTTCTCTGGAGGTGGCTGAGATCCAGCAACACATGAGTAGTTGTTCTGGAGCAGATTTCGTGGAGCCAAAGGTACGTTTGCCTGATTTATTTTTTGGTGAACAAGATTTTTTTCTTTTAAAAATGCTTGCTTGTTGTATTTCCGTTTGAGACCCAGATCCTCTGGTGATGAATCACAGCGCATAGGGTTCATAATGTCACTTTTGCGCAAAGAACCTCAGGACTGGGCCTTTTCTCTGCAGCCTAGTGATCCATGCTTTAGATCAGTCGATAGTTTTTTTTCTGCTTTGGGGTTATTGTATGACGATCCTGATCGTGTTTCATCAGCTGAGACAGAATTGAGACGTTTGAGACAGGGATCAGGTAATGTGGAAAAATATTGTACTCACTTCCGAAGGTGGTCCACTCAGGTGGGGTGGAACGATTCAGCTTTGAAAAGTTTATTTCTTGCAGGGTTAAGTGAAAGAGTTAAAGATTTGCTGATTGCTTATCCTATACCTGGTAACTTGCAAGAGGCTATGCAATTAGCCATACGGTTGGATAGGAGACTGCGTGCAAGGGTTAATGAGAGTAAATCTGCCTTGTCAGCTCCAAATCTGGAGAGGGACTGTACTGACATTGGAGAGCCGATGGAAATTGGAGCAATGACACCTCACTCTTGGGAAAAAGACCGTAGATTTGCTGAAGGTTTGTGTTTCAATTGTGGCAAATCTGACCATTTCATTAAGAACTGTGTGCTTCGTATGAATAAAGAGAAAAAAAGAAATGAGGTCAGTTTCGCCCGTATAGCTTGTTTAAACAATAAAGGTGTCTTTCTTTCTGCTACCACTGCTGTTGAGGAGGAATTAATGGAGTTTCGGGTATTTGTGGATTGTGGTTCAACTCTCAATGTGATTGATGGGAAATTTTTGGAAAAACTAAAATTAAAACCCAAACTTCTGTCTTCCCCTATTAATGTGGTTGCTGTGAATGGTTCTTCCTTGAAAAATGTTACTCACCATATCTGTGAATTTCCTCTTACTATTAATGGTGTTCATCAAGAGAATTTGGATTTGGTAGTTTTGAATAATTTGCTCTCACCGGTGATTTTGGGGTTACCTTGGTTAAAATTTCACAATCCGGTACTGGATTGGTCTACCAATGAAATTAAGTCCTGGAGTCCTAATTGTATGACAAGTGTTGTAACGGGCGTATTGCTGCTGTAGTTAAGGGGGAGTTACCTGTACCTATTCAGGATTTTTGGAAAGTTTTTTCTGATAAGGAATCGCAGGTATTGCCTCCTCATAGAGATTATGATTGTGCAATTGAATTTGTCCCTGTAGCAACTCTTCCTAAAAGTCGTTTTTTTAATTTGACTATTCCTGAGAGAAAGGCTTTGGAGGAATACATACAGACAAGCTTGGCCGCCGGTCACATTAGGCCTTCCAAGTCTCCTGTGGCGGTTGGATTTTTTTTATTAAAAAAAGGACGGCGGTTTACGGCCTTGTCTAGACTTTCGTGAGATTAATAAAATCACTGTACGCAATCCTTACCCACTGCCATTGATTCCTGATTTGTTTAACCAGTTAGTGGGGGCGAAGTGGTTCCCGAAAATTGATCTTCGAGGGGCATACAATTTGTTGCGCATGAAGGAGGGGGATGAATGGAAGACTGCGTTTAACACTCCACTGGGTCATTTTGAGAATCTGGTTATGCCTTTTGGGCTTTCCAGTGCTCCTGCATTTTTTCAGAATCTTATTAATGACATCCTTAGACCTTTGATCGGCAGAAGTGTGGTTGTGTATTTGGATGACATTTTGATTTATTCACCGGATTTGGAGTCTCATTGGAGGAGTGTGCATGAAGTATTACAGTTACTGAGTGATAATTCACTTTTTGCCAAGCTAGAAAAATGTGAGTTCGATGTACAGAGACTTAGTTTTTTGGGCTACATTGTCTCCAGTGAAGGTTTTGAGATGGACCCGGTGAAAGTGCAAGCTGTGCAGGATTGGCCTAGACCTATTGGTGTGAAATCAATACAGAGGTTTTTGGGGTTCGCCAATTATTATAGAAAATTCATTAAAAAATTTTCTGTGATTGCCAAACCTCTGACCGATCTCACCATGAAAGGTGCTGATGCGGTTCAGTGGACTACTGAGGCCATTGAGGCTTTTGTGTTGCTAAAGGAGAAGTTCAGCTCTGCTCCCATCCTTACGCAGCCTGATGTGACTAAACCATTTTTGGTTGAGGTTGATGCTTCTTCTGTGGGGGTCGGCGCGGTGTTGTCTCAGGAAAAGACGGATGGAGTACATCCCTGTGCTTTTTTTTCAAAGAAATTTTCTGAGTCTGAACTAAATTATGATGTCGGTAATCGGGAATTGTTGGCAATTAAACTCGCATTTGAACACTGGCGTCATTTTTTGGAGGGAGCGGAACTTCCCGTTCAAGTCTTCACCGATCATAAAAATCTGGTCTACCTTGATGCTGCCAAACGCTTGAATGCCCGTCAGGCTAGGTGGGCACTGTTTTTCTCGCGGTTTAATTTTACTGTTACTTACATCCCAGGTACTAAAAATGTTAAAGCTGATGCTTTGTCTCGCAGCTTTTCTCCTATGGTGGGTACTGAGGAGGAGGAAAACATTTTGCAAGAGGGGGTTGTTATTGCTGTTTTGGACTCTGTGTTGGAAGATGAGATTCTTAAAGCACAGGAGAATGCCCCATCTAACACGCCGCATGGGAGGTTGTTTGTGCCTGGTACCCTGAGGAGAGATTTGTTTGTTGAATGTCATGACTCTCGGTTGGCAGGTCATCCTGGAATCTCTGAGACCAAGAGACTTGTGGGTCGCAGCTTTTGGCCTGTATGGCAGAAGGAAGTCATTAAGTGGGTGCGTCAATGCATGGTGTGTGCTAGATCTAAGTCTTCTCATACTCCTGCTGCGCGGTTGCTTTGCCCTCTGGAGGTCCCTAGTGCACCTTGGACACATTTGGCTATGGACTTTATACTGACCTTCCCCCCTCTGAGGGTTTCACTGTCATCTGGGTGGTCGTGGACCGTTTTAGCAAGATGTGTCACTTGGTTCCTTTCATCAAACTGCCTTGCGCTAAGACTCTCGCTAAGGCCTTTGTCAAGGAAATTGTCAGACTACATGGCGTTCCTACTGACATTGTTTCTGATAGGGGACCTCAGTTTGTGGCTCGTTTTGGCGCACCTTTTGTGACAGGTTGGGAGTTCATTTGTCGTTTTCATCCGGATATCATCATGAGTCTAATGGCCAGACAGAAAGGAAAAACCAGGATGTTGAGCAGTTCTTGCGTTGTTTTGTGACTGATAATCAAGAGGGGTGGTCTGAATTTATGCCACTTGCTGAGTTTGCTCTTAACAACCATACATCCGCTTCTGCTGGTTGTTCGCCTTTTTTTTGTTGTACTGGGAGACATCCGTCGTTTGGGTCATTTTCCAAGTTGGGATCGGCTGTACCCAGGGCCGGATTAACGTAGGGGCTGATGGAGCTGCAGTTCCAGGCCCCTTGTTAGAGATAGGCCCATCCGCGGCCCAGCCGGCCGCGCCGATGTCTCGGCTGCCGGGCCGTGCTAGTGGTGATGACTCATGCTGCCGCCCGCTGCCCCGGCCGCTCAGCGCGCTGCTGTGTAAAATTAAAAAAATAAATAAATACTCACCTGCCTCCCTGATTGGCTGCGGCGGTAGCGCGGAGCTCCTCTGACGTCACCGCGCGCGTCCCGATGTCGGCGTCACGGCGTGGGATTTCCTCTGGTCTGGAGCGGCCTAAACGTCACTGTTACAGCGATCATGTGACACTGTGTCACATGATTTCTGTAAGAGGAAAGTGACACGCCCCGGCCGGCGCAACGGAAGTGAGCTGGGCGTGAGGACTGGAGGAGGAGTCGTTACAGCGTGCGGAGTTGCAGTGGCCAGTGCAGTTGCAGTGGCAAGTAAATATTAGGATGAAAAAACAACGTAGTGGTTGGGAGAAGGTAAAAGCTAAGAAAGAAGAAGAAAAGCAAATACAAAAAATCTTGTCTAAAACAAGAAGAATTACTGATTTTTGTGGAAAAGGCACATCTGGAACAAGCAGTTCAAGTGATGTACATGCATCCACAAGTGCTCCAAACTTACCCAGTGCAGCAGATGTCCCTACTTCCAGTTTGGTAGCTGCTTCACATGGGTCTACTGCAAGTGAAGCAAGTGCAGGAACAAGAGGATCCACTGAGCTGGACTCGGAAAATGTTACAGAACAGCAAGAGGAAAGTTTTTCAAATGATATTGGCGACTGGAAGATTTGTGATTCCTTGAGGGAATATGTTTGTCAAAAGGGGATTGCCAACTTTCAACATATGGACAGTGATTTTAAAGCTTCAGAAAAAATATGTCCAGGTGAAACTTTTACAAGACACTGTACGAAGTCTTTGTTTTTCCGAGAACAGTTGAATGGAGAAAAAGTTAAGCGTGACTGGCTGTGTTATTCTCCAAAAACTGGCAACATTTTTTGTGTTCTGTGCAAACTGTTTTCAAAAGATGAAACACATTTGAATTCAACTGGATATTCAGATTGGCGACATGCTACAAGAGATTTAAGCAGGCATGAAAATAGTGCCTCCCATGGAAAAGCAATTGAAAACCTTATCATAAGAAAATCCTCTGGCCGACATATAGACAAAGGTCTTGTTAAACAGTTTGAGATTCATAAAAAATATTGGCATGAAATACTTCGTCGCATCCTGAGCGTTATAAAGCTACTTTCATCACCAGGTCTTCCTTTTCGGGGAAATGATGAAATTATTGGATCGGTACACAATGGGAATTATTTGGGTTGTCTTGAGCTGTTAGCAGAATATGATCCATTTCTTGCAGAACATATTCAGAAGCATGGCAACAAGGGAAGAGGTCACATTTCATACCTGTCATCAACAATATGTGATGAGTTTATTGAACTGATTGGTCAGCAAGTACTACAGCGGCTCTTCAAAGAAATTAAAGAAGCCAAGTATTATTCCATTTCAGTTGATTCCACCCCTGATGTTGCACATTCCGATCAACTAACTATTATATTCCGGTATGTACTTGCTAGTGGTCCAGTGGAGCGGTTTACTAAATTCATCCCAATATATCGACATACTGGTTCGGAGCTAGCAAAAACAATTCTTCAATTTTTGGAAGAAAACGGGATTTCCATCAAGGACTGCAGGGGTCAGTCATATGACAATGCATCCAATATGAGCGGTAAATATTCTGGTATGCAGGCCTTAATTCGGGAAAAAAAATCCCTGGCTGAATATATTCCTTGTTGTGCACATTCACTCAACCTTGTGGGACAAAATGCTGTGAACAGCTGTCCAATTGCAGTGTCCTTCTTTAATTTTGTACAGCAGTTATATTGTTTTTTTTCCTCTTCAACACATCGGTGGGGTCTGTTAACTAACAGCTTCAAACCATGTGGTATACCAACATTGAAAAGGTTAGCTGATACACATTGGTCTGCTCACCATGATGCCATAAATGCTTTACAAAAAGGCTATACTACTATCAAAGATGTCCTTGCAAATATTCTCGATGATGACGCCACAAAAGGAGAGGTCTGTTTGCAAGCAAAGGGCTTAATTACTGTTATGGATCATCTGGAAACTGGAATAATGGTTGAAATATGGTCTGTAATTTTAACCAGGTTTCACAGAACCAGTCTCTGTCTCCAAGATGCAAAATTAGACTTGCATACAGCAACAGGCATGCTGCACTCTTTGACAGATTTTGTGCAGTCTCTCCGTTGTAGATTTTCCGAATTTGAACAACAGGGCAAAAATATTGCAGGCTGTGAGGAGTATCAGCTAGAATGTGGACGCAAAATTAAAAGAAATAGGAGATGGGACTATGGTGATGCAGAAGATGCTGATGCTGATATGACACCATCTGAGAAGTTTAAAGTACATACCTTTTATGTAATAATTTACCAACTGACAGAATCACTAAGGTATAGACAAGCAGCATACTGTGTAACAGAAGAAAATTTTGGCTTTCTGTCAGAAATATGCTCTCTAGCATCAGAAAGTCTAAGCTCCAAAGCCAGTACGCTGGTGACAGCATATTCTGAAGATCTTGACCCCTGTTTGCTGAAGAAATTGTACAGTTTGCCTCTCTTTTAAAAATTTACCAGACTTCTGCAAATAAAGCCATGCATGAGAGTCAAGAAATGACAATGTACAAGTTTCTGATCACACAATCCCTATTCGGTGCATTTCCAAACACATACGTGACCCTTCGCATGTATTTGTGTTTGATGGACACCAACTGCAGTGGTGAGCGTTCATTCTCTGCACTAAAACGCGTGAAAAATGAACTAAGATCTTCCATGGGTCAGGAGCGTTTAAATGCCCTCTCTCTGTTATGTATTGAAAATAGATTGCTGAATGAGCTTAATCTTGATTCTACAATTGAGGAATTTGCAAGCAAAAAAGCACGAAAAGTGAATGTGTAGTTTAATTTTCTTCTACCAGTTTGATTTATTTACGATAAAACACAGTTTAGCGTTCAGTGAATAACCCTGTTTATTTGCCTCATAAGTTACTATCAGCGTGATAACCATAACATACTTTCTATATCCACTTTATTTATATTTGGCATGTATCATATATTTATATTTACTTTGTTCCATAGCTTTATTTACAATAAAACACAGTTTTGCGTTCAGTGAATAACCCTGCTTATTTGCCTCATAAGTTACTATCAGTGCGATAACCATAACAGACTTTCTATATCCACTGTATTTATATTAGGCATGTATCATATATTTACTTTGTTTATATCTTTTACGTTACATTTTTGGCCTTTGTGAATTGCTGTGTTTGGCCCCACCCCTTGCCCCGCCCCTTGCCCGCCCCTTCAGCTCCAGGCCCATCATGTTCTTAATCCGACCCTGGCTGTACCTGAAGAGGAGAATTTTTCTGGTGTTTTGGAGAGAGTTTGGACTGAGGTGCGTGGTAATCTTCAGGAGGCTAACGAAAGATCCAAAGTGTATTTTGATAGAAAACGACAAGAGGTTTTGTTTGCCATTGGTGACATGGTTTGGTTGTCCTCTAAGAATCTGCGCTTGAGGATTCCATCTAAGAAATTGGGTCCCAAGTTTGTAGGGCCCTTTAAGGTGCTTCAGGTTATTAACCAATCTGCTGTTAAGTTGGAGCTTCCTACCTCCTGGAAGATTAATCCGGTGTTTCATGTTTCTCTCTTGAAAAAAGCTGAGGTCTCAGATGGAGACGTCTCGGCCACTGTTCCCTGGTGGTGGAGGACGGCCAATATGAGATTTCTCGCATCCTAAATTCTAGACGGTATAGAGGGAGTTTGCAGTACCTCGTCGCTTAGAAGGGTTATGGACCCGAGGATAACTCATGGGTGAGGGCGGATGATGTTTCTTCGTCTAGACTTGTCAGAGCGTTTCACAAGAGGTTTCCGGATAAGCCTAAGTCCTAGGGGATCCAGAGGATCCTCTTAGAAGGGAGGGTACTGTTAGAACCCTCTTGTTAGGTTTTTTCAGTTTGCTGGTCACATGACCTTTTTTCCCTATTTAGTCTGGCTCCGCCCTTCTGGCTTTGCTGGACTTCATTGTATTATCTACTATTAAGCTAGCCGGGTGCTTAGGTGCCTTACTCAGTCAGTTTTGCTTGATCTTAGGATCTCTAAGTAAATTGTTTTCTGTTTTATTTTCCCTGCTACAATTTCTGTTAGGAGGTGTCCACCTTATCTCCCAGTCCCTAGATCTTGTAGGGATTCCTCCCTCGCAACTATAGGTCTTCGTTCAGACTAGCTGAGGACTTTAGCGGGTCTGGTCGCAGGATCAGGTTCCCCTTTACATCGTAGGGATCCAGCTTAGTTCTATTGTAGGGACAGAATTCCCATCTTTCCTTAGTGTAGCAGATCATAACAGGCATAAGGTCACCCTAAAGCAGTGTGAAAGACTGGTGGAAAGCATGCCAAGACGCATGAAAACTGTGATTAAAAATCATGGTTATTCCACAAAATATTGATTTCTGAACTCTTCCTGAGTTAAAACATTAGTATTGTTGTTTCTAAATGAATATGAACTTGTTTTTTTAGCGTTATTTGAGGTCTGCTAGCACTGCATTTTTTGGTTATTTTAACCATTTCTCATTTTCTGAAAATAAATACAAAATTTATTGCTTGGAAATTCAGAGACATGTTGTCAGTGTTTTATAGAATAAAAGGGCAATTTACATTTTACTGAAAAATATACCTATAAAGAGAAAAAATCAGACAAACTGAAAATTTTGCTGTGGTCTCCTAATTTTTGCCAGAGCTGTGTGTATATATATATATATATATATATATATATATATATATATATATATATATATATATTTTTTTTTTTTTTTTAAGCAATGTTTGTATGTATATATCATAGATCAGTATTATTTTTGTGATTTTACAGGACTATGTTTGTGTGTGGTATAGCAGAGTGTACATTAACTTACATTTAATTAGGAAAATGTAGCTAAGCACTAAAGAGTACAAAGATTACAATGATTTTCTGTAACTGTAAATTTGCTGATTAAAACTTGTCCATAAAATAGCACCCATAAATTATGGGATCATACAGCACTTCACATGAATCCCACAAAATAATGTAAAATGCAAAGCTTGTTTTATTACCAAGTTATTTTTTTGTTATGAGTCATCATAAGACAGTTCTTTGAGAGCCTATCACTCCAAATTTCAGATTAAAGACTGTGTACTGCGATATAGTCCCTGTGCATAAGACCTTGCTATGACCATGAGCCCTAAGGCTCAGTTCTTTTTCCAAATCCACAAAAATAATAAACAGAATAGACGGCAGTGTCAAATAATTCCAAAAGTAAGAAATAACTCAATTCTGGATAAAAGGATAATGGGATGCAATCCTATAAGAAAGGACAAAAGAAAACAATCCTAGAGTTAATATGTGGAAGTGTTTTTTTTTATGCTCCAAGCTTTTAATGAATCCTACCATATTGTACATGCAGTCTCACCTTTGGACAGCATGGTATAGAGAAAGAGAATTGAAGCAGAATGATATACAGTAAAAGATTCAGATTAACTTGCGTTTTCTTAGTTGTATAAAAATCAGTCCAGTATGAGTGGTCCTTCTCAGTAACTGACACTTATCTCAGCATGTCCAACCATATACAGTAGGTAAAGCTGTCAATCGCTGAACGGGACCTCCCACTGAACTCATATGCATAGAAACACCAGGGATTTCAAATAATAAAATGCAAGCTTTACTGAATCTTTTTCCAAGGAAATGTGTACCTATTTAATCAATTTGTAGAAAATAGAAAAATATCCAGCGTGTTGAATAAACTTCAGAAGACTTTATTGAAGAATTATAAAGTCACACCAGTGTTCATGGGCAGAAAAAATGTGCAAATCTAGCATACGCGTTTCAGAACTTAATCCTTATTCATGAGCTGTTGATGAGTTTTTGATGTTGCAGATTTTCTGCAGCATTTCCGCATCTATTCAGTCAATCTGGTTGCTTGTGTTTTTTAATTGTGCTTTTGATGCTGCAGTTTTTTGTCTCTTTTTGGTATGTCATATTTCAAATAAAAGTGCTTCACTTTTTATACTTCCTGGTTTTTGGCAACATTTTATTGATAAAGTCATGTGTGAATTACATCTTTTTACTGGTGGATTTTCCTCATATAATGCAAGTCTATGGAGAAAATTTGAATATAAACCTCAGTGTACTTGCAAAAGAAAATTCACGTATTGCGGATTTGAAATGCACCACAGGTCAGTTTACACTGAGTAAAAAAAGCCCAGTGAGAAGGAGACACTGCGTTTTTGATACAGCAAAAATACACAATTAAAAACTCACCAAAATATAATTGTGGGCACACAGCCTAAGGCCACATACACACATTGAGTATCTGGTGAGTTTTTTACCTCAGTGTTTGTAAGCCAAAACCAGGATTGGGCAAAAAATGCAGAAGTGGCGAACATATTTCTATTATGCCGGAGTCACACTAGTGTATCAAATCCAATGTGAGAGCATCCGATGCAATATGCTAATGACCCTCAGCTACTGTGCTGCAAGTGGGAGCCAAGTGTCATGCTACATGTTAAACAGGAAAAAGACATGTGCTCTGATCCTCTCGCATGACAGCACAGGAGAAGACGGAGAATGTAATTTCTCCATCTCCTCTGCTGCCTGCGTCAGCGGGAATAGCACTGCATTCGGGTGATATCGGAGTGCAGTACAATGTTTCACTTACACCCATAGACTTGTATGAGTGGGAGTGAGCCAAGTTTCGCTGCCAATTGCAACATTCTGTGATTGTTCTCTGATGCCGGATGTTTTATCGCATACCACTCGGCCATGTTATACCTAGTGTGACTCCCGCCATATATTTATCTGCTGATTGTTCCACTCATAGTTTTGTATTACAAATACTGATGTAAAATACTGACAAATTACGGATAGTGTGAACGTGGCCTAAGGCCTCGCTCTCATGATCGTTTATGTCAGATGAGTAGTGATGAGCGAGTATACTCGTTGCTCGAGTTTTCCCCGAGCAGCTCGGGTTGTCTCAGAGTATTTGGAAGTGCTCGGAGATTCAGTTTCTGTTGCCGCAGCTGCGTGATTTATGGCTATTTGACAGCCTGAATACATGTGGAAATTCTCTAATAAACAGGCATTCCTCACATGTATTCAAGCTGTCCAGCAGCTATAAATCATGCAGCTGCGGCAAACAAAAACTACATCTCCGAGCATTTCCAAATATTCGGACACCACCCGAACTGCTCGGGGAAAACCTGAGCAACGAGTATACTCGCTCATCACTACAGACGAGTGCTATCAGATATTTTATCAGTTAGTACTCAAGTTAGTACTCAAGCTAATGTTATTCTCTGGGGCAGTGCAGATTCGCAGTTTTTTTTCATGCCGATTTCACATGAGGAAAAAATTGCAGCATGCTGTTATTTGCAAATCATCAGACTTCACTCGGATAACATCTCAGTACAGTCCGATATCTGTGGACGCAGACAGCGGCGAAATTATATTCCATATCTTTTTCTCACTTGTACTTCAATTCTTTCAACCGAGAGAATCTGATGACACAATGCTGACTCTCAAATTAGAATCAGAGTTTGATCTGAGTGTCATTACCATAATCAATCCGATTCTCTCGAAGGAAAAATTATACGCTTATGTTACCTCGGCCTAAGGCTGGAGTCACACACAACCACAAAAAATCGGTCCGTTTTAGACGGTCGATTGTCGGATCAAAATGCAAACATCACACATCCTTCTGGCATCCGATTTTCCTTCAAAGATGCGATTTAATCGCATGTGTGTGTACCTTGTAACATCCGATTTTCATCCGACTTGCGAGATTTTCTCTCAGGCTTGCAAAACTGACATATAATGGATCTAAAAGAATAGTATTTCAATCACAAAAAAAAGAATAGATATATACACATAGAACACATATAATATATATATATACATGTCATTGTGACATGTATATATACATATATTTATAGTTCCTAGACTTCTACATACTGTTATAGCCGCTAATTCAATTGCCGGGTTTTGTGAAATCACAGAAGCCGACATGAAATGATACATTGTTTCCACACAGTTAACCATGTCATTTCCTGTATTTTGATATTTGTTTAGAACTTACAATTACATGAGTGTATTTGTGCAAAATTTCAGACATGTAGGGGTTAATTAAAGGTGTAATTTCGTTGAAAAAAAATGCGTGGGCTCCCGCTGTATTTTCTCCACCAGACAGACAAAGCGAGTGGGGGCAGATAATAACAGCCTAGGGAGGGTACATTTTTTGTGCCCCCCCTGGCTACTAACATCTGCCCCCAGACACCCCAGAAAGGGCAAATCTATAATTAGATTCGCCCTTTCTGGCACTTTGCCCGTCTATTCCCATTGCCCTGTAGCGGTGGCGAATGGGTTAATAATCTCACCTTACTGTCACCTTGCAATTGAAAGGTGACCTTAAGGTAGGTTAATAATTGAGAGCTGTCAATTAGACAACTATCAATGATTAATCCTATTGTATGAAAGAAAAATCAAACACACACAGTTTAATAAAAAATAAGTTTAATTAAATAATCACACAGTTTTTGACCATATTTTATTTTCCTGCTAAAACCATTTCCTGTAATAAAAATAAAATAAAAAAGCAAAATTATACTTACCAATCCGATGTACAGTCAGGTCCCACGGTTAATCCATCAGAAAGGGTTAACAGGTTACAGGTCGCAGAGAGCTAATAATGCTGTCTCAGACCTGTATTCCCCTGAATGAATAAGTTCCTCTCCCAGCGAAAGTAGAGGAATAGATTCATGAATGGAGCTTAATTGATTTATTGGCAATTTAACTTTAGTGACCTGACCTAAAGGGGAAGTGGACACAATCAATTAAGCTTCATTCATGAAACACATCCTCTCCTGTCGGCAGGAGATAAGCTCATTCATTCAGGAGCTATCAGATGAGCATGCAGGATTACTTGCACTGCTTGGCTCAAAGCTAGTTAACCCTTTGTGAAGGATTACAGCATGGGACGTGACAGATCGGCGGAATAGGTAAGAATAATGTTGTTTTATTTTTTTTTTCTTTATTTTAGGAGATCAATGGCTTCGCACGGATTAAGTGTAAAATAAAATATGGTCAAAAAAATGTGTTTTTATTTCATTAAAATTATTTATTCTTAAAGTGTCTGTGTTTTTTTATTTACTTCAATAGGATTAATAATTGATAGTTATCTAATTGACAGCTCTCAATTATTAACCTACCTTAAGGTCACCTTTCAATTGCAAGGTGACAGTAAGGT
Source organism: Oophaga sylvatica (assembly GCA_033576555.1). Lineage (NCBI taxonomy): Eukaryota > Metazoa > Chordata > Amphibia > Anura > Dendrobatidae > Oophaga > Oophaga sylvatica. The sequence goes on along the minus strand of JARQOD010000001.1, from coordinate 848,106,335 downwards.
GAGATTATTAACCCATTCGCCACCGCTACAGGGCAATTGGGAATAGACGGGCAAAGTGCCAGAAAGGGCGAATCTAATTATAGATTTGCCCTTTCTGGGGTGTCTGGGGGCAGATGTTAGTAGCCAGGGGGGGCACAAAAAATGTACCCTCCCTAGGCTGTTATTATCTGCCCCCACTCGCTTGCTTTGTCTGTCTGGTGGAGAAAATACAGCGGGAGCCCACGCATTTTTTTTCAACGAAATTACACCTTTAATTAACCCCTACATGTCTGAAATTTTGCACAAATACACTCATGTAATTGTAAGTTTTAAACAAATATCAAAATACAGGAAATTACATGGTTAACTGTGTGGAAACAATGTATCATTTCATGTCGGCTTCTGTGATTTCACAAAACCCGGCAATTGAATTAGCGGCTATAACAGTATGTAGAAGTCTAGGAACTATAAATATATGTATATATACATGTCACAATGACATGTATATATATATATATATATATTGTTCTATGTGTATATATCTATTCTTTCTAGTCTTTATTAAAGCTGTCAGTGTGATTTTACAGTATAGCCGGGGATGAATTGCCGGCTTTTCTAAAGGACACCGATGCGATTTCATCGCAAGTCACACAGTGTGGTCCGTTTGTAATCCGATTTTTCATCGCTCCCATAGACTTGCTTTGGCGATTGTCGACCGACAATCGGTGACAATCGCAGCATGCTGCGATTGTACACGGACGTTTAAAACGGACCACAAAAAATCTGATACTGGGAGCTGCTCCATAGATTAACATAGGGCAGACGGCAATACGATTTTTCATCGCATTGCAGTCGTCCGATTCTGTCGCCAGTGTGACGCCGGCCTAATTCTCATTTTGGTAATACAAATTCAATACATGATTACTGGTGAGGAAAAACCTTTAAGGATTTTAAGAATAATATAAATGGTAATAGGCTTGACAAAATTATTTTGTGGACTTGATGAAGACTGCATCTGGAATCATTTCTCAGCTTCTGCTTGAAGCTTTTGTTATATTGTTTGTATTCTCACTCAGAACAGTAGATCCGTAGATCAACTGGATGGTAATATAAAACTTCAAAAACGGAAAGGAAATACCTTAAGTAAAAAAACAAATAAATATAGACACCGAAAAATCCATTGACATAACATCTCCAGCAATGGTTCATATTTTTACTTTCTTCATAGAGAATTTTATATGGTCTATGACACAGTTAAATGTCACTGGAGAAAAAAATATATTCCATTTAGCCCTAAGCAAACATACGCCTTAGAAGGACTAGCTTTCCATATGCAAAAACTATTTTTACTGCTTCCAACTGAGACATTTTTATAAGCAAGGCTAAGATCTGTCTGGTAAGGTGCTGAATGCTAAGAACTTGCTTGGCAGATACTCTGCAGCTGAATGACTTGAATCACAAAATCCCCAGCTGAGTGTTTTGAAGCTAACAGCATTTACACTCTGCAAGAGGATCAATACTGCACCTCGATTGATTCTCTTCACTGGCAGAACCAGGATTATTCACAGTATGAGACAGTATTCCCAGTCTTATCCAGTCTTATTTTATAGGCTGTAATAAAAAGGCATGATGTTCTAAACACAAACTTATATAAGTAGGACTGTGTCAGTATTGCACGGCTATGCCTATCACATTTACAAACTGAAGCTTAAAAAAAGCATATGTTCTCCCCAATGTTGACTCTATGGCTGAAAGACTTCTATTTATTGAAAGCTCCACTTTGTAAAAAAAGATATCAGAACTAAATTTGAAATGTGCTGCATGTGTTTAAGGAAGTCCCAAGGCAATTTAGAAATGTCATGCAATTTTGTTCTTTTGGCAGGTTAAAGTAAGAAATTGTTTCTGCAACACATTTAATGCTCTCATACACTACTTCAAATCACCTTATAATTTGCACTGTCAGTCACATTCTAGTGCGTAACAGTTATTATAAAATGTATCACTGCTGCAATGACAGCTCTGGCAGTCCCTTCTCTTTCTTCCATAGTATTTAATCTGACACATCTCTCTGCTGTAAACAGGCAAAAAGTCATGTTTATGTGATGATGTAGAAGTGCAGTGCAGCTGTTCGCTTTCTGTAGTCGTGCTGAACCAGCGCCGTTCTTCCAAATGATGCTTAATGGAATGGCTTACATTCTCCAAATGGATACAATGCACATTTTAGCTCTGTTATATCTAATTTTTACAGCTCATTGATCAGAGGGTTGGAACTGTCACCCTATGTTTTTTCATCAATTACAATCTATATGGAAACATGCATTTTTATTGTAATCTGTTTCTGCATTTTTTTCTTACTTTCTTATCTGCTAGTTAAAGCACCACTTCTGCAATTTTTTTTATTTTTTTTCTGCTGGAGTGGTGCCTCTTATGTAAGTTCCCTGCTAGTGATGAGCGAACTTGCTCGGATAACGTGTTGTCCGAGTATGCTTGAGTGTTATCGAAGTGTCTTGGCCGTGCTCGGATAATATGTTCGAGTCCTCGTAGCTGCATGATTCGCAGCTGTTAGAAAGCCCACAACACATTTGGGGATTGCCTGTTTGTTATGCAATCCCCTATGAATTGCGGCTGTCTGATAGCCTCAAAACACAAAGTTGCAGTAACGTGGACATATTATCTGAGCACTCCCAAGATACTAGATAACACTTTATCTGAACACTTTCACTCATCACTAGTGATGGGTGAGAACTAAAATGCTCGGTTGCTCGGGTCGAGCAAATCGGTGTACTCAGGTACTCGGACAGAACAACGAGCCAAATGTAAGTCTATTGGTGACCCAAGCATGTTTACCGCGATCCCCCCCTGAGGTCCTTTTAAGGCCAAAAAAAGTCTGAAAATGATGGAAACACTGCTCAAAAGACATGGGGACATCATGGGGATCGCCCCTGGAAGGGTTTCTGACTCCTAGATTACAGATTTAAACAATGTTGTCAGAGTTTCATGCCATTTTTACCGGTGCACCAAAAAACATACCAAAACGAAACCAAAACGGATTTTGAAGGGAAATATGTAAAGGTACATCCTTTCCAGGTTAATGACTTGTATATAAGGCAAAATCATTAACCTCAGACCAAAATGTTCCTCCCCCACTTGGGCTAAGTTCAGACGCAGCGTTTTTGAAGCGTTTTTCAACTTTAACATTGCTTTCAACCAATACAAATGCATTTACTTGGAAATATGATTGTAACATTTAACAACCCTAGATGGTCATGTGGTGTGTGACACATAAGCAGACACATCTTGTTTCATTTATGAATGAGGGACTCAAATTCACAGAGCCTATTTTTACAGGAGCATCGGGCGACATTAATCTTCTTAAAGGGCCATTATTAAACAGTGGGTCTCCTAACCTGTTATTGCCTATGCAGTGAGTGGATGGGCTGCCAAGAATAACGACACACCACAATATCCCTTTCACAAGAGGTACAGGAGGGCTTCCAGAAAAAATTGAATGCAAGGCCTGGCTTGCCGCAAAGTTACATGCACCCCAATAAACTTTTCAAGCCACGTACTGGATGGTCACCGGAAAATCCACTTCACATTATTCGTTATGTACTCTCATTCTGTTTTCTTATTCATTGACGGTAAGGCCTGCCCTGCTACCAAGTCATATTCACCCCAATAAGCCTTTGAACCCACATGCTGGATGGGCCCAGGGAAAATCCACTTCACATTATTTATTTTGTACTCTCATTCCCTTTTCTTATGCATTGACTGCAAGGCCTGCCCTGCTACGAAATCATATGCACCCCAATAAGCCTTTGTACCCACATACTGGATGGGCACAGGAAAATCCACTTCACATTATTCATTTTGTACTCCCATACTCTTTTCTTATGCATTGACAGCAAACCCTGCCCTGCTGCCATGTCATATACACCCCAATATGCCTTTGAACCCAGGTACTGGATGGGCACAGGAAAATCCACTTTACATTATTCATTTTGTACTCACATTCTGTTTTCTTATGCATTGACTGCAAGACCTGCACTGCTACCAAGTTATATGCACTCCAATTAGCCTTTGAACTGACATACTGGATGGGCACAAGAAAATCCACTTCACATAATTCATTTTGGACTCCCATTCTGCTTATGCATTGACTGCAAGGCCTGCCCTGCTACAAAGTCATATGCACCCCAATAAGCCTTTGAACCCACATACCGGATGGGCACAGGAAAATCCACTTCACATTTTTCATTTTATACTCCCATAATCTTTTCTTATGCATTTACAGCAAGGCCTGCCCTGCTAACAAATTATATGAACCCCAATATGCCTTTGAACCCACATATTGGAGATGGGCACAGGAAAATCCACTTCACATTATTCATTTTGTACTCCCATTCTGTTTTCTTATGCATTGACTGCAAGGCCTGCCCTGCTGCAAAGTCATATTCACCCCAATATGCCTTTGAACCCAGGTACTGGATAGGCACAGGAAAATCCACTTCACATTATTCATTTTGTACTCCATTCCCTTTTCTTATGCATTGATTGCAAGGCCTGCCCTGCAACCAAGTCATATGCACCCCAATATGCCTTTGAACCTAGGTACTGGATGTGCACAGGAAAATCCACTTCACATTATTCATTTTGGACTCCCATTCCCTTTTCTTATGCATTGACTGCAAGGCCTGCCCTGCAACCAAGTCATATGCACAACAATAAGCCTTTGAACCAACATACTGGATGGGCACAGGAAAATCCACTTTACATTATTCAGTTTGTACTCCCATTCCCTTTTCTTAAGCATTGACTGCAAGGCCTGCCCTGCTACCAAGCCATATGCACCACAATAACCCCAATACCCCCATGGAAGAAGCTTGAATGAGGGCCTCGTAAAAAAAATGTCCCATTAAAAAGGAGCAAGTCTCCTAAACTTGGAATGCCCATACACCAAGTGTATGGTCTGGCAAATATTTTCCCCTGTGGAGTACACCTCAATCTTTTCCATAACAAGTATTTTATGCCCAGCATAACCACCCACCCTTGTTAGGAATTCAACACTGACTGTAGCAGTTAACCCTAGTGATCTAGTGGCGGTGGATGATGAGCCGTGGAGGAAGGCCTGATTAAAAATTTTGCTCAATTTAAAGAAGCGGGTCTCCTAGACTTGGAATGCCCATATACTGGCAAATATTTCCCCCTGGGGGTAGATATCAACATAGTGTGCACATATTTTTTTAAGGGCATCATAAACATCTTGCAAATCTGTAACGTGGTTTCCTACACAGTTGCTGCTGTGAAGATGCAGGTTTTTAGTAAAAATATGGCGGATGAATCGTTGGATGAAGTGACCAGGAAAAGGGGCATGGTGATGACAGGAATGGGAAAGTACATGATTAATAACAGCAGAGGCTATGGGAGTTATGAGAGCCAGGATACAACCTACAATGATTTGTCGTTTAGATACCATCGATTACCAGAATCGGTTTCATGCCCGTCAGAAGATTGGTGTAACAGCTGCGCCTATAGACTTGGCCTAAGACATGCCCGTCCAAAATATGTTGCAAAACACACACATGTCTGTATGAAGGGCAAAGTGCAACATGTTCGTGAGATGCTCAATTACAGAAAGCAGATTAGTGTCGGAGGAAAACCAAACAAACTGATAGATGCTCGTGAAAAACTAAGTTTAAAGAGGAGTGCACTGTTAGTAATGAAAAACACACCCGTGGCACAAGCTTCTTCATCTTCACCCATACATATTACCAATAAGATCCAAATGTCCCAGTTGAAAATTATTTGTCATAGTGTAACGAACACTGTTAAAGGAATGCCACTAAACGTAAATAACCACGAACTTTGGAAACAACAGATTTCCTCTTTACAAGATATGGACGATGATGGTATTCATGATGACTTTGAAATTTACCACATCCACACCAAATAATGCTCAACCATAGATACCACATCGTACTGAGCCTATTAAAGTTATACCCAATTATAAGGGGCTGAATGTGGTCATGGAAATACTCGGACACATCTCATGCATATGAAACCAAAAAAAAACCACCTAAGTGGAAAAATGATGTACTAGTCCATTAGAACAATATAATCTTTGTTAACAAAACAACATACAGGGATATGAAAATGGGTGAAAGAAACACCCACAGTGGATGTAAACACTGCACACAATATTTGGGTTAAAATTGGAAGGGGCACATCACCCCCTGCAACCCTCAAATGGTTAAATGTTATATTACAAAAAGTTATCTCTTATCTTATATTGGTGCTAGTTGCACACCAACTCAACTAGCACCATTAACAATCACGTCCACGTCCTTGTTCCAATGCAGCATTCAGTTGTCCATACCCCAGTCCTTGGAAGGCAAGCGGAAATACGCAGCCAATGCCACAGTACTAAATTCACACATTTCTCATCTGTTTGCGATGGAAATGTTGCATTTTAGGCTTGGAAGATGGAAGCTTTCCGCAACCTGATGGCGGTGACCGTAACAAGGTACTCGGTCCCCACCCGCCTCAACAATGCTGTTACAGGGAAAGTGCACCTAACCACTGAAACGTGGACAAGTGCTTGTGGGCAGGGATAGTTCATCTCGCTGACGGCACACTGGGTTAGCGTTGAATAAATCATGAGCCAGTCGGATATTGGGAGACAATGTTACAGATGTATGGAGGAGACAGATTCTGGAAGGCTTTGTATGTAATAGTTAGGTTTCTGAACTTTAGCCTATGGGCAATAGGAAGGCAGTGAAGGGCCTGGCAGAGAGGAGAGGCTGGGGAATAACGGAGGGACAGTTGGATTACTCTGGTCAGCAGAGTTTAGAATATATTTGAGTGGTGCAAGAGTGCTAGAGGGGAGGCCAGAGAGTATAAGGTTGCATTAGTTGAGGCGGGAGATCATGAGGGCGTGCACAAATATTTTTGAAGATTCTTGGAATGTACGGATCCAGGAAATGTTTTCGGACCCTATGTAAATCTGGGTTGCCCCCACAGTCTACAGCTCCTGCACCTCCTCTTCAGCCTCCATCTCCAAAAGTAGCACATCAGTCAAATGCTGGAGGCACTGCAGTACTGTCTCATCAATGCGGCAAAAGGCTGTGCTGAAGCTAATATGCTTAGGTGACAAAACGCACAATGATGAAGAGTTGTGGAGAGCTCTGAAAGAGCAGGCAGATCTGTGGCTGACAGCACTGAACCCATAGCCAGGCATGGTTGTGTGTGACAATGGCTGGAACCTGGTGGCTGCTCTGTGGCGAGGTGAGCTTGCATACTTGCCATGCCTTGCAAATGCGCTTAACCTCATTGGTCAACGTTTTCTGAAATGCGACATGGAGCTGCCAGATCTGCTAGGAAAAGTACAATGCTCTGCGTACCCATTTTAGAAAGTCAGCTACAGCTTCATCGGCCCTTGCCGTGATTCAGCAGCGCTTGCAGCTTCTGGCTTAACGACTGATGTGTGATGCCCCCAGGCCTTGAAACTCTACACTGCAGATGTTGGAAAGGATTTGTGAGCTGAAGAGGGCATTTGGTGACTAGTCTACCAGCATCAACAAGGTTGTTAGTATTCAGATTTGACTTCACACATAAGATTTCAGGAGTGAACATGTATGTCAGACATATGTACCCTCCTCCAAAACTTTGAGGAATCCAACAAGATGGTGAGCGCAAATGATGCCATCATTAACATCTCCATCCTGCTACTCTGTGTTCTAATCTGAATATTTATAGTTATTGATATAGTGCAAACATATTTACAGTTTAACCTTTTGAAAAACAACAGTTCTTAGCAACAATAATACCAATAATACAATAATTAAACCAAAATAAAACTACCCTGCTTGTCACAGCTTACAATCTACACTAACAATGATAACAATACAATAATTATACAGAAATAAAATGACCCTGCTAGTGACAGCTTACAATCTACACAAAGTAACGATGATAACTGTTGTGAATAATCTGGAGGCGACTTCTGAGCTGGAGCTCCTTCCGGTGGTTGCTGAGGGTAATGAACTAATTGTCGAATGGCCTTCAGCTGGCTCTGAATGGTCTGATATAAGTGACCTGAAATCCCTTCAGCCTTGCCGGTAATCAATTGTTCTTCCTGTCTTGCTTGGAGCTCTGCTTGTATTCCTGCTCTCATTCAGATAAGTGATTTGCTGTTTTTTTTCCTTTGGTTGGATTTTCCTTGCCTGGTTTGCTGCTTGCAGTGGCCTTCAGCCTGGTCCCCTTTTGGGGTCTGGCGCTGCAATTGTGCTCTTTTTGTATTTGCACTTTTGCTCTGTTCCTTTGTCACGATTTATTTGCTTAATTGCTGTGTGTTACACCAGAGATCTGATTTAGGTGGTAGAGATCGTGTGATCTCAGTTTTTTGTTAATCAGAAGTGTTGGTATTTTTGTCAGGGTTTTTTTGGGTTGCAGTCAGAATTCTTTCCTATACTTTTCAATCTAGACAGATTGGGCCCCAGCGTTTGCTCATTCTATTTTCTGTCTGTGTCCGTATTTTCTTCTTGTCTAACCGCCATTACATGTTTGGGGGCTTCCTATTTCTTTGGGGGTTCTGCTCCGGGCAGATAGCTTTCATCTTTCTGCCTTTAGGTGTAGTTATCTCTCCGGCTGTGACGAGGCATCTAGGATCACCGTAGGTACGCTCCACGGCTACTTCTAGTGTTGCGGTTAATTTAGAGTACTGCAATCCAATAGTTTCCAGCCTCTCTGGTGTATTACTACTTTGGCTATTTTTGCATTTTCTCCTCAGCTAAAGAAACATAACAGATAACTAGAGTTGAGCGAAACAGGTCGGTCAGATTCATAAGTCGCAAATTTTAGACAAAGTCGGGTTTCACCAGGCGAAACCTTACCATAGCATGAAGTCGGCCATGCGGTCGGCAAAACGAGCGCCAAAGCAGCATTTCCCAGAATGCTTGCAGGCGTCTTTTTTCAGCCAATGATCAAGGACGTACACTGTGGGCAATGAGATGACATGGGCAGAGTCCACCACCATCTTAGAGAAGGGCATTGCAGTGATTGACTTGCTTTGGGGGCGTCATAGTGTCTATAAAAGCCCTGACCGCCGACCTCCATTTTACTTCTGCCGATCTTAACAGTAAGGAGAGCTTGCTTGATGTTTATCAGTAGGGAGAGAGTTAGGGCTGCTGGTGCTGATAGCAATTGTGCTGTCCAGTTAGTGTGCAGTGACAGGGAGGATTTTCTTGTGTGCAGCAGCGCTGATTATTAGGCTGTCTGATAGCTGTATTGCTGTGTGTACACTGCTGTGTAGACTGCTTTTTACACAGCACTAACACTTTTATTCTTTTTTTCTGCACAGTTACCGAGCGTTCATTTTTTCCCACACTGTATAGAGCTGTACGCTCCTCACACACTACCGTGTACCGGCTGGTATCACGGACAAATACATGCTGACTATCTGTGTGTGACTCCGGAAATATATACGGAGATTTAAATTTTCCCAGACACTGTATACAGCTGTCCACTTCTGATACAGTACTGTATTTCTGCAGTTTTTATTATGGTCAAATCCATACTGAGTGAGCGTCTGTGTGTGACTCCGGAAATATATACTGAGATTTAATTTTTCCCCAACACCGTATACAGCTGTACTTTTCTTATACAGCACCGTTTTTCTGCTTTTTGTATTCTGGTCAAATCCATACTGAGTGAGCGTCTGTGTGTGACTCCGGAAATATATACGGAGTTTAAATTTTTCCCTACACCGTATACAGCTGTAAGCTCCTCATACAGTACTCTGCTGGTATTTTTTGTACATTTTCCCAAACATGAGGAAGTATGGTGGAAGAGGCCGCGGACGTGGGCGGGGTGGGCAGCTGGTACTGATGGTGGTGGTGGTTACATTTGCTGGTAGAGCCAAAAGCACAATAGCACCTAAGGCAGGAGGTGTTGAGCCTGCATCATCATCTGGCTCCAGAAGGCCTGGAAGGCTCCTTTTTCTGGGAGTAGGTAAACCGCTTTAAAGCCAGAGCATCAGGAACAGGTTTTGGCTTACATTGCCGAAACTGCCTCCAGCTCTATCGCCTCCTCTTCTGAAATTTCAAAAAATGCAAGCTCTGAGTCGTCAGTGCAGGCTCCTGGTCAGGAACAACACCTTTCCTTGTATCCTTCACCCCCACAAAAATTGAAGGATGCGGCAGGCCACACTTCAGATTACTCCCTGGAGCTCTTTTCAGATACCATGCCTGGGTTATCAAGTAAATCCTGAATTCCCCAGTCCAAGATGAATATGACATGAAGTGCACTGATGCACAGCTACTGCTATGTGATTCTGCTGGTGCACTCACCCAGAGCACTACATTACCCTCGCAGTCTACTCAGCCAGACTCTGACCCTGATGAAACTCAGGTGCCTCTTCCCGCATACTATACCACCTTACACGGTGACACAGAGGAAGCTGCAGATGAAATTGAAGAGGAGGTGATGGATGACCCAGTTGTTGACCCGGATTGGCATCCATTGGGGGAAGAGGGTGCCACTGGCAATAGCTGAGAAGAGGAGGAGGATCCACAGCAGGCATGGACATCGCAGCTGCGGTTATCTGGCAGGCCCGTAGCAGTCCAAACACGTGTTAAAAAAACAAAAAGAGTTGCAGGACAGCTTGGTCAGACGGTCAAATTAGCACAGCATGCAAGCCCTGAAAATTTATCCCATAGTAGGAAGAGTTCAGTGTGGCACTTTTTTGTCCAAAATCCTATTGATGAGGCAAAGGTTATCTGTAAGAAGTGCGGAAGGACCTTTAGCCGAGGGAAAAATCTACGAAATTTGAATACCAGTTGCATGCTTAGATATTTAAACACCATGCACTTGCAAGCGTGGACGGACTACAAAACCTCAGGTAGCACACGTGCACCTGCTCCGACTGAAGGTAGCCAGCAATGCTACATCGCTCCCCCCCACTGTAAGCCCACCGGTTAGCACACCACCAGCAAGAAATGTTGAGGTGTCGTCGCAAGACCAAAGCAGTCAGGGAATCACAAAGTTTTTCCAACGAAAGACTGAATGTAGGCCATACCACCACCACTACCATCACCATCACCAACCCCCCTCTCAGTCCGCCATGTCCACCGCTAATTCCCCCATATGCAGCTCTCAAGTCCAGCTCACCCTAGCAGACACTCTGAGTAGAACAAGAAAGTACTCATCCTCTCATTTGCGTACACTGATTTTGAACGCTTACATTGCAAAACTGATCTCATTAGAGATGATGCCCTTTCGTTTGGTTGAAAGCACAGCGTTCCGAGAGCTCATGGCCTACGTTGTCCCACGCTTTGACCTACCCAGTCGGCACTTCTTTTCTAGAAAAGCCATCCCTGCCCTCCACCTACATGTGAAAGACCGCATTGTCCATGCACTCAAACAATCAGTGAGTGGAGAGGTGCACCTCACAACAGATGCACGAGCACTCCTTCTGCAGCTGCCAGTGTTGCACACGAGGTGTCCCAAAATCAAACAGCTAGTGGTAAGTGTCAGCAGGCTGTTATAAAGATGATGTCTTTGGGTGACAACAGACACACTGTGGAGGTACTGGCCAACTATTTGCAGCGAGAAACTGAGTCATGGCTGGGCAGTCTACATTTTGAGCCAGGCGAGGTAGTCAGTGATAACGGCCATAATTTTGAGGCGGCCATAGCCCTTGCAAAACTCAGACACATACCTTGCCTGGCTCACACCTTGAACCTGGTGGTGCAGTGCTTCATAAATATTTATCTGGAGTTACCAGCCCTGCTCCACAAAGTGCAAACACTGTGCTCGCACATATGTCTCTCGCCCATAGACTCCAGTTGTAAGCAGAGACTGCAGCAATTCTCCACTTCCCCAAGCACCGCCGAATCATAGATGTTGCAATAATGTGGAACTCCACAATGCACATGATTGAGAGGTTGTGCGACAAGAGGCAGGCTGTAATGCATTTGTGGAAGGATACACGGGCAGGCAGTTTGAGGGCAGACATGGAGTTGTGGGGTGTGCAGTGGTCAAAGCTGAAAGACCTTTGTAAAGTCCTTCAGTGTTTTAAGGAATGCACACCGCTGGTAAGCACAGACGACGCCATCATAAGCATGAGCATCACACTTATGCGTCTGCTCATGCAAACTTTGACGCACATTAAGGATCAAGCATCTGCAGCGGAGAAGGAGGAGGGAAGCCTTGATGACAGTCAGGCATTGTCTTCTCAGGGAACTGTCCTGGATGAAGTTGTGGAAGAAGAGGAAGAGGAGGATGAGGAGGATGAGGGGGATGATTATTTTGGGGAGGGTTTGTGCGTGACTGGAGGGATGTGGATTTGGCAGAAAGTGCTCCTCCACCCACCACTGACAGTGCATCATTGACACCTGGAACATTGGCTCGCATGTGTGATTATGTCTTGCGGATCCTAAAATGGGACCCCCGCATTGCCAAAATTATGAAGGATGACAACTACTGGTTGGCCAGCATCCTCGATCCACGCTATAAAGGCAAATTACAGAATATCATGCCACAGGAGAACCTAGAGCTAATATTGGCAAACAAACAAGCAACTCTGGTAAACCGTTTGTTAGAGGCATTCCCAGCACACAGCAGCGGTGCAGGTTCTACCACGAGCCGTACTGGGCAACATGGAAGAGGTGTTCGTGGTGCACACAGCCGAAGTGGCATTGGAAACGGGATTCATTACCATGTTGTGGACTGATTTCTCGAGTACCCCTCACACGACTGTTAATACTGAATCGATTGCAACAGACAGGAGACAGCAGTTGTCAACTATGGTTCAAAATTACCTCTCCTCCCCTATAGATGTTCTCCCTCACAGTTCATTCCCCTTTGACTACTAGGCCTGTAAACTGGACACCTGGCCTGAATTGGCAAATATGCCTTACAGGAGCTCGCTTGCCCTGCTGGTACTGTGCTATCAGAAAGAGTCTTCAGTGCTGCTGGATCAATCCTGACAGAAAGAAGGACCCGGCTGTTGACCCAAAATGTAGGTGATCTCACCTTCATTAAAATGAACCATGCCTGGGTTTCAAAGGATTTTGTACCACCTTCCCCTTTTGACACATAGGTTGCCAGCAAAATGGCTTGCTTCGTCCTCCTCTTCCTCCGACTTCTCTAATTCCTCCATTTGCAGCTGCTGAACGTCCAGCCTACACCTCGACATATTCCAGTTTTTTAACCTCCCTAACTGGGCTGTACCCCCCCAGGACCGGTGTCAGCACCAGGCGCACCCGGGCAATTTCTGGGGCCTTGAGCAGGTGGGGGGCCCACTCGCAGTCAGAGACACCAGCGTACTATGAGGGGCCCTGTGCCAGAGCCGGCGCCCATGAGTATGCCCCCCCTGCTTGCTCAGGGCCCCAGCACCTGCAATACTTTCCTCTCCTTGCTCCACCGCTGTGACGCTTTCCGCGTTTCCTGACATTCAGGTCAGAGAGCACTATGACGTCACGTCTGTGCGCCCTCTGCCTGAACAGTCACAGTGCAGAGAGCTGTAAGATGGCGACGCTGAGGAGTCCTGAGTAGAGCAGTGCCCAGCGAGAAGAAGTAGTTCATTTTTTTAATGTTTGGAGCAATATATGGGGAGCATTATACACTGGAGAATTATATATGGGGCCCATCATACACTGGAGCATTATAAATGGAGCCCATTATACACTGGAGCATCATATGGTGCCCATTATATATGGAGCATTATATATGGGGACCATTATATTTGGAGCATTATATGGGGCTCATCATACACTGGAGCATCATATATGGGGCCCACTATACACTGGAGCACCATATGGGGCCCATTATATAAGGAGCATTATATAGGCCCATCATACACTGAAGCATCATCCATGGGCTCATCATATACTGGAGCATGATATGGGGCCCATTATATATGGCGCATCATATGGGGTACATTATATATGGAGCATCACATGGAGCACATTATATATGGAGCATTATATATGGGGCCCATTATATTTGGAGCATTATATGGGGCTCATCATACACTGGAACATCATATATGGGGCCCATCATATACTAGAGCATCATATGGGGTCCATTATTTATGGGGCATCATATAGGGCCCTTTATATATGGAGCATACAGTGCCTACAAGTAGTATTCGACCCCCTGCAGATTTAGCTGGTTGACACATGCGGAATTAACTTGGCATTGTGACATTTGTACTGTAGATCAGCCTGGAAGTGGGAAATGCACTGCTGCAAAAAATTTTGTTTTAATTTTTTTTTTTTTTTTTAAAAACGTTAAAAGTTAATTCAGAGTGTCATTTATTAATCAACCCCTCAAACCACAAGAATTCTGTTTGGTCCCCCTAAAGTATTAAGAAGTAGTTCATGCACCAAGAATAATGAGCTTCACATGTGTGGATTAATTATCTCTTTTGCCAGCCTTTTCTGACTATTTAAGACCCTCCCCAAACTTGTGAACAGCACTCATACATGGTCAACATGGGAAAGACAAAGGAGCATTCCAAGGCCATCAGAGACAAGATCGTGGAGGGTCACAAGGCTGGCAAGGGGTACAAAACCCTTTCCAAGGAGTTGGCCCTACCTGTCTCCACTAGTGTTGAGCGATACTGCTCGATATCTAAAAATATCGGACCGGAATGGTATCGGCGATATCACTAAATATCGCCGATATCCGATTCCGATACCGGAAGTCCAATGTAAGTCTATGGGAACAAAATATCGCAACTAAAAAAAACCTTTATTTCCTTGTAAACACTAAATATACACACATAGAATACATATATATATATATATATATATATATATATATATATATTATACATGTCATTGTGACATATATATATACATATATGTATAGTTTATACACTTCTACATAGTAAAATATCCTCTGATTCAATTGCCGGGTAAAGCCGGCTTCTGTGAAAAGACAGAAGCACCCGACATGAAATGACACTTGGTGTACATAGGGTTAACCATGTCTTTTCATGTCGTTTGCAATCTGATTTGCACAAACAATTACATCAGTCTATGTGTGCAAAATTTCACACCTGTAGGGGTTAATTAAAGGTGTAAATTCGTTGTAAAAATAACAGACTTTTTTGCTACGAATTTACACCTTTAATTAACCCCTACAGGTGTGAAATTTTGCACACTTAAGGGTATGCCACACTGAACAATATCGCTAACGGGATCGCTAAAAAACGTCACTATTTAGCGATCCCGTTAGCGATGTTGTTCAGTGCGGCAGCTGCCAGCGACGAGCTTCCTGCTGTGATCTCGCTCGTCGCTGGAATCGCTCCGGACCCTATTTTATCGTCGGCGCTCCCGCTGGGTAAGTATATATCGCTAGTGTGGCACCTTTTCTTAGCGATTTAGCGGTACTTTTGTACCGCTAAAGTCGTTAAGAAGATCGCTAACGGCGATAGCGTCGTTAACTATATCGATAAATGTGGCCGCACTTAGCGATATAGAAACAATCCCGCTAGCGATCGCATTAGTATGCGTCGTTATTGTGATCGCTAGCGGGATTGTTTAGTGTGGCAGTACCTTTACACTCATGTAATTGTTTGTGCAAATCAGATATCAAACTACATGAAAAGACATGGTTAACTCTATGTAAACCAAGTGTCATTTCATGTCGGGTTCTGCATTTTCACAAAAGCCGGCAATTGAATTAGCGGCTATTATACTATGTAGAAGTGTATGAACTATAAATATAAATATATATATATATATGTGTCACAAATTTAATGACATGTATATATATATATATGAGGTGTAAAATTGCTGAAAAAAAATGCGTGGGCTCCCGCCCTATTTTCGCAACCAGACAGACAAAGCCAGTGAGTGGGGGCAGATAATAATAGCCCAGAGAGGGACCATTATTTTTGGCCCCCCCCGGCTACTAACATCTGCCCCCAGACACCCCAGAAAGGGCAAATCTCTAATTAGATTTGCCCTTTCTGGCACTTTGCCCGTCTATTCCCATTGCCCTGTAGCGGTGGCGAATGGGTTAATAAGGGGTTAAAATGACCTTGCAATTGAAAGGTCACTTTAAGCCAGGTTAATAATTGAGAGCTGTCAATTAGACAACTATCAATTATTAATCCTATTGTATGAAAGAAAAATCAAACACACACACTTTAATAAAAAAGAAGTTTAATGAAATAATCACACAGTTTTTGACCATATTTTATTTTCCTGCTAAAACCATTTCCTGTAATAAAAATAAAATAATAAAGCAAAATTATTCTTACCAATCCGATGTACAGTCAGGTCCCACGGTGTAATCCTTCAGAAAGGGTTAATGTTTACTGCAGGGACCGCAGCTAATGCTGCAGCCTCACAGTAAACCCCCAAATGAATGAGTTCCTCTCCTGGCTGACAGGAGAGGAAGTGGAAAGCTTAATTGATTGCTTTCCACTTTCACTTCAGGTCAGCCATGGACACAATCAGTGACGTCAGAGGGAACTGGTTAACAAAAATAGGGGATCCCCTCGAAAAAAATTGGCGTGGGGTCCCCCCTATTTTTGTTAACCAGCCAGATGAAGCAGACCGCTGAGGCCTGGATTTTCAGGCTGTTAAGGACCAAGATCCATGGACCTTGCCAGCCTGATATACCAGGCACAGCAGTCTGCATATCTTGGCTGATTAACAAAAATAGGGATCCCCTCGAAAAAAATTGGCGTGGGGTCCCCCTATTTTGTTAACCAGCCAGTTTGAAGCAGACCACTGAGGCTGGTTTTCAGGCTGGTAGGATCCAATATCCATGGACCTTGCAAGCCTGATAATACCAGCCAGCAGTCTGCTTAGCTTGGCTGGTTAACAAAATAGGGGATCCCCTTGAAAAAAAAACGGCATAGGGGTCCCCCTATTTTTGTTAACCAGCCAAGTAAAATGCAGACTGCTGCGGCCTGGTATTAAAAGACTGTCAAGGCCCATGGATTTTGGCCCTCAACAGCCTGATAATACCAGCCTACAGCAGCCCCACATTTGGCGCATCAAAAGATGTGCCAATTGTGGCACTTTACCCGGCTCTTCCCACTTGCCCTGTAGCGGTGGCAAGCGGGGTAATAAGGGGTTAATGTCACCGTTGATTGCACGGTGACAATAAGCCCGGTTAATAATGGAGAGGCGTCAATAAGACACCGATCCATTATTAATCCCAAAGTTATTAAATGCATAAAAAAAAGACAAAGCAAGAAAAAAGTATTTTAATGAAATAAAAGAGACAACACAGTTTTCATTTCTTTTATTGTACACTCATTCCTGCGACGCCATCGATCTCCTGTAAAAAAAGAAAAAAAACAAACCAACAGTATACCACCTGTCCGACGCAGTCCATAGTAACGACTGTCCACGGCGATCCAGCCCTGCTACATCGCAATGACAGGCAGAGCCTGTCATCGCGACGCAGCACAGCTGATTACCTGCTTCCCCGGCGGTGACGTCATCGGACTGACTGCTTTACGGCCGGGATTACCCAGCAGTCACTGCAGTTATCGCGAGAAACTGCATGTGACCGCCGGGGAAAGATGATGGCGGCCATGAAGCAGTCCAGGCCGTGACCGCCGGAGATCTTCTGCCAGGTAAGTGCCGCTGACTCCTGACAGACCCGACCGACGGACACTGACAGTGACAGACCCGACCGACGGACACAGACAGTGACAGTGACAAATCCGATTCCGGTATTCGATATGACGAAAATATCGGTATTCGGAATCGAAAGGCCGGTACAGCTAATATCGGCCGATACCCGATATTTGCAGTATCGTATCGCTCAACACTAGTCTCCACTGTTGGGAGCATCATCTGTAAGTGGAAGGCTTATGGAACTACTGTTAGCCTTCCACGGCCTGGACAGCCTTTGAAAGTTTCCTCCCGTGCCGAGGCCAGGCTTGTCCGAAGAGTCAAGGCTAACCCAAGGACAACAAGGAAGGAGCTCCGGGAAGATCTCATGGCAGTGGGGACATTGGTTTCAGTCAATACCATAAGTAACGTACTCCACCACAATGGTCTCCGTTCCTGACGAGCCCGTAAGGTACCTTTACTTTCAAAGCGTCATGTCAAGGCTCGTCTACAGTTTTCTATGATCACTTGGAGGACTCTGAGACAGACTGGTTCAAGGTTCTATGGTCTGATGAGACCAAGATCGAGATCTTTGGTGCCAACCACACACGTGACGTTTGGAGACTGGATGGCACTGCATACGACCCCAAGAATACCATCCCTACAGTCAAGCATGGTGGTGGCAGCATCATGCTGTGGGGCTGTTTCTCAGCCAAGGGGCCTGGCCATCTGATCCGCATCCATGGGAGGATGGATAGCACGGCCTACCTGGAGATTTTGGCCAAGAACCTCCGCTCCTCCATCAAGGATCTTAAGATGGGTCGTAATTTCATCTTCCAACAAGACAACGACCCAAAGCACACAGCCAAGAAAACCAAGGCCTGGTTCAAGAGGGAAAAAGTCAAGGTGTTGGAGTGGCCTAGTCAATCTCCTGACCTTAACCCAATTGAAAACTTGTGGAAGGAGCTCAAGATTAAAGTCCACATGAGACACCCAAAGAACCTAGATAACTTGGAGAAGATCTGCATGGAGGAGTGGGCCAAGATAACTCCACAGACCTGTGCCGGCCTGATCAGGTCTTATAAAAGACGATTATTAGCTGTAATTGCAAACAAGGGTTATTCCACAAAATATTAAACATAGGGGTTGTTTAATAATTGACCCACACTTTTATGTTTAAAATGTATTAAAATTCAACTGAGCAACATAACTTTTTGTTTTGTAAGATTTATGCTTCTGTTAATAAATCCTACTCTTGTTTGCAGTTTGAAGGCTCTAACTTATTTTCATCTTATCAAACCAGCTAAATCTGCAGGGGGTTGAATACTACTTGTAGGCACTGTATATGGGGCCTATTCTGTATAGAGCATTATATGGAGCCCATTCTGAATGGAGCAATTTATGGGGCCCATCATATACTGTATGGAGCTTTATAAGTGACTCATTATACTGTATGGAGCAATATGTTGGGCTCATTACTCTATGGGGACCGTCCTATACTGTATGGCACATTATATGGGAACCATCATATACTGGAGCATTATGTGGAGCTCATCATATACTGTATGGAGCATTATATGGGATCAATTATGTATGGAGTAATATATGGGGCTCATTATTCTGTATGGCACCCCTATGTGGTGCACATAATACTGTATGGAGGACTATACTGTCCTGTTTTTGAGCTATTGTAGAATTTACAATAGATATCACTCATGTAATGTAAGAAGTGAAGCATTTGGCATTGTATTATACCTATATTTCTCTGCCGTATCGGAGCATCATGAATTATGGTATGTGTTAAAGGGGCCTACTGAGACTCTTTCGCCCGGGGCTCCACGAAAACCTGGAGCCAGCCCTGCCCCCCAACTTTAGCCAAATAACCCCTAGTTTTCAATGCATTACTATTATTATAAAGTAAATTAAGGTTGACAAGCTTAAGTAATAAGAATTGATGTCGTTGGCATTGAAATGGGCACTGTAGGTGTGTTTACTGTCCTCCACTCCCTGACGACTTTTCTTCCCCATTGACTTGCATTGGGGTCGTGTCGAGTTTCAGTCGGAACTTCGACTTTTTCCGATAGTCGGCCGATTTGTTCGACTCGACTTGATAAAGTCGGATCGTCCGAAACCCGACTCGACCCTCCCGGAGGCAAAGTCGCTCATCTCTTCTGTTAACAATAATTAAACCCTCACAAAAAAATCCTGCTCGTGACAACTTAAAATCTACAAATGAGGTGTGGGAGATAAAAACTACAAGGGTGTATTTACAATAATGTATTAACAATTATATTACTGAGTTTAGTCGAAAGTCGAGGAGGCCTGAGGACAAGTAGGAGGAGGAGAGCATGGTCAGTCATCCTCTTGGTGAGGACACAGAAGTATTGACTGTTAGCAGTCTTGCACGCATGGCTGAGTTTATGTTCCGCTGCCTTTCCAGTCACACTCATGTTCTGAAAATTTTGGGTGATGGGCAATACTGATTGGTTACACTTCTAGACCCACGCTGGCAGGAGAACTTTCTATCTCTTATTCCAGAGGCAGACAGGTGTACTAAAATGTTGGAGGACAAGAGTGCCCTTCTTGTGGAATTATTAAAAAAAAATCCCATTTGAAAACAGTGGCAGCAGAGGTCACAGTTTGTTGGCCAAGCAAGGAGTACAGGTGTGAGAGACACAACTCCAATCCAGCAGAGGCAGTGGAACACTGGCAAAGTTTGGGGAGAGTTTTCTCAGACCCTGCCATCGCCCTGGCCCTGAGGCACGGTGGACTCACACAAGGAGGGGAATGTTTGTGAAAATGCTGAGGAAGGAACTTTCTGACCATACCAATGTCCTCTGTCATTCTTCTATGCCTTATAATTATTGGTTATCCACGCTGAACAGGTGGCATGACCTGGCTCTCTGCACTGCGCACGTGCGCTGTACTTACGGTCAAGGAGCGCATGGCGCCTCATTTTCTGGCGGTCTTTGGTCACACAGCGCCTCGCTAAATGGCAGTACCACTTCTAGTGGGGGAGCCAAAGGGAACAGTCCTTTGCAGCACCAGTGCTCTAAAGACAGAGCCTCCTATGCACAGCTTGTCCACGCCAAAAATCTATGCTGTCATGCCCGCTTTGCATTAAGCTGACCCCTTGCCTGTAGGTCACTGGATCTGTCTGTCTGCTGCAGTTCACCGCAGCATCGGCACTTTGGATGCGTAGTGCACTGCCCCCCTTCATGCTCACACGCTCACAGCTGGAGACTCACGCATGCTTTTGCTTTCTTTCGCACACCTTCGGCACAGGTTCCCTGTCTAAACACGCCCCTCTTCATGGGTAATGGAACCTGTCCATTCCCCTTTTCCTTCCCCGGGAAACAGGGGACGCACCCTTGACAGTTCCGGACCCGGCGCAGCACAGGTACCGGCAGTCATCCTGAATATGTACATATCTGGCCAATCAGTTCTTTAATGCAAGCATCATAGAAGGCATGTTCTTGCAAGTTTCCCGAGAAAATGTGTACATTACATCCAGAACAGTGTCACTTTGAAGGACTTTGTGGCTCATATCAATCCACAACATGACACTAGTAGTCTCATACTTCTAATTTTTAGTGGAAAATCATTTCCCCAGTGATAGTTTGTGCATGTTCTGACTTATGTAACATCATTTGGGTGATAATAATTATTCATACCTATTTGCTTCAGCAATATATTCATGTTTTTCTTTAAGGCTTCAGGAATATAATTAAGACAAAGCGTCATATACAACACAATACACTGTGTTCCAAATTATTATGCAAAAATTGTTTAGGAGTGATAAGGTAAGAATTTTTTTGTTTGTCAGTTAAACTCATTGATGGTGATGTGTGTCAGGGCTCTTTATATCACTGTAAGCAATTGCAGACACCTGTGCTAATTAGTTTGGCTGGTGTGTCCAATGAAAGGCAAGACTACTTAAGAAGGCTGTCCCACATTATTAAGCAGCCTACATTTTCTGCCAAAATGGGAAAGAAAAAGGATGTGTCGGCTGCTGAGAAGCAACAAATTGTGGAGTGTTTAGGTCAAGGCATGACTACAATCAACATTGCCAAGACACTTCATCGTGATCATCGCACAATCAAGAAGTATGTAGATGATTCACAGTACACATGTGTGTGTGCTGATAAGGGAAAATTGAGGACTCTTTCCTACAGGCAATTACATCAGGTTAAAAGAGCAGCGGCAAAAAAGCCTTGTCATAGCAGCAGACAAGTTTTTGAAGCTGCTGGTGCCTCCAACGTCCCCCGAACAACAAGATGCAGGGTCCTTCAGAGGTTTGCAGCTGTGCGTAAGCCATCCAGTCAACCTCCTCTATCCACTGCACACAAGCAGAAATGGCTCCAGTGGGCCAAACAATACATGAAGACTGACTTCAAAACTGTTTTGTGCACCGATGAGTGCCGTGCAACGCTCGATGGTCCAGATGGATGGAGTGGAGGATGGCTGGTTGATGGACACCCCATGCAAACACGGCTACGGCGCCAACAAGGAGGAGGTGGAGTAATGTTTTGGGCTGGAATCATGGGGAGAGAGACTGTCGGCCCCTTTAGGATCCCTGAAGGGGTAAAGATGAACTCCATAGTCTATGTTGAGTTTCTCAAACAGCACTTCCTGCCATGGTTCAAGAAGAAGAACCGTTCATTCCGCAGCAAGATCATTTTCATGCATGATAATGCACCGTCTCATGCTGCACAAAACAAATCTGCGTCTCTGGCTGCTATGGGCATAAAAGGGGACAAACTTATGATGTAGCCCCATGCTCCCCTGACCTTAACCCCATTGAGAACCTCTGGAGCATCATCAAAAAGAGTGTCTATGATGGCGGAAGGCACTTCACATCTAAGCAACAGCTCTGGGAGGGTTTTCTGTCCTCATGCAAAACAATTGAAGCAGAAACCATCCAAAACCTGACAAATTAAATGGACAAGAGAGTTCAGAAGCTCCTTTAGAACAAGTGGTCCTATGTGCAAATGTAACATCACCTAGAATAAAGTTTTGAGTTGAAAACTGTTTGATTTCAGTTTGTAATAACCTGCTAATGCTTATAATTTCAAAAATGACCATTTTTTTGTTCTTTATTAAAATGAAAAGGTTGAAAACTCTGCTGTGCATAATAATTTGGAACATGCATTTTGAGTGCAGTTTGAGTGTTTTATTTTTAAAAAAATATACTGTTATCGTAGGCAGTTTGTACAAAAACCTTTCAATTGTACTCTAATAGTTATTGACTGGAAAATTACAATGACTGCAATTCATATAGGTAATTTGGGAAAATCTCAGAAAATATTATTTGCATAATAATTTGGAACACAGTGTAAATGTAATAGTACCGAAGCAAAATTGCTTCATCCCAAATCTGGCCCAATGGCCCATAAGTAATGGATGAAATACTCCAAAGAGTTAATAATACACACCAAAAAAAGGGAGTATGAACAACATCGTTTATAAAATTACAAAAAACTTTATTAATAGACAACAATTGCCAATAATAATGGCCCAAAATACAGGGATGAAATGGAGGAACAAACTGCAGGTACAAATGCAGGGGTTGCACAGACAATTAGTAACCAGGGTAAATCAGAATATTCTAATTAACACTTACACAGTGTAAGTAAATGGTGCATATCACAAAATATTCATAAAATATCAGGACCCATAAGACCACCAATAGTCATAGTATAGTATAATATACATCATATAGAGAATCAATAATTCTTACCCATATCAGAAGGTCCAGTCTGTGCGCCCCCAGCAACCCCCTGACGCGCGTTTCGCGGCAGTGCTTTCTCAAAAGGGGACATTGAATGTCATAACCCCAGGGTTTATATATACCAGCCATAATCCAAATAATGCCGGTGTGTAGCGGCGCACATGCATCTGACGTCACACGCCAAAAAAGTACCGCCTCCTTCCCCCTGGCCGTCGCTGCTCCACGCGCATATGGGCGAAATATCGCCTCGTGACGTTATCAGTATGTACCTGCAGCATAATCGACGGCCATAAAGAAGATAGAGGAGGCGCGTGAGTACGGCGCATGCGCGCACCACAGCAGCCATCTTTTTGGAGACCAAGAGGGTGGACATTTTGGGAGGGAATAAAAGAAAATAATAATAAATATAAAGTGAATATGAAGTGGCAGGTGAAAAGACCAATATGAATATAAGACAAACAATAAATTGGGATGCATAATTATATGATTAAGATCACAAATACTATGAATAAGAAAAATACTTGTATATAATATAAAGTGACAGTGCGCAAATAATATTATACAATGAATATAGACAACAATATATACAACAATATTATTGTATTCTTGATCTTGAGTGGTGAAAACAACGATTTTCAAGTCCCAAATGTCCAACCAAAGTGAATCTCATATCGATCACATGGGAAGCAGCATTCTATAGAAAATCTCCAAAGTTCAACACACCAACAATAATAAACTATATAAAGAAACTGAAGAAATGACACACATTAGAATATAAAATATTAAAAACGAGGTAGGTGAATTCACATATTATCAGGACAAAAACACCTATTATGCATGGCGTACGAGACTGTGTTGGACATTCCATATGTGCATATGCAGAAAAACATCACATATTATAGAAACGGCACAAATGTCAATTTTTCATTTAAACCCCTGGGTGCGACTGTGTCAAGGGTGACGATCCATCTACACTCACGTTGAGCCAAAAGGCAATTCAAATTGCCACCCCTGACACCTCCAAGAACTCTATCAATACCCCTAATTTTGAGTCCACTGGGATCAGATTTGTGGCATAGACGAAAATGTCGCGGTAACGTCTTCAAAGTCGAGATATCTACAACCTCTCTGGCAGCTGCAATGTCACGTACGTGCTCGCGTGTCCTAATTTTAAGTTCCCTAGATGTGAGACCCACATATATAAGGGGGCAGGGACACGTGGCATAGTAAATTACGTGTATAGTATTACATGAGATATACTCACGAATCGTGTACTGTCTGCTCCCATCAGATTTTTTGAAGGTCCCACATCTGAGAATATTAGGGCACGCGACACACGAACCGCATGGGAAACAACCCACACATGGATTTGACTTTTGGAAAAAAGGTTGAGGTTTTGCCACATAGTGGCTCTTCACCAAATGATCTCTGAGATTCATATCTCTCCGTTGCGTCAATGCTGGACATTGGGATAGATTAGCTGCCAAGACAGCATCCGTCCGTAAAACGGACCAATGTTTGTTCAATATGTCTCGAATCTGACCCCAGCGACAATTAGATGTGGAGATAAACCTTAACTCATTAGAATTTTTCTAATTCTTTCTTCCTGCTGTTGCCAGGAGATCCTCTCTCTTAGTCCGTTTGGCACGTCTATACCCCGCCTTGATGGAACGGTTACTATAACCCCTTTCTCTGAAACACTCAGCAAGGATGATGGACTGTCGCTCGAAGCGGGTCATGGTCGAGCATGTCCGTCTGTTTCTCAAAAATTGTCCAACTGGGATGGCCTTAATGACAGATGAATTATGCGCAGAGGAGGCGTGCAAAAGAGAATTAACTGCCGTCTCTTTCCGGTACAAGTCAGTTTCAATAGAGCCATCCTCCGCCACGCATAGTGTCACATCCAAAAAATCAATAAATTTAGCATGAAATTTAAAAGTAAACTTAAGATTAAAGGAGTTCACATTGATATGCTGCATAAATTGTGAAAGGCTAGCCTCACTACCCTTCCAGATCATAAGTACATCGTCAATGTACCGAAACTATCCTACCACTGGGTCCGCGGCGTGCGCCCCGTCACCAAAGAAAACCTGCCTCTCCCAAAAGCCAAGAAACAGGTTTGCATATGATGGAGCGCACGCCGCGCCCATGGCAGTCCCCTGTGTCTGCAAATAAAATTTGTCTTTAAAGACAAAAAAAATTTTTGTCAAAACAAATTCCAACAAATCCAAAATAAACTCAAAAAAATGGCCATCCCAGTTGGCAGCTTCAAGAAAGAAACGAACAGCTCGAAGTCCATCACCATGTCTGATCCTCCATTTCATCCCTATATTTTGGGCCATTATTATTGGCAATTGTTGTCTATTAATAAAGTTTTTTGTAATTTTATAAACGATGTTGTTCATACTTCGGAATATAATGTTGTAAAAGTGAAAACAAGTTGGTGAAATGTGTTTAAACTCAAATGTGACAATATTTGTCATCTTTAATATTTCTCCATTCCGTGTGCGTCTAACCAACCTCATTGATCATATTGATTTTGTTTGGCAAGAAACCAACAGCTTCATCAATACCACGTGCTATTCAAATTAATTCATCATGCTTGTAAAGTAGAGGTGAGATTACGGATCTAGATAACATCTCGGGACTGTAGGCAACATGACACTGTGGCACGACCCACTGGGGTTTAGCTAACAATTTCACATACTTAGTGCAACAGAGTTGTCAGAAAAACAAGATTTTGATTCAATAACATGTTGGATGGATTGTCAAGTTGAAACACCCATATAGTATTATTATAATTATTATTTAGTTATATAGCGCCATTTATTCCATGGTGCTGTACATGAGAAAGGGTTACATACAAAGTAATAGATATCATTTACAGTTAACAAATATAAAATGACAGACTGCTACAGAGAGGAGAGGACCTTGTCCTTGCGGACTTACATTCTGTGAGATTATGGGGAAGAGACAGAAGTTCGGGGGTGCGACACCTCGGTTGGTAGAGAGGCGGCATCTCGGGTGGTGGAGTACAAGTTACACCTACGACCACCACGCTCTCTAATTGACACCTCTTGAAATGCATCCAAATGTCACAATCTCGCTTCTGTTACAGAAAATGCAGGGGCTCCTTTTTGACATCATCGTCCGACAAGTTAAGTATTAGTAGGTGATGGCTTGTCAGAATCCAGGCCAGGAACACCAGGCTTCAGTAGTTCAGAGTCCTGGCCCTGTGTTCTTCCAGGTGCTCTTCGTCCGGCTCTTCCATTTATGATTTCATCTTAAACATTTTGCCTTCGTAATCCAGAGACAGAGTACAACACCACCCAAGCATTCACCCTCTGCTCCTCAGACATTCTATCTGCGCAATGACAGACTATAGGCAGAAGATGATGATGGTGGTAGTAGTTGGAGCATTTAAAACAGTCATGAAGCAGCCATAACAACTTGAAAAAAAAGTATTTTTACCAAGATATCACACTGTTCAATATTTGGGCTGTATTTTTACACAAAAATAGTGTAGAGAACTAGTGTAACAGACAGCAAATACAGTGGAATGTAGGCCTGAATAGCCACAATTTAGGGTCCACAAATACATCAGACGTCTGACAGCGATACCACAATGTTCAATATGTGGCCTGAATTTTTTAATTTTTGAAAAAATCTTTAAATAAATAACATACTCGGGAAGACCTAACAGTTGGACTGGCAACTTCCATCATGTTGGTGGTACGGGGAACAGTCGCCCGCCTTCTCTCTGCAACCACCACACGGCTTGTTCCTGCCTGAAGGGGTGCTATGCCTCCCTCCCCCTGTGTGCTGCTGTCCTCACTCTGCATGTCCTCCTGCCAGGTTGGGTCAGTTACTATATCATCCACCACCTCATCTTCCACTTCCGCACCCTGGTCCTACTACTGACTTTCCGGAAAATGTGTCTCATTATTGTTCATTCTTTGGACCGTGGCTGCTCAAATATTTGGCCATCGCTACATGGAATCTCATCTTGCCCGGCTTCAAGTGGACTGGGTGAGAGGCCCGAATATATAAATGGAAAAGTGAACAGCTCTTCGGAGTATCCAAGTGTGGGATCAGTTGTCTCATGGCACTCAGCATGGTGGGAGGAAGGAGGATCAGGGTAAGGAATATGCAGGCCAGATTCACGGCTACTCAGACTTGACCATGTGTAAGACAGGGTGCTGGTGGTGGTGCCCATGTAATTGGAATAATTTTCCGTTATGCAACAAACAACCTTTTCACACTGCTCTGGCTTCAATTGTGCTGTCTTGCTGTGTTCACTTAGGACTTCGAACACTAAGGTCCAACGAGAAGATGTTGGTGTTTTTGTTGGCCCAATTTCAGCTTGCCCATGGCCTCTGCCGCGGCATGCACCATGACCATCATGGCCACTTCCCCGGCCCTTGCCACGTGCCTTGCCCATTGTAAATGGACTCGAATATTATACACGTTCACTACAAGTGGCTAAATTGGGAGAAAACTTGTATGTGATAAGTGTGCGGGAAAACCATATGAAAAATATGTGGACTATAGTTACAAATGTTTTTTTGCTTAGCCAGTCATTGCCACAAAGTACCTTAACAGACAGCAAAACCACTAGAATAGGTAGGCCTACAAAGCCCAAATTTGTAGCTCACGGATGTATGATGTGTGTCACAGATAGACCACACTGTAAAATATGTGGGCTGTTTTATTTAAAAAAGCAACATAGTGCTGTAATAACTAGAGTGAGAGACATCAGGAAAAATTGAATACCGGCCTAAAAGGCCCAAACTTAGAGCACGCAGATATCTGAGATGCCACAGAGATACCACATTGTAAAATATGTTGGCTGTTTTATTTTAAAAAACTGTATATAACTTGAGTAACAGATAGGAAAGCACAGGACTACCGGCATAAAATGCATCAATTTGGAGCACGGATGTATGAGAAGTGTCACAGATATACCACACTGTAAAATATCTGCCCTGTTTTTTTAACAAATCAACATAGTGCTGTATATAACTAGAGTAGTGCTAGACAGCAGGAAAAATTGAATACCGGCCTAAAAGGCACAAACTTAGAGCACACAGATATATGAGATGGCATGGAGATACCACACTGACAATTCTGTGGCCTGTATTATTTGCTTTTTTATTCTAAATAGTGCTGTATATAACTCGAGTGACACCCAGGCGAAAAAAAGAAAACTGGCGTAAACTGGCCATACCTTGAGCACACATGATTATGAGCTGGCACGGAGATACCACACCGAAACATGTGTGGCCTGTTTTATAAGTACAGTCACACCCAGGTCAAAAAAAGAAAAGTGGCGTACACTGGCCAAACTTTCAGCACCCACACATATGAGCTGGCACAGAGATACCACACCGAAACATGTGTGGCCGTTTTTTTTTTCTTTTTTGGCTAAATACTGGTGTATATAAGTACACTCACACCCAGGCCAAAAAAAAGAAAAGTGGCATACACTGGCCAAACTTTCAGCACGCACAGATATTAGCTGGCACGGAGATACCACACCAAAACATGTGTGGCCTGTTTTTTTTTTTGGGCTAAATACTGGTATATATAAGTACAGTCTCACCCAGGACAAAAAAATAAAACTGGCATACACTGGTCAAACTTTCAGCCCGCACAGACATGAGTTGACATGGAGATACCACACCGAAACATGTGTGGCTTGTTTTTTTTTGGATAAATACTGGTGTACATAAGTACAGTTACACCAACGTCAAAAAAAATAAAACTGGCGTACACTGGCCAATAGTGTTGAGCATTCCGATACCGCAAGTATCGGGTATCGGCCGATATTCGCGTTATCGGAATTCCGATACTTAATTCCGATACTTTTTCAATATCGTATACCGGAATCGGAAGTTCCCATAATTCTTTGAGAGGCAATGTGATTTTAGTCAGCCAATGAGGAATCCTACGAAGTGTGGGCACATCCTGTAATGCTGCGGTCATCTTAACTAATGGCATGGCTGTGATTGGCTGCTGAAATGATGTCAGAATGCACTATAAAAGGCGCCGCCGCCATTTTAGCGTCACTGTGCTGTGAATTCAGATAGGGACAGAACGCTACTCTGCTGACTCTGAGGGACAGTTAGAGATTGCGATTTAGTGTACTGTGCTGTAGGCAGGCTATCACCAACCGCTGTGTAAAGCTTCCTTTTGCCTGCAGTGTTGTTTTAACAGCTCTGCAAGGTGTGTGTGAGTGCAGGTGACGCTGCAGTTTGCTCTGCATCCAACGCTGTCTGTAGGCATCTGCAGTGTCACTCACAGACTCTTTTTTTTTTTCTTTAGTGTAATTCTAGCTGCTCCATTCAATAGAAATTATAGTGTGATGCGCTTCCATCCGTATCCAATACATTGGTTGCAAACACTATAGAAGTAGACAAAGGAGTAGCCTTTCACAGATTGTGGACAGTTGTGTTTCAGTGTTCACTTCAGTCTGTGTTTTTTATTTTTTGAGTGCATATCACGCTCCAGTTACTTGTTCAAGCACTGCTGCTTGTACTCTGCTGAGCGTGTCTCAGTGCCTCATCCTTTTCATTTTTCTCCAATTGGTGCTTCTCCATTATATTTGAAAAAAATCTACTCTATTAGTGTGACGCGCTTCCATCCGTATCCAATACATTGGTTGCAAACACTATAGAAGTAGACAAAGGAGTAGCCTTTCCCAGATTGTGGACAGTTGTGTTTCAGTGTTCACTGCAGTCTGTGTTTTTTTTTTTTGAGTGCACATCACGCTCCAGTTACTTGTTCAAGCACTGCTGCTTGTACTCTGCTGAGCGTGTCTCAGTGGCTCATCCTTTTCATTTATCTCCAATTGGTTCTGCTACATTCCATTTAAAATAAATCTAATCTATTAGTGTGACGCGCTTCCATCCGTATACAATACATTGGTTGCAAACACTATAGAAGTAGACAAAGGAGTAGCCTTTCCCAGATTGTGGACAGTTGTGTTTCAGTGTTCACTGCAGTCTGTGTTTTTTTTTTTTTGAGTGCACATCACGCTCCAGTTACTTGTTCAAGCACTGCTGCTTGTACTCTGCTGAGCGTGTCTCAGTGGCTCATCCTTTTCATTTATCTCCAATTGGTTCTGCTACATTCCATTTAAAATAAATCTAATCTATTAGTGTGACGCGCTTCCATCCGTATACAATACATTGGTTGCAAACACTATAGAAGTAGACAAAGGAGTAGCCTTTCCCAGATTGTGGACAGTTGTGTTTCAGTGTTCACTGCAGTCTGTGTTTTTTTTTTTTTTGAGTGCACATCACGCTCCAGTTACTTGTTCAAGCACTGCTGCTTGTACTCTGCTGAGCGTGTCTCAGTGGCTCATCCTTTTCATTTATCTCCAATTGGTTCTGCTACATTCCATTTAAAATAAATCTAATCTATTAGTGTGACGCGCTTCCATCCGTATACAATACATTGGTTGAAAACACTATAGAAGTAGACAAAGGAGTAGCCTTTCCCAGATTGTGGACAGTTGTGTTTCAGTGTTCACTGCAGTCTGTGTTTTTTTTTTTTTGAGTGCACATCACGCTCCAGTTACTTGTTCAAGCACTGCTGCTTGTACTCTGCTGAGCGTGTCTCAGTGGCTCATCCTTTTCATTTATCTCCAATTGGTTCTGCTACATTCCATTTAAAATAAATCTAATCTATTAGTGTGAAGCGCTTCCATCCGTATCCAATACATTGGTTGCAAACACTATAGAAGTAGACAAAGGAGTAGCCTTTCCCAGATTGTGGACAGTTGTGTTTCAGTGTTCACTGCAGTCTGTGTTTTTTTTTTTTGAGTGCACATCACGCTCCAATTACTTGTTCAAGCACTGCTGCTTGTACTCTGCTGAGCGTGTCTCAGTGGCTCATCCTTTTCATTTATCTCCAATTGGTTCTGCTACATTCCATTTAAAATAAATCTAATCTATTAGTGTGACGCGCTTCCATCCGTATCCAATACATTGGTTGCAAACACTATAGAAGTAGACAAAGGAGTAGCCTTTCACAGATTGTGGACAGTTGTGTTTCAGTGTTCACTGCAGTCTGTGTTTTTTTTTTTTTGAGTGCACATCACGCTCCAGTTACTTGTTCAAGCACTGCTGCTTGTACTCTGCTGAGCGTGTCTCAGTGGCTCATCCTTTTCATTTATCTCCAATTGGTTCTGCTACATTCCATTTAAAATAAATCTAATCTATTAGTGTGACGCGCTTCCATCCGTATACAATACATTGGTTGCAAACACTATAGAAGTAGACAAAGGAGTAGCCTTTCACAGATTGTGAATAGTTGTGTTTCAGTGTTCACTGCAGTCTGTGAGGTATTTTTTTTTTTTTTTAAATGCAGATCACGCTCCATTTACTTCTTCAACCACCGCTGCGTGTACTCTGCTGAGTGTCTGTCACTGGCTCATCCTTGTCATTTTTCTAAAATTGGTGCTGCTTTATTCTATTTAAAATAATTCAAATCTATTACAGTGACGTGCTTCCATCCGTATACAATACATTGGTTGCAAACAATATAGAAGTACACAAATGGGCCTTTCACAGCTACTGAACATGGGTTTTAATTTTTAACTAAAATATGTATTTTTTCAAATGACACAAATATAAGTAATGTTGAAGAGGAATAGTCCTACATCCATTGTTTGCACAATATTACAGGTGTACATCATGTCCCTTAATCAACAATGTATTATTATATTTACTTGTATGCTTTTATTTAAAAGCCAAGAACACAGAAGGATAACCTTCGCACTGCAGCTGTTGTCAAAGTTCAACCCACATTATGCACTTCCAACATTGCAGCATTTGAGGCATGATGTGAGTTGGATTTGTCAAAGTTATGGAGTGAGAAGGTTCACCATCAGTACCCTATAGCATAAGTATGCTTTTGTGTTAGCATTTGTGTTAGACATGTGGATATCTGCCATAATATGTCACAATTATTTAGTTACAGATTTGTTACCAACACTAATCATTGAATGGTTTTAAATTTGACGTTTCACTTGTTTACAGCTTAGAAATAAGGGTGTAGCCTGATATCTATGTGTAGCACTAGCCACTTTAACATGTCATGTTTTTTTCAACATGTGTAGCTAGGTAGCAGTAATTTTTGCCAGACACACAGCAGGGGAACAGCAGGCGTTACTGAACCCCACAAACACATCATCGATTGTTTTGATCTGTGCATCCAACACTTCTGAGCCCAGGGTCAAGGAGGGTGTAGCCTGAGGCCTAGTATGAGATGTTTGAACTTTAATTTGAACTTTAATTTGGAGTTAGCAGCATTAATTTTTGTCAGACACGCAGCAGGGGAACAGCAGGCGTTACTGAACCCCACTATCACTATAGCTTGTGTATTGGTCTGTGGACACGACACTTCTGAGCAGCAACTGGCAGTGTTGTAGCCCAGGGAGTATAGCTCAGGTGGTAGAAAGATGAACATAACAGGAGACATGGAAAACGTTGCCAATCAGTTAGTTAATCTGAAACCGGACAGGCAAATTCAGGCGAGATCCATGCCTAGTTCATTTTCAGAAAAGTAAGCCGTTCTACATTATCGGAGGATAGTCGCATGCAACGGTCTGTTAGTACACCACCTGCAGCAGTAAAGACGCGCTCCGATAATACACTGGCAGCAGGGCAAGCCAGCACCTCCAATGCATACTGGCTAAGCTCTGGCCATGTATCCAGCTTAGAGACACAAAACTTGAATGGGGAAGAGCCATCTGGGAGTACACTGAGAGGGCAAGACATGTAGTCTGTCACCATCTTACGGAAATGTTGCCTCCTGCTGACTGGAGCCGTCTCGGATGGTGTAGACATTGGTGGCGCTGCCACAAAACTTCGACACATTTGGAACATACTGTTCTTGCCCTGTGCAGAGGCGCTGCTTGTGCTCCCTCTTGTTGCAGAGCTGTCTCCACTGCCTCGACGCACAGAGCTGCTTTGTAAAGCAGTAGCAGCAGCGCTCTCGGCTGGAATGGAGAACATTATGGATTGCACCAGTGTGTCTTGGTACTTCCGCATTTTACGCTCCCGGTTCAACGGTGTGATGAGGCTTTGTAAGTTGTCCCGGTAGCGAGGGTCTAGGAGGGTGTACACCAATAATCAGACGTGGTGTGAATGTGTTCGATGCGGCGGTCGTTTCTCAGCCACTGCAGCATGAAATCAACCATGTGCTGCAGACTCCCAACTGGCCAAGAAACGTTGTCCCCTGCAAGAGGCGTCATCTCTGCCTGCTGTGCATCACCCCACCCTTGGTCTACATACTGACTAGAGCATTGTCTACCTCCCTCTGGAGCGATGTCTTCCTCCTCCATTGACTCCTCCTCATCCTCCTCACAAAGTCCTTCAAATACATATAAATTTACAAAATTTAAAACTCAAAATTTAAAAACTTTGTATCATAATTCTGTAACATCAGTTTATGGAAACACAATAGCATTACAAAAGGATAGACAAAAAATGTACATTATGTGCTTTGTAAATACATTAAAAGTTTGTAATGGTTATGAAAATATAGACAGCGACTCTGGAGGTTCAATTGTTGATACAGCATGGTACTTTGAAAGTCCTCCAGCCCTTTGTGAGGAACCACGTTGCGCTGACTGTCCAGAAGGTGATGGAATTTGTGACTCCTCATCCTCCACCTCTTCCAAAACCTCATGCCTTAGTGCTTGCAGTGTTTTTTGAAGCAGGCAGATAAGGGGGACAGTCAGGCTGACTAGTGCATCATCTGCACTCGCCATCCGCGTTGACTCATCAAACGCACGCAAAACGTGGCAGATATCCTTCATAGAGTTATTCACCACTCATTACACTGGCAGTGGCTGCCCATTCATTATAGGATCCAATTCTAATTACTGGTTCTCACCAACAAAGCTCTCCACAGCGCAGCACCCCCCTACATCGCCTCCCTTATTTATATTTATCGGCCTAACCGACTGCTGCACTCTGCAAACGACCTTCGACTAACCTCTGCACTAATCCGTACCTCCCACTCCCAACTCCAAGACTTCTCCCGCGCTGCGCCAATCCTCTGGAATGCTCTACCCCAAGAAATTAGGACTATCCGCAATTTGGATGGTTTCAGGCGCTCCCTCAAAACACATTTGTTCACAGTGGCCTATCACATTCACTAATCAAAGTCATTCTATGTGTAATTCTGTGTGTGTAGCCCATTCACTATCTCCATGCATCCCTCACTCCCTTAAAATGGCTGGACCATCATTGTAAAAACACCATTGTATATAAACACCTGTACTTTGTATCTCCCCCACCTCATTGTAGATTGTAAGCTTTCACCAGCAGGGGCGGCTGATTTTGCTTTAATTATTGTATTGTTAACGTTGTTACTTATGACTTGTGTTTTGAAACTGTTAAACTGTAAAGCACTGCGGAATATTATGGCGCTATATAAATAAATAATATTATTATTCTTATTATAGAGGCCCACTCAGTAGTGGTGAAGTGTGAACGGCGCAAATTGCGAGTTGACTGCGCCTGATGCAGCTGATACTCCATTACTGTTGGCTGCTGCTCACACAACCGCTCCAACATATGTAACGAGGAATTCCACCTGGTGGGTACGTCACATATGATGCGATGTTCATGAAGGTGAAATCTGCGTTGCAGAGCTGCAATCAGCGATCTGGCCATGCTGGAACGTCGCAAGTGAGCGCACTCTAGGCGGACCTTGTGCAGCAGTGCATCAAGATCCGGATAGTCCCTCAAAAAACTCTGCACGACCAAGTTGAGCACATATGACAGACATGGTATGTGAGTGAGGTTGCCAAGGCCCAGAGCTGACACCAGATTTCGGCCATTGTCACACACTACCAAGCCTGCCTGTAGATTCTCTTCCAAAAACCACACGTCGCTCTCCTGCTTTATGGCATTACAGAGCTCCTGCGCTGTGTGGCTAAGATTCCCCATGGAAATTAATTTCAGGACGGCCTGTTGACATTTGGACACGGCTGTGCTCATATCGGTCGCAACAGGTAAACGTTCACGGGTCCATGTGGAGGTAGACCGTGACGGCTCCTGCAGCGATGATTCTGAGGAACTGGAGTAGGAGGAGGAATCAATGTGTACAGACTTGATTCCTGCAATCCTTGGAGTTGGCAGAACACGTACAGCGCCACTCGCAAGATCAGTACCGGCTGCACAACATTGACCCAATGGGCAGTGAGGGAAAGGTATTGTCCCTGGCCATGGGTGTTAGAACCCTCTTGTTAGGTTTTGTTTCAGTTTGCTGGTCACATGACCTTTTTTCCCTATTTAGTCTGGCTCGCCCTTCTGGCTTTGCTTGACTTCATTGTATTATCTACTGTTAAGCTAGCCGGGTGCTTAGGTGCCTTAATCTGTCAGTTTTGCTTGATGTTAGGATCACAAAGTATTTATTTTTCTGTTTAATTATCCATGCTACAATTTATGTTAGGAGGTGTCCACCTTTTCTCCCAGTCCCTAGATCTTGTAGGGATTACTCCCTCGCAACTATAGGTCTTCGTTCACACTAGATGAGGACTTTAGCGGGTCTGGTCGCAGGATCAGGTTCCCCGTTACATCGTAGGGATTCAGCTTAGTTGTATTGTAGGGACAGAATTCCCTTCTTTCCTTACTGGTTGTAGCAGATCATAACAATGGGTACTGGTCCACGCATCGGTGGTCAGGTGGACCTTGCTACTGAGGGCTTTTAGTAGCGCATGTTTAATTTTTCCCTCAACATGCTTTTGCAGACCAGGGACGGCTTGCCTGCTGAAATGAAATCGGCTTGGCACATTGTATTGTGGGACTGACAATGATATTCAGTTACGGAAACTGTCTGTCTCCACCAGCCTGAATCACAGCATTTCAAGGGACAGGAGTTTTGCAATGCCAGCATTCAGAGCCTGTGCTCGTGCATGGTTTGCGGAGTATGGCCGTCTTTTATCCCATGCCTGTGCTACCGATGGCTGTTTTGTGGCCTGGGAGTGTGAGGATGACAGGGAACTTGCTGCTGTGTGTGGAATAACAGTTTGTCTCTGGACAACAGTGGCCGAGGTTCTTCCATGGCGATCCTGTGAGGAAGCAGAACCAGCTGTGTGTGAGCTCGATGAAGAGGCTTCAACACAACCTGAAGATGTAGGTGCTGCTGTAGGTTGGCCTACATCTCCAGTGTGTCTTTGTAACTCAACTACGTCTTTGTCCGCACATGTTTCCACATATTTGTGGTATTGAGGTGACTGACACTTTTAGCTATTTTTAATTTTTGATTACACAGCTTGCATTTCACATAGCAAATATCATGTGCAAGTGTGTGAAAAAAGGACCACGCAGTGCAAGTCCTGGGAGCGCACGTTTTGACTTTTGGAAGACAACTGCTCCGAACAGGTGCCAAACTGGAGGCTACAGGCAACCGAGTCTGCAGCCTAACTCTCCCTCCTGTTTGTACCGTTGGGGCAATGTCTTCCTCTATCTTCCTTCTATCACTAACCATTTCTCTAGGCCTCTCCCAGCTTTCAACCAAAGTACTGGTTCTCAGCCACAAAGCTATCCACAGTGCAGCACCCCTCCTACATCTCCTCCCTCATTTCTATCTATCGGCCTAACCGACTGCTGCGCTCTGCAAACGACTTTCGACTAACCTCTGCACTAATACGTACCTCCCACTCCCGACTCCAAGACTTCTCCTGCTCTACGCCAATCCTCTGGAATGCTGTACCCCAAGAAATTAGGACTATCCACAATTTGCATGGTTTCAGGCGCTCCCTCAAAACACATTTGTTCAGAGCGGCCTATCACATTCACTAATCAAAGTCATTCTATGTATTCTGTGTAAGTGTGTGTGTGTCTCTAGCCCATTCACTATCTCCATCCCTCAGTCCCTTAAGATGGCTGGAACATCATTGTAAATGCACCATTGTATATAAACACCTATACTTTGTATCTCCCCCATCTCATTGTACATTGTAAGCTGTCACGAGCAGGGGCGACTTATTTAGCTTAAATTATTGTATTGTTAACGTTGTTACTTATGACTTGTGTTCTGAAACTGCTAAACTGTAAAGCGCTGCGGAATATGATGGCGCTATATAAATAAATATTATTATTATTCCTCTGAGCTGCTCCCACCACCTTCCTGTTCCTCATGCCATGTTGGGTCTTGGACCTCATCATCTCCACTACCCTCTTCCAACACCTGCTGTTGGGTGGTCTGGCCAGCACCATGCTCAACAGAAACTGGCACCTGGGTCTCATCATCATCATATGCGTTCTGCGGTGTGCTGACCATCGGCACTGTCTCACCCGCCTCTTCAGATTCAGAGAGACACAGCTGTTGCGCATCATTGCATACTCCCTCTTCACATTACAGAATGCTGCTTGGCTGGGCCCCTGTTTGCAAGCCAATAGATTCTGAGAACAGAAGCAGACACTCAGCTGGCTCCTGTACAGAACTCTCTGACTGCCTGGGCAATTTGCCAGGCGGTGAAGAGACAGATGGTTGCCCAACAGTGCTGTGGTCCTGAGAGGAGGTGGAAGCAATTGAAGTCGATGCATTGGCTGACATCCAAACAACAACGGCTTCAATTTGTTCTTCCCGCAGCAGGGGGGTACTCCGAGCTCCTACAAAAGTGCGCATAAAGGAACGCTCACGGGGAAAACTGGTGGATGCTGTGTCACTGGGGGCCGCAGCAGCCACAGAATCCCCACGTCCTCTCCCTGAAGAAACTCCACGACCACGTGCCTTACTCCCTGCCTTCTTCATCTTGGTAGATTGATAAAGAAAGTCTGAAAAGTTATAAGGTCTAAGTGTGGTTATTCCGCAGAGACTGCAGTGAACACTGCACACAACTGTTCACTACCCAACGCGTCTCAGCAGGAAGGCAGTCTGTGCGTCAAAACAAAGGCGCAAGCATACATCCACGTACCCTGTTTATAAAGCTATATAAAAAAAATTATGTAGTAGTGACGCACACTTTATTGAGGTACAGTATTACATCGCCATTCACCATCTGTGGCTATGCAGTCTCATCTATATATACCTTATCTATCTGTTGTCATGCTTCCAAGTCGACAGTCAGCCATAAATAGCAATTTTCACTATGCACTATGCACTTTTTAAAGGTTATGTTTGTTAATAAAAATGATTATTGCCACATATTATGAGTATTACATGATGGAAATTGTATAATTTTGTATAAAATATTTAGTGACATTATTCAGCAAATGGAACATTTTAGTAATATCACAGATAACTTGTAATGCTGATGATGTTTTGAAGTCAGACATTCATTGTCTATACAATAAAAATGGTGTACATACTGTTACTTATCCATCATTAATGGATTCAGATATGTACTTGTATGCTTTTATGTACAACCGTATAGCAGATTCCTTAACTAATTTATTTTGTGGTTTGCATTGCTGTTCAACATGTTAATGTATGTGTTTATGTTTGTCAATTCTTTATTTATCTAGATATTAGTTTAAATGAAATCATCATCTTATGGTAGTAAAGGTTATCTTTCTCTTGTTTGAAGTATAGACATTTAAAATTGACAGGTAACAAGGAAATTACTTGATCTAGTATTTAAACATCCTCCTTGACCCTGGGCTCCAACACCGCCAGTTGTTGCTCGGAAGTGCTGTTAGCACAGTCAACACTTGCTCCTGTGTTACTGGGGTTCAGTAACGTCAGCTGGTCCTCGGTTGTGCCATTGGCTCTTTTCCTTCTGCTGCCCCTCCGGGTTCCAGTACCGTCAGCTGGTTCTCCGCAGTGCCTTTGGCTAGGTGCCTCCATGTCGGTATCCGAGTTCCAGCAACGTCTGCTGGTCCTTGGTAGTGCTTTGGAGCACAGGTACCTCCTGCTTAGTAACCGTGTCCCAGTAACGTCAGCTGGTCCTCGGTTGTGCCATTGGCTCTTTTCCTTCTGCTGACCCTCCGGGTTCCAGCACAGTCAGCTGGTCCTCGTTACTTTCATTGGCTCTTGTACCTTCTGCTACCCATCCGGGTTCCAGTACCGTCAGCTGGTTCTCCGCAGTGCCTTTGGCCTAGGTGCCTCCATGTCGGTATCCGAGTTCCAGCAACGTCTGCTGGTCCTTGGTAGTGCTTTGGAGCACAGGTACCTCCTGCTTAGTAACCGTGTCCCAGTAACGTCAGCTGGTCCTCGGTTGTGCCATTGGCTCTTTTCCTTCTGCTGACCCTCTGGGTTCCAGCACAGTCAGCTGGTCCTCGTTACTTCCATTGGCTTTTGTACCATCACCAACAGGACAAAGAAGGTTAAGACAAACTACAAGATACAGAACAAGAGACAGAAGAACAATAAGCAGAAGATCAAAAAGCAGAAGAACATTAAGTATAAGACCAAAATGAAGAGCAAAATATATGCTCTAAATTCTAAGCAGAAGAAGACTAAGCAGTGTATGGGGGTGAGTCCGTTCCTCCTCGTGGTGCCCCTGGAAAATGCCTGATGCTGCTGCAGACTAAACTGAACTCGGACAAATACTGTTGTAATTAAAATCTTTCGTGAAAGCAAGAACGGAAGGATGAAAATTCAGAGTTTTACAGATTACAAGTACAGGAATGTCTGTCACAAATAAGAATATGATGAAAAGGATGAATAGGAAGAAGATGAAGAAGTAGAATATGAAGAATAATAACTGTTTAATAAGAACAATATAAGTAATGTTAACAAAAAGATGAATAGCAAGAAGTTTTAGAAGATTAAGAAGGTGAAGATGAAGAATAATTTGATGAGAAAGATGATGCTGCTGAAGATTATGAAGGAGAAAGTGTGTGAAAAGTTAAAAAGGTGAAGACCATGGAAGTTGTGAAACAGACATATTTGACAAAATAGAAAAAAGGTTAACAACATTGTCAATTTCTTCGTCAATCCGAACGTATTTCCTAAAAAAAAAAATTTAATGCTATTCCATTGGATTGGGTTAAACATCTATGCCTTTAATGTCTCCTCAACCTCCCCAATACATTCTACATTACTCTTTGTTGTTTTCCTTCATGTACAATTAACCTACAAGGCAAGAATGGGTTTTTTTTAATTTCGATATTTTGTTCCCATAGACTTACATTGGACTTCCGGTATCGGTATCGGGTATCGCCGATATTTTTTGGGTATCGGCGATACCATTCCGATGCCGATACTTTTGGATATCGGAAAGTATCGCTCAACTCTACTGGCCAAACTTTGAGCACGCACAGATATGAGCTGGCACGGAGATACCATACCGTAAAATGTGTGGCCTGTATTCCAATTAAACCTGGGGCTAGCTATATACAGCCAATATATCATACAGATACCAGTAGCACCAGAACACAGGAAGGGAATGGACCCTCTTGATGTATGCAATGATCTATAAACACACATACATTGCCAGCAGGTCTTGCTCTGATGTGTATAGAGCGAAGTACACTCCCCTGCCTACCTAACACTGGAACCTATATACTCCGGAATTAGTCCTTAGAAGGACTGTTGGTTTATCTGGATTTGAGTAGTTTAGGATGGTAGACCCCACACTGACTAAGAAATCCCAAATTCTGACCCTATCTCGGCAGCAGCTCTCCATACACTATCTCAATTCAGAGCTAAATGCGGCGAGCAGGGCGGCGTCCGGTCTCTTATACCCCTGATGATGCTGTGTGGCCAGCCAATCACTGCACGACCACAACAAAGATGTTTACGGCGTTTCATTGCCTGGCAGACAATCCCTGCATTGTGATTGGGTCTGTAAAGTCCGCCAAAAATGCTGAGTGGAGACCCGAGTTCCCGCCGAGTAATCCCGGAAATGCTCGGTGGTCGCCGAGTACACCGAGTACCGTGATACTCGGACAAGTAACGAGTAGTGGTAAGCACGTTCGCTCATCACTAGTGAGTGCCCTGCTCGCAAGCTTACAATCTTAAGGTGTTGTCAAGCAATTGCTACCATCCACCTTTTGTGCCTTCACTATTTCCTCCATAGATTGTGAGCTTGCGAGCAGGGTCCTCACTCCTCTTGGTATCAATAGATTTATGTGGTTATTGTTATTCTGTAATGTCTTTTATTGTCTCTACAAGTCCCCTCTAAAACGTAAAGTGCTGCGGAATATGTTGGCACTGTAGAAATAAAATTATTATTATTATTAAAGACTTGAAATAATTGTGGGCCCTGTTGAAGCCTTGCATTGGGATCCATGAGCTTCAAGTTATGCCACTGTCACTTTACTAGTGTTTTTTTTCACTTGTCATACCTTTCCTTTTTTTAAATTAAAATAAAACTATTGGTATAGAGCATTGGATGCTAGTGTAAATAAGATTTTTATGCTTCAGAATTTCAAGCATACCAGTTACACATAAATTGGCCTGTTTTATATCAAAGATTAAAATAGTTTACTTGGAATGCAGTCATATATGGATAGGACTTTGTGTCACTTCAGGGTTATACCATTGGGTTTACAAGCAATACGATACAAAGCAGATGTTCCTTTGGCAATGCTGAGTTCTTTGTACTTTTGTACACAGCATGCTAGTCTTAAGATGTACTTGTTAACACATGCCAAGATAATGTAATAAAAAGCTGAATTTATTGATTCAGCTGCTAGACACAACACATAAGGTAGGCCTAATGAAATATATTTATGAATATTAAAAGTTTAAATCACTGTCTACTACAAGCCATAGAAAATGTGTTTTTAGTGTTTATTTAAACACAGATGCGATAAGTCTCATCACAGTAACATCATGGCTTCTGTTGATCATCATGATGGATAAAAACAATGTCCAACATAACAAATTGGCTTGCAGTGTGGTCTTTTTTGGTTCTTTCAAAGTTTTTGTCATTTTGATGGCAAGAAAAGCTCTGTATGCCACATTACTGTTTCTACTAAGAATGTATAGGTATAGGGGTATAAGGGGTTGAGCATAAATATACATTTATCGAGTTCAACCTATACACTAATATGTTAATCCACAGTAAGGGAAAATCCACATGAGGCACATGTTAATTTCCTCAAATTAGGAGAAAAATCCTTTCCAACTCCAAGTACGTTAATCATACTAATTCCCT
This sequence comes from Oophaga sylvatica, assembly GCA_033576555.1. Taxonomy (NCBI): domain Eukaryota; kingdom Metazoa; phylum Chordata; class Amphibia; order Anura; family Dendrobatidae; genus Oophaga; species Oophaga sylvatica. The sequence goes on along the minus strand of JARQOD010000001.1, from coordinate 848,063,968 downwards.
AGATCAGTGTTTCTCAACTCCAGTCCGAAAGACCGCCAATAGCTCAAGTTTTCAGGATATCCTTAGTATTGCACAGTGATAATTTCATCACCTGAAAAGCATCAAACATGATCGAAGTGTACTGGTGGCACAGGGAAGGATCGTGCAGGGAGGGGGCCCCCTGCATGCTTCCTGAGACCCTCAGAACAGCGCGATGTGATCGAGCTGTTCTGAGGCCTTCCTCCCTGCAAGACCCCAGATCCAAGATGGCCAGGGGGTCCTGCAGGGAGGCGGCTTCCTCAGCGCCTGCTGAGAGCAGGCGCTGAGGAAGCCTGCAGCACTGCCAGTGAGATCGCTGGTGTGACAGAGTCCTGTGCACACTGTCACACCAGTGATCTGACCCTATACAGTGATGTCCCACCCTGGAACAAAGTAAAAAAGTTAAAAAAATAAAAATAACAAGTGTAAAAAAAAATTCATAAATAATGAAAAACAAAATATATATTCCCCAATAAATTCCTTTCTTCATGCAAATAAAAAAAAAAGATAAAAGTACACATATTTGGTATCACTGCGTCCGTAACCCTAACCCTATAAACCTGTCCCATTAGTTAACCCCTTTAGTGAACCCCTTAAAACAATCAAGGCTAAAAAACAATATTTATAATCATACCGCCGAACAAAAAGTGGAATAACACGCGATCCAAAAGACGGATATAAATAAACATGGCACCACTGAAAACATCATCTTGTCCTGCAAAAAATGAGCCGCCATACAGCATCATCAGTGAAAAATAAAAAAGTTATAGCTTTCAGAATAAAGCGATGCAAAAATAATTATTTTTTATATATAATCGTTTTAATTGTATAAAAGCGCCAAAACGTAAAAAATGATACAAATGAGGTATCGCTGTAATCGTACTGAACCGAAGAATAAAACTGCTTTATCAATTTTACCACACGCGGAACAGTATTTTTGCCCACCCCCAAAAGAAATTCATGAATTGCTGTTTTTTGTTCATTCTGCTTCCCAAAAATCGAAATAAAAAATGATCAAAAATGTCATGTGCCCAAAAATGGTACCAATAAAAAAGTCACCTCGTTCTGCAAAAAATAAGACCTTACATATGACTCTGTGGGCCAAATTAAGAAAAAATTATAGCTCTCAAAATGTGATGATGCAAAAACTACTTTTTGCAATAAAAAGCGTCTTTTAGCGTGTGACAGCTGCCAAACATAAAAACCCGATATAAATAGTAAATCAAATCTCCCTTTATCACCCCCTTAGTTAGGGAAAAATAATAAAATTAAAAAAATGTATTTATTTCCATTTTCCCATTAGGGTTAGGGTTGGGGCTAAAATTAGGGTTAGAGTTGGGGCTAAAGTTAGGGTTGGGACTAGTGTTACGGGTGTGTTAGGGTTAGGATTAGGGTTAGGGTTAGGGGTTTGTTGGGGTTAGGGTTGGAGTTAGAATTGGGGGGTTTCCACTGTTTAGGCACATCATGTGCTCTCGAAATGTGACATGGCGTCTGATCTCAATTCCAGCCAATCCGGCGTTGAAAAAGTCAAACGGTGCTCCTTCCCTTCTGAGCTCTGCCATGCACCCAAACAGTAGTTTACCCTACATATGGGGTGTCAGCATACTCAGGACAAATTGCACAATAACTCTTGGGTCCAATTTCATCTGTTACCCTGGGGAAAATAAAAAATTGGGGGCGAAAATATAATTTTTATGGAAAAAATATGACTTTTTATTTTTATGGCTCTACGTTATAAACTTCTGTGAAGCACTTGGGGTTCAAAGTTCTCACCACACATCTAGATAAGTTCATTTGGAGGTCTAGTTTCCAAAATGGGGTCACTTGTGGGGGTTTCCACTGTTTAGGCACATCAGGGGCTCTCCAAACAAGACATGACACCGCCAGACCATTCCATCAAATTCTGCTATGCAAAACGTCACTACTTCACTTCCGAGCCCCGACGTGTGCCCATACAGTAGTTTTCTCTGACATATAGGGTATCAGCGTACTCAGGTCAAATTGGAAAACAACTTTTTGGATCCAATTTCTCCTGTTACCCTTGGGAACATAAAAAACTGGGGACTAAAATATCATGTATGTGGAAAAAATATGATTTTTTTATTTTCACACCCGGGCGTTATAAACTTCTGTGAAGCACTTGGGGGTTCAAAGTTCTCATTACACATCTAGATAAGTTCCTTTGGGGGTCTAGTTTCCAAAATCGGTTCACTTGTGGGGGGTTTCCACTGTTTAGGCACATCATGGACTCTGCAAACTGAGCATGACACCCATCAAAGTCTGCATTCCAAAACGTCATTACTTCCTTTCCGAGCCCTGAAATGCGCCCAATCAGTATTTCTTCCCCACATATGGGGTATCAGCGTACTCAGGACAAATTGGACAACAACTTTTGGGGTCCAATTTCTTTGGGAAAAATCAAAAATTGGGGACTAAAAATCATTTTTGTGGAAATTTTTTTTTTATTTCCACACCCAGGCATTATAAACTTTAGTGAAACACTTGGGGGTTCAAAGTGCTCACAACAGATCTAGATAAGTTTCTTAGGGGGTCTAGTTTCCAAAATGGTGTCACATGTGGGAAGTTTCCACTGTTTAGGCACATTAGGGGCTCTCCAAAGGCAACATGGTGTCCAATCTCAATTCCAGCCAATTGTGGTTTGAAAAAGTCAAACGGCGCTCCTTCCCTTCCAAGCCCTGCCGTGCACCCAAACAGTGTTTTTCCCCACATATGGGGTATTGGAGTACTCAGGGGAAATTGTGCAACAACTTTTTCTGTCCATTTTCTCCTTTTACCCTTGTTAAAATAAAAAAAATTGTTTGGAATAGATCACTCTTGTGAGTTAAAGTGAAATGTTCATTTTTTCCTTCCAAGTTGCTTCAGCTCCTGTGAAGCACCTGAAGGGTTAATAAACTTCTTGAATATGGCTTTGAGTATCTTGAGGGGTGCAGTTTTTAGAATGGTGTCACTTTTGGGTATTTTCTGCCATATAGACCCCTTAAAGTGACTTCAAATGTGAGGTGGTCCCTAAAAAAAATGGTTTTGTACAATTTGTTGTAAAAATGAGAAATCACTGGGCAACTTTTAACCCTTATAACTTCGTAACAAAAAGAAAATTTGTTTCAAAATTGTGCTGATGTAAAGTAGACATGTGGGAAATGTTATTTAGTAACTATTTTGTGTAACATATTTCTCTGTTTTAAGGGAATAAAAATTCAAAGTTTGAAAATTTCTAAATTTTCAAAATTTTTGCATATTTCCATTTTTTTCATAAATAACCCAAAGTTATATCGAAGAAATTTTACCACTATCATGAAGTACAATATGTCACGAGAAAACAATCTCAGAATCGTTAAGATTAGTGTTGAGCGATACGATACCGCAAGTATCGGGTATCGGCCGATATTAGCTCTATCGGCCTTTCGATACTTAGTTCCGATATTTTCGTCTTATCGATACCGGAATCGGGATTGTCACTGTCACTGTCAGTGTCCGTCGGTCGGGTCTGTCAGGAGTCAGCGGCACTTACCTGGCAGAAGATCTCCGGCGGTCACGGCTGGACTGCTTCATGGCCGACATCATCTTTCTCCGGCGGTCACATGCAGTTTCTCGCGATAACTGCAGTGACTGCTGGGTAATCCCGGCCGTAAAGCAGTCAGTCCGATGACGTCACCGCCGGGGAAGCAGGTAATCAGCTGTGCTGCGCCGCGATGACAGGCTCTGCCTGTCATTGCGATGTAGCAGAGCTGGATCGTCGTGGGACTGTCGTTACTATGGACTGCGTCGGATAGGTGGTATACTGTTGGTTTGTTTTTTTTCTTTTTTTACAGGAGATCGATGGCGTCGCAGGAATGAGTGTATAATAAAATTAATGAAAACTGTGTTGTCTCTTTTATTTCATTAAAATACTTTTTTCTTGCTTTGTCTTTTTTTTATACATTTAATAACTTTGGGATTAATAATGGATCGGTGTCTTATTGACACCTCTCCATTATTAACCGGGCTTACTGTCACCGTGCAATCAACGGTGACATTAACCCCTTATTACCCCACTTGCCACCGCTACAGGGCAGTGGGAAGAGCCGAGTAAAGTGCCACAATTGGCACATCTTTTGATGCGCCAAATGTGGGGCTGCTGTAGCCTGGTATTATCAGGCTGTTGAGGGCCAAAATCCATGGGCCTTGACAGTCTTTTAATACCAGGCCGCAGCAGTCTGCATTTTACTTGGCTGGTTAACAAAAATAGGGGGACCCCTACGCCGTTTTTTTTTCGAGGGGATCCCCTATTTTTGTTAACCAGCCAAGCTAAGCAGACTGCTGTGGCCTGGTATTATCAGGCTTGCAAGGTCCATGGATATTGGATCCTTACCAGCCTGAAAAACCAGGCCTCAGCGGTCTGCTTCATCTGGCTGGTTAACAAAAATAGGGGGGACCCCACACCAATTTTTTTCGAGGGGATCCCCTATTTTTGTTAATCAGCCAAGATATGCAGACTGCTGTGGCCTGGTATTATCAGGCTGGCAAGGTCCATGGATCTTGGCTCCTTAACAGCCTGAAAATCCAGGCCTCAGCGGTCTGCTTCATCAGGCTGGTTAACAAAAATAGGGGGGACCCGACGCCATTTTTTATTCGAAGGGAACCCCTATTTTTGTTAATCAGTTCCCTCTGACGTCACTGATTGTGTCCCTGGCTGACCTGAAGTGAAAGTGGAAAGCAATCAATTAAGCTTTCCACTTCCTCTCCTGTCAGCCAGGAGAGGAACTCATTCATTTGGGGGTTTACTGTGAGGCTGCAGCATTAGCTGCGGTCCCTGCAGTAAACATTAACCCTTTCTGAAGGATTACACCGTGGGACCTGACTGTGCATGGGATAGGTAAGAATAATTTTGCTTTTTTATTTTATTTTTATTACAGGAAATGGTTTTTGCAGTCAAATAAAAGATGGTCAAAAACATGTGTCTTTATTTCATTAAAATTATTTTTAATTAAAGTGTGTGTGTTTTATTTTTATTTCATGCAATAGGATTAATAATCGATAGTTGTCTAATTGACAGCTCTCAATTATTAACCTGGCTTAAGGTCACCTTTCAATTGCAATGTGGCTTTAACCCCATATTAACCCATTCGCCACCGCTACAGGGCAATGGGAATAGACGGGCAAAGTGCCAGAAAGGGCGAATCTAATTATAGATTTGTCTTTTCTGGGGTGTCTGGGGGCAGATGTTAGTAGCCAGGGGGGGCCAAAAATAATGGTCCCTCTCTGGGCTATTATTATCTGCCCCCATTCGCTGGCTTTGTCTGTCTGGTTGCGAAAATAGGGCGGGAGCCCACGCATTTTTTTTAAACAATTTTACACCTCATATATATATATATATATATATATATATATATACATGTCATTGAATTTGTGACACATATATATATATTTATATTTATAGTTCATACACTTCTACATAGTATAATAGCCGCTAAGTCAATTGACGGCTTTTGTGAAAATGCAGAACCCGACATGAAATGACACTTGGTGTACATAGGGTTAACCATGTCTTTTCATGTCCTTTGCTATCTGATTTGCACAAACAATTACATCAGTCTATGTGTGCAAAATTTCACACCTGTAGGGGTTAATTAAAGGTGTAAATTCGTAGCAAAAAAGTCTGTTTTTTTTACAACGAATTTACACCTTTAATTAACCCCTACAGGTGTGAAATTTTGCACACATAGACTGATGTAATTGTTTGTGCAAATCAGATTGCAAACGACATGAAAAGACATGGTTAACCCTATGTACATCAAGTGTCATTTCATGTCGGGTGCTTCTGTCTTTTCACAGAAGCCGGCTTTACCCGGCAATTGAATCAGAGGATATTTTACTATGTAGAAGTGTATAAACTATACATATATGTATATATATATATATATATGTTACAATGACATGTATATATATATATATGTATTCTATGTGTGTATATTTAGTGTTTACAAGGAAATAAAGGTTTTTTTTAGTTGCAATATTTTGTTCCCTTAGACTTACATGGGACTTCCGGTATCGGAATCGGATATCGCCGATATTTAGTGATATCGGCGATACCATTCCGATCCGATATTTTTAGATATCGAGCAGTATCGCTCAACACTAGTTAAGATCCGTTGAAGCGTTTCCGAGTTATAGCCTCATAAAGAGACAGTGGTCAGAATTGTAAAAATTGGCCCGGTCATTAACTTGCAAAACACCCTTTGGGGTTAATTAAGGGAGGAAGTACGCAGCCATACGCAGACCAGCCAAATGCAAGCGTGAACCCAGCCTAATTCCATTACCTATGCAATACTAAGGAAATCATGAAAACGTGACCTGTTGGAGGGTCTTGAGGGCTGGAGTTGAGAAACACAGCCCTAGATGAACATCCCATCACAGAATCTAGTACTGAAAGCTTGTAATATAATTTTTTGTAAAAAAGGCATCCATGCTCTCCGTGTAATATTTTTTGTAAATAAACCATTACAACATTGTGTAAGAATGCCACAGTCATACTGTTCTTATAGTAAAGAATCACTCACCTTGTGTAATTGTGATGAAACTTTCTTTCCTCCAGACATAAAAGATTCCCCTTGTCATCATTGCAGGCCTAAGTGTGAAAAAATCAATATAAATATCTCTGTACTGTCCTTTGATACACTGCTCAAAAAATAATTGGAACACTTAAACAACACAATGTAACTTCAAGTCAATCACACTTCTGTGAAATCAACCTGTTCAGTTATGAAGCAACACTGATTGTGAATCAATTTCTCCTACTGTTGTGCAAATGGAACAGACAGCAGGTACAAATGATAGACAATTAGCAAGACAACCCCTCTAAAGGAGTGGTTGTTTTGGTCACTTTTGCATTTTGTCATTGCTCTCACCCCTATAGGTGCTGTACAGTAGCATACAACCCACAGAAATTGCTCAGGTAGTGCAGCTCATCCAGAATGGCACATTAATGCAAGCTATGACAAGAAGGGTAGCTGTGTCTATCATCACAGTGTCCAGACCATGGAGCAGATACCAGGAGATGGACCAGTACACCCGGAGATGTGGGGGGCCGTAAGAGGTCAACAACCCAGCAGCAGGACTGCTACCCCCTCTTGTGCAAGAAGGAACAGGAGCAGTGCCAGAGCCCTGCAAAATGACTTCCAGCAGGCAACTAACATCCATGTGACTATTTAAACTGTCAGAAACAGAATGCATGAGGGTAGTATGAGGGCCCAACATCCAGTGGGTGTTGAGCTTGCAGCCCAACTTACTATTACTTTCTCTGTGGTATCTTTCTAGATTCAATTGCTGATCCATATAATATTACATTCTCTACGGTACATTTTGGAGTTATATAACAGTCCAAGAAAGTGTTGAGAAATGCTTCTTTACTAGTAATGGCTCGTGGGACTTTCGCATAAGCAAAATGTGATGTAAAAATTTTAATGCGAACATTTGCGTAGAAGATGTAACTCCTTTTCTATAAAAAAAAAATTACTGTGATATTGGTTAAATAGCGTATATTCATCTAGCAGTTGTGCGACTGGCGCAAAATCTTCTGAGATACGTAGATGTTACTGTTTACCAGTACCACTAATTTTGCTTCGTCTGCTGTTGGCATGTGTCATAAAGGTGATATAAAAAATTACTCACCTATTGGTTAAATAAATAGCATACATTTATCTAGCAGTTGTGCAACTGAGGCAAAGTCTGCTGAAATATGAAAACGTCAATATTTACCAGTAATTTCACTGAGTCTGCTGTTGGCATGGGTCATAAAGGCAATATAAACCAAAAATTTCTGTGCTATTGGTTAAATAAATAGAGTATATTTATCTAGCAGTTGTGCGACTGGCGCAAAGCCTGCTGAGATACACAAATGTGACTATCTACCAGTTATTTTCCAGAGTCTTCTGTTGTCGTGTGTCATGAAGGCAATATAAAAAAAGAATTACTGTGCTATTTATTAAATAAATATATTCATCTAGCAGTTGTGCAACTGGCGCAAAGCCTTATTAGATATGCAAGCGTTACTATTTACGAGTAATTTAACAGATTCTGCTGTTGCTGTGTGTAATAAAGCCGATAGCTTTAAAAAATTACCTACACATTGATAGATACATGGAATTTGTACATAACACCTCTGTGAGGGTACTTGTGAAAAATAAAGCCAGGAATTTATTTTTTCATAACACATTCAATATGGGAAAGGGTGACATTAAGGAACGGGGACATGGATGTGGTGGTGCCAGCCAAGGCCATGTGACAGATCAGAAGGTGACTTTATCTCGCTCTAGCTTCCTGTCAAAATTTGATCTGCACGCTACACCACTGTCAAACCTAGACAAGAGCCAGGATGTTGTGGGTTGGATGGCAGACGAAGGCTCCAGTGTGTTGACAAGCAGTACCACTAAGTCTTCCTCATGATCCAGTCTCAGTAGCCAAGAGGCTGGGCCTCACAATCCTCAACCTGGTCCTCCTTCCTCCCCCATCAAGAGTCCCAGGATACATATGGCCCCAATTCTGACCAATCCTTGGGACTGTTTACGTTTCCTTGTAATTATTCCGGTCTCTCACTGTGCATCATTAAAGACATGAGGAGGTGGAGTGCAGTGATGCACAAACATTTGAGCACCCATGGCCAGAAGAAAGCCACATTGGGGAAGGTCAATTGATGTCTGAAGAGATGGAGGATAATCATGAGGCACAGTTGAAATCGTCAGCCTAAAATCGCAACTCAGAAGGAGGATCAGATCAATAAATTGAAAGACAACGTGGTCGATGATGAGGCCACTGATCCAACCTGGCATGATTGCATGCCTTGCGAGCACAGCAATGCAGAGAGGAATGGATCCATAGCACGAAAACAAGCAAGAAGAGGTAGTGGTTTGACCAAAGGTAGAACTTGGTCAACTGTTCGACAGAGCCCCCCACTTGGTTAGATAACATCTCAAGGGTGCATTGTTCCCCTGCATGGTAGTTTTTTTTCTGAAATTCCTTCAGACAAACAACTGTAATTTGCAATATCTGCCATACCAAGCTGAGAAGAGGCAAGAACACTGTCAAACTGAGCACCACTAGCATGCAGAAGCACATGGCAGCCAAGTACATCAATTGGTGGGCGGAACACCTGGGTACAAAACTTGAGGGTGAAACCACTGCCCCTTCAGCTGTGTTATGGCCTTCCCAATCTGCTGTCCAGGAAGCAGACGTTGATGCCTCCTGCCCACAACATGAGGTTGCACAGACACAACAGTCAGCAACCACGTCCAGTTCAATGTCCCAGTGCAGCGTTCAGTTGTCCCTGCTAGGCGCACACACCAGTCAACAGAAAATAAAGACAAGCTGACTATTCTAAAATTGAACAAGGGCGGGATTTCCTCCGACTTTGTAAGCTTAACGGATGACAGCAACCCAACGTAAATGCAGCCCAAATGTTCATTTTTGGAATTTGTGTTTACGTCCGAGCCTTATCATCCAAACGAATTTTGTTCTGGGAATCACGTCCTACTCCTCCTGCTTCTGCAACAAGTACTTAGTGGTCATGTATGTATACCACACGTGGGTAATGTTTTTACATTTTTGGAAACCTTTGTACATTGTGCAATGGTGAAACTTGTATTCCTTATTTCTAGCAATTATAATAACTGCAATATGTATTGTGAGGTCCCCATTATGGCCTCTTTAAGAGTGTATGATACAGACCCCTTGGATAATTTTTAGAGACCTTTTTACATTGAGCAATGGTCAAATTTCTACTCTCAATCTGTATATTTTCTATTATTATAATTTTTTTATTGTGTTACCTGTTATGAATGTTTTAGAAATGAATTCTGAGCAGAAGCTCCCTCTGGTGGTTACAAACAGTACTGAACCATTCAATGAGGATTGGCAATCAGGAATTACAGACTGGCTGGATATAAGGGAGGTTTCCCCCCATCATGGTTGCCGGTGATCAATTGTTCCTGTCTTAACGTTGTTTCCTGGTTCACTTGGAAGCTTGCTGAGTCTTGCGTCTTCTCCTGCTCTCAGATGAGATATTTTCTGTTTTTGTTTTTGTGCTTGCCATTTGCATTTTTCTCTGCATTTCTGTGAGGTTGGCCAGGTTCCCCTCCCCGGGGGGCTTGGGCCCCTCTCGGTTCCTCTGGAGCCACTATTGTTTGTTCATTTGCCTTTTCTAATTTTTTCAGAGGCTGCGGCTGAGTTTTGTTACACCAGAGAACTAATTTAGGTGGTAGAGGTCGTGTGATCTCAGGTGTTTTTGCAATTAGTAGCGTTGGCTTTTTTTTAGGGTTTTTTGGATTGTAGTAAGTATCCTTCCTATTCGTTTCTGTCTAGGCAGATTGGGCCCCAACGTTTGCTCATACTATTTTCTGTCTTTGTCTGTATTTCCTCTTGTCTAACCGCCATTACATGTTTGGGGGCTTCCTATGTTCTTTGGGGATCTGCTCCGGGGCAGATAGCTTTCCTCTTTCTATCTTTAGGTGTAGTTATCCTCTCAGGCTGTGACGAGGCGTCTAGGACCAACGTAGGAACGCTCCACGGCTGCCTTTAGTTGTGGTGGTTAGTCAGGGTACTGCAATCCAGTAGATTCCAACCTCTCTGGTGTATTGCCGTTTTTGCCTGCTCTCCTCAGCTACCAAAACATAACAGTATCACCGGCCCAACTGAAAATTGTATTGTACTCACAGAAGGGAAAAATAGTGTGGAAACAAAAAAGGTTGTCAGAGTTGTCAGAGATTTTTTTTTTCTGTTTGTTGCATTTTTTCCCTCTTATTCTCTGGGTGCTGAGGAGGATTTTTTTTTTCTCAATGGAGTTTGCACAGTTGTCTGGCCGTGTGGATCAGCTTGCCACTGAGGTTCGGAGTATTGCTACCTTTCTTGCTAGGCTGCCAGTTGTGGCACCCAGGATCCCCATGCCAGATTTGTTTTTGGGGAATCGAGCTAAATTTCTGAATTTCAAAAATAACTATAAGTTGTTTTTTGCCTTAAAACCTCAGGGAACGCAGCACAGCAGGTTCAAATTGTCATCTCTCTCCTGCGCGGCGATCCTCAGGATTGGGTTTTTTCCCTGATACCTGGGGACCCTGTTTTGAGTAATGTTGATGCATTTTTTCTGGCTCTGGGGTTATTGTACGATGAACCTAATGTCACTGATCAAGCTGAAAAAACCTTGTTGGCATTAAATCAGGGGCTTAAGGACGCTAAATTGTACTGTCAGAAATTCCGAAGGTGGGCAGTCCTGACCAAATGGAATGATGATACTTTGGCAGCCCTTTTTCGGAAGGGTCTGCCAGAGAATGTAAAAGATGTTATGGTGGGTTTCCCTGCTCCCTCTGGTCTCAATGATTCTATGTCATTAGCGATTCAAATTGACAGACGTTTGCGTGAGCGTAGAAGCATGCGTGGAATAGTGTTGCCTTGTGAACCAGCTTCTGAACCCATGCAGTGTGATAGAGTGGCTTCTGGGGCACAGCGTCATGAGTTTCGAAAGCGCAATGGGTTATGTTTCTACTGTGGTGATGCCTCTCATGCTATTTCAGTCTGCCCTAAGCGGGGAAACGTTTTGCACGCTCAGTTGTCTTGGGTAGTGTTCAGACTAAATTTCTGTTGACTGTTACCCTGATTTGCTCCCTGTCCACATTTTCTGCTCAGGTTTTTGTTGATTCAGGAACAGCTATTAACCTGATGGATTTTGATTTTGCTAAATGTTGTGGGTTTCCCTTGATGCCCCTACGGAAGTCTATTCCCCTACTGGGGATTGATTCTACCCCTTTGGCAGAGAATAAACCCCAGTTTTCTACTCAGGTGATAATGAGGGTTGAACCTGATCATCAGGAGAGTTGCACTTTTTGGTGTTGTATAATCTGCATGACATTTTTGTACTAGGTTTCCCTTGGTTACAGTCTCATAATCCTGTTTTGGATTGGAAATCTGTGTCTGTAACCAGTTGAGGCTGCCAATGTGTTAATGCCAACAATCCTGTTTTTTCTGCCTCTCCCCAGGCTCAAAATGTTCCTGACTTTTTGACTGATTTTTCTGATGTGTTTAGCGAAAGTAAATCTGCATCCTTGCCCCCCCATAGGAGCTATGACTGCGCTATTGAATTAGTGCCTGTGTAATGTATGTAGTACAGTTCATATAGCGTCTTGTGCTTGGGTGCGATGAAAATACATGAGACACAGGTTTGATATAGAAAGTCTTGTATTACTTCATACAAGTTGGCAAAAATAGTCACACAGTTTGCAGACACAGAAGCAGGAGACACAGCAGGCCAGAGTAATCTAAGCTCAGCAATCACTCTCCACAACAGGTTCAGGATCTTCTTCTCTGTTACCGTAAGTCCATGCAAACGTGGGTCTTTCAAAGAGCAGGGTTCAGAGTCCACAAGTGCTTCAGAGTTCCTCAGTAGGAATAGCTGGAGTACAAGGTCCAAGGCTTTAGGAGTCAGGTCACAGGTTCACTGCAGGCTAGATTCTGAAGCACTGATTGCTCAGCTGTGGCTGCTTAAGAAGCAAAAGGAGAGAATCAGGGCGGGAACATGCAAGCTGGAAACTCCATTTTGACTGAGGGCAAGATAGCTGCAGCAAGACAGAAAGTAAAATGGCTGACGAACAAACTGAGTTTCAGGAACATGTACACAGAACCTTACATTACTCCCCCTTAGGGACAACCTCCGGATGACCTCAGGCCAGGCTTGTGTGGGTACCTCTGATGAAACTGACGGAGCAAGCGAGGAGCATTAACGTTATTGACTGGTTCCCATGAGTTGTCCTCCACTGGGTAGCCCTGCCATTTAATCAGATATTGTAACTGATTTCTATACAACCTGGAATCTAAAATCCTTTCCACCACAAATTCTTCCTGACCATCGACTAGCACTGGGTCAGGGCAAGGAGAAGAACGTCCAGGAAACGTATTGGGTGTCGCAGCCTTTAGTAGGGATACATGAAAGACAGGGTGAATTCTCATAGTTCTGGGCAGTTGAAGACGACAAGCAACGGCACTTATAATTTTACTGATTTTATAGGGTCCAATGTACTTATGTCCCAACTTAGACGATGGAATCCTTAACTTAAGATTTCTGGTTGACAGCCAGACCAAGTCTCCTACCTTGAAAGCTGGTACAGGTTTACGAAATTTATCTGCTGCTTTCTTGTACCTTTCCTGAGCCGATTCCAGATTCTCCTTTAGAAGATCCATATTCTTCTGTAAAGACGTGATTCTTTCAGCCACTGCTGGTAAAGGCGTTTCTATGGGAAATCGTGGTAGAATGTTAGGATGATAACCTAGATTAGAGTAAAAAGGAGACTGCTTAGTGGAGGCACTCTGAGAGTTGTTATACGAGAACTCAGCTAATGGAAGTAGATCCACCCAATCATCCTGTAGGTGGCAGATAAAGCAGCGGAGATACTGCTCCAGGGTTTGATTGGTTTTTTTCGGTCTGTCCATTAGTCTGAGGGATGAAAAGCAGAAGAAAGGTTTACTTTAATGTCCAATGCTGCACAGAAATTTTGCCAAAACCTAGAAGTGAATTGCACCCCTCGATCCGAAATAACCTCATCCGGTACTCCATGTAAGCGAAACACATTGTAAGGTTCTATGTATATATTCCTGAAACTCAGTTTGTTCGTCAGCCATTTTACTTTCTGTCTTGCTGCAGCTATCTTGCCCTCAGTCAAAATGGAGTTTCCAGCTTGCATGTTCCCGCCCTGATTCTCTCCTTTGCTTCTTAAGCAGCCACAGCTGAGCAATCAGTGCTTCAGAATCTAGCCTGCAGTGAACCTGTGACTTGACTCCTGTAAGCCTTGGACCTTGTACTCCAGCTATTCCTACTGAGGAACTCTGAAGCACTTGTGGACTCTGAACCCTGCTCTTTGAAAGACCCACGTTTGCATGGACTTACGGTAACAGAGAAGAAGATCCTGAATCTGTATTGGAGAGTGATTGCTGAGCTTAGATTACTCTGGCCTGCTGTGTCTCCTGTTTCTGTGTCTGCAAACTGTGTGACTATTTCTGCCAACTTGTATGAAGTAATACAGGACTTTTCTATATCAAACCTGTGACTCCTGTGTTTTCATCGCACCCAAGCACAAGACGCTATATGAACTGTACTACATACATTACACACATCTTTAATCATCAAATCTGATGTCTGTTTTGCAGTGGGTAAGCCGACACAAGGGATAAAATGAGCTGCCTTTGTTAGACGGTCAACCACCACTAGAATGGTGTTCTTCCCTTGAGAGATTGGTAACTCCACAATGAAGTCCATAGAAATGGATCCCCACGGGCGGGACGGGGTGTCAAGAGGCTGTAACAGACCAGTTGGTGAGGAGCGAGGTGTTTTGCATCTTGCACAGACTTCACATGAAGTGACATAGTTTAAAACATCCTTCCTGCAAGTGGGCCACCAAAAGAAACGAGAGAGAAATTCCTGTGTCTTTAGAATTCCTCTATGCCCAGCTATCTTGGAATCGTGAATGAGTTGCAATACTCTCAATCTGACTGTTTCAGGAATATACAGGCGTTGTCCCTGAATCCACACACCATTCTTAAAGACAAGACTTACGTCCCTTGGGGGTTGTGCCAAAAAGGAATCCGCATGGTATGCTTCCTTGATGTCCTTAAGTAGGTCTTGATTATGAATTACTCCTAGGAATCTAGAGTCAGGAAGAATAGTCTTAGGAGGAGTAATTGGACGTGTCTCTGCTGAGTAAATCCTAAAGAGTGCATCAGCCTTTCCATTGCGTGATCCTGGTCTATAAGAAATGATAAAATTAAATTGGTTTAAGAAAAGATTCCAGCGAGCCTGGCGAGGAGTCAGGCACTTAGCCGACCTGATAAACTCAAGGTTACGATGATCTGTCAGGACGACTATTTGCTGTGCAGCTCCCTGAAGAAGGTGTCTCCATTCTTTGAAGGCGGCAATAATGGCCAACAACTCTCTATTGCCCACATCGTAGTTCCTCTCAGCCGAAGACAACTGCTGGGAAAAGAAGGCACAGGGATGCAAGACATTCTTCTCACCTGTTCTCTGAGAGAGTATAGCTCCAACGGCACAGTCTGAAGCATCCACCTCTATTATGAAGGCAAGCTCGGGGTTGGGATGTACTAGGATAGGTGCAGTGGTAAATTTATCTATTAGACGGGAAAATGCTTCCTGGGCTTGGGGAGTCCAGGAGAACCGAGACTCTTTCCGGGTAAGTTGGGTGATAGGTGACACTACCTCAGAGAAATTTCTAATGAAACGTCTATAGAAGTTGGCAAACCCGATGAAGCGCTGCACCTCCTTCACATTTCTAGGACTTGGCCAATCCTTGATGGCTTGGGTTTTGCTTCCATCCATACTAATTCCTTGTGTAGACAGTACATACCCCAGAAATTGAATTTCGGTCCTATGGAATTCACACTTTTCAAGTTTGATGTAAAGATGATTTTGTCTTAGACGTTCCAAGACCATTCTCACATGTCCGTGATGTTCCTCTGTGGAGTTAGAAAAAATTAGAATATCATCCAAATAAATTACCACGAATGTATCTAGGAGATCCCTGAAGATGTCATTCACCAAGTGTTGGAAAGTGGCTGGGGCGGTACTCAGACCAAAAGGCATAACTAGATATTCAAAGTGTCCATAGCATGACCTGAATGCAGTCTTCCATTCATCCCCAGGTCTAATACGGACTAAGTTATAGGCCCCACGAAGATCTAGTTTAGAGAAAATTTTGGCATGTCGCACTCTCTCCAATAACTCAGGGATTAAAGGCAATGGATAACGGTTTCTAATAGTAACCTTATTGAGTTCCCTATAGTCTACGCATGGTCTCAGAGATCCATCTTTCTTCTTTACAAAGAAGATGGGTGCACCTGCAGGAGATGAAGAGGGGAGTATGAAGCCCTTGGCTAGATTTTCGTCTATGTAATCCTTTAAAGCCTTTAGCTCGGGCCCCGCCAGGGGGTAGATCTCACCAAAAGGTATCTCTGCTCCAGGCAATAATTCAATTGGACAATCATATGGACGGTGAGGAGGAAGCTGGTCAGCGTTCTTCTTGTCACATAAATCCACATAGTCCTGGTATACAGCTGGTAGTTCAGGGACTGACATGGTTCCTTTAGGAACAGAGCAAGCTGAAACTTTTGGACTCATCTGTTTCTCTGGAAAGTGTAATTCCTTGGTCTCCCAGTTAATGGTAGGATTCTGAGCCTGCAGCCATGGTAGCCCTAGAATAATGGGAAAGTGGGGAGAAGAGATAAGCATAAAGGACAGTTTCTCTTGATGATCTTTACCCATAAGAACCCTCAAAGGCTCTGTTTCCTGATCCACTGGTCCAGAGGTCAGCAGGGAGCCATCCACAGTTTCCATCTGTACTGGAGTAGCCTTCTTCACTGAACGTATCCCCTGTTTCAGAGCAAAGGAGACATCCATAAAATTTCCACTTGCCCCTGAGTCGATCATAGCAGAGCTAGACACCCAAGCTGAGTCAACCCAGAGTTTGATGGAAAGAAAGCAATGAGAATTGTTTTTCTTACAACTCAGCTGGTACACCGCTGAGGAAACTTGAAAAATGGCAGCGTTTACACAGTCAACGTCCTCAGAGGTAACGGAGTTTAAGTCCGAGAAATCAAGATCTGTTGCTGCAGATCTCTCTGGAGCCTGAGGCTCGGACCTGACAGATCCCCTCTCGCAACACTCACAATGAATGAGTGCTGCAGTAGTCTTACGAGAACGGCTGGGGCAGTTTATAATGAAGTGCCCTGACTTACCACAATAGAAACATAGATTTTCCTTAAAACGATGTTCCTTGCGTGCATCACTAACCCGTCGTTGTAAAGAGTCTACCTGCATGGGTTCAGGTTCAGGTTCCCGTGTAATCCTACTCAAAGGTTCCTTAGCTGGAGAGGAAGGTAGGAAAAGGTTAGTGCGATTGCTTTCGAACCATCTCTCTTGTCTGCGTTCAGTCAGACGAGTATCAATACGGATGCAGTAGTTAATAAAGTCACCTAACGCAGTGGGAGGGTCGGCACGAGCAAGTTCATCCTTAATCAGTGGAGATAACCCCTTTCGAAAAATAGATTTTTTGGCGGAACTGTCCCAGGTGGTATCAAGGGCCCATCTCCTGAAATCCAAGGCATATTCAGCTACCGAGTGCTTACCTTGGCGCAAAGCTAACATGGCTGCTTCAGCTGTTGCACCTCGATTGGGGTCATCAAACACCTGCCCCATGGCTGAAATAAAAGCATCAAGGTGATTCAAACAATCATCCTCAGTCTCAATCAGAGGGTTTGCCCACATCAAAGCCTTGTTGGTAAGCAACATAATTATAGTAAGCACCTTAGATCGTTCAGTGGGAAATTGTGAAGCATGTGCAGAAAAAAAAAGATTGCATTGATTAATAAATCCCCTGAATTTCTCACGTTCACCGCCAAAACGAAAAGGGGGCAACTTGGGAATCCCAGAACTCGGGGCTACGGCAGGAGCCTGGACTCGCTCTTCTAGAACCTCAATCCTGGCTCGCAAATCCTGGGCAGTCTGTCCAAACACTTGCAAATTGTGATTAGTGAGGTCCTGTAGGCTTGAAAAACGGGTCTTTATATTCTGCAAATCTGCAAGGATATTATCAGTCACTCCGCAAAGTTCCTTTATGCTGGCCTCCATTTTCCAGATCTTTTAAGACAGGATTACTGGAAGAAGAGGAGAGGAGAAAAAAAAAAAACAATAGTGTTTACCTGTGGTAACACTGCAGAGAGAAAAAAAATTAAGGGAACTGCTCACCTGGAATGGTTGTGAGAAGTCACAACCACTATCATCACAGAAAGTTCACCCGGACATCTGATATCCACAGTTACAGCAGACAAAAAAGAGAAAAGAGAAAAAAAAAAAAAAAACAATAGTGTTTACCTGTGGTAACACTGCAGAAAAAAAAAACACTTAAGGGAATTGCTCACCTGGAATGGTTGTGAGAAGTCACAACCACTGTCATCACAGAAAGTACAACCGGACATCCGATATCCACAGTTACAGCAGACACAGCCTTTCCAGACCCAGCAGACACTAACGTTTTGGCTTCAGAATCTTGTAATGTATGTAGTACAGTTCATATAGCGTCTTGTGCTTGGGTGCGATGAAAATACATGAGACACAGGTTTGATATAGAAAGTCTTGTATTACTTCATACAAGTTGGCAAAAATAGTCACACAGTTTGCAGACACAGAAGCAGGAGACACAGCAGGCCAGAGTAATCTAAGCTCAGCAATCACTCTCCACAACAGGTTCAGGATCTTCTTCTCTGTTACCGTAAGTCCATGCAAACGTGGGTCTTTCAAAGAGCAGGGTTCAGAGTCCACAAGTGCTTCAGAGTTCCTCAGTAGGAATAGCTGGAGTACAAGGTCCAAGGCTTTAGGAGTCAGGTCACAGGTTCACTGCAGGCTAGATTCTGAAGCACTGATTGCTCAGCTGTGGCTGCTTAAGAAGCAAAAGGAGAGAATCAGGGCGGGAACATGCAAGCTGGAAACTTCATTTTGACTGAGGGCAAGATAGCTGCAGCAAGACAGAAAGTAAAATGGCTGACGAACAAACTGAGTTTCAGGAACATGTACACAGAACCTTACAGCCTGGTAGTAAATTCCCTAAAGGTCGCCTTTTTAACTTGTCTGTACCTGAACATGACGCTATGCGGTCTTATATCAAGGAGTCATTGGAGAAGGGTCATATCAGACCATACTCTTCACCCTTGGGTGCTGGTTTTTTCTTTGTGGCCAAAAAGGATGGTTCATTAAGGCCGTGTATTGATTATCATCTCTTGAACAATATCACTGTGAAATATCAATATCCGTTACCCTTGATTTCTGACCTGTTTTCCAGGGTGAAAAGTGCTACTTGGTTTACCAAGCTTGACCTCAGGGGGGCGTATAACCTTATTCGCATTAAGCACGGGGATGAATGGAAGATGGCGTTTAATACCCCAGAGTTGCATTTTGAGTACCTAGTGATGCCCTTTGGGCTCACTAATGCTCCTTCCGTCTTCCAGTCCTTCATGAATGACATTTTCAGGGATTTTGTGGATAAATTTCTGATTGTTTATTTGGATGATATCTTGATTTTTTCCAATGACTGGGACTCTCATGTGAAACATGTTCGGACTGTGTTCCAGATTTTGAGAGAGAATGCTCTGTATGTGAAGGGATCAAAGTGTCTTTTTGGCGTACAGAGGATCTCATTTCTGGGATTCATTTTGTCTCCATCTGTTATTGAAATGGACCCGGTCAAGGTTCAGGCCATATGTGATTGGGTCCAACCTACTTCATTAAAGGCTCTTCAGAGATTCTTGGGTTTTGCCAATTTTTATCGTAAATTTATTGGTAATTTCTCGGTTATTGTTAAACCATTGACTGATTTGACCAAAAAGGGTTCTGATGTGGTGAATTGGCCTCCTGAGGCAGTCTCTGCGTTTCAGGAACTTAAACAGAGATTCACTTCTGCTCCTGTTCTACGGCAGCCTGATGTTTCTCTGCCATTTCAGGTGGAGGTTGATGCCTCTGAAATTGGGACAGGTGCCGTTTTGTCCCAAAGAGATCTTGAGACCTCTAAAAGTAACCCTTGTGCTTTTTTCTCTCGAAAATTTTCTCCAACTGAACGTAATTATGACGTGGGTAATCGGGAGTTATTGACCATGAAGTGGGCTTTTGAAGAGTGGAGACATTGGCTGGAGGGAGCCAAACATCAGGTGGTGGTCCTCACGGACCATAAGAATCTGGTTTATCTGGAATCAGCCAAGTGACTTAATCCTAGACAGGCCAGGTTTTAATTTTGTGGTTTCCTTTCTTCCTGGCACTAAGAATGTTAAGGCAGAAGCCCTTTCGAGGAGTTTCCTTGCGGACTCTCCTGAGTTATCTGATCCTGCTGTTATTTTGAAAGATGGTGTAGTTCTTTCCGCCATCTCGTCCAATTTGAGACTGGCTCTGGAAGGGTGTCAGGAGGATAAACCCGAGCGCTGCCCTGTTGGGAAATTGTTTGTCCCAGACCAGTGGAAGAAGAGTGTGATGTCTGAGATACATTGTTCCGCTTTGGCCGGTCATCCCGGAATTTTTGGTACCAGAGACTTGGTGAGTTGGTCCTTTTGGTGGCCTACTTTGTCTCGTGACGTCAGGGAGTTTGTGCAGTCCTGTGGGACTTGCTCTCGCTCCAAGCCTTGCTCTCGCTCTAGTGGTTTGCTGATGCCATTGCCTGTGCCCAAGAGACCATGGACCCATATCTCTATGGATTTTATTTCCGACCTCCCTGTTTCTCAGAGAATAACCGTTATCTGGGTGATTTGTGATAAGTTTTCCAAGATGATACATCTTGTGCCATTACCTAAGTTGCCTTCCTCCTCCGAATTGGTGCCTTTGTTCCTTCAGCACGTGGTTCGGTTACACGGCATTCCTGAGAACATTGTGTCTGACAGAGGAGTCCAGTTTGTTTCCAGATTTTGGAGGACTTTTTGTTCTAAACTTGGTGTTCAATTGTCCTTCTCCTCTGCTTTTCATCCTCAGACTAATGGACAAACTGAGAGTACAAACCAGATATTGGAGACTTATCTGAGATGCTTTGTGTCTGCTTATCAAGATGACTGAGTCTCTTTTTTGCCTTTGGCTGAGTTTGCTCTTAATAATAGGGCAAGCTCTGCCACTTTGATGTCTCCATTTTTCTGTAATTTTGGGTTTCACCCTCGATTTTCTTCGGGACGGAGGCTTCTGTCTGTCCGAGTGTTGACTCTGTTGTGGAGCGTATGCAGCAGATTTGGGACCAGGTAGTGGAGCGGTTGTCCCTCTCTCAGGAGAAGGCCCAGCGGTTTGCCAACCGGCATAGGACTGATGGTCCTCGGTTTAAAGTGGGGGACTTGGTCTGGTTGTCCTCAAGAAATATCCCTGTGAGAGTTGCATCTCCTAAGTTTAAGCCTAGGTTCATTGGACCTTATAAGATCATGGAGATTCTTAATCCTGTTTCCTTTCGTTTACTTCTTCCAGGGACATTTAAGATCCATAACGTGTTCCACAAGTCCTTATTGAAGAGGTTTGTCGAGCCAGTGGTTCCTATGGCTGCGCCTCCTGACCCTGTTTTGGTTGAGGGCAATTTGGAGTATGTGGTTGAGAAAATATTGGATTCTCGTTTTTCTAGACGGAAACTCCAGTATTTTCTTTAAGTGGAGAGGTTATGGTCAGGAGGACAATTCTTGGGTGTTTGTTTCGGACATCCATGCTAGGAGACTGATCCGTGCGTATCACAGAGCTCATCCTGACTGACCTGGTTGCACATATGAGGGTTCGGTGACCCCTCCTCAAGGGGGGGTACTGTTATGAATGTTTTAGAAATGAATTCTGAGCAGAAGCTCCCTCTGGTGGTTACAAACAGTACTGAACCATTCAATGAGGATTGGCAATCAGGAATTACAGACTGGCTGGATATAAGGGAGGTTTCCCCCCATCATGGTTGCCGGTGATCAATTGTTCCTGTCTTAACGTTGTTTCCTGGTTCACTTGGAAGCTTGTTGAGTCTTGCCTCTTCTCCTGCTCTCAGATAAGATATTTTCTGTTTTTTTGTTTTTGTGCTTGCCATTTGCATTTTTCTCTGCATTTCTGTGAGGTTGGCCAGGTTCCCCTACCCTGGGGGCTTGGGCCTCTCTCGGTTCCTCTGGAGCCACTGTTGTTTGTTCATTTGCCTTTTCTAATTTTT
>JARQOD010000001.1:848000826-848042122 GCA_033576555.1 Oophaga sylvatica | reverse complement strand
GTTTTTTTTTAATTCCGATATTTTGTTCCCATAGACTTACATTGGATTTCCAGTATCGGATTTTGTGTGTATCGGCGATACCATTCCGATCCGATACTTTTGGATATCGGAAAGTATCGCTCAACTCTACTTCTCAGGCTGTGACGAAGCGTCTAGGACCAACGTAGGTACGCTCCACGGCTGCCTTTAGTTGTGGTGGTTAGTCAGGGTACTGCAATCCAGTAGATTCCAACCTCTCTGGTGTATTGCCTTTTTTGCCTGCTCTCCTCAGCTACCAAATCATAACAGTATCACTGGCCAAACTGAAAATTACACAACGTACAGAAGGGAAAGATAGTGTAAAAAAAAAAAAAAAAAAGTTGTCAGAGATATTTTTTTTTCCCTCTTTTTCTCTGGGTGCTGAGGATTTTTTTTTCTCTTAATGGAGTTTGCACAGTTGTCTGGCCGTGTGGATCAGCTTGCCACTGAAGTTCGGAGTATTGCTACCTATCTTGCAGGGTTGCCGGTTGTGGAACCTAGGATCCCCATGCCAGATTTGTTTTTAGGGGATCAAGCTAAATTTCTGAATTTCAAAAATAACTGTAGGTTGTTTTTTGCCTTAAAACCTAAGTCCTCAGGGAACGCAGCACAGCAGGTTCAAATTGTCATCTCTCTCCTGCGCGGCGATCCCCAGGATTGGGCTTTTTCCCTGACACCTGGGGATCCTGTTTTGAGTAATGTTGATGCATTTTTTCTGGCTCTGGGGTTATTGTACGATGAACCTAATGTCACTGATCAAGCTGAAAAGCCTTGTTGGCATTAAATCAGAGGCTTGAGGACGCTGAGTTGTACTGTCAGAGATTCCGAAGGTGGGCAGTCCTGACCAAATGGAATAATGATGCTTTGGCAGCCCTTTTTCAGAAGGGTCTGTCAGAGAATGTAAAAGATGTTATTGTGGGTTTCCCTGCTCCCTCTGGTCTCAATGATTCTATGTCATTGGCGATTCAAATTTACAGACATTTGCGTGAGCGTAGAGGTATGCGTGGAATAGTGTTGTCTTGGAACCAGCTTCTGAACCCATGCAGTGTGATATAGTGGCTTCTGGGGCACAGCGTCATGAGTTTTGAAAACGCAATGGGTTATGTTTCTACTGTGGTGATGCCTCTCATGCTATTTCAGTCTGCCCTAAGCGGGGAAGACTTTTGCACGCTCAGTTGTCTTGGGTAGTGTTCAGACTAAATTTCTGTTGACTGTTACCCTGATTTGCTCCCTGTCCACATTTTCTGCTCAGGCTTTTGTTGATTCGGGAGCAGCTATTAACCTGATGGATTTTGATTTTGCTAAACGTTGTGGGTTTCCCTTGATACCCCTACAGAAGTCTATTCCCCTACTGTGGATTGATTCTACCCCTTTGGCTGAGAATAAACCCCAGTTCTCTACTCAGGTGATAATGAGGGTTGAACCTGATCATCAGGAGAGTTGCAAATTTTTGGTGCTGTATAATCTGCATGACATTATTGTACTAGGTTTCCCTTGGTTACAGTCTCATAATCCTGTTTTGGATTGGAAATCTGTGTCTGTAACCAGTTGGGGCTGCCAATGTGTTAATGCCAACAATCCTGTTTTTTCTGCCTCTCCCCAGGCTCAGGATGTTCCTGACTTTTTGACATGATTTTTCTGATGTGTTTAGCGAAAGTAAATCTGCATCCTTGCCCCCCCATTGGAGCTATGACTGCGCTATTGAATTAGTGCCTGGTAGTAAATTCCCTAAAGGTCGCCTTTTTAACTTGTCTGTACCTGAACATGACGCTATGCGGTCTTATATCAAGGAGTCATTGGAGAAGGGTCATATCAGACCATCCTCTTCACCCTTGGGTGCCGTTTTTTTCTTTGTGGCCAAAAAGGATGGTTCATTAAGTCCGTGTATTGATTATTGTCTCTTGAACAATATCACTGTGAAATATCAATATCCGTTACCCTTGATTTCTGACCTGTTTTCCAGGGTGAAAAGTGCTACTTGGTTTACCAAGCTTGACCTCAGGGGGGCGTATAACCTTATTCGCATTAAGCACGGGATGAATGGAAGACAGCATTTAATACATCAGAGGGGCATTTTGAGTACCTAGTGATGCCCTTTGGGCTCACTAATGCGCCTTCCGTCTTCCAGTCCTTCATGAATGACATTTTCAGGGATTTTGTGGATAAATTTCTGATTGTTTATTTGGATGATATCTTGATTTTTTCCAATGACTGGGACTCTCATGTGAAACATGTTCGGACTGTGTTCCAGATTTTGAGAGAGAATGCTCTGTATGTGAAGGGATCAAAGTGTCTTTTTGACGTACAGAGGATCTCATTTCTGGGATTCATTTTGTCCCCATCTGTTATTGAAATGGACCCGATCAAGGTTCAGGCTATCTGTGATTGGGTCCAACCTACTTCATTTAAGGCTCTTCAGAGATTCTTGGGTTTTGCCAATTTTTATCGTAAATTTATTGGTAATTTCTCTGTTATTGTTAAACCATTGACTGATTTGACCAAGAAGGGTTCTGATGTGGTGAATTGTCCTCCTAAGGCAGTCTCTGCGTTTCAGGAACTTAAGCAGAGATTCACTTCTGCTCCTGTTCTACGGCAGCCTGATGTTTCTCTGCCATTTCAGGTGGAGGTTGATGCCTCTGAAATTGGGGCAGGTGCCGTTTCGTCCCAAAGAGATCCAGAGACCTCTAAAAGTAACCATTGTGCTTTTTTCTCTCGAAAATTTTCTCCAACTGAACGTAATTATGACGTGGGTAATCGGGAGTTATTGGCCATGAAGTGGGCTTTTGAAGAGTGGAGACATTCGCTGGAGGGAGCCAAACATCAGGTGGTGGTCCTCACGGACCATAAGAATCTGGTTTATCTGGAATCAGCCAAGCGACTTAATCCTAGACAGGCCAGGTGGGCCTTGTTTTTCACATGTTTTAATTTTGTGGTTTCCTTTCTTCCTGGCACTAAGAATGTTAAAGCGGATGCCCTCTCGAGGAGTTTCCTTGCGGACTCTCCTGAGTTATCTGATCCTGCTGTGATTTTGAAAGAGGGTGTAGTTCTTTCCGCCATCTCGCCCAATTTGAGACTGGCTCTGGAAGGGTGTCAGGAGGATAAACCCGAGCGCTGCCCTATTGGGAAATTGTTTGTTCCAGACCCGTGGAAAAAGAGTGTGATGTCTGAAATTGATTGTTCCGCGTTGGCCGGTCATCCCGGAATTTTTAGTACCAGAGACTTGGTTAGTCGGTCCTTTTGGTGGCCTACTTTGTCTCGTGACGTCAGGGAATTTGTGCAGTCCTGCAGGACTTGCTCTCGCTCCAAGCCTTGCTTCGCTCTAGTGGTTTGTTGATGCCATTGCCTGTGCCTAAGAGACCATGGACCCATATCTCTATGGATTTAATTTCCGACCTCCATGTTTCTCAGAGAATGACCGTTATCTGGGTGATTTGTGATAGGTTTTCCAAACTGATACATCTTGTGCCATTAGCTAAGTTGCCTTCCTCCTCAGAATTGGTGCCTTTGTTCCTTCAGCACGTGGTTCGGTTACACGGCATTCCTGAGAACATTGTGTCTGACAGAGGAGTCCAGTTTGGTTCCAGATTTTGGAGGACTTTTTGTTCTAAACTTGGTGTTCAATTGTCTTTCTCCTCGGCTTTTCATCCTCAGACCAATGGACAAACTGAGAGAAGAAACCAGACATTGGAGACTTATCTGAGATGCTTTGTGTCTGCTGATCAGGATGACTGGGTCTCTTTTTTGCCTTTGGCTGAGTTTGCTCTTAATAATAGGGCTAGCTCTGCCACTTTGATGTCTCCATTTTTCTGCAATTTTGGGTTTCACCCTCAATTTTCTTCGGGACAGACGGAGGCTGATTGGGTCCAACCTACTTCATTTAAGGCTCTTCAGAGATTCTTTGGTTTTGCCAATTTTTGGGACCAGTGCAGAGGTTGTCCCTCTCTCAGGAGAGGGCCCAGCGGTTTGCCAACCGGCATGGAATGATGGTCCTCGGTTTGAAGTGGGGGACTTGGTCTGGTTGTCCTCAAGAAATATCCCTGTGAGAGTTGCATCTCCTAAGTTTAAGCCTAGGTTCATTGGACCTCATAAGATCATGGAGATTCTTAATCCTGTTTCCTTTCGTTTACTTCTTCCAGGGACATTTAAGATCCATAACGTGTTCCACAAGTCCTTATTGAAGAGGTTTGTCGAGCCAGTGGTTCCTATGGCTGCGCCTCCTGACCCTGTTTTGGTTGAGGGCAATCTGGAGTACGTGGTTGAGAAAATATTGGATTCTCTTTTTTCTAGACGGAAACTCCAGTATTTGGTTAAGTGGAGAGGTTATGGTCAGGAGGACAATTCTTGGGTGTTTGCTTCGGACATCCATGCTAGGAGACTGATCCGTGCGTATCACAGAGCTCATCCTGACCGACCTGGTTGCCCAAATGAGGGTTCGTTGACCCCTCCTCAAGGGGGGTTACTGTTGTGAATGTGTTAGAAATGAATTCTGAGCAGAAGCTCCCTCTGGTGGTTACAAACAGTACTGAACTATTCAATGAAGATTGTGAAGATTGGCAATCAGGTGTTACAGACTGGTCTTATATAAGGGAGGTTACCTCCCATCAGGGTTGCTGGTGATCAATTGTTCTTGTCTCAACTTTGGTTCCTGGTTCACTTTGAAGCTTGCTGTGTCTTGACTGCATCTTCTGCTAACAGATAAGATATTTTCTGCTTTTATTTTTGTGCTTGCTTTTTGCATTTTGTCCTTCACTTCTGTGGAGGTCAGCCAGGTCCCCTCCGGGGGCTTGTGCTCCTCTCAGTTTATCTGAGCCACTGTTATTTGTTCATTTGCCTTTTCCAGTTCTTTCAGTGGCTGCTGCTTAGTTTTGTTACACCAGAGAACTAATTTAGGTGGTAGAGGTCGTGTGATCTCAGGTGTTTTTGCAATTAGTGAGTTGGTATTTTTTTAGGGTTTTTTGGATTGCAGTAAGTGTCCTTCCTATCCTTTTCTTTCTAGGATGATTGGGTCCCAACGTTTGCTCATACTATTTTCTGTCTGTGTCTGTATTTCCTCTTGTCTAACCGCCATTACATGTTTGGGGGCTTCCTATGTTCTTTGGGGATCTGCTCTGGGGCAGATAGCTTTCCTTTTTCTATCTTTAGGTGTAGTTAGCTTCTCAGGCTGTGACGAGGCGTCTAGGACCAACGTAGGTACGCTCCACGGCTGCCTTTAGTTGTGGTGGTTAGTCAGGGTACTGCAATCCAGTAGATTCCAACCTCTCTGGTGTATTGCCTTTTTTGCCTGCTCTCCTCAGCTACCAAATCATAACAACGTCTATTGTGGGCAACGAGATGACATGTGCAGCGTCCACCACCATTGTAACGAAGGGCATTGCAGTGATTGGCTTGCTTTGGTGGGCGTCATAGTGTCTATAAAAGAACTCACCGCTGACCTCCATTTTACTTCTGCCGATCTTCACAGTAGGGAGAGGTTGCTGACGCTGTTTATCAGTAGGGAGAGAGTTAAGGGTATGCCACACTAAGCGAGATCGCAAGCGAGATCGCTAACGAGATCACTACTGCGTCACCATTTATGACGCAGTAGCGATCTCGTTAGCGACTTAACTGTGTGTGACATGTAGCAGCGATGTGGCCCCTGCTGAGATGTCGTTGATCGCTAATGAACGTTCTGAGCCGTTTTTTCGTCATTGGTGTCACGCTGGTGAGCCTGAATCGCTGAGTGTGACACCCTTTATGAACGACTTCACCAGCATCGCAGGTGGGACTAGGTTTTCCCAACGACCGCAGAGGTCGTTATACAGATCGCTGATGAGATGTGTTTAGAATCACAGATCGCTGATGAGTTGTGTTTGGAATCACACAGCTAAGTCGCTAACGAGATCGCTACTGAATCATAAATGGTGACGCAGTAGCGATCTCGTTAGCGATCTCGCTTAGTGTGGCATACCCTTTAGGGCTGTAAAGAAAAGTTCTTCTGTACTTGTGCTGATAGCAATTGTGCTGTATAGTTAGTGTGCAGTGACAGGGGAGGATTTTCTTGTGTGCAGCAGCGCTGGTTATTAGGCTGCCTGATAGCTGTATTGCTGTGTGTACACTGTTGTGTTGACTGCTTTTTACACAGCACTAATACTTTTATTCTTTTTTTCTGCACAGTTTTTCCCACACCGTATAGAGCTGTACGCTCCTCACACTCTACCAAGCACCAGCTGGTATCACGGACAAATACATGCTGACTATCTGTGTGTGACTCCGTAAATATATACGAAGATTTAAATTTTCCCCTACACCATATACAGCTGTACGCTTCTGATACAGTACCGTATATCTGTTCTTTGTATTACGGTCAAATCCATACTGAGTGAGCATCTGTGTGTGACTCTGGAAATATATACGGAGATTTCAATTTTCCTCTACACTATATACACCTGGTATCTTCTGATACAGTACCTTTTTTCTGCCTTTTGTATTACGGTCAAATCCATTCTGAGTGAGCGTCTGTGTGTGACTCCGAAAATATATACGAAGATTTAAATTTTCCCCTACACCGTATACAGCTGTACGCTCTTCATACAGTACCGTATATCTGCTGGTATTACGGTCAAATCCATATGGAGTGAGCGTCTGTGTCTGACTCCGGAAATATATATGGAGATTGAAATTTTCCCCTACACCGTATACAGCTGTCCGCTTCTGATACAGTACCGTATATCTGCTCTTTGTATTACGGTCAAATGCATGCTGAGAGAGCGTCTGTGTGTGACTCCGGAAATATATGGGGAGATTTAAATTTTTCCCTACACCGTATACAGCTGTACGCTCCTCATACAGTACCATATATCTGCTGGTATTTTTGGTACATTTTCCCAAACATGAGGAAGTATGGTGGAAGAGGCCACGGGTGTGGGCGGGGTGGGGGGGCAGCTGGTACTGATGGTGGTGGTGGTGCATCTGCTGGTAGTGCCAAAAGCACAATAGCACCTAAGGCAGGAGATGTTGAGCCTGCGTCATCGTCTGGCTCCAGAAGGCCTGGAAGGCTCCCTTTTCTGGTAGTAGGTAAACCGCTTTTAAAGCCAGAGCATCAGGAACAGGTTTTGGCTTACATTGCCGAAACAGCCTCCAACTCTATAGCCTCCTCTTCTGAAGTTTCAAAAACTGCAAGCACTGAGTCGTCGGTGCAGGCTCCTGGTCAGGAACAACACCTTTCCTTGTGTTCTTCACCCCCACCAAAAGTGAAGGATGTGGCAGGCCACACTTCAGATTACTCCCTGGAGCTCTTTTCACATACCATGCCTAATTTATCAAGTGAAATCCTGAATTCCCCAGTCCAAGATGAATATGACATGGAGTGCACTGATGCACAGCCAGTGCTATATGATTCTTATGGTACATTCACCCAGAGCAATGCATTGCCCTCACAGTCTACTGAGCCAGATTCTGACCCTAATGAAACTCAGGTGCCCCTTCCATACTATACCACCTTTCATGGTGACACAGAGGAAGGTGCAGGTGAAATTAAAGAGGAGGTGATGGATGACCCAGTTGTTGACCCAGATTGGCATTCATTGGGGGAAGAGGGTGCCACTGGCAATAGCTCAGAAGAGGAGGAGGATCTGCAGCAGGCATCGACATCGCAGCTGCGATTATCTGGCTGGCCCGTAGCAGTCCAAAAACGTGTTATAAAAACAAAAGGAGTTGCAGGACAGCTTGGCCAGACAGTCACAGCGTGCAAGCCCTGAAAAGTTTTCCCAAAAGTAGGAAGAGTGCAGTGTGGCACATTTTTGACCAAAATCCTATAGATGAGGCAAAGGTTATCTGCAAGAAGTCCGGAAGGATCTTAGCGAGGAAAAATCTCGGACATTTGAATACAAGTTGCATGCTTAGACATGTAAACACCATGCATTGCAAGCGTGGACTGACTACAAAACCTCACTGGCTTTGAACGTCTACATTGCCAAACTGATCTCATTAGAGATGATGCACTTCCGTTTGGTTGAAAGCGCAGGATTCAGGGACCTCATGGCCTACGCTGTCCCACGCTATGACCTTCCCAGTCGGCACTTCTTTTCTAAAAAGCCATCGCTTCCCTCCTCCCGCATGTGAAAACCGCATTGTCCATGCACTCAATCAATCAGTAAGTGGAAAGGTGCACCTCACAACAGATGCATGGGCCAGGAGTCATGGCCAGGGCCGTTACGTGTCCATCACTGAGCACTGGGTGAATGTGGTGGATGCAGGGTCCACAGGGGACAGCGGCGGTGTGACAGTGCTGCCTAGTCCACGGTATAGGCAACAGTTGGCTGTAGGCGTTCGACCCTCCTCCTCCTCCTCCAGAAGCGAAAGCTCATCGACAAAGCGCAGTCGCACGAGCACTCCATCCGCAACTGCCAGTGTTGCACATGAAATGTCCCACTATCGAACAGCTAATGGTAAGAGTCAGCAGGCTGTTTTAAAGATGATGTCTTTGGGCAACAACAGACACACCGCGGAGGTACTGGCCGACTACTTGCAGCGAGAAACTGAGTCATAGCTGGGCAGTCTACATCTTGGGCCAGGCAAGGTAGTCAGTGATAACGGCCATAATTTTGTGGTGGCCATAGCCCTGACAAAACTCAGACACATACCTTGCCTGGCTCTCACCTTGAGCCTGGTGGTGCAGTGCTTCATAAATAATTATCCGGAGTTACCAGCCCTGCTTCAAAAGGTGCAAAGACTGTGCTCGCACATCAGTCGCTCGCCTGTAGTATCCAGTCATATGCAGAGGCTGCAGCGATCGCTCCACCTCCCAAGCACTGCCTAATCATAGACGTTGCAACAAGGTGGAACTCCACCATGCACATGGTTGAGAGGCTGTGCGAACAGAGGCAGGCTGTAATGCATTTGTGGGAGGATGCACGGGCAGGCAGTTTGAGGGCAGACATCGAGTTGTCGGGTGTGCAGTGGTCAAAGATGAAAGACCTCTGTAAAGTCCTTCAGTGTTTTGAGGAATGCACACGGCAGGTAAGCGTAGACGATGCCATCATAAGCATGAGCATCCCACTTAAGCGTCTGTTCATGCAAACTTTGATGCACATTAAGGATCAGGCGTCTGCAGCTGAGGAGGAGGAGGGAAGCCTTGATGAAGTTCAGACATTGTGTGCTCAGGGAACTGTCCTGGATGAGGTGGAGGAAGAAGAGGAGGAGGATAAGGGGGATGATTATTTTGGGTAGGAGGATGCTTCTCAAGGGGCAAGAGAAAATGTTGGCTTGCCAAGGTCATGTACAGGGTTTGTGCGTGACTGGAGGGATGAGGATTTGGCAGAATGTGCTCCTCCATCCACCACTGGCAGTGCATCATTGACCCCTGGAACATTGGCACACATTTATTAATTATGTCTTGCGGATCCTAAAAAGGGATCCCGCATTGCCAAAATTATGAAGGATGACGACTACTGGTTGGCCAGCATCCTCGATCCATGCTATAAAGGCAAATTACAGAACATCATGCCACAGGAGAACCTAGAGCTAATATTGGCGAACAAACAAGCAACTCTTTTAAACCGTATGTTAGAGGCATTCCCAGCACACAGCAGCGGTGCAGGTTCTACCACGAACCGTACTGGGCAACATGGAAGAGGTGTTCGTGGTGCACACAGCCGAAGTGGCGTTGGAGACAGAGGTTTCATGATCATGTTGTGGACTGATTTCTCGAGTACCGCTCACACAACGGGTAATACTGAATCGATTGCAACAGACAGGAGACAGCAGTTGTCAACTATGGTTCAAAATTACTTCTCCTCCCCTATTGATGTTCTTCCTCACAGTTCATTCCCCTTTGACTACTGGGCCTGTAAACTGGACACCTGGCCTGAACTGGCATAATATGCCTTACAGGAGCTCGCTTGCCCTGCTGGTACTGTGCTATCAGAAAGAGTCTTCAGTGCTGCTGGATCAATCCTGACAGAAAGAAGGACCCGGCTGTTGACCCAAAATGTAGGTGATCTCACCTTCATTAAAATGAACCATGCCTGGGTTTCAAAGGATTTTGTCCCACCTTCCCTGATGACACATAGGTTGCCAGCAAAATGGCTCGCTTTGTCCTCCTCTTCCTCCAACTTCTCCAATTCCTCCATTTGCAGCTGCTGAACGTCCAGCCTACACCTCAACATATGCCAGTTTTTCCACCTCCCTAACTGGGCCGCCGACCAAGGGCCGTCGTCAGCACCTGGAGCACCCGGGCAAGTGTTGGGGCCCTGAGCAGGTGGGGGGCTCACTCGCCATCAGAGACACCGGCGTACTATGAGGGGCCCTGTGCCAGTGTCGGAGCCCATGAGTGAGCCCCCCTGCTTGCTCAGGGCCCAAGCACTTGCAATACTTACCTCTCCCTGCTCCACCGCTGTGACGTCTTTCGCGTTTCCTAACAGTGACATTCAGGTAAGAGTGCTCGATTTCATCACGTCTGTGTGCCCTCTGCCTGAACAGTCACAGTGCAGAGAGCTGGAATATGGCGACGCTGAGGAGTCCAGAGTAGAGTAGTGCCCAGCGAGGAGAGGTATTTAATTTTTTTTAATGTTTGGAGCAATATATGGGGAGCATTATACACTGGAGAATTATATATGGGGCCCATAATACACTTGAGCATCATAGATAGGGCCCATTATACACTGGAGCATTATAAATGGGGCCCATCATACACTGGAGCATCATATGGGGCCCATTATATATGGAGCATTATATATGGGGACCACTATATTTGAAGCATTATACGGGGCTCATCATACACTGGAGCATCATATATGGGACCCATCATATACTAGAGCATCATATGGGGTTCATTATTTATGGGGCATCACATAGGGCCCTTTTTATATGGAGCATCATATGGAGCACATATGGGGCCTATTCTGTATGAAGCATTATATGGAGCCCATTCTGTATGGAGCAATATATGGGGCTCATTATTCTGTATGGCGCACTATGTGGTGCCCATAATACTGTATGGAGGTCTATACTGTCTGGTTTTTGAGCTATTATAAAATTTACAATAGATATCACTCATGTATTGTAAGAAGTGAAGTATTTAGCATTGTACTATACCTATATTTCTCTGCCGTATCAGAGCATCATGAATTGTGATATGTTTTAACCCCTTAACGACCGCCCATACTCCTTTTAACGGCGGTCATTAAGGGTACTTAAACCACAGCGCCGTTAATTAAAGGCGCTGTGGAAAAAGTGAATAGCGCCCCCCAGAGGCACATTTTCTCCGGGGTCTCGGCTACCAGGGGTAGCCGAGACCCCAGAGAACTGAATCGGGTCGGTTTTTACCGACACCGATGTTGCGATCGCCGTTATTAACCCTATAACGGCGACCGCAACAACAAAAAAAAAAAAGTTGTGCCATTTAATTTCTCTGTCCTCTGATGTCATCAGAGGACAGAGAAAAAGGGTTCCCAGGACCCCCATGTGGCCCCCGATCCCCTGCATGTGGCCCCAGGGCCCTCCGGTGTCCCCCGATGCCGGCGCTGTGAAGAAAATGGCGGGCGCATGCTCAGTGCGCCCGCCGCTATGTGGCGCTATGTGCTGGGGGGATGAGAAAATATTCTCTGGGGTCTCGGCTACCGGGGGTAGCCGAGACCCCAGAGAACATGATCCGGGTCGGTATTCACCGATCCCGGTGTTGCGATCGCGGCTATGCAAGCATAGACGCGATCGCAAAAAAAAAAAAAATGATTTCTCTCCCCTCTGATGTGATCGCACATCAGAGGGGAGAATATGAGGGTCCCCGTGTCCCCCTGAACCCCCCCTATACTTACCGGTGTCCTCTGGCAGGTCCCCTGGCCTCCGATCCACCCGGTCTTCTTCCTGCAAAAAAAAAATGGCGGGCGAATGCGCAGTGCGCCCGCCGATCTGCTTGGCTGCAGATTCAAATTTTTTTTCATTCATTCTCCAGAAAGTGCATTTTGATCACTGTGATAAATTATCACAGTGATCAAAATAAAAAAAACAGTACATAACCCCCCCATTTATCACCTCCTTAGTTAGGGACATATAATAAAAAATAGAAATTATATTTATTTTCATTTTTCTGTTAGGGTTAGGGTTATAATTAGGGCTAAGGTTATAATTAGGGTTAGGGTTAGCATTAGGGTTAGGGTTAGCATTAGGGTTAGGGTTATAATTAGCGTTAGGGTTAAGCTGGGTTCATACTGCGTTATGGCAGTCCGTTAGACGGACTGCGTTACACCGCGGTATAACGCGGTGTAACGCAGTCCGTTAACGCTGCCATTCACCCCCATTTGAGGGCGCATCGCGACGCATGCCGTAAAGCGTCATGCGTTTGCGACGTGCCATCATTCAGTGACGGAGTCTCGGACGCGGGCTGCAGCGTTTGGGCTCCGTCACCGCTAGCGCAGATTAATCATCTGCTGATTCCTCTGCGCTAGCGGGTATAGCATAACGCGATCGCGTTATGCTATACCGTTACCAGCCCGTCAACGCTATGTGTTGAACGGGCTGGTAAAACGCAAAATGAACCTAGCCTTAGGGTTATGGTTATAATTAGGGTTAGAATTAGGGTTAGGGTTACAATTAGGGTTAGGGTTAAAATTAGGGTTAGGGTTACAATTACAGTTAGGGTTATAATTAAGGTTAGGGTTACAATTAGGGTTGGAATTAGGGTTGGGATTTAGGTTAGGATTAGGGTTGGGATTAGGGTTAGGGGTGTGTTGGGATTAGGGTTGGAGCTAAAATTGAGGGATTTACACTATTTAGGCACATCAGGGGGTCTCCAAACACGATGTGGCGTTCAAAAAGTCAAATTGCGCTCCCTCCCTTCCGAGCCCTGCCGTGCGCTCAAACAGTGGTTTACCCCAACATGTGGGGTATCAGCGTACTCAGGACAAATTGCACACCAATTTTGGGGTTCTAATTTCTCCCGTTACCCTTGGGAAAATAAAAAATAGCTGGCTAAAAAAATTATTTTTGAGAAAAAAATGATTTTTTATTTTCACAGCTCTGCGTTTATAAATTTCTGTGAAACACTTTGGGGTTCAAAGTGCTCACCACACATCTAGATAAGTTCCTTAAGGGTCTAGTTTCCAAAATGGGGTCACTTGTGGGGGGTTTCCACTGTTTAGACACATCAGGGGGTCTCCAAACACGACGTGGCTTTCAAAAAGTCAAATGGCGCTCCCTCCCTTCCGAGCCCTGCCGTGCGCCCAAACAGTGGATTACCCCAACTTATGGGGTATCAGCGTACTCAGGACAAATTGCACACCAATTTTGGGGTTCTAATTTCTCCTTTTACCCTTGGGGGTTCAAAGTGCTCACCACACATCTAGATAAGCTCCTTGGGGGGGTCTAGTTTCCAAAATGGTGTCACTTGCAGGGGGTTTTTACTGTTTAGGTACATCAAGGGCTCTGCAAAACACAACATGATGCCCGCAGAACATTCCATCAGTCTGCATTACAAAATGGCGCTCCTTCCCTTCCAAGCACTCCCATGCGCCCAAACAGTGGTTTCACCCCACATATGGGGTAACAGCGTACACAGGAAAAGTTGCACAACAACTTTTTGGGTCCAATTTATCCTCTTACCCTTGGGAAAATAAAAAAAATAGCGGGCTAAAGAATCATTTTTGAGGAAAAAAATGATTTTTTATTTTCACGGCTCTACGTTTATTAATTTCTGTGAAGCACTTGGGGGTTCAAAGTGCTCACCACACATCTAGATAAGTTCCTTAAGGGGTCTAGTTTCCAAAATGGTGTGATTTGTGGGGGGTTTCGACTGTTTAGGCGTATCAGGGTCTCTCCAAACGCGACATGGCGTCCAATTTCAATTCCAGCCAATTTTGGTTTGAAAAAGTCAAACGGCGCTCCTTCCCTTCCAAGCCCTGCCGTGCGCCCAAACAGTGGTCCCACCCCACATATGGGGTATCAGCGTACTCAGGACAAATTGAAAAACAACTTTTGTGGTCTAATTTCTCCTGTTACCCTTGGGAAAATAAAAAATTGGGGACTAAACGATCAGATTTGTGGAAAAAAAAATGACTTTTTATTTTCATGCCCGGGAGTTATAAACTTCTGTGAAGCACTTGGGGGTTCAAAGTGCTCACCACACATCTATATAAGTTCCTTAGGGGGTCTAGTTTCCAAAATGGTGTCACTTGTGGGGGGTTTCCACTGTTTAGACACATTAGGGCCTCTACAAACGCGACATGGCGTCCAGCCAATTCTGAGTTGAAAAAGTCAAACGGCGCTCCTTCCCTTCCAAGCTCTGCCATGCACCCAAACAGTGGTTTACCCCCACATATGGGGTATCAGCATGCTCAGGACAAATTGCACAAAAACTTTTGGGGTCTTGTTACCCTTGGGAAAATAAAAATTGGGGTGAACAGATTGTTTTTTGTGGAAAAAATATGATTTTTTATTTTCACGGCTCTATGTTATAAACTTCTGTGAAGCACTTGGAGGTTCAAAGTGCTAACCACACATCTAGATAAGTTCCTTAGGGGGTCTAATTTCCAAAATGGGGTCACTTGTGGGGGTTTCCACTGTTTAGACACATCAGGGCCTCTACAAACACGACATGACGTCCAGCCAATTCTGCGCTGAAAAAGTCAAACGGCGCTCCTTCCCTTCCAAGCTCTGCCATGCACCCAAACAGTGGTTTATCCCCACATATGGGGTATCAGCATGCTCAGGACAAATTGCACAAAAACTTTTGGGGTCTTGTTACCCTTGGGAAAATAAAAATTGGGGTGAAAAGATTGTTTTTGTGGAAAAAATATGATTTTTTATTTTCACTGTTCTATGTTATAAACTTCTGTGAAGCACTTGAAGGTTCAAAGTGCTCACCACACATCTAGATAAGTTCCTTAGGGGGTCTAGTTTCCAAAATGGGGTCACTTGTGATGGGTTTCCACTGTTTAGACACATCAGGGCCTCTACAAACGCGACATGGCGTCCAGCCAATTCTGCGTTGAAAAAGTCAAATGTCGCTCCTTCCCTTGCGACCTCTGCCGTGCGCCCAAAAAGTGGTTTACCCCCACATATGGGGTATTGGCTTATTCAGGAGAAATTGCACATTAAATTTTATGGTTCATTTTTTCTTTTAACAGTTGTGAAAATAAAAAAAATAGGTTCTGAAGTAAAGTTTTTGCAAAAAAGTTAAATGTTAATTTTTTCCTTCCACATTGCTTCAGTTCCTGTGAAGCACGTAAAGGGTTAATAAACTTCTTGAATGTGGTTTTGAGCACCTTGAGGGGTGCAGTTTTTAGAATGGTGTCACTTTTGGGTATTTTCTATCGTATAGACCCCTCAAATTGACTTCAAATGTGATGTGGTCCCTAAAATAAAAATGGTGTTGTAAAAATGAGAAATCGCTGGTCAACTTTTAACCCTTATAACTTCGTAACAAAAAAAAATTTTGGTCCCAAAATTGTGCTGATGTAAAGTAGACATGTGGGAAATGTTATTTATTAATAAATTTGTGTGACATATCTCTCTGATTTAAGGGCATAAAAATTTAAAGTTTGAAAATTGTTAAATTTTCAAAATTTTCGCCATATTTCCATTTTTTTCATAAATAAACACAAGTCATATCAAAGAATTTTTACCACTAACGTGAAGTACAATATGTCACGAAAAAACAATCTCAGAATCAGCGAGATTCGTTAAAGCGTTCCAGAGTTATAACCTCATAAAGTGACAGTGGTCAGAATTGTAAAAATTGGCCCTGTCATTAAGCTGCAAAATGGCTCTGTCACTAAGGGGTTAAAGGGGCCCACTGAGACTCTTTCGCCCGTGGCCCGCGAAAACCTTGAGCCAGCCCTGCACCCCCCCACAACTTTAGCCAAATAACCCCCTGTTTTCAATGCGTTACTATTATTATAAAGTAAATTAAGGTTGACAAGCTTAAGTAATAAGAATTGATGTCGCTGGCATTGAAATGGGCACTGTAGGTGTGTTTATGTCCTCACTCCCTGCTTATTTTATTCCCCATTGACTTGCATGGGTCGGTCTCAGACTGTTGACAAAGCCCGGCAATAGTTGGCCGACTTCGTTCGACTCGACTTTTGGAAAAGTCAGCCGACCGAAATCCAACTCGACCCTCCCAGGGCAAAGTCGCTCATCTCTTCAGATAAGGAGGATATGGTTAAAGTCAACCGAAAATGCCAAGTGCCACAACAAAGGGAAAACACAGATAAAAATTGCGCACAAGGGGCACAGAGGCAGTGGATTAATAGCAGTGGTCACATTATGTAACTAAGTCATCATCTACCTATAATGAAGGCACACTGCACAAATGACAACTGTATATCACTCAATATCCATAACATTTAGACCGTTTGGCCAAATGTGCTTAAGGTAAGGTACAGACAATTGACAAATTGACTAATAATTGAGTATCAGCGAGCATGTTCACTCATCCCTAGTAGATAGTTGTACAGTATATCTAAACCTACAGTATGTTTAGCATTAGTATTACTCTACTACAGAGAGATTCTATTAATCAGCATTTACTTTAGGTCATTGACTGTTTGGCCCCAATGTAATGCACTCAGTGAAACAGGGGTGACACTTGCAATATAAATGCCTAGAAGAATGTATTGGTGAGACCAGAATACTCTGTATAAACATTAGTGTGCCATGAGTAATGCAGGTGTGAAACAGATTTCTTCTGCAGAAGATCTTCAGCATTAAACAAAGTTAACCTAGCCCCACTCAAGGTGTAATTAATCTGCCCCAAAGAGCTGTTCAGTTGGTTGGGGGTTTCCTCAATTTCTAGCACAGTTTAGTGTCATATCTATTTATTGAGAAACCATTTAGATTGTAATTCCTCAAAAGACATTAACAATGCATTAATGTTAGATATGGATGTTATTATAACCGATTGCAGATATCAACTTATGGTGAATGTAACAGGGGGGCTTATCTATTTGTTTGGTCACAGGCCTCTTGTCCTGCTGCTGCCCACTTGGTCCCTGTTGGTTATTAAAAGCATGAATCCAGTTCAGGACTTGTACAAGCAGTATAAATACAATTAGGCTGTGGTTCCACGGTCCGGAACCACAGCGCATTTGAGGGGTGGAAATTCCGCTCTGTCCTAAGCCCCGCCCCCTTTTTGACGCGCGCTCATTCCAGATGTGTTCCAGACACCTCCGGAACACATGCGGAATGATCGCAGGGCTGCATAGCCCTGTGTTATTTCCGTTGCGGCGATGCAGCGTCGCCACAACGGGCTAGGACATGCTGTGGTCTGAAAAGACGCGCCGCATGTCCGGAAACAGGTCTTCCGCCTGCGTGTTTTACAGTATAGTGGAGACGGGATTTCTTGAAATCCCCTCCACTATGCTGTAACATCTGGACGCTGCGTGTTTGACGCTGCGCCAACGCACAGCGTCAAACACGCAGCTAATCCGGAATGTTTCCTGACCGTGGAAACATACCCTTAGAGATGAACTAATTTGTTCGGATTTTGTCCCTGAATCTGATTTTGACATATTCAAGCCATAATTGAACAATACTCGTTCCGAATGTATGTCTTATGATCGGTCCCGAACATATTCGGTAATTTCTACTCCCATTGACTCTAATAACGTTCGGCTATATTCGATTCCAATCGTATTCGGAACCAAATCCGAACAAATATGCTTATCTTTACCTACAATATCATGGAACCTAGCGACATTTTGAGTGGTGTATACTGGGACAAGACACATAGTTTATGGACTAACAGATGAAAACATAACTTTAGGCATATATGGCATATGTCACTTTGATCTTACCTGCTAGCCCGATAGGGAATGGATTTTTTTGTCTCAGTTGTACTGCATGGAATTTAAGATGTAGAGCAATCTGAAAGGGTGCAGTTTCAATTTATAACCGACCCAAGAATCAAAGTTTTGTCATATTCTATTCTTTCATAAAAGTAAATTGAATTCTACACACAGTGACCTGTAGTTGGGCTCACTCCTTTGAACAGAGTTCAACAACCTGATGAAATGTGTCCATCTTTAGATGTGTATCTGATGGTTCCACTAATGCTTTGATCAGTTTCGCAATCACTTTAGCATACATATTTTCAGCATTAGCAGACTGAGGCAAGTAGCTTATTTTGGCAATATTTTCTAAATCATTATACTCTGGTATGAGTGACTGGGGTAAATATATTTTAGATATTGGTTTTGCAACTTCTACATCTTGGTTGCCATTTTATCCAAGAGATTTCTAGTTGTAATGTTTTTAAAGCCTCAGTCTTTATCAGAAGATCCTAAACTGCTTTTCAATGTGTGAGACATGGGAGCCATGCTCAAAGCAGATGAGCCTGTTTTGACTAGTGAATGTGGTGGCAATGCAGCTGGAACAAGGGACAGCTTAGTGACGGTGAATATTGATATCTGATGTTTTATTATCTTTCTTGTGGGTTGAGAGTCTGAAATGCAGAATGTAACTTTAAGTAGATGACATACATTTTTCTTGTGCTCTGGAGCTTTGCTATGCCAGAGACAGATCCATGTCCTGTGTAAGGCGGCCAGGGAGGTAGTCGTGGCAACTGGCTGTACTGTTCCCACACCCTGGCACCTCACATATGTAATAAGTCCTTTCTGTTCTATGTGCAGCAATGTACTCACTTCAATGGCTGGAGTCTCCACTTTTCTTTTTACTTCAGCCTCTGATGAATAAGTCCCACAAATCACTCAGTACTCCATATTCTTGCTCAACAGTGTATCTTTACTGAACAATAAAACAGTCTTTACTCTGGCAGCACACAGCACATACATACTCATTTTCTTTTCTTTCCCTGTCATCCGGACAGGCCCTATTCTTTCTAGCAGCTCCCACTGCCTGGCAATCTCGGCCGTATCTTTTGAGACAGTCCGTGTCCCTCCCGTTCTTTCCTGTCACCAGTTTCTTGTCAGCCAAAGGGAAGAGGTGCAAGGAATGCTTTCAATGCGGCTCCCGCACTGGTCATAGACCTGATTGGGGATAATCCCTTTAAGCTGGTGCTCGTCTGCACTGTTCTCCACCTGGGGCCCTTTTACTGTCACCACAGCTTTATCCCCACAGCTATGATTCTCTGTTTTCTCACATGTCCTGCCTGTGGGCAGACTGCCCAGGTGACTGACACAACCAGGAAGTATTCTGACTAAACTCCCTGCTCTGTGCTGCCCCTCCCATCTAGTTAACCCCTGTGCTGCCTATCTCCTAACCTGTTCTATCTTATTCTCTATCTCTAGTCCTTAACTCTATAATGCCCCCCTCTATTCTACCCCACTATGGTCCTATAGTACCTAAGATCCTATTCTATATAAGTTCCTACTCTAACCCTAATCCTATAAACAGTACATGACAGTTACATTACATTACACATTACAGCACATGACATTACAGTGTATAAACCTTCATAAACAATGAGGTGCTGCATGTGACCGTGTGAACAACATCCTGTAAAGAGGAGGCATGTGAAGTTCCTCGCCACCTCCTTACACCTGCATCATTATTGTAACTCTTCATAGCAGTTACTGATAAGGTATTTGTCTCAATTTTCTTAACAATATTAGGCCATTATACTGCAACTTTTGATTTCTGTGAAGTCCATAAAAATACAGTAGTTAATTTGACATAGACTTCCAGAATAGATATGCAGTATATCTTGTTACTAAATGCGCTGCTCTAATGAAAATAAAACACATTGCACTTTAGAGCACCATGGGAATATTAGCTTCTTAAGTTAATATGCTGAACATCAATCATTGATCTTGCAGTGACATTTTTCGCTACTTTTCTGAATGTCTGCTTCCTTGCTACAGAAATCATTCGCTGACCTTGAAATCTGAAATGGCATTTACTTGTCTAGAGCAAAAAACATTTACAAAAATGTATATTAATTTGATAATTCTTAAACTTCTTAAATGTCAGTGCCATTTCTTTGAATATATTGATTTAAGAATAAAATAATTTATCTTTGACCAGACTGAAGTGCTTGAGGTTATATTTTCTGTAAACTACCTTCTGTGGTTTAATGCAGGAAACTGTGAACAGAATGCAACTTATTTTAAAACAAGAGTCAGTCTGATGTTTTATTTTATGTTTTTTTTTATTATCTGAGATTTTAAAAGCAAGTACAGGACTCAAAATTGCCTTGCATCTTTATTTTTTTTTCAAATGGTCAGTGAGTGTTAAAGTATCAAAATAAGCTTTACTTACCGTATATACTCATGTATAAGCCGACCCGTGTATAAGCCGACCCCCCTAAGTGGGAAAACTTATTGACTTGCGTATAAGCCTAGGGTGAAAAATGATTATGCCCCCATATGATGATCCACAGATTATGCCCCCATATGCTGCACAGATTATGCCCAATATGCTCCAGATTATTCCCCATATGTTCCACAGATTATGCCCCCATATGCTCCAGATTATGCCC
This sequence comes from Oophaga sylvatica, assembly GCA_033576555.1. Taxonomy (NCBI): domain Eukaryota; kingdom Metazoa; phylum Chordata; class Amphibia; order Anura; family Dendrobatidae; genus Oophaga; species Oophaga sylvatica. The sequence continues at coordinate 848,021,694 of JARQOD010000001.1, read as the reverse complement.
CATATGTTCCACAGATTATGCACCCATATGCTCCAGATTATGCCCCATATGTTCCACAGATTATACCCCCATATGCTCCATATTATGCCCCTATATGTTCCACAGCTTATGCCCCCATATGCTCCATATTATGCCCCCATATGTTCCACAGCTTATGCCCCCATATGTTCCACAGCTTATGCCCCCATATGCTCCAGATTATGCCCCCATATGTTCCACAGCTTATGCCCCCATATGCTCCAGATTATGCCCCCATATGTTCCAGATTATGCCCCATATGCTCCATATTATGCCCCCATATGTTCCACAGCTTATGCCCCCATATGCTCCAGATTATGCCCCCATATGCTCCATATTATGCCCCCATATGCTCCATATTATGCCCATATGCTGCACAATTATGCCCCATAGTATAGGCCTCATATGCTGCAAAAAAAAAAAAAAATGACATACCTCTCGTCGCTGGGGGCCAGGTGCCGGTGTCCTGAGCAGGCGGTGACAGCAGCGTGCTATGGGGGACAGGTGCCGGTGTCACCACTCGCTCAGGACCACGGCACCTGAGATATTTACCTGTCCTCTCTGCACCGCTGCGCTGCTCCCTCGGTCTGACTCTCTGGCTGTGAATGATCTGGCAGGGGCGGGGCGGCACTAACGACATCATCGCGCCCTCTGCCTGAACATTCACAGCCAGGACCGAGGGAGCAGCGCGCAACGGTGGCACGGGGACAGGTAAATATAGCATATACTCACCGATCCACCGCGCGTCCCTGCAGCCTCTCCTCTTCTCCCGGCGCTCTCCGCAGCGCTTCAGTCCTGCAGCGGTCACGTGCTACCGCTTATTAAAGTCATGAATATGTGCATATTCATGACTTTAATGAGCGGTGCCATGTGACTGCTGCAAGAAGGAGCCGGAGATCGTGGGAGAAGCAGGGGGACTGCAGAGACCGCGCCGGCGGAGGGGTGAGTATGATCCGACACCCCCGCTCCCCCTCCCCCGCCGACCCCCGTATATGACCCGCGTATAAGCCGAGAGGGGGACTTTCAGCCCTAAAAAATGGGCTGAAAATCTCGGCTTATACATGGGTATATATGGTACCTTCTGCCACTCCAGTGGTGCCTGTACACTATTGGCCCTGTTATGTTAACATGACAGCAGCAGCATTGATGCTATAATTCTACAGTGTAACTGCTGCAACTAATCACTTGGCTCAGATGTCAAATCCCTGTGAACTTCACAAGACTTCTAAGTAGAGCAATTAAATGGAGCAGTTCTGTGCTGCAATTGTGATTAGAGATAAGCGAACCTTCCAAGATTCGGTTTGGTGCAGTTAGTCGAAAGTCCCAATGTTCACTGAACATGTTCGCCAAACACTTCAATGAACGTACCCAAGCCCGATTAAATTCAAAGGGTGGCAAAACCAAAAGTAAACACAACATCATAAGGGACAAAGATTCCCGTTGAAATGCTTTGATTTGCGTCACCTTACCCTCATGGAGCTGTATCTGCTTTGATTTTTTCTGGAAAATGTTTTTACATTTTAAAGTTACCAATAAATAGTAAATAGTAATTTTAATCTTTTTCAACTCACGCTGGACCTATTCCCTTTGTTCCAACATCATAAGGGGTTACAAAAAGCTCCCCAAATAGCTTAAATTAGGGGCAGGCCCCATGAAAAATGGCATTAATTGACCCGCAGTAGAAATTTGCTAGTGGCACAGCAGCAGTCAGCCCAGAGCAATGCGTGAGATATTCCAACCCCGGGAATGTTTTAGCGGTGGCGCCTTGACATTCCCGGGGTTGAAAGTCTAAAACTGCAATGCACACTGTGTGCCTCACTGCTGTCTTTGGGAAAATCACCTTCAAGATTGTCTACAAGAGTGTTTCGATACTCCGGCATGCGCTCGTCACTTTCTAGGGGAGGAAAGCATCTGTCAAAATTTACTCTTGTACCGTGGATCTAATAGAGAGGCAACCAAGTAGTCAGCACTAGAGATGAGCGACTATGCCCCGGGAGGGTCGAGTCAGGTTTCGGTCAGCTCGACTTTTCCAAAAGTCGAGTCGAACGAAGTCGGCCGACTGTCGGCTGGGTTTCGTCAACAGTCGGAGACTCGACCCCAATGCAAGTCAATGGGGAATAAAAGTCGGCAGGGAGTGGAGGTCAGTAAACACACCTACCGTGCCCATTTCAATGCCAACGACATCAATTCTTATTACTTAAGCTTTGCAACCTTAATTTTCTTTATAATAATAGTAACCATTGAAAACAGGGGGTTATTTGGCTAAAGTTGTGGGGGGGCGACGCAGGGCTAGCTCCAGGATTTCGAGGGCCCTGGAAGAAGGAGTCTCAGTGGGCCCCTTTAACACATACCACAATTCATGATGCTCCGATACGGCAGAGAAATATAGGTATAGTACAATGCCAAATACTTCACTTCTTACATTACATGAGTGATATCTATTGTAAATTCTACAATAGCTCAAAAAACGGACAGTATAGTCCTCCATACAGTATTATGGGCATCACATAGTACGCCATACAAAATAATGAGCCTCATTATATTGCTCCATACAGAATAGGCTCCATATAATTCTCCATACAGAATAGGCCCCATACAGTTAGGTCCATAAATATTTGGACAGAGACAACATTTATCTAATTTTGGTTCTAGACATTACCACAATGAATTTGAAACAAAACAAATCAGATGCAGTTGAAGTTCAGACTTTCAGCTTTCATTTGAGGGTATCCACATTAAAATTGGATGAAGGGTTTAGGAGTTTCAGCTCCTTAACATGTGCCACCCTGTTTTTAAAGGGACCAAAAGTAATTGGACAAATGACTCCAAGGCTATTTCATGGACAGGTGTGGGTAATCCCTTTGTTATGTCATTCTCAATTAAGCAGATGAAAGGGCCGGAGTTGATTTGAGGTGTGGTGTTTGCATTTGGAAGGTTTTGCTGTGAAGGAAACATGCGGTCACAGGAGCTCTCCATGCAGGTGAAACAAGCCATCCTTAAGCTGCAAGAACAGAAAAAAAAACCATCCAAGAAATTGCTACAACATTAGAAGTGGCAAAATCTACAATTTGGTACATCCTGAGAAAGAAAGAAAGCACTGGTGAACTCATCAATCCAAAAAGACCTGGGAGCCCACGGAAGACAACAGTGGTGGATGATCGCCGCATACTTTCTTTGGTGAAGAAGAACCCGTTCACAACATCAACTGAAGTCCAGAACACTCTCAGTGAAGTAGGTGTATCTGTCTCTAAGTTAACAGTAAAGAGAAGACTCCATGAAAGTAAATACAAAGGGTTCACATCTAGATGCAAACCATTCATCAATTCCAAAAATAGACAGGCCAGAGTTAAATTTGCTGAAAAACACCTCCAGAAGCCAGCTCAGTTCTGGAAAAGTATTCTATGGACAGATGAGACAAAGATCAACCTGTACCAGAATGATGGGAAGCCAAAAGTTTGGAGAAGAAAGGGAACGGCACATGATCCAAGGCACACCACATCCTCTGTAAAACATGGTGGAGGCAACGTGATGGCATGGGCATGCATGGCTTTCAATGGCACTGGGTCACTTGTGTTTATTGATGACATAACAGCAGACAAGAGTAGCCGGATGAATTCTGAAGTGTGCCGGGATATACTTTCAGCCCAGATTCAGCCAAATGCTGCAAACTTGATTGGACGGCGCTTCATAGTGCAGATGGATAATGACCCCAAGCATACAGCCAAAGCTACACAGGAGTTCATGAGTGCAAAAAAGTGGAACATTCTTCAATGGCCAAGTCAATCACCAGATCTTAACCCAATTGAGCATGCATTTCACTTGCTCAAATCCAGACTTAAGAGGGAAAGACCCACAAACAAGCAAGACCTGAAGGCTGCGGCTGTAAAGGCCTGGCAAAGCATTAAGAAGGAGGAAACCCAGCGTTTGGTGATGTCCATGGGTTCCAGACTTAAGGCAGTGATTGCCTCCAAAGGATTCGCCACAAAATTTTGAAAATAAAAATATTTTGTTTGGGTTTATGTTTATTTGTCACACAGTACGGGTGTATAGCGGCGCTGGTGCATATATATGACCAATAAGCAGCAAGTATGAAAAAGGCTTTCTACCACAGAGAAAGCTTAATGATAAAAAGGGAAATATATCTTAAAATATACTCGCGCTTTTATTGGATATATCAACACGACTGATAAACCCTTACCTTAAAAAGTGTATGGTGCAAATACACATCATTTGCACCATACACTTTTTAAGGTAAGGGTTTATCAGTCGTGTTGATATATCCAATAAAAGCGCGAGTATATTTTAAGATATATTTCCCTATGTTTATTTGTCCAATTACTTTTGACCTCCTAAAATGTGGAGTGTTTGTAAAGAAATGTGTACAATTCCTACATTTTCTAACACATATTTTTGTTCAACCCTTCAAATTAAACGTTACAATCTGCACTTGAATTCTGTTGTAGAGGTTTCATTTCAAATCCAATGTGGTGGCATGCAGAGCCCAACTCGCGAAAATTGTGTCACTGTCCAAATATTTCTGGCCCTGACTGTATGTGCTCCATTTGATGCTACATATATAAAGGGCCCTATATGATGCCCCATAAATAATGAACCCCATATGATGCTCTAGTATATGATGGGCCCCATATATGATGCTCCAGTGTATGATGTGCCCCATATAATGCTCCAAATATAATGGTCCCCATATTATTATTATTATTATTATTATTATACATTTATATAGCGCCATTTATTCCATGGCGCTTTACATATGAAAAGGGAAAAATATAGACAGATACAATAAACATGTGCTAGACAAGGGACACACAAGTACAGAAGGAGAGAGGACCCTGCCCGGAGGGCTCACAGTCTACAGATGTAATGCTCCATATATAATGGGCCCCATATGATGCTCCAGTGTATAATGGGCCCCGTATATGATGCTCCAGTGTATTATGGGCCCCATTTATAATGCTCCAGTGTATAATGGGCCCTATCTATGATGCTCAAGTGTATGATGGGCCCCATATATAATTCTCCAGTGTATAATGCTCCCCATATATTGCTCCAAACATTAAAAAAAATGAAATACCTCTCCTTGCTGCGCACTGCTCTACTCTGGACTCCTCAGCGTCGCCATCTTCCAGCTCTCTGCACTGTGACTGTTCAGGCAGAGGGCGCACAGATGTGATGTCATCGCGCTCTCTGACCTGAATGTCACTGTCAGGAAACGCAGAAGATGCGGTGGAGCAAGGAGAGGTAAGTATTAGAAGTGATGGGTCCCTGAGCAAGCAGGGGGGGCCCACTCATGGGTTCTGACACTGGCAAAGGGCCCCTCACATTACCTGCTCAGGGCCCCGACACTTGCCCGGGTGTGCCAGGTGCTGACGACGGCCCTGGGGGGGACAGTCCAGTTAGGGAGGTGGAAAAACTGGCATATGTTGAGGTGTAGGCTGGATGTTCAGCAGCTGCAAATGGAGGAATTGGAGAAGTCGGAGGAAGAGGAGGACAAAGCGAGCCATTTTGCTGGCAACCTATGCGTCATCAGGGGAAGGTGGGACAAAATCCTTTGAAACCCAGTCATGGTTTACTTTAATGAAGGTGAGATCACCAACATTTTGGGTCGACAGCTGAGTCCTTCTTTCTGTCAGGATTGATCCAGCAGCACTGAAGACTCTTTCTGATAGCACACTACCAGCAGGGCAAGCGAGCTCCTGTAAGTCATAATGTGCCAATTCAGGCCAGGTGTCCAGTTTACAGGCCCAGTAGTTAAAGGGGAATGAACTATGAGGGAGAACATCGATAGGGGAGGAGAGGTAATTTTGAACCATAGTTGACAACTGCTGTCTCCTGTCTGTTGCAATCGATTCAGTATTACCCGTCGTGTGAGCGGTACTCGAGAAATCAGTCCACAACATATTCATGAAACCCCTGTCTCCAACGCCACTACTGCTATGTGTACCATGAACACCTCTTCCATGTTGCCCAGTACGGCTCCTGGCAGAACCTGCATCGCTGCTGTGTGCTGGGAATGCCTCTAACAAACGGTTTAAAAGAGTTGCTTGTTTGTTAGCCAATATTAGCTCTAGGTTCTCCTGTGGCATGATGTTCTGTAATTTGCCTTTATAGCGTGGATCGAGGATATTGGCCAACCAGAGGTAATCATCATTCATAATTTTGGCAATGCGGGGGTCCCTTTTTAGGATCCGCAAGACATAATCACACATGTGGGCCAATGTTCCAGGTGTCAATGATGCACTGCCAGTGGGGGGTGGAGGAGCACTTTCTGCCAAGTCCACATCCCTCCAGTCACACACAAACCCTGTACCTGACCTTGGCAAGCCAACATTTTCTCTTGCCCCTTGAGAAGCATCCTCCCCCCAAAATAATCATCCCCTCATCCTCCTCCTCATCTTCCTCTTCTTCCTCCACCTCGTCCAGGACAGTTCCCTTAGCAGACAATGCCTGACTGTCATCAAGGCTTCCCTCCTCCTCCGCTGCTGACGCCTGATCCTTAATGTGCATCAAAGTTTGCATGAGCAGACGCATAAGTGGGATGCTCATGCTTATGATGGTGTCGTCTGCGCTTACCAGCTGTGTGCATTCCCCAAAACACTGAAGGACTTTACAGAGGTCTTTCAGCTTTGACCACTGCACACCCGACAACTCGATGTCTTACCTCAAACTGCCTGCCACTGTATCCTCCCAAAAATGCATTACAGCCTGCCTCTGTTCGCACAGCCTCTCAGCCATGTGCATGTGTTGGTCCACCTTCTTGCAACGTCTATGATTAGGCGGTGATTGGGGAGGTGGAGCGATCGCTGCAGCCTCTGCATACGACTGGAGTCTACGGGCGAGCGACAGATATGTGAGCACAGTCTTCGCACCTTATGGAGCAGGGATGGTAATTCCAGATAAATTTATGAAGCACTGCACCACCAGATTCAAGGTGTGAGCAAGGCAAGGCATGTGTCTGAGTTTTGCCAGGGCTATGGCCGCCACAAAATTAAGCCGTTATCACTGACTACCTTGCCTGCCTCAAGATGTAGACTGCCCAGCCATGACTCAGTTTCTCGCTGCAAGTAGTCGTCCAATACCTCCACGGTGTGTCTGTTGTCGCCCAAAGACATCATCTTTAAAACAGCCTGCTGACTCTTACCACTAGCTGTTCGATAGTGGGACATCTTGTGTGCAACACTGGCAGCTGCAGATGGAGTGTTCGTGCGACTGTGCTATGTCAACGAGCTTTAGTTTCTGGAGGAGAAGGAGGAGGGTTGAACGCCTACAGCCAACTGTTGCCTATACCGTGGGCTAGTCAGCACTGTCCCACCGCCGCTGTCCCCTGTGGACCCTGCATCCACCACATTCATCCAGTGCGCAGTGATGGACATGTAACAGCCCTGGCCATGCCTACTGGCACATGCATCTGTTGTGAGGTGCACCTTTCCACTCACTGATTGTATGAGTGCATGGACAATGTGGTTTTTCAGATGTTTGCTTTTGTAGTCCATCCACGCTTACAAATGCATGGTGTTTACATGTCTAAGCATGCAACTGGTATTCAAATGTCTGAGATTTTTCCCTCGGCTAAAGGTCCTTCCACACTTCTTACAGATAACCTTAGCCTCATCAATAGGATTTTGGTCAAAAAAGTGCCACACTGCACTCTTCCTACTATGGTATAAATTTTCAGGGCTTGCACGCTTTGATAATTTGACCATCTGACTAAGCTGTCCTGCAACTCCTTTTATTTTTATAACACATTTTTGGACTGCTACTGGCCTCCCAGATAACCGCAGCTGCGATGTCGATGCCTGCTGCGGATCCTCCTCCTCTTCTGAGCTATTGCCAGTGGCACCCTCTTCCCCCAATGGATGCCAATCCAGGTCAACAACTGGGTCATCCATCACCTTCTCTTCAATTTCATCTGCACTTTCCTCTGTGTCACTGTGTAAGGTGGTATCGTATGCGGGAAGGGGCACCTGAGATCCTGGCTCAGTAGACTGCGAGGGCAATGCAGTGCTCTGGGTGAATGTACCAGCAGAATCAGTTAGCAGAGTGGCTGTGCATCAGTGCACTCCATGCCATATTCATCTTGGACTGGGGAATTCAGGGTTTGACTTGATAACCCAGGCATGGTATGTGAAAAGAGCTCCATGGAGTAATCTGAAGTATGGCCTGCTGCATCCTTCACTTTTGGTGGGGGTGAAGGACACAAGGAAAGGTGTTGTTCCTGACCAGGAGCCTGCACTGATGACTCAGTGCTTGCATTTTTTGAAACTTCAGAAGACGAGGCGATAGAGCTGGAGGCTGTTTCGGCAATGTAAGCCAAAACCTGTTCCTGATGCTCCGGCTTTAAAAGCGGTTTACCTACTCTCAGAAAAGGGAGCCTTCCAGGCCTTCTTTAGCCAGATGATGACGCAGGCTCAACACTTCCTGCCTTAGGTGCTTTTGGGCTTTTGGCACTACCAGCAGATGCACCACCACCACCACCATCATTCCCAGATGCCCCCCCCGCCCACGTCCGCGGCCTTCCACCATACTTTCTCATGTTTGTGAAAATATACCAAAAATACCAGCAGATATATGGTACTGTATGAGGAGCGTACAACTGTATATGGCGTAGGGGAAAATTTAAATTTCCTTATATATTTCCAGAGTCACACACACAGATGCTCACTCAGTATGGATTTGACCGTAATACAAAGAGCAGATATACTGTACTGTATCAGAAGCGGACAGCTGTATACAGTGTAGGGGAAAATTGCAATCTCCGTATATATTTCTGAAGTCACACACAGACGCTCACTCAGTATGGATTTGATCGTAATACAAAGAGCAGATATACGGTACTGTATCAGAAGTGGACAGCTGTATACGGTTTTGGGGAAAATTTAAATCTCTGTATGTATTTCCCGTGTCACACACAGACGCTCACTCAGTATGGATTTGACCATAATACAAAGAGCAGAAATACGGTACTGTATCAGAAGCATACAGCTGTATACGGTATAGGGGAAAATTGCAATCTCCGTATAAATTTCCAAAGTCACACACAGACGCTCACTCAGTATGGATTTGACCGTAGTACAAAGAGCAGATATACGGTACTGTATCAGAAGCGAACAGCTGTATACGGTTTTGCGGAAAATTTAAATCTCCGTGTACATTTCCGAGTCACACACAGACGCTCACTCAGAATGGATTTGACAGTAATACAAAGAGCAGATATACGGTACTGTATCAGAAGCGTACAACTGTATACAGTGTAGGAGAAAATTGCAATCTCCGTATATATTTCCGGAGTCACACACAGACTATCACTCAGTATGGATTTGACCGTAATTACAAAGAGCAGGTAAACGGTACTGTCTCAGAAGTGTACAGCTGTATACAGTGTAGGGGAAAATTGCAATCTCCGTATATATTTCCGGAGTCAAACACACACGCTCACTCAGTATGGATTTGACCGTAATGTAAAGAGCAGATATACGGTACTGTCTTAGAAGCGTACAACTGTAAACGATGTAGGGGAAAATTGCAATCTCCGTATATATTTCCGGAGTCACACACAGATAGTCAGCATGTATTTGTCCGTGATACCAGCCGGTACACGGTAGTGTTTGAGGAGCGTAAACACACTTCTCTTTCCAGCCCTAACTCTCTCCCTACTGATAAACAGCGTCAGCAACCTCTCCCTACTGTTAATATCGGCAGAAGGAAAATGGAGGTCGGCGCTCAGGGCTTTAATAGACAATTTGATGACACCCAAAGCTAGCCAATCACTGCAATGCCCTTCTCTAAGATGGTGGTGGACGCTGTAGATGTCATCTCGTTGCCCACAGTGTATGTCCTTGCTCATTGGCTGAAAAAAGGCGCCTGCAAGCATTATGGGAAAACCGACTTGGGCGCTGGGGTCGACGACCACATGGCCGACTGCACGCTATGGTCGGGTTTTGGCCAACCAAACCCGACTTTTGCAAAAGTCGGCGACTTTTGAATCTGACCAAACTGTTTCGCTCAACTCTAGTCAGGACACCACCTGGAGCGCTGAAGACATGTTCTGAGAGAACGCTGGCTGCCGGGTATGATAAAACCTCCAAGACATGAAGCTCAGGTCACTCATCCATATTTGATGACCAAATTGTGAATGGGTTCAAAATCTCCCTGATGATATTGATATTCAATTTTAGATACTTCTGCACCATCCTCTCCATTCGTTCACCACGTGTCAGACTTGAACTCTGTTGTGCTGGTGCACAAGCTAATCTAAAAAAGTGTCAAAGGACTCACAAAAACTACTCCTTCCACTTACACTATTGCTGCTGATAATGTTTTGGTGTTGACGAATTGACATGCTAGATTGTTATGAATGTGCTTGAGATGGTTTCTGAGCAGAGGCTCCCTCTGGTGGTTACAGACAGTACTGAACCTTTCAGCGAGGAATGGCAATCTGGGTTCACTGACTGGTCTGATATAAGGGAGGTTCCTTCCCATGATGGTTGCCGGTGATCAATTGTTCTTGTCTCAATTGTTGTTCCTGGTTCATTTGGAAGTTTGCTGAGTCTTGCCTGCATCTTCTGCTATCAGATAAGATATTTTCTGCTTTTATTTTTGTGCTTGCTTTTTGCATTGTTCCCTGCACTTCTGTGGAGGTCAGACAGGTCCCCTCCGGGGGGCTTGTGCTCCTCTCAGTTTATCTGAAGCCACTGTTATTTGTTCATTTTCTTTTTCCTGTTTTTTCAGTGGCTGCGGCTTGGTTTTGTTCACACTGAGATCTGATTTAGTGGGTGGCGAGATCGTGTGATCTCAGTATTTTTGTAATCAGAATTGTTGGATTTTAGTAGGGTTTTCTGGGTTGCAGAAAGTAATCTCTCCTGTCCTATCCTATTTAGTCAGCTTGTGGCCCCAGCGTTTGCTTATTCTATTTTCTGTCTTTGTTTGTGCTTTCTTCTTGTCTAACCGCCATTACATGTTTGGGGGCTTCCTATTTTCTTTGGGGATCTGCTCCGGGGCAGATAGCTTTCATCTTTCTGCCTTTAGGTGTAGTTATCTCTCAGGTTGTGACAAGGCGTCTAGGATCAACGTAGGAACGCTCCACGGCTACCTCTAGTTGTGTTGTTAGTTTAGGACCTGCAACCCATTAGTTACCAACATCTCAGGTGTTCGGCTGCCCGGCTGTTGTTCCTGTCCTCCTCAGCTACCTAACATAACACTAGATGTTGGAAGTCTAGAGCTGTGATGCACACTGTGTGCCTCCCTGCTGTCTTGGGGAAAAACTCTCTTAAGGTTGTGTAAAATCGTGTTTCGACAATCCAGCATTCGCAGGTCCCTTTCCAGAGTGGGAAGCATCTCTCAAAATTTGGTCTTAAAATGTGGATCTAACAGAGTGGCAAACAAGCAGTCAGCAATATTTCAAATCATAACTAAATGGGGATCATGTTGCAGCAGACGGCACTCATATATCGGGCTCTTCCATGAGGTCCAAGCCCTTGTTGTGTTCGTGTCTGGGTAACACTGATGCTTGTTTCTTCCATTCCCTCTCGCTAACCAAGAAACAACAGAGAGGGGATGATTATCCTCTTCATCTTCTGACAGTTGCTCACCCATCATGTCTGCCTCCTCCATTTGTTCCTCGGATCTTGCACCTTCATTAACAGTTTGTCTGTTATCACCAGCCCCCTCGATTGCAATAATCCAACCTTCCTTGGCACCTGCCTGTGTGACGACAGTCTGGAACTTAGACACAATATTAACCCTTCTGCAACTTCCTCTGCATCCTCCTCTTCCTCTGTGACAACCACCTCCTCCCGCAGGCTATTAAAAGTATGCTCCAGCATATAGATGATTGGTATAGTGATGCTGATGACAGAGATCCTTATTCTGTAAACGTGATATGCACCACATCTGTACTGCGATGGCACTGGTTATACGACATGATATATTGTGTGAGGGTTCATTGCTGCTGCCACAGTCTCAGCAACATGTGGAGAGTGGAATTTCACAATGCTGGCACATCGCATATCAACCTGTAAACTGGCATGGACAATGACCTCTGTATTGATGCAATTTGATAACCTGAGGGGTGCGAATGGTGGAAGTGAGCACAAACTTCCGTGCTTTCTGCAGCAGCTCACCCAGGCCATCAAAGTGGCATAGAAAATGCTGTACCATCAGGTTGAGGATGTGAGCCATGCAAGGCACGTGTGTGAGCTTTAATTGGCCACCAACCATTATCAGACATGGCCTTCCCAGGATGCAGGTTCCGTGGAGACAGCTATTGCTCAAACTCGACCTGGAGACCTGTCCACAACTCTTCAGCTGTATGACTGCGCTCTCCAAGTCATATCAATCACTGCCTGATTGCGGTGAACCATTCCTGTGCAGTATGGAGGTAGTGGGGATTTGCTCTTCACTGTTGGAATGCGTGCCTTATTAAGGCAGAGGTTGAGGGCACAGGTGGAGTCCCTAGAGGAGGTGTATAAGGCAGAAGCAGTGGAGGAAATATAAATATGGAGGTTTTTCCTGCAAGCATTGGGGATTCCAAGACTTGTGGATCAGCGCCTAACCCCACAGCCACCAGATTCACTCAGTGCCCAGTCAGCAAGATGTAACGTCTTTGGGCATGCTTACTTGTCCAAGTGTCTGTGGTGAAATGCACCCTGGAAGACATAGATTTAGTCAACGAACAGGTGATGTTGTCTGCGACATGTTGGTGTAGTGCAGGCACAGCTTTCCTAGAAAAGCAATAGCGACTGGGCAACTGGTACTGGGGGCCTGTGACGGCCATCAGCTTACAGAAACCATCTGTATCTACCAGGTGGGAAAGGCAGCAATTCTGTGGCCAACAGATTAAATATGGTGGAGTTCAATGTCATGTGTAGGAGGAAACAATCTTTTACATGACCAGAACTGTGGGACTGTGGGCTGGCTGCTATGAAGAGAGAGTGTGGAGTACGGTGAACCAGACTACCTGCTGGACCATGATGGTGATGCAGGTGGAGGATTGAAAAATTTATGGTGTGCTTGTTCTCTGAGATTGGTCAAAATCAGCAGGCATGTCTGCTTCTGTTACAGCTGACGGCGGGCTCTCACATTAAATACATGTTCCAAACTAAGATGTTTCCTACTGTATGATGTTTGTAACAGAAGAACTTTTTTGGGGCCTGTATAACATTGCCTACATGCTCCAAACAATTTCAAAGTGAGATGACCCCTACTGTATCAGGTTAGTATTATAAGAAGTTTTTGGGGGCCTGTTGATGAGGCCTGTATAACATTGCCTAGATGCTCAAAACAATTTCAAACTAAGATCTCCCCTTCTGTATCATGTTGTTAACAAAAAAATGTTTTTTTGTGTGGATGAGGCATGTATATTCTAAAAGATTGTCCGTGACGTTGGACTGCCTACAGTTGCTGCTGGTAAAGTGCAGGTTTGCCGGAGAAATATGGCCGACGTGTCGTTAGATGAACTGATCAGGAAAAAGGGCATGACGACGGCGAGAATGGGAATGTACAACAGGATCAATAACAGAGTGACTACATATGGGTATGAGATCCAGGATCTAGCCTAATACGATTAGTTGTTTATTCAACACCAATTACCAGAGAACATTTGATGCTCGTCAGAAGATAGGTGTAACAGATGCAAATTTCAAGCTAGCATAAAAGACGCCCGTGAGAAATTGGTTGCCAAAGATGCACATAATCTGGAAGATAAGCTCAAAACAATTTCAAACTTAGATCTCGGCTGCTTTATCACATTTGTAAAAAAAAAAAAAATAATAATAATTTTGCTACAGCTCTGCACACATAAGAATTTCAACGTCACTAAATGACAAAGTTGGATTTAGTAGACTGTGTCAAATTTAGCAACAGAAAAATAAATATATTTTAATGTGTGTTAGGTCTGCAGACAGTTTCATATCACCACCACAAAATGACAATGTGGGATATGGCAGGCTGTATCATGTTTTGCAGCATAAAAAAATTATAATTTTTTTGAAAGTGAGTGAGGTTTGCAGACAGCTTCATTTCACTGCTACAAAATAACAACGTGGAATACGGCGGTCTGTATCACGTTTAGCAACAGAAAAAAAATTATTATTTTTTTTAAAGAGCATGACCTATGGAATTTCACTGCCACTAAATAACAAGGTGAGATATGGCATGGTGAATAACGGTAGCAACTGCCCCCAAAATTATTTCTTCATGCACAACAGCTCAAATCACAGAACAATGTCACCACAGTACTAAATCACAAGTGGGATAAGGCATGCTGTTTTACATTTAACTAATAAAAAAATTAGATTTAGAATGGTATACTAAAGCATGAAGCACAATAGAAGCAGTGCACAACATACGTGTATGACATGTGCCCTGCTGTTTTTGTGGACCTCAATAATGGCAAAAAATATATATATTGCTGGAAGGTCAATTTCACAGCCACACAGGACACTACCTACCTAGCTAAACTATCTAAGTAAGAAATAACCGCCTAGCTATCTAAAATCTAGCTGCTAACAGTGCTAAAACAAGATGTCTACTCTGTATATGCCAAGGGACATTTTGTTTCAGCAGCCAATGATACAAGCCGTTGTGTCAGGACATTGTTGATGTTTCCTGCACCCTGATTGGCTAGCCACAATGTGCACACAAAGTTAGAAAAAGATATACTGTTTACAAGCATGCCGCGCCTCTTAGATCTGCAAACCTCCACCTCTCATCAAACACATGCCCCATGCTTATGATACACTACCATTATAGTTGCAAAAATTCTGAAAATACTTAATGGCAACGCAAATATTTTCACGCACTTTTAACGAATGTTAACGATTTTTCCAAATTTTATAAAATTTTACTCTTGTTTCTAATTGCGAATCTGAATGTGCCATATTCATGCCGAATTTATGTTTAGCAATCATTTTTCAAACAAATTCGCTGATCACTACTTCTGAACCCCGTCTCCCACACACTACACATAACAGAAGTCATAACTCGCCTATAATTTGGTCACCCATAGACTTAAGGTAAATAAAAGTTTGAATATCCATTGCAGTAGACCAGCTAAAGTATAAAACAAAATTTCAGGATTTCCTATAAACATGAAGATTAGGCTTGTCTGACTTTTAATTTTATAACATGATCTGAATGATGTATTTAATCTTTTCTTTATGTACAGCTCACAAATTGTGTTTTAATGTAATATTAGTGACACACAATCTCCAATAATTTGTCATGCATTAAGTTTTCAGACAAAGGAAGGTTTTTATAATAGACAATGTACTGTACATTGGCCAAAAGAAGAGAGGGGGGTAAAAGTGGGTTAGAATGAATTAAGTGGTACATAGAGCGAGAAAGATACTGAACTGATTAATAAGTCTTATTTTTTTATATTTAAGAAATGAGAATGTGTGGGATAAATAAATAAGGATGTTATTTAACAATGTATAATCTTTATATCATCCTGATATCTAGATTGCATAGATTATTCAGGCTATGAGTGGCCAGCATCAGCAATTATCCTATCAGTTTGTGGGAGCAATCAGAGAACTCAAAATGAAGGGCATGTAATCCCAGGGGGGAATACAATCTCCAATTTAAATATTTAAATATTGTCTGAATAATTTGAATTTAAAGCAAAGTACTGACTATCGTGGATGATTTTGTCGTAATGATAAGCTCATCTACTGCTGACTCTCCTGTCGTAAAGACACATTTGAGAGACCCTACAAATTTTAAAACTATCCTTGAAAAATCTGAAATTTTGAACTTGACTACCTCTCAGACTACAAACGTTATGGTAAACTTGTCACATTCTTTCTATGGCCCATCAGCTCAAGCAGAATGCTGGGAACATATACCTCCTCTTCATTTTCACACTACATCCCAGTTCTCACCAATACCCATGTACCTTGTGGGTATAAAGAAAGAGTATCTGGAACAAATATCTCCTTTTATAAGCTAATATACAGCATATATATATATATATACATATATATATATGTATATATATATATATTCAATCTGTTTGCTATCCATGCTACCCCAACATGGCAGACTAGGGCCTCTCTTCTATTTTTCCAGTAGCTGATATGAAAGTCTTCTACACACATACTTAAAGCCAGCCATGCATATTAGATGGACGATGTCCAAATGATGCTTCGGATATTAGTATGGCCAACAGCCATTTCAGCCAATACTCCCGTTCACAAGAGCGTTCTGTGTTCTCTATCAGAAAGCCACCAACTGACATGTTGGCCAGCATCTTAATTTAAGGAGAGCAATGCAATTGGCAGTCTGAAATCGGAAATGCGCAATTGATATTTCCCCAACCATCTGTCCGTCGGCGCCCCCATATTATTATTATTATTATTATACATTTATATAGCATTATTTATTCCATGGCGCTTTACATATGAAAAGGGAAAATATAGACAGGTACAATAAACATGTGCTAGACAAGGGACACACAAGTACAGAAGGAGAGAGGACCCTGCCCCGAGGGCTCACAGTCTACAGGGATGGGTGAGGATACACTAGGAAAGGGTAGAGTTGGTCGTGCGATTATTCAGTAGACTGAGGATCATTGCAGGCTGTAGGCTTGTCAAAACAGGTGGGTCTTCAGGTTCTTTTTGAAGGTTTCCGTTGTTGGTGAAAGTCTGATGTTTTGTGGCAGGGAGTTCCAGAGTATGGGGAAGCTTGGGAGAAGTCTTGTATGCGGTTGTTCATTAGACCAACTGCCAAACCAGTGAATATCAGTGGATTCAGCCAATGTTAGTCAATTGTGTTTGGATGACCTTTAGACATATTTGTAGAATCTTCTACTGCAACTTTAAGTGGCTAGGAAGAGGTCTGTAAAAATCACTTACATTCTCTATCACAATAGCCAGATCACTTTCAAACAAATACTTGAAGCTCCTCCTGTAAAGAGCTATTATTAAACTTTATTTTATAAAGTAGTTGGAGAATGAGCTGGGCATGCAGTTTACTGAAATAGACATTGGTACCGTGTTTTCCAGCTCTTATGGATTCTTATGATGCTTGAGAATTCAGGAAAATTCTTTCAAGCTGCTCAAGCATTAGTACAATATGCCCCTTTCCTACAAAGAGCTAATCTTGGCATTATGATATACATTTGCAACCAGTATTCGGGGACTCTCTCCTTAATTATGAAACAAGCCTTCTGGTAGACAGCAGTGAAATCAGGAATATATGCCATCTTCAGATTTCATTAAATCCAGAAACCAATCTATTCTGGCAGTTTTTAGGCCTGCAAAAAAACTACTTGATCACATAGTTCAACCAGGCTACTGAATATTGATCCCTCTAAAATGGAAGGTCACAGATCCACCAAAATTAACTGAATTGTGATATAAATTTCACCAGTTATTACATTTCAAGGAACTGTATGCTGGAAGACTGTCTCCTGAAAAAAAAAATTGTAGCATTATGACGTTCATGAATAATTTGCACAAATGGGTGCTTAAAGTTGTTGGCCACTTTTGCTTGTTAGTGCAGATTACCTTGCACACTGATTAATATTTCCGATCATTAAATGGGTACTAGTGGAAGAGCATGTGACCAGACCAGATTATCAGTCTTCTCCAACAAAAAAATCAGCTTTCCGACATTAGAGGTTTTACAATTGTAGGAGGCTGATGTATTTGGTCATCAGCAGCCATTTTTTTTGGACAAAAGTACTAGGCAGTTTGTGAGGAAAGATGTACTAACAAGAGAAGTGACTAACCACTTAAACTATTTTAACATATCCATCTCAGACTGCTCACAGTCACTGATTGTTATGTTTCTGTGAGAAATCTCTCAGGTTTACCTTACCATCTTTTCCCATTCCACTGATCCTATTGCATATTATATGTAATGATGTAATTTTGATGATACTGTACCTGAGTATTATTACCAATTTCATGTATATCTGGTGCATATGCCTGCCTTTCTGTTATTTCCCTATTGTCACTATTATATGAGAGTTGGAGATTCTCTTCTCGTTATTACATGGAGTCATAGTAACTTCATATGTTTTTGTAATTGCTTCATGGGGCATTTTATTTTTTGTGTACTGCTAGCACTATTGTTTCATTCTTTGCTATTGTCTTTACAACTTAAAAATATAACAGATATGAATAAAAGAATATATGCATGCATGTACTACATCATGGTGTTTATTTGTCTTACAACAATTTTTGAGATATTTTAAGGGGTGGCTGGTTCCCTCAGCTGCTCCCTCTCTTCGTTCTGTGTGACCCACCCGTGCCCTTCATATATATGTGTTATACACTTGAATATTCTGTGTGCTGCATTTGTAATATAATGTATGTCCTGTAATTGCTATGTATTAAGTGCTGTTCTCTTTAATTGTAACTGTG
Source organism: Oophaga sylvatica (assembly GCA_033576555.1). Taxonomy (NCBI): domain Eukaryota; kingdom Metazoa; phylum Chordata; class Amphibia; order Anura; family Dendrobatidae; genus Oophaga; species Oophaga sylvatica. Next base: position 848,003,290 of record JARQOD010000001.1, on the reverse strand, counting down.
TTCATTGTATTTGCTGCCTGTACATAGTTAGGGCCAGGCAGGAATTAATGTGGTGGGCGGGGCCAGCAGCTACATGTTGAGAGGAAGCTGCTGTTTCCTCAGAATTGCCCAAATCATTGGCCAGGGTAGCCCTGCATTATACAGGGCACTGCCAGGCCTCCGGACAGGAGTGAACTGTTGCCCTGGATCTTACAGGACTGAGAAACAAGGAATGACAGCCTGCACTATGGGACTCCAGGACTAAAGGAGGGCCCCACGCTGAAGGGGTCTCAGGCGCCCAGATTCCAGTGTGTGGATTGTTGTGACTTTTGGCTTCTGCGGCTGTTGTGAGTGCGACTGCAGCCAGCGTCAGGGAGAGAACAGTAATCCAGATGTACACTTTTTGTCATCCTATTCCTACCATCCTGTTCTATTAAAAGTTACTTTTCCCCGTTGCCTCTGCTGCCTATGATTTGCCCGGACTACTGTGGCTGGAGCAAGAGCAAGATACATCATGAGGAAGGTTGTGCTGGTCCCATCTGTCTATGTGCATAGGACCAGGGAGTGTTCGCTGACAGTTGGCTTAGTGGACTCTATTCGTGTACTGTGCCTTTAAGAACTTGGCTCTGACTACACCCCCTCCCCCCCGATCGCCTTTGCTACAATATCTTGCTGATGCTCTTAAAAAAATTGAAAAATAATTCTGGTATTTTTATCATTATTATAATAATATATTAAATAATAGAAAACTGATGCATGTGAAAGGACAAAATGATATTTAATATTCATTTTAGTGCTAGACTTTAAGAGTAACTTCCTTGCCTTCCTTGTCCATGTTGTAATATTTGCTTTCCTAATATCATTAACATTTGGTGACAGCTACTCCTGACAGTCACTTACAAAGGATCAGATGTCATTGGATCACCATCCTTACCTACTCTTTGCTTGATGGACCAAAGATTATAAAGAGATCAGTGTAAGAATTCTTTATTACCAGTTTTGCTTTGGATTCCTAATTAGCTTGTTTCACATAGTTACGTGTAATGCCTAAATAATCACAGAACCTGTGAGGAATATTTTATATTTGTATGAAGTAGATATTCCAGTTTGCCAGATAGCTAAATGCCTATAATTACACGTGTATATGTCTTTAATTATGTGTAATCTAAACCTATGTTATCCTCTTCAGATAATTTTCCTGTTTTTTATGACTTAGTAGCTTAGATATTTATTGCATGAAATTAGATAGACAGGCAGGTAAAGATTATAAGATTACGTCAAGATTTTATTTAATATTATAGATCGCGTGTAATATTTTTAGTTGAGCCTGACAACATTTCATACACTACACATTGCTAAACTTAAGACTGTAAAAACACATTTACGATAAAAATTCATACTTTGTGTTTATTATTGTTCTCACAATAAGCATTTGGTGCTTTTTTGTTGTTGCAGCATTTCTGCACCAATTAGCTAATTTGCATTTTTTTTACATGCATATATATTAAGTTTTTTCTGTTACAGTTTTTGTCTTTTTTTCCTATGCCGTGTTTTAAATAAAGCTGTTTTGGACTCTTCCTGATATTTAGGTTTTATAAAACTTTATTGGGAAAAAAAGCAATGTTCCGGAGTAACAGTTCAAACATCCTTTATTGGAATCTTGTTAAAAAACATGTATATTCTCCAGGAAGGATAGGACGACAGGAGGTAACAAGCGACTAGAGTTGAGCGATACTTTCCGATATCCTAAAGTATCGGAATCGGAATGGTATCGCCGATATCACTAAAATATCGGCGATACCCGATACCGATACCGGAAGTCCCATGTAAGTCTATTTGAACAAAATATCGCAACTAAAAAAACCCCATTCTTTCCTTGTAAACACTAAATATACACACATAGAATACATATATATATAATAATACATGTCATTGTGACATATATATATAACATATATGTATAGTTTATACACTTCCACATAGTAAAATATCCTCTCTGATTCAATTGCCGGGTAAAGCCGGCTTCAGTGAAAAGACAGAAGCACCCGACATGAAATGACACTTGGTGTACATAGGGTTAACCATGTCTTTTCATGTCGTTTGCTATCTGATTTGCACAAACAATTAAATCAGTCTATGTGTGCAAAATTTCACACCTGTAGGGGTTAATTAAAGGTGTAAATTCGTTGTAAAAAAAACGGACTTTTTGCTACGAATTTACACCTTTAATTAACCCCTACAGGTGTGAAATTTTGCACACATAGTCTGATTTAATTGTTTGTGCAAATTAGATAGCAAAGGACATGAAAAGACATGGTTAACCCTATGTACACCAAGTGTCATTTCATGTCGGGTTCTGCATTTTCACAAAAGCCGGCAATTGAATTAGCGGCTATTATACTATGTAGAAGTGTATGAACTACAAATATAAATATATATATATATATGGTGTCACAAATTCAATGACATGTATATATATATGAGG
>JARQOD010000001.1:847965668-848000726 GCA_033576555.1 Oophaga sylvatica | reverse complement strand
CGACCCTTACCATTCCTACACATTGCACAGAGGAATAACAGAAAACTTCCACTTTCGAACCTAATTATGTTTGAAATAATGAGGGTGGTGTTGAGAGATGACAGGCTGGTATTTTATGTACCTTAATGAAAGTCCAATGTTCTTCTGAAGGCTATACTTGTAATTGACAAAAAAAAATATGTATTATTTCTCTGACTTATGCTAGCATAAGAAATGAATAAATCACTTATTTACCTCTTGTTTATTTTTAGTCAATTTGGGTGACATAAATTTTACTTACATAGATGTTTTACAGTACAAAAAAACAAACAAATGAAAATGCAATAACTTATTAAAAAAGGCATTAAAGTCCTATCACTCCAGCACGACAGCTTTACGGTCACAGTTGCATTTTTTTCTCTGAGCCATTCCTGCATAGGAGCTTTCAGCTGTTAAATGTTTTTAATAACATGTATGGCACATGAATGCTTGTTATAGCCACTGGCACTGCATGCTGGTATGTGTGATACTCCTAAAGCCAGCAGTTCTAGATCTGTGTATTAAGGAAAGCAACTTATTTTAGAAGTAATGTCCATGCATTAAAATAAACAATGAATCGGAGCAATGAGCATGCTTTAAGAGAGCTATTTGTAGAGACGCAAGCTAAACATCGACATTAAGGTTTCCATTTATAGATTTCTGGCATTTATTGACAGCACTGTGTTGAAATAATTAAAATCACATAATGCACATACTCCAATGTTCATTGTCAGGTCTTTCTGTTGTTTAGTTCCCTTTTCACTTTACTATATGCTGCGGTAATGACGTCAAACTACGGCGCACATACATTGGAGACAATCGCTGATGGCAGCGTTCTGCTGTTGTAGATGGCGGCAGCCACAGAACTTAGTGATTGGCTGAAGCAGTGATGGGTGCTGGACCAGGGAGGTAAGTCTTATCAGAGTTTATTATTTTAACACAGCACATGACAATATTCACAGGAAGTCTATGAGGGGAAACCCCTTGGTTGCTTAACCCCTCTCTGACATTAGACGTATATCCTGTCCATGAAACCCGTGCCAATCTGACCATGGACGGGATGTACGTCATAGGCGATCAGCTGCGCTCCCTCCGGGAGCGCAGCTAATCGCAACGGGTATCAGCTGTTTATCACGGGCTGACACCGTGACTGTGTGTCAGGGCAGTCACGGACCGCTCCCGGCACATTAACCCCTGGACACGCGATCAAACATGATTGCGGTGTACTGGGGGCACAGGGAAGCATCGCGCAGGGAGGGGGCTCCCTGCGCGCTCCCCTGAGACCCTCAGACCAGCGCGATGTGATCGCGTGTTTGAGGGCTTCCTCCCTCCCAGGACCCGGATCCAAGATGGCGACGGGGTCCTGGAGGGAGGCGGGGTCCTCAGTGCCTGCTGAGAGCAGGCACTGAGAAGCCTGCAGCAGTGCAGAGCAATCGCTGGTGTGACAGAGTGCTGTGCACACTGTCACACCAGCGATTGATAAAATACAGTGATGTCCCACCTGGGATAAAGTAAAAAAGTTAAAAAAATAAAATAAAATGTTTTAAAAAAAAATCCAAAATAAATAAATAAAAAAAATATATATATTCCCCAATAAATTAATTTCTTCCTGTAAATAAAAAAACAAAACAATGAAAGTACACATATTTGGTATCGCCGCGTCCGTAACGACCCCCCTATAAAAACTGTCCCACTAGTTAACCCTTTAGTGAACCCCTTAAAAAAAAAACTAGCAAAAAATCAATGCTTTATCATCATACCGCCGAACAAAAAGTGGAAGAACACGAGATCAAAAAGACTGATATAAATAAACATGGTACCGCTGAAAATATCATCTTGTCCCGCAAAAAACGAGCCACAATACAGCATCGTTAGCGAAAAAATAAAAAAGTTATGCTCGCAGAATAAAGCGATGCAAAATAATTATTTTTATAAAAATTGTTTTTATTCTATAAAGCGTCAAAACATAAAAAAATGATATAAATGAGGTATCGCCATAATCGTACTGACCCGAAGAATAAAACTGCTTTATCAACTTTACCACACGCGGAACGTAAAAACACTTTCCCAAAAGAAATTCATGAATTGCTGATTTTTGTTCATTCTAACCTTCCAAAAATCGAATAAAAAGCGATCAAAAAATGTCACGTGCTCAAAATGGTACCAATAAAAACGTAAACTCGTACCGCAAAAATAAGACCTCAATGACTCTGTGGGCCAAAATATGCAAAAATTATAGCTCTCAAAATGTGGCGATGCAAAAAAACTATTTTTTGCAATAAAAAGCGTCTTTTAGTGTGACAGCTGCCAATCATAAAAACCCACTATAAATAGTAAATAAGACCCCCTTTATCACCCCCTTAGTTAGGGAAAAATAATAAAATAAAAAAATGTATTTATTTCCATTTTCCCATTAGGGTTAGGGTTGCGCTAAAGTTAGGGTTTAGGGTTGGCGCTAAAGTTAGGATTAGGGTTGGGTTGGGATTAGGGGTGTGTTAGGTTAGGTTTGTGGTTAGGTTTGGGACTAGGGGTAGGGGTGTGTTGGGGTTAGGGTTGGAGTTAGAATTGGGGGGTTTCGCTGTTAAGGCAATCAGGGCTCTCCAATGTGACATGGCGTCGATCTAAATTCCAGCCAATTCTGCGTTGAAAAAGTCAAACGGTGCTCCTTCACTTCTGAGCTCTGCATGCGTCCAAACAGTAGTTTATCCCCAATATGGGGTATCAGCGTACTCTGGACCCCAAGAGTTATTGTGCAATTTGTCCTTTTTCTTCTGTTACCCTTGGGAAATAAAAAACTGGGGGCGAAGATATCATTTTTGTAAAAAAAAAATATTTTTTTGTTTTTACGGCTGTACATTATAAATTCTGTGAAGCACTTGGGGCTTCATAGCGCTCACCACACATCTAGATAAGTTCCTTGTGGGGTCTATTTTCCAAATGGTGTAATTTATGGGGGTTTCACTGTTTAGGCAGATCAGGAGCTCTCCAAACACGACATGGCGTCCAGCCAATTCTTCGTTCAAAAAGTCAGACGGCGCTCCTTCCTTCCAAACTCTGCCATGCACCCAAAACAGTGGTTTATCCCACATATGGGTATCAGCGCACTCAGGACAAATTGCACAATAACTTTTGGAGTCTTGTTACCCTTGAAAAATAAAATTGGGGTGAAAAGATCATTTTTGTGGGAAAAATAAATATTTTTAAATTTTACGGCACTATGTTATTAAACTTGCGTGAAGCACTTGGGGGTTCAAATTGCTCACCAAAGATCTAGATAAGTTCCTTAGGGGGTCTAGTTTCCCAAATGGGGTCATTTGTGGGGGGTTTCCACTGTTTAGGCACATCAGGGGCTCTCCAAATGCAACATGGCATCCAATCTCAATTCCAGCCAATTTTGGTTGGAAAAAGTCAAATGGTGCAACTTCCCTTCCGAGCTCTGCCGTGCCCCAAACAGTGGTTCCCCCCACATATGGGGTATCAACGTACTCAGGACAAATTGGACAACAACTTATGTGTCCGATTTCTCCTGTTACCCTTGGGAAAATAAAAAATTAGTGACTAAAAGATAATTTTTGTGGGAAAAAAAATAGGATTTTTTATTTTCATGCCCGGGCATTATAAACTTGTGTGAAGCACTTGGGGGTTCAAAGTGCTCACCAAAGATCTAGATAAGTTCCTTAGGGGTCTAGTTTCCAAAATGGGGTCACTTGTGGGGGGTTTCCACTGTTTAGGCTCATCTGGGGCACTGCAAACGGAACATGACCCCCATCAACGTCTGCATTCCAAAACGTTACTATTTCCTTTCCAAGCCCTGCCGTTCGCCCAAACAGTTTCCCCCCACATATGGGGTATCAGCGTACTCAGGACAAATTGGACAACAACTTTTGGGGTCCAATTTCCTTGGGAAAATTCAAAAATTTGGGACTAAAAAATCATTTTTATGGAAAATTGTTTTTTTTTTCACACCTAGGCATTATAAAATTTTGTGAAACACTTGGGGGTTCAAAGTGCTCACAACAGATCTAGATAAGTACCTTAGGGGGTCTAGTTTCCAAAATGGTGTCACTTGTGGGGGTTTCCACTGTATAGGCGCATCAAAGGTTCTCCAAACGCGACATGGCGTCCAATCTCAATTACAGCCAATTTTAGTTTGAAAAGGTCAAACGGCGCTCCTTCCCTTACGAGCTCTGCCGTGTGCCCAAACAGTGGTTTTCCCCCACATATTGGGTATTGGCATACTCAGGAGAAATTGCATAACAAACTTATCTGTCCATTTTCTCCTTTTACACTTGTGAAAATAAAAAAAAAGTTTGTAAAAATCATTTTTGTGGCTAAAAAGTTAAATATTCATTTTTTCCTTCCACGTTGCTTTAGTTCCTGTGAAGCACCTGAAGGGTTAATAAACTTCTTGAATGTGGTTTTGAGTACCTTGAGGGGTGCAGTTTTTAGAATGGTGTCACTTTTGGGTATTTTCTGCCATATAGACCCCTCAAAGTGACTTCAAATGTGAGGTGGTCCCTAAAAAAAATGGCTTTGTAAATTTTGTTGTAAAAATGAGAAATCGCTGGTCAACTTTTAACCCTTATAACTTCCTAACAAAAAAAATTTTGGTTCCAAAATTGTGCTGATGTAAAGTAGACATGTGGAAAATGTTATTTCTTAACTATTTTGTGTGATATATTTCTCTGTTTTAAGGGAATAAAAATTCAAAGTTTGAAAATTGCAAAATTTTAAAAATTTTCGCCATATTTGCGTTTTTTTAAAAAATAAACGCAAGTTATATTGAAGAAATTTTACTACTAACATGAAGTACAATATGTCACGAGAAAACAGTCTTAGAATCACGAATATCCGTTGAAGAATTCCAGAGTTATAACCTCATAAAGAGACAGTGGTCAGAATTGTAAAAATTGGCCCGGTCATTAACGTGCAAACCACCCTTGGGGGTGAAGGGGTTAAAGGGTTTGTATGATACTGAGGGATCTGCTTTTTTGTGTGTTAGGCCGGAGTCACACACAACCACAAAAAATTGGACCGTTTTAGTCGGTCGATTATCGGAGCAAAATGTAAACATCACACATCCGCCTGGCATCCGATTTTCCTTCAAAGATGCGATTTAGTCGCATGTGTGTGTACCTTGTAACATCCGATTTTCATCCGACCACCGTTTTTTTGTTGCAGCTTACCAAAAAGGACCAATAACGGTTTTGAGGCCTGATACTCATTTAAATCATCAGGCAGAGCTATATTTAAGTGCTCTGCTACAGGTGTGACCCTCCCACCTTTGCACTGGTGTCATTTTGTTCCTTGTGCTTTCTAGCTGCTTTATCCAAACATGAGCGACACACTCAGATTTACTCCCACTGAGCGTGTGCTGTTCCATTGGGTTATATCCAGACGTTTTGGGGAGCCATATCCTGTAATAGCAGATCCCAGAAGACGCAGAAGAATTTGGGTACATCCACTTTTGACAAGAAGGATAACTAAAGGCCATTTTCACCGCCTATATTTGTCACTGCGTAGGCATGGAGATAAGTTTTTCCAATATTGTTGAATGAGCATAGCTACCTTTGATACGTTGCTTGACATTGTGTGCCCTGGGATCACATTTCAGGACACCAGGATGAGAAAAGCAATTTCTGCAGAGGAACGCCTTCTCCTAACAATAAGGTATATGTGTCAACGATATGTTGATGATGTTTGCCTCGACATAGTCAGTTTGCAAGTGTTGTAGCACACTTCTTGGAAACTTATAATGTGAGTAATGTATTTCTCAAGCTTACCTATCTAAATGATTGCCTTTGGTGTATTCCACAGAAGGCATGGCTTGTAATCTAATTTCCAGCATGTGTGCTCTAAGAAACTAAAGCATTGTAAGTGTTGTGCATGCTGTGCTTGTTGTTTTTGGTGCTGATTTCTCCATGTTCTATGTTCTATGTGTGTTACAGGTTCCTTTCTACTGGCATGTACTACGCTGCTCTACACTTAGAGTTCGTAATAGGGTGATCAACAATTTCAGGCATTGTGCGGTCAACTTGTGTGGAAATTTGGACCAGACTACATGAAGACGTCATGCCTGAGCCAAAAATGAGTGACTGGTTGAGGATAGCACAGGGTTTTGCCGAAAATTGCCAGTTTCCACACTGTATAGGAGCTCTGGACGGCAAGCACATACGTGTTCGTAAACCTCCTAACTCAGGCTCCCAATTCTTCAATTACAAACAATATTTTTCCGTAGTTTTGTTGGCCTTGGTCGACACAAACTACAGGTTTACAATTGTAGATATTGGGGCCTATGGAAGGACTGGAGACTCAAGAGTCTTCAATACTTCCATAATGGGTAGGCGGATACGCAATAACCAACTGGACCTACCACCAGCAAGTCAACTTACAGACTCTATTCCAGAACATGTGCCTTATGTTATAGTTGCAGATGAGGCATTTCAATTAACCCGTAATCTAATGAGGCCATATCCCCGTCGCTATCTCACCCATCGGCGTAGAATATTTAATTGTCGCCTGTCACGTGCTCGGCGGCTGGTGGAGTGCACATTTGGAATTCTTAGTGCTAAATGGCGGGTACTTCAATCTGCAATTCAACTCAGTGAAGACAATGTTAATGTGGTCCTCAAAGCATGTGTGGTCCTACATAATTTTTGTAGAATCCATGAATGCTCCTCACAACATGTGGGTGAGTTAGCCTCTGTGAATGTGTCTATGGCTATGTCACCACCCATCCATCCCCGTCGTCCACCTTCAGGCCTAAAAGTACGTGATGTGTTCACTCAATATTTTGTGTCCCCTGAGGGTGCTACTGCCTGGCAAGAGGAGGCATTATTACACATTTAGTGTGCCTATGTTGCTCTGTCATAAAGATATTTAGCCTCACTTAATTGTATATGTTGTGTTGGTTTTGGTGTCATATTGTGTGTAAGTTAGGCAGACCATCACATATTTAAATCAACAGCTACATATTGAAATAATCACATACAATCAATGCGACTCAAAACATTTTTTTATGTATTAGGTCATGTTTTGTCGCTGTAAACATAATGAAAAATGACTAATGTGTCATAAACTTTTTTCAACATATTTCCTGAGAAACTTGCAGCAGTAAAACAAAGTAGAATGTTAATAACTTCAAACAAATAACAAAAAAAGACATTACACCTATAACTGGTGGTAGGTGTGGGGTGGTGAAGGTGGAGGGCCAGATTGTGAAGGCTGCCTAGACTGCTCTCCAGCCACTGTGTCACCATGAGTGGTGACTGAGTGTGCACTTTGCTGGCTGCTTGTTGCTTGCTCTGTAAGGGGGTTTTGGTAAGGGAAGGTTGGGAACTGTTGTGGGTAGTCATAATATGACTGCCCACTTACACTGTAGCCCCCAAAATGCCCATGTCGACCATACCCATGTTGTGGCCAGCATTGAACATTGGGTATGGTCGAGTGGGCATATTGAGAATGGCCACTGTGTCCCATGTGTGGTACATGTTGTGTGACACTTTGGTAGGACTCACTTAGAGGAGGAGGAGTTGGTCTCTGTGGTCCACAAGGAGGAGGTGGAGGAGGAGCATGATGATGAGGAGGAGGCTGATCAGAGGCTGATGCAGACTCCCCTTGCTGGGTTCCCAACAAACGAAGGAGATTTTCACTGGAACGTTGCCACCTTTCCAGTAAATCTAGGAAGTTGTTGGGATCATTTGGTGGGGTTCCTGCATCCAGCACAATTTGTACCTTAGCTCTGATCCGCAGTCTGTGCTGACGGAGAATGGCCCTGAGGTACCGAGCCAGACTGCGTCCAAATGCCTCCTCCCCATCATCATGGGCAACAGTGGACAAGTAGTCAAGAACTCCTCTGTCCACCTGCCTCCTTGTGCCAGAACCAACTCCTTCTCTTCTACGCCTGGCTCGCCGTGACACAACTGCAGGAGGCGAAGCCACATCCTGGGGCCTACCAGGGCTGCTGCTGAGGGGCGGGTCTTGGGACTCTAGAGGCAAGCTCTCTGACTCCACTGCTGGTGGTGGTGGTGGTGATGCTGCTGCTGCTGCTGCACTTGCTGCTGATGACGGCCCAGCCTCCTCAACACCCCCCACGGGGTCGATCACTGCCTCTGAGTCAGAAGCTGGCTCTCTCTCTGTAAGGTTTGACTCGGTGCTACAGAAGAAAAAATTTTTATTGCAATTTATACGAAAATATAGCAATACACTTTGTACAGACATTAACTTACGGTTGCAAATCCATAGCTGGAGCCAGAAAATTCAGTCTATCATAATAGACATATTTTCTTTTGCTGCTTACTGCTGCCCCACTGCGCCCCCTCAGCTGTCTCTCTCGCCTGTAGCAGTCTCTACAGCTGCGCCAACGCCTTGTAACATCTGACACTGAAAAAGTAACGGATACAATCCAAAATTATACTTATCTGCCCTTGTAATGTAGTAAAAACAGAAGTACCGTACACCAGCAATATTATCATTTTTTGGCGTGTTAGGGGTACACGACAGCACTACAAATTGTATGTAGCTAATATAACAAGTTAATATTACAAGGGTTCATACATACAAAGCTCTATGAGATATGTGTCACAATAATGAGCATTTATTTGGGACACAGCGATGGCATTACCAAAAGGGACACATATTAAGTACTTCACCTAGGCAAACATAAGCGTAGGCAAACATTTTTAAGGTTAAGTAGGCGACCATTGCAGTTGGAGCTAAATATTAGAATGTGCTTGGAGTACTGACATAGCACTGGGGGTTCAACAGTCATAACTGTTGTTTTGGCCACATTTCTGTTTCACATATAAGGCTAGAGGGACATTATAACACATTGTTGTCGGTAGATACTGAGTAGTCATACAGTATTGTAAGCGTTTTCAATACGTTACTTACTGATGCGTTCTTGGTCCTCCCTAGACCTGTCGCCAAAATCAGGAAACATCTGTACACATATTCTTCGCCAAGCCGCGTCCTTCCGCGACCGGTTGGAATAATTGGGATCCCGCTGGTCCCAAAGTTCTGGTCTCTCCTGGACCAGAACGATCAACATCTCAACATTGATGTGACTGGCCATGGTTCTGGACTCCGTGGAGGCGGTTTCCTGTTTGGGTTTGAATTTTCGTAGCCTAATTAGCATGTCAGCCCTTCCAGGCAATTATCCTGATGCAATTTCCTGGCACCTGGGATAGTGGTGCGATTTAATCGGAAGTCACACGTGCGTCCGTTTGTAATACGATTTTTCATCGCTCCCATAGACTTGCATTGGCGATAGTCGACCCACAATCGGTGACAATCGCAGCATGCTGCGATTGCACTCAGACGATTAAAACGGACCACAAAAAATCGGATACTGGGAGCTGCTCCATAGATTAACATAGGGCAGACTGACAATGCGATATTTCATCATATTGCAGTCGTCCGATTCTGTCGCCAGTGTGACGCCGGCCTTATATTACAGCTCTGCTCCTTCATGGCAGAAGGAATAACCTGTAACAGCAGATCTAGATGACTGACAAGCGTTGAACTATTTAAAAAAAAAAATCACAGAGTCCTTTTTGAGATTACTTGGTGTACTGATTCATATTGATAACAATCATTAACTGCCATGATGGAATTTTTTTGTTGCTACCGCAGCCATTGAAGTTGCTTTAGCCGATTGGACACATTTTCTTTTTCATATCATTGACCCCTGGTAATTTCACTAAACTCTATTTGGATTACCATAGAAAATCTAGTGTAATCTTAATTCAAATGTGACTTCAATAACACAGTAACAAGCATTTACTGCTTCGATCATTTTTGCTGTAGTTACCAGTGCCGTTTTAAAAATCACATAGCTATTTTATTATATATATATATATATATATATATATATATATATATATATATCTTTTTTAAAGCATAAAAGGAAAAGAGACTTTCAATTTCTACATAGAGCAAAGAGAAGAGAGAAGATAATAATTAACTGGGTAGAAGGGCAAAATGAGCAATTGTAAGCACCAGTGATATGTAATATGATTATGGCAATATAGTAAGAGCATAAAAACATTGATGGAAGGACTGTTTCTTTAAGATAGTATTAGGATTTATTTGCTTTAACTTCTAGCATAATTATTTAAAAGAGAATACCGTATATACTCGTGTATAAGCCGAGATTTTCAGCACCTTTTTTCGTGCTGAAAATGCCCCCTCGGCTTATACACGAGTCATAGGGCAGAAACCAGCGGGGGAGGGGATGCCGCGGCAGGAGCCGGTGGCTGGGACATCATACTGACCCCTCCCCGTGCCATCACTGAGCGTCCCTGCAATCCTGCGTTCTCCCCGGCTTCCTGCAGCTCTCCCCGGCTTCCTGCAGCTCTTCAGCACTGAGCGGTGACGTAATACCCGCTCATTAAGGTAATGAAATATGGACGCGACGCCACTCCCATAGGCGTGGCCTCCATATTCATGGCCTTAATGAGCGGTATTACATCACTGCTCAGTGCTGGAGAGCAGCAGGAAGCCGGGGAGAGCTGCAGGAAGACGGGGAGAACGCAGGATTGCAGGGACGCTGTCATGGGTGCATCGCCACGAGGATCGTCGCGATTGCACATTCTGACTTCTCGCAGCTGAGTTGCTGTTACTTTGTGTTTGGTAGTGAGGGAGTTAATTTTACCTAGCTCTTTGCTAAGACTAGGTCCAGCCTCGCCCGGCTGCTTTTGATTATGTACTAATTAGCTTCCTTTATATTCCTGCCAGTCTGTGTGTTAGATGCCGGTGAAAGCATTCATACAGACTGCAGATAGGATCGGTTCTGAGAAGACTTAAGCTAAGAGCTCCTTTGTTGTTTCTCCTCTCCTTGCTTATAGTTTATCTCCTAGACCTTTGGTGTTCCCTCTGTGTTTAAATGTTGTATGCAAGACAGTATTTACTTTATCCCCTGTCTGTCTCGTTTGTCTATACTGTTTGTTAACCTTTACCTGTCCATTCCCTTTGTTGGTAATCAGGGTCCTTCTAAGGACTAGATTACAGTGGTCAGGGATTTACAGGAGACAGGGTTTACGCTGGCGGCCTGGACCTCTGTACCATTAACAGTACCTCCAGGTAGAGGGACTAGTCAGGACCCCAGTTTAGGGTCAGCATAGACCCCGGTCCACCTCTAGCCAGAGACAGCGTGAAAAGGATTCAGTATTGACCCACAGGATATTATGTCAGGTAATACTATGCTATATATACATGTTAATGTTACCTATTTATATGTTATATAGAATGTTGTCCCACTTGATAGATTACTGACATTATTATATATATATATATATATCTGCCAGACAGCGTGACATTTTCACTGGCCATACTAAAGTGTCTCCCCAACTACCATGGATCCAGTAGCCCAGCTTGCCCTGCAGTTGCAGAGGTTGTCCATGGAGTTTACGGACATTAAGTCCAAGGTTTTGTCCCCCCCGGAGCAAACCAGATCTGAACCTAAGGTTGCTCTCCCGGACAGGTTCACTGGTGGGCGGGACAAATTTTTTACCTTCCGGGAGGCATGTAAATTATACTTTCGGCTGCGGCCTCGGTCATCAGGGAGTGAAGAGCAGAGGGTGGGAATTGTCATCTCGCTCTTACAAGGGGACCCTCAATCCTGGGCGTTCTCTTTTCCCCCAGGCTCCCCGGCCCTCCAGTCAGTAGATCGATTTTTTGCTGCCCTGGGTCTGGTGTATGATGACCCGGATCGGGTCTCCCTTGCTGAAACGAAGTTACGTAGGATACAGCAGGGAGATCGTCCGGGGGAGGAATTTTCTTCTGAGTTCCGTAGATGGGCCACAGATACTCAGTGGAATGACCCAGCTCTTAGGAGCCAGTTTTGTCAAGGGTTATCTGACAAATTAAAGGATGTTTTGGCTCAGTATGATTCTCCTCCGTCACTGGAGGCTGCTATGGCCCTTGCTATTCGTATTGATAGACGGCTTCGGGGGAGGTGTGAGGTAACTCCGCCCCCTGTTATGACTCCACCCACTACTAAAGTCCCTTATATTGAGGTTCCCCTGGTCTGTTCAGAGGAACCTATGCAGTTGGGAGGGACATCATTTTGTAGGAGGGAATCAGCGGTGCGCCGCAAGACAAGAAGGTGTTTCTTCTGCGGGAGAGAGGGACATTTTGTTGGGGGGTGTCCCTCCGTGCCTCATTGAGCAAAAAAGTCACCGAAAAACTGTTAATCCCAGGATGTGTGGTGAACGACAACCTGGGAGTAGGTATTTCGTCCCCAGGTCCGTCTCAATTTCTCGTGCCTGCGGAGGTGGTGGTTGGTGCGAGAGTTGAGAGGATTTCTGTTCTTCTTGATAGTGGGTCTGGGGCTAATATGGTGGACGCTCGGTTTGCCCAGGTGCAAGGTATGCAACTGAGTGTATTGGCCAAAACCGATCCCTATACTTTCTATTGACGCCAGACCTCTCGGTCAAGGTAGCTTTGTACAAGCTGTTCATAACATAGACCTTCGAGTAGGGGCAATACATAAAGAACAGTTGTCTTGTTATGTGTTGGAGGGTCTTCCTACTCCTATTGTGTTGGGACTTCCTTGGTTGGCTAAACATAACCCAGTGATTGATTGGCAATCCAGAGAGATAAGCCAGTGGGGTGAATTTTGCAAGAATAACTGCATGAACACGGTCATCGGTGCGGTCGTGCCTAGGACCTTGCCTCCTTTTCTGGAGGACTTGGAGGATGTGTTCTCAGAGGAGGGGTGTCAAGAGTTACCTCCTCATCGCGCGTATGACTGCTCAATAAAATTGCCGCCTGATGCCTTATCTCGTAGTTTCCCAGGGGCCGGAGAGACGGATGACCCGGTTCCTATCCTTCAGGAGGGAGTGGTAGTGTCGGCTGTATGCTCTGAGCTTGAGGAGGAGGTATTGGAGGCTCAGGGGGACGCCCCTGTAGGACCTCCAGGGAGACTGTTTGTTCCTAATCAGTTAAGACAAAAAGTTATCGAGGCACATCATAATTCTGCTTTAGCAGGACATCCAGGGAGTAAAGCAACTGTGGATCTCCTTTCTCGCCGTTTTTGGTGGCCTAACTTAAATAAAGAGGTAATAACTTTTGTCGCGTCCTGTGGAGTTTGTGCTCGCTCTAAGACCCCACATACTCGTCCGTCTGGGGTTCCTGAGGAGGAACGATTCTCGTCGTCACTTGCTTCAGTTTGGAGAGGAGTGCTGAATGGTCTGAGTGCTATGGGGAACCGTTACAAGCGGAGGGCTGATAGGAGGAGAGTGTCTGGTCCGGACCTAAGTGTGAACGATCTGGTATGGTTGTCTACCAAGAATTTAAAACTCAAGGTTCCCTCCTGGAAACTGGGTCCCAGGTTCATCGGTCCATACAGGATCAGTTCTATAGTTAATCCTGTGGCATTTCGTCTGGACCTCCCTCCTATGTTTAAAATCCACAATGTGTTCCACAAATCGTTGCTTAAAAGGTACGTGGCGCCAGTTATACCGTCGCCTCTGCCTCCTCCTCCGGTGGTGGTCAATGGTAGCTTGGAGTTTCAGGTGTTGAAGATCATTGACTCACGTCTGAATCGTCGGTCCCTTCAGTACCTGGTTCATTGGAAGGGGTATGGTCCTGAGGAGAGGACGTGGGTCCCTGCGTCGGAGGTTAACGCAGATCGATTGGTTCGGACCTTCCACACAACTTACCCGGGCAGACCTGGCCCTGAGGGTCCGGAGGCCCCTCGTAGAAGGGGGTGGTACTGTCATGGGTGCATCGCCACGAGGATCGTCGCGATTGCACATTCTGACTTCTCGCAGCTGAGTTGCTGTTACTTTGTGTTTGGTAGTGAGGGAGTTAATTTTACCTAGCTCTTTGCTAAGACTAGGTCCAGCCTCGCCCGGCTGCTTTTGATTATGTACTAATTAGCTTCCTTTATATTCCTGCCAGTCTGTGTGTTAGATGCCGGTGAAAGCATTCATACAGACTGCAGATAGGATCGGTTCTGAGAAGACTTAAGCTAAGAGCTCCTTTGTTGTTTCTCCTCTCCTTGCTTATAGTTTATCTCCTAGACCTTTGGTGTTCCCTCTGTGTTTAAATGTTGTATGCAAGACAGTATTTACTTTATCCCCTGTCTGTCTCGTTTGTCTATACTGTTTGTTAACCTTTACCTGTCCATTCCCTTTGTTGGTAATCAGGGTCCTTCTAAGGACTAGATTACAGTGGTCAGGGATTTATAGGAGACAGGGTTTACGCTGGCGGCCTGGACCTCTGTACCATTAACAGTACCTCCAGGTAGAGGGACTAGTCAGGACCCCAGTTTAGGGTCAGCATAGACCCGGTCCACCTCTAGCCAGAGACAGCGTGAAAAGGATTCAGTATTGACCCACAGGATATTATGTCAGGTAATACTATGCTATATATACATGTTAATGTTACCTATTTATATGTTATATAGAATGTTGTCCCACTTGATAGATTACTGACATTATTTATATATATATCTGCCAGACAGCGTGACAGACGCTCAGCGATGGAACGGGGAGGGGTGAGTATGATGGAGGAGAGGACGAGGAGCACGGAACAGGACAGGGGGGAGAACGGTGGACGGGGAAGCATAGAGGAGGACGGGGGAGAACGGAGGACGGGGAAAGCTGGAGCAGGACGGGGGAAGCATGGAGGAGGATGGGGGGGAGAACGGTGGACGGGGAAGCATGGAGCAGGACGGGGGGGAGATCGGTGGATGGGGGAAGCATGGAGGAGGACAATGAGCACGGAGCAGGACGGGGGAGGATGGAGGGCACAGAGGAGCACGGAGCAGGACGGGGGGAGAGGATGGAGGGCACAGAGGAGCACGGAGCAGGACGGGGGGGCACAGGAGGACGGAGAAGGAATGGGGGAGCACAGCGGAGGACGGAGCAGGAGGGGGGGGAGTACAGAGGAGAATGGGGGAGCACAGAGCTGGATGGGGGAGCAAGGAGCAGCTTATACACGAGTCAATAATTTTTCCCAGTTTTTTGTGGCAAAATTAGGGGTGTCGGCTTATACACGGGTCGGCTTATACACGAGTATATACGGTAATTCATATTTCAACAGAAAAAATCATCAAATTAATGCTGCTCAAGAATCTGCTTTTCTTACATTTTTTACACTTAAAATCCCACCTTTGCTCCCTAGAGTCTGCTAAAGGCTGGTAGTTTTTAAACATTGTAATTTTATAATCTGCAGCAAATAATGAGTCCATATCAGTATTCTGAACTGTACACATTTTTTTTTACTCTCATTCATTAAAACTTTTATATTTCGTCTTGGCAGCTTTATGATCTGGTGTTCTAATGATATTAATAAGAATAAAAAATAGGAAACATACCAAAGTAAAGTAGTATTGGGAAAAAAAGATGGTTTTCCCATTCGGCAATATGTGCAACGTTAGCACCTTGCTTAATCCTATAGTACAAAGAGATAATTGTCATAAATCTGAGCACATTATTGTTGACCCTGCCTGTACAATTTACAAGGAAACTTAGATTTCTGTCAACTATAAAATGTCCATGGGAAAATGTTTGATGATGAGATATCAACAATTTATTTTTATTAGCTGTTTTAGCCTCCTTTGACATAGAAATAACTGTCAAGCTTACCACATATAGAAATACTCAGTAGTAGGGTTGAGCGATACTTTCCGATATCAAGAAGTATCGGATCGGAATGGGTATCACCGATACCCGAAAAAGTATCGGCGATACCCGATTCCGATACCGGAAATCCAATGCAAGTCTATGGAACAGAAATATCGTAACTAGTGTTGAGCGATAGTGCACAATATCTAAAAATATCGTATCGAAATTGTATCGCCGATATCACTAAATATCGTCGATATCCGATTACGATACCGGAAGTCCAATGTAAGTCTATGGGAACAAAATATCGCAACTAAAAAAAACCTTTATTTCCTTGTAAACACTAAATATACACACATAGAATACATATATATATATATATATATATACATGTCATTGTGACATATATATATATATACATATATGTATAGTTTATACACTTCAACATAGTAAAATATCCTCTGATTCAATTGCCGGGTAAAGCCGGCTTCTGTGAAAAGACAGAAGCACCCGACATGAAATGACACTTGGTGTACATAGGGTTAACCATGTCTTTTCATGTCGTTTGCAATCTGATTTGCACAAACAATTACATCAGTCTATGTGTGCAAAATTTCACACCTGTAGGGGTTAATTAAAGGTGTAAATTCGTTGTAAAAAAAACTGACTTTTTTGCTACGAATTTACACCTTTAATTAACCCCTACAGGTGTGAAATTTTGCACACTTACACTCATGTAATTGTTTGTGCAAATCAGATATCAAACTACATGAAAAGACATGGTTAACTCTATGTAAACCAAGTGTCATTTCATGTCGGGTTCTGCATTTTCACAAAAGCCATATTTAAGACTGGCTTAAATGAAAGGAAAAGATTAATATGGGCAAAAGAACACAGACATTGGACAGAGGAATATTGGCTTTTGTTTTGCCAATCTGCCCTGAAGGCCAGCATCCCCAAATCGCCTCTTCACTGTAGATGTTGACACTGGCGTTTAATGTGTACTGTTTAATGAAGCTGCCAGTTGAGGACCTGTGAGGCGTCAATTTTTCAAACTAAAGACTCTAATGTACTTGTCTTGTTGCTCAGTTGTGCAGCGGGGCCTCCCACTTGTCTTTCTTCTCTGGTTAGAGCTTGTTTGTGCACTCCTCTAAAGGGAGTACTACACACCATTGTATGAATTCTTCAGTTTCTTGGTAATTTTTCGCATGGAATAGCCTTCATTTCTAAGAACAAGAATAGACTGTCGAGTTTCACAAGAAAGTTCTTTTTTTTTGGCCATTTTGAGAGTTTAATGGAACCAACAAATGTAATGCTCCAGATTCTCAACAAGCTCAAAGGAAGGTCAGGTTTATAGCTTCTCTAATCAACCAAACGGTTTTCAGCTGTGTTAACATACTTGCACAAGGGTTTTAAAGGGTATTTTAACCATCTATTAGCCTTCTTACACAGTTAGCGAACACAAAATACCATAAGTACACTGGAGTGATGGTTGTTGGAAATGGGCCTCTATACACCTATGAAGATATTGCATTACAAACTAGATGTTTGCCGCTAGAATAGTCATTTACCACATTAACACTGTATAGAGTGTATTTCTGAATCATTTAATGTTAGCTTCATTGGAAAAAAACGGGATTTCTTTCAAAAATAAGGAAATTTCTAAGTGACCCTAAACTTTTGACCGGTAGTGTATGAGGTGTAAAATTGCTGAAAAAAAATGCGTGGGCTCCCGCCCTATTTTCGCAACCAGACAGACAAAGCCAGTGAGTGGGGGCAGATAATAATAGCCCAGAGAGGGACCATTATTTTTGGCCCCCCCCGGCTACTAACATCTGCCCCCAGACACCCCAGAAAGGGCAAATCTCTAATTAGATTTGCCCTTTCTGGCACTTTGCCCGTCTATTCCCATTGCCCTGTAGCGGTGGCAAATGGGTTAATAAGGGGTTAAAATGACCTTGCAATTGAAAGGTCACTTTAAGCCAGGTTAATAATTGAGAGCTGTCAATTAGACAACTATCAATTATTAATCCTATTGTATGAAAGAAAAATCAAACACACACACTTTAATAAAAAAGAAGTTTAATGAAATAATCACACAGTTTTTGACCATATTTTATTTTCCTGCTAAAACCATTTCCTGTAATAAAAATAAATAATAAAGCAAAATTATTCTTACCAATCCGATGTACAGTCAGGTCCCACGGTGTAATCCTTCAGAAAGGGTTAATGTTTACTGCAGGGACCGCAGCTAATGCTGCAGCCTCACAGTAAACCCCCAAATGAATGAGTTCCTCTCCTGGCTGACAGGAGAGGAAGTGGAAAGCTTAATTGATTGCTTTCCACTTTCACTTCAGGTCAGCCAGGGACACAATCAGTGACGTCAGAGGGAACTGGTTAACAAAAATAGGGGATCCCCTCGAAAAAAATTGGCGTGGGGTCCCCCCTATTTTTGTTAACCAGCCAGATGAAGCAGACCGCTGAGGCCTGGATTTTCAGGCTGTTAAGGAGCCAAGATCCATGGACCTTGCCAGCCTGATAATACCAGGCCACAGCAGTCTGCATATCTTGGCTGATTAACAAAAATAGGGGATCCCCTCGAAAAAAATTGGCGTGGGGTCCCCCCTATTTTTGTTAACCAGCCAGATGAAGCAGACTGCTGAGGCCTGGTTTTTCAGGCTGGTAAGGATCCAATATCCATGGACCTTGCAAGCCTGATAATACCAGGCCACAGCAGTCTGCTTAGCTTGGCTGGTTAACAAAAATAGGGGATCCCCTCGAAAAAAAAAACGGCGTAGGGGTCCCCCTATTTTTGTTAACCAGCCAAGTAAAATGCAGACTGCTGCGGCCTGGTATTAAAAGACTGTCAAGGCCCATGGATTTTGGCCCTCAACAGCCTGATAATACCAGGCTACAGCAGCCCCACATTTGGCGCATCAAAAGATGTGCCAATTGTGGCACTTTACCCGGCTCTTCCCACTTGCCCTGTAGCGGTGGCAAGCGGGGTAATAAGGGGTTAATGTCACCGTTGATTGCACGGTGACAATAAGCCCGGTTAATAATGGAGAGGCGTCAATAAGACACCGATCCATTATTAATCCCAAAGTTATTAAATGCATAAAAAAAAGACAAAGCAAGAAAAAAGTATTTTAATGAAATAAAAGAGACAACACAGTTTTCATTTCTTTTATTGTACTCTCATTCCTGCGAGCCATCAATCTCCTGTAAAAAAAGGAAAAAAACAAACCAACAGTATACCACCTGTCCGACGCAGTCCATAGTAACGACAGTCCCACGACGATCCAGCTCTGCTACATCGCAATGACAGGCAGAGCCTGTCATCGCGACGCAGCACAGCTGATTACCTACTTCCCCGGCGGTGACGTCATCGGACTGACTGCTTTACGGCCGGGATTACCCAGCAGTCACTGCAGTTATCGCGAGAAACTGCATGTGACCGCCGGGGAGAAGAGGATGGCGGCCATCAAGCAGTCCAGGCCGTGACCGCCGGAGATCTTCTGCCAGGTAAGTGCCGCTGACTCCTGACAGACCCGACCGACGGACACTGACAGTGACAGACCCGACCGACGGACACAGACAGTGACAGTGACAAATCCGATTCCGGTATTCGATAAGACGAAAATATCGAAACGAATTATCGAAACGCCGATAGAGCTAATATTGGCCGATAGCCGATATTTGCAGTATCGTATCGCTCAACACTAATCGTAACTAAAAAAACCCCTTTCTTTCCTTGTAAACACTAAATATACACACATAGAATACATATATATATATATATATATATACATGTCATTGTGACATATATATATATACATATATTTATAGTTTATACACTTCTACATAGTAAAATAGCCTCTGATTCAATTGCCGGGTAATGCCGGCTTTTGTGAAAATACAGAAGCACCCGACATGAAATGACACATGGTTTACATAGAGTTAACCATGTATTTTCATGTAGTTTGATATCTGATTTTCACAAACAATTACATGAGTGTATGTGTGCAAAATTTCACACCTGTAGGGGTTAATTAAAGGTGTAAATTCGTTGTAAAAAAAACTGACTTTTTTGCTAAGAAATTACACCTTTAATTAACCCCTACAGGTGTGAAATTTTGCACACATACACTCATGTAATTGTTAGTGAAAACAATATATCAAACAACTTGAAATGACATGGTTAATTCTATGTAAACCATGTGTCATTTCATGGCGGGTTCTGCATTTTCACAAAAGCCTGCAATTGAATTAGCGGCTATTATACTACGTAGAAGTGTATGAACTATAAATATATATATATATATATGTCACAAATTCAGTGACATGTATATATATATATATATATATATATATATATATTAGGTTTAAAATTGTTGAAAAAAAATGCGTGGGCTCCTGCCCTATTTTCTCAACCAGACAGACAAAGCCAGCGAGTGGGGGCAGATAATAATAGCCCAGAGAGGGACCATTATTTTTGGCCCCCCCCTGGCTACTAACATCTGCCCCCAGACACCCCAGAAAAGACAAATCTATAATTAGATTTGCCCTTTCTGGCACTTTGCCCATCTATTCCCATTGCCCTGTAGCGGTGGCGAATGGGTTAATAAGGGGTTAAAGCCACCTTGCTATTGAAAGGTGACCTTAAGCCAGGTTAATAATTGAGAGCTGTCAATTAGACAGCTGTCAATTATTAATCCTATTGCACTCATCAAAGTGACCAATGACCTTCTGACAGCAAAACGTAACGGCGACCACTCTCTGCTCATTCTACTCGACCTTTCTGCAGCTTTCGACACGGTTGACCACCGTCTCCTACTGTCCAGGCTCCACTCTCTAGGTATTAAGGACACTGTTCTCTCCTGGTTCTCCTCCTATCTTTCTGACCGCTCCTTCAGTGTTTCGTTCTCTGGCTCCACTTCATCTCCTCT
This sequence comes from Oophaga sylvatica, assembly GCA_033576555.1. Lineage (NCBI taxonomy): Eukaryota > Metazoa > Chordata > Amphibia > Anura > Dendrobatidae > Oophaga > Oophaga sylvatica. The sequence continues at coordinate 847,980,184 of JARQOD010000001.1, read as the reverse complement.
CCCTCTCACTGTCGGTGTACCCCAGGGCTCAGTCCTTGGCCCCCTTCTCTTCTCTCTCTACACCGCCCCAATTGGACAGACCATCAGCAGATTTGGCTTTCAGTACCATCTTTATGCTGATGACACACAATTATACACGTCATCCCCCGACCTTACCCCCGCTGTACTACAGAATGCCACCGACTGTCTGTCCGCAGTCTCCAACATCATGTCTGCTCTCTATCTGAAATTCAACCTCTCCAAAACTGAACTTCTTCTGCTCCCGCCGTCTACTAACCTCCCTAAATCTGACATTTCCCTCTCAGTGGGCGGCACCATAATAACACCCCGGCAGCAGGCTCGCTGTCTGGGTGTTATGTTTGATACCAATCTCTCCTTCACCTCCCATATACAATCTCTTGCCCGCTCTTGCCGCCTACACCTAAAGAACATCTCTAGAATCCCCCTTTTCTCACCATGGAAACAACAAAAACCCTCACTGTAGCATTGATCCACTCCCGCCTGGACTACTGTAACGCTCTATTACTTGGCCTCCCCATTACTCGACTATCCCCTCTCCAGTCCATCCTTAATGCAGCAGCCAGGGTTATCCATCTGGCTAATCGGTACTCGGACGCGTCCGCTCTTCGCCAGTCCTTACACTGGCTGCCCATTCATTATAGGATCCAATTCAAAGTACTTGTTCTCACCCACAAAGCTCTCCACACTGCAGCACCCCCCTACATCTCCTCCCTCATTTCTATCTATCGGCCTAACCGACTGCTGCGCTCTGCAAAGACTTTCGACTAACCTCTGCACTAATCCGTACCTCCCACTCCCGACTCCAAGACTTCTCCGCGCTGCGCCAATCCTCTGGAATGCTCTACCCCAAGAAATTAGGACTATCCACAATTTGCATGGTTTCAGGCGCTCCCTCAAAAACATCTGTTCAGAGCGGCCTATCACATTCACTAATCAAAGTCATTCTATGTGTAAGTGTGTGTGTGTGTGTAGCCTATTCACTATCTCCATCCATCCCTCACTCCCTTAAGATGGCTGGACCATCATTGTAAATGCACCATTGTATATACACACCTGTATTTTGTATCTCCCCCACCTCATTGTAGATTGTAAGCTCTCACGAGCAGGGCCGTCTTATTTTGCTTTAATTACTGTATTGTTAACGTTGTTACTTATGACTTGTATTTTGAAACTGTTAAACTGTAAAGCGCTGCGGAATATGATGGCGCTATATAAATAAAGATTATTATTATTATTATTATTATTATTGCATGAAATAAAAATAAAACACACACTTTAATTAAAAATCATTTTAATGAAATAAAGACACATGTTTTGACCATCTTTTATTTTACTGCAAAAACCATTTCCTGTAATAAAAATAAAATAAAAAACAAAATTATTCTTACCTATCCCATGCACAGTCAGGTCCCACGGTGTAATCCATCAGAAAGGGTTAATGTTTACTGCAGGGACCGCAGCTAATGCTGCAGCCTCACAGTAAACCCCCGAATGAATCTTCTCCTCTCCTGGCTAACAGTAGAGTAAGGGTATGTTTCCACGGTCCGGAAACAGTCCGGATTAGCTGCGTGTTTGAATCTGTGCGTTGGCGCAGCGTCAAACATGCAGCGTCCAGATGTTACAGCATAGTGGAGGGGATTTCAAGAAATCCTGTCTCCACTATGCGTAAAAACACGCAGGCGGAAGACCTGCATTTCCGGTCTTTTTAGACCGCAGCATGTCCTATTCCCTTGCGGCGAAGCTGCGTCGCCGCAAGGGAAATAACACAGGGCTATGTAGCCCTGCGGTCAATCCGGATGTGTTCCGGAGGTGTTCCTGAACACATCCGGAATGAGCGCGCTTACAGTAGGGGCGGGGCTTTGGGCGGAGCGGACTTTCCGCTCCGTCCAAAGCGCTGTGTTTCCTGACCGTGGAAACACAACTGAAGTGGAAAGCTTAATTGATTGCTTTCCACTTTCACTTCAGGTCAGCCAGGGACACCATCAGTGACGTCAGAGGGAACTGATTAACAAAAATAGGGGATCCCCTCGAAAAAAAAAATGGCGTCGGGTCCCCCCTATTTTTGTTAACCAGCCAGATGAAGCAGACTGCTGAGGCCTGGATTTTCAGGCTGTTAAGGAGCCAAGATCCATGAACCTTGCCAGCCTGATAATACCAGGCCACAGCAGTCTGCTTATCTTGGCTGGTTAACAAAAATAGGGGATCCCCTCGAAAAAAAATGGTGTGGGGTCTCCCCTATTTTTTTTAACCAGCCAGATGAAGCAGACTGCTGAGGCCTGGTTTTTCAGGCTGGTAAGGATCCAATATCCATGGACCTTGCAAGCCTGATAATACCAGGCCACAGCAGTCTGCTTAGCTTGGCTGGTTAACAAAAATAGTGGATCCCCTCGAAAAAAAATGGCGTGGGGATCCCCCCTATTTTTATTATCCAGCCAAGTAAAATGCAGACTGCTGCGGCCTGGTATTTAAAGACTGTCAAGGCCCATGGATTTTGGCCCTCAACAGCCTGATAATACCAGGCTACAGCAGCCCCACATTTGGCGCATCAAAAGATGCGCCAATTGTGGCTCTTTACCCGGCTCTTCCCACTTGCCCTGTAGCGGTGGCAAGCGGGGTAATAAGGGGTTAATGTCACCGTTGATTGCACGGTGACAATAAGCCCGGTTAATAATGGAGAGGTGTCAATAAGACACCGATCCATTATTAATCCCAAAGTTTTTAAATGTTTAAAAAAAAGACACAAGAAAAAAGTATTTTAATGAAATAAAATACCACACAGTTTTCATTTGTTTTATTACACTCTCATTCCTGCGACGCCATCGATCTCCTGTAAAAAAAGAAAAAAAAAAACCAACAGTATACCACCTGTCCGACGCAGTCCATAGTAACGAGGGTCCAACGACGAGTCCAGCTCTGCTACATCGGAATGTCAGGCAGAGCCTGTCATCCCGACGCAGCACAGCTGCTTACCAGCTTCCCCGGTGGTGACGTCATCGGACTGCTTTATGGCCGCGATTACCCGGCAGCACGTGCAGTTATCGCGAGAAACTGCACGTGACCGCCAGGGAGAAGATGATGGCGGCCATCAAGCAGTCCAGGACGTGACCGCCGGAGATCTTCTGCCAGGTAAGTGCTGCTGACTCCTGACAGACCCGACCGACGGACACTGACCGTGACAGGAACATTCCGATTCCGATATCCGATATGACGAAAATATCGGAACTCGGAATCGGAATTCCGATACAGCAAATATCGGCCGATACCCGATATTTGCAGTATCGGAATGCTCAACACTACTCAGTAGATCTAGTACCAGAAATGATAATTAATTTCTGGAGACGTCAGATTGTTTTTGAGTAATTTTACCTCCAATCTGACCTGTGAGGTACAATATAGAAAAGTTTGCAAATAGATAATTATCCACATGTATTTACTTACATCAAGTGCACTACTACATCTCATCTTTACATGTGGCTGTTGATTAGAGATGGGCAGACATCTGGATGTTCGGTCCGGTGGGTTCGGCCGAACAGTTACAAAAATTCAGGTTCGGGTACCAGAACAGTACCCAGACTTAAACCCTAGTTATCAAAAATAGAGGGGTCCCCAATAGTGTTGAGCGATACTGCTCGATATCTAAAAATATCGGATCGGAATGGTATCACCGATATCACTAAATATCGGCGATATCCGATACCGGAAGTCCCATGTAAGTCTATGGGAACAAAATATCGCAACTAAAAAAAACCTTTATTTCCTTGTAAACACTAAATATACACACATAGAATACATATATATATATATATATATATATATACATGTCATTGTGACATATATATATACATATATGTATAGTTTATACACTTCTACATAGTAAAATATCCTCTGATTCAATTGCCGGGTAAAGCCGGCTTCTGTGAAAAGACAGAAGCACCCGACATGAAATGACACTTGGTGTACATAGGGTTAACCATGTCTTTTCATGTCGTTTGCAATCTGATTTGCACAAACAATTACATCAGTCTATGTATGCAAAATTTCACACCTGTAGGGGTTAATTAAAGGTGTAAATTCGTTGTAAAAAAAACGGACTTTTTTGCTACGAATTTACACCTTTAATTAACCCCTACAGGTGTGAAATTTTGCACACATAGACTGATGTAATTGTTTGTGCAAATCAGATAGCAAAGGACATGAAAAGACATGGTTAACCCTATGTACACCAAGTGTCATTTCATGTCGGTTTCTGCATTTTCACAAAAGCCGTCAATTGACTTAGCGGCTATTATACTATGTAGAAGTGTATGAACTATAAATATAAATATATATATATGTGTCACAAATTCAATGACATGTATATATATATATATATATATATATATATATATGAGGTGTAAAATTGCTGAAAAAAAATGCGTGGGCTCCCGACCTATTTTCGCAACCAGACAGACAAAGCCAGCGAATGGGGGCAGATAATAATAGCCCAGAGAGGGACCATTATTTTTGGCCCCCCTGGCTACTAACATCTGCCCCCAGACACCCCAGAAAATACAAATCTATAATTAGATTTGCCCTTTCTGGCACTTTGCCCGTCTATTCCCATTGCCCTGTAGCGGTGGCGAATGGGTTAATATGGGGTTAAAGCCACATTGCAATTGAAAGGTGACCTTAAGCCAGGTTAATAATTGAGAGCTGTCAATTAGACAACTATCAATTATTAATCCTATTGCATGAAATAAAAATAAAACACACACACTTTAATTAAAAATAATTTTAATGAAATAAAGACACATGTTTTTGACCATCTTTTATTTGACTGCAAAAACCATTTCCTGTAATAAAAATAAAATAAAAAAGCAAAATTATTCTTACCTATCCCATGCACAGTCAGGTCCCACGGTGTAATCCTTCAGAAAGGGTTAATGTTTACTGCAGGGACCGCAGCTAATGCTGCAGCCTCACAGTAAACCCCCAAATGAATGAGTTCCTCTCCTGGCTGACAGGAGAGGAAGTGGAAAGCTTAATTGATTGCTTTCCACTTTCACTTCAGGTCAGCCAGGGACACAATCAGTGACGTCAGAGGGAACTGATTAACAAAAATAGGGGTTCCTTCGAATAAAAAATGGCGTCGGGTCCCCCCTATTTTTGTTAACCAGCCAGATGAAGCAGGACCGCTGAGGCCTGGATTTTCAGGCTGTTAAGGAGCCAAGATCCATGGACCTTGCCAGCCTGATAATACCAGGCCACAGCAGTCTGTATATCTTGTGATTAACAAAAATAGGGGATCCCTCGAAAAAAATTGGGTGGGGTCCCCCTATTTTTGTTAACCAGCCAGATGAAGCAGACCGTGAGGCCTGGATTTTCAGGTGTTAAGGAGCCAAGATCCATGGACCTTGCCAGCCTGATAATACCAGGCCACAGCAGTCTGCATATCTTGGCTGATTAACAAAAAATAGGGGATCCCTCGAAAAAAATTGGCGTGGGGTCTCCCCTTTTTTGTTAACCAGCCAGATGAAGCAGACCGCTGAGGCCTGTTTTTCAGGCTGGTAAGGATCCAATATCCATGGACCTTGCAAGCCTGATAATACCAGGCCACAGCAGTCTGCTTAGCTTGGCTGGTTAACAAAAATAGGGGATCCCCTCGAAAAAAAACGGCGTAGGGGTCCCCCTATTTTTGTTAACCAGCAAGTAAAATGCAGACTGCTGCGGCCTGGTATTAAAGACTGTCAAGGCCCATGGATTTTGGCCTCAAACAGCCTGATAATACCAGGCTACAGCAGCCCCACATTTGGTGCATCAAAAGATTTGTGCCAATTGTGGCACTTTTACCGGCTCTTCCCACTGCCTGTAGCGGTGGCAAGTGGGGTAAATAAGGGGTTAATGTCACCGTTGGATTGCACGGTGACAGTAAGCCGGTTAATAATGGAGAGGTGTCAATAAGACACCGATCCATTATTAATCCCAAAGTTATTAAATGTATAAAAAAAAGACAAGCAAGGAAAAAAGTATTTTAATGAAATAAAAGAGACAACACAGTTTTCATTAATTTTATTATACACTCTGTTGTGAATGGGTTTTGAGTTGAGTTCTGAGCAGAGGCTCCCTCTGGTGGTTACAAGCGGTACTAGTGAAGATTGTGGGACTGGGAATCAGGTGTTACTGACTGGTCTTATATAAGGGAGTATTTTCCATCAGGGTTGCGGTGATCAATTGTTCTGGTCTGAATCCTTCATTCCAGTTTCCCTTGTAGCCTGGGTCTTGTCTGCATCTCTGCTACCAGATAGAATTTTTCTTCTTTTGTGTTGTTGCTATATTTTTGCATTTTGTCCTGCACTTCTTTGGGGCCTTCTGGGTCCCCTCCGGGGGCTTCTGCTTCTCAGTTTAGTTCAGCCACTGAGTTTTTGTTCTTTGCTTTTTCCGTTTTTTCAGTGGCTGCTGTTTTGATTTTGTTTACACCAGAGAGCTAATTTAGGTGGTAGAGGTGTGTGATCTAGGTGATTTTGAAATTAGTAGAGTTGGTGTTTTTCAGGGTTTTCTGGATTGCAGTAAGTACCCTTCCGTCCTTTTCTATTTAGATAGTTGGGCCCCAGCGTTTGTCATTCTATTTCTTTCTGTGTCAGTATTTCCTCTTGTCTAACCCCCATTACATGTTTGGGGCTTTTATTATCTTTGGGGTTCTGCTCCGGGGCAGATAGCTTTCCTATTTCTATCTTTAGGTGTAGTTAGTTTCTCAGGCTGTGACGAGGCGTCTAGGACCAACGCAGGAACGCTCCACGGCTGCCTCTAGTTGTGTGGTTAGTCAGGGTACTGCAATCCAATAGATTCAATGCTCTGGTGTATAGCCTTTTTTACTGCATCCTCAGCTACCGAAACATAACAGTATCACTGGCCCTAAAAATTGAAAATGTATGGTACTCACAGAAGGGAAAAAATATTGTGATAGAAAAAAGGTTGTCAGAGTTGTCAGAGATATTTTTCTGTTTGTTGCTTTTTTTTTCTTCCCTCTGTATCTCTGGGTGCTGGGGAGGATCTTTTCTCCCAATGGAGTTTGCACAGTTGTCTGGCCGTGTGGATCAGCTTGCCCTGAGGTTCGGAATATTGCTATCTATCTTGCTGGGTTGCCTGTTGTGGAACCTAGGTCCCCATGCCAGATTTGTTTTTAGGGGATCGAGCTAAGTTTCAGAATTTCAAAATAATTGTAAATTGTTTTTTGCCTTAAAATCTAAGTCCTCAGGAAAACGCCAGCGCAGCAGGTTCAAATTATCATCTCTCTCTGCGCGGCGATCCTCAGGATTGGGCTTTTTCCCTGATACCCGGGATCCTGTTTTGAGTGATGTTGATGCGTTTTTTCAGGCTTGAGGTTATTGTACGATGAGCCTTAATGTCACTGATCAAGCTGAAAAAGCCTTGTTGGCATTAATCAGGGGCTTGATGACGCTGAGTTTACTGTCAGAGATTCGTAGGTGGGGCAGTCCTGACCAAATGGAATGACGACGCTTTGGCGGCCCTTTTCCGGAAGGGTCTGTCAGATAATGTAAGGATGTTATGGTGGGATTCCCTGTCCCCTCTGGTCTCAATGATTCTATGTATTAGCGATTCAAATTGACAGACGTTTGCGTGGCGGAGAAGTATGGTGGAATGGTGTTGCCTTGTGAACCAGCTCCTGAAACCATGCAGTGTGATAGAGTGGTGTCTGGGGCACAGCGTCATGAGTTTCGAAAGCGCAATGGGTTATGTTTCTACTGTGGTGATTGCCTCTCATGCTATTTCAGTCTGCCTAACCGGGGAAGACGTTTTGCACGCTCAGTTGTCTTGGGTAGTGTTCGACTAAGTTTTTATTAACTGTCACTCTGATATGCTCTCTGTCCTCATTTTCTGCTCGGCTTTCGTTGATTCTGGAGCAGCTATTAACCTGATGGATTTGACCCCCTTGATACCCTACAGAAGTCTATTCCCTATGGGGATCGATTCTACCCCTTTGGCTGAGAATAAACCCCAGTTTTCTACTCAGGTGATAATGAGGGTTGAAACCTGATCACAGGAGTGCTGCAAATTTTTGGTTCTATATAATCTGCATGACATATATCGTGCTGGGTTTCCCTTGGTTGCGTCTCATAATCTGTTTTGGATTGGAAGTCTGTGTGTGTGGCCAGTTGGGGGCTGCCAATGTGTTAATACAACACTCCTGTTTTTTTCTGCCTCCCACCAGGCTCAGGATGTTCCTGACTTTTTGTTGATTTTTCTGATGTGTTAGCGAAAGTAAATCTGCATCCTTGCTCCCATAGGAGCTATGACTGCGCTATTGAATTTAGTTGCCGTAGTAAATTCCTAAAGGTCGCCTTTTTAACTTGTCTGTACCTGAACATGACGCTATGCGGTTTTTTTATCAAGGAATCATTGGAGAAGGGTCATTCAGACCAATCCTCTTCACCTTAGGTGCCGGTTTTTTTCTTTGTGGCCCAAAAAAGATGGTTCATTAAGGCCGTGTATTGATTATGTCTCTTGAACAATATTACTGTGGAAATATCAATACCGTTACCCTTGATTTTGACCGTTTTCCAGGGGTGAAAAAACGCTACTTGTTTACCAAGCTTGACCTCAGGGGGGCGTATAACTTATTGCATTAAGCACGGGGATGAATGGGAAGGACGGCATTCAATACCCCTGAAGGGCATTTGATGTACCTGGTGATTGGGCCCTTTGGGCTCATAATGCTCCTTCCGTCTTCCAGTCCTTCTGAATGACATTTTCAGGGATTTGTGGACAAATTTCTGATTGTTTATTTGGATGATATCTTGATTTTTTTCTAATGACTGGGACTCTCATGTGAACATGTTCGAACTGTGTTCCAGATTTTGAGAGAGAATGCTCTGTATGTGAGGGATCAAGTTGTCTTTTTGGGTACAGGGATTCATTTCTGGGATTCATTTTGTCCCCATCTGTTATTGAAATGGACCCGGTCAAGGTTCAGGCCATCTGTGATTGGGTCCAACCTACTTCATTAAAGGCTCTTCAGAGATTTTTGGGGTTTGCCAATTTTTATCGTAAATTTATTGGTAATTTCTCGGTTATTGTTAAAACCATTAACTGATTTGACCAGAAAGGGTTCTGATGTGGTGAATTGGCCTCCTGAGGCGTCTCTGCATTCAGGAACTTAAGCAGAGATTCACTTCTGTCCTGTTCTTCGGCAGCTGATGTTTCTTGCCATTTCAGGTGGAGGTTGATGCCTCTGAAATTGGGGCAGGTGCGTTTTGTTCCCAAAAAGATCCAGAGACCTCTAAAAGTAACCCTTGTGCCTTTTTCTCTCGAAAATTTTCTCCTATGAACGTAATTATGACATGGGTAATCGGGAGTTATTGGCATGAAGTGGGCTTTGAAGAGTGGAGGACATTGGCTGGAGGGGCCAAACATCAGGTGGTGGTCCTTACGGACCATAAGAATCTGGTCTATCTGGAATCTGCCAAGCGACTCAATCCTAGAAGGCCAGGTGGGCCTTGTTTTTCACACGTTTTAATTTTGTGGTTTCCTTTCTTCTGGCACTAAGAATGTTAAGGCGGATGCCCTTCGAGAGTTTCCTTGCGGACTCTCCTGAGTTATTGATCCTTCTGTTATTTTGAAAGAGGGTGTAGTTCTTTCGCCATCTCGCCCATTTGAGACTTGCTCTGGAGGGGTGTCAGGAGGATAGGCCCGAGCGCTGCCTGTTAGAAAAATGTTTGTCCGGACAATGGAAAAAGAGTGTGATGTCTGAGATTCATTGTTCGCATTAGCTGGGCATCCCGGAATTTTTGGTACCAGAGACTTGGTTAGTCGGTCCTTTTGGTGGCCTACTTGTCTCGTGATGTCAGGGAATTTGTGCAGTCCTGCGGGACTTGCTCTCGCTCCAAGCCTTGCTCTCGCTCTAGTGGTTTATTGATGCCATTTGCCTGTGCCCAAGAGACATGGACCCATATCTCTATGGATTTCATTTCGATCTTCTGTTTCTCAAGGGATTGACCACCATCTGGGTAATTTGTGATAGGGTTTTCCAAAATGATACATCTTGTGCATTACCTAAGTGGCCTTCCTCCTCTGAATTGGTTGCCGTTGTTCCTTCAGCACGTGGTTGTTTACACGGCATTCCTGAGAACATTGTTTCTGACAGAGGGGTCCAGTTTGTTTCCAAATTTTGGAGGACTTTTTGTTCTAAACTGGGTGTTCAATTGTCTTTCTTCTCGGCATTTCATCTCAGACCAATGGTCAAACTGAGAGAACAAACCAGACATTGGAGACTTATCTTAGATGCTTTGTGGTTGTGATCAGATGAACTGGGTCTCTTTTTTGCTTTTGGCTGAGTTTGCTCTTAATTAATAGGGCTAGCTCTGCACTTGATGTCTCCGTTTTTCTGTAATTCTGGGTTTCACCCTCGATTTTCTTCAGGACAGCGGAGGCTTCTGTCTGTCCAGGTGTTGACTCTGTTGTGGAGCGTTTATGCAAACAGATTTGGGACCAGGTAGTGGAGAGGTTGTCCCTCTCTCAGGAGAAGGCCCAGCGGTTTGCTAACCGGCATAGGACTGATGGTCCTCGGTTTAGAGTGGGGGACTTGGTCTGGTTGTCCTCAAAGAATATTCCTATGAGAGTAGCATCTCCTAAATTTAAGCCTAGGTTCTTGGACCTTATAAGATCATGGAGATTATTAATCTGTTTCTTTCGTTTGCTTCTTTCAGGGACATTAAGATCCATAACGTGTTCCACAAGTCCTTGTTGAAGAGGTTTGTTGAGCAGTGGTTCCTGCTGCTGTGCCTCCTGACCCTGTTTTGGTTGAGGCAATCTGGAGTATGTGGTTGAGAAAAATATTGGATTCTCGTTTTTCTTAGACGGAAACTCCAGTATTTGGTTTAAATGGAGAGGTTATGGTCAGGAAGACAATTCTTGGGTGTTTGCTTCAGACATCCATGCTAGGGACTTATCCGTGCGTTATATAGAACTCATCCTGACCGACCTGGTTGCTCAAATGAGGGTTCGGTGACCCCTCCTCAAGGGGGGGGGTACTGTTGTGAATGTGTTTGAGATGAGTTCTGGCAGAGGCTCCCTCTGGTGGTTACAAGCGGTACTAGTGAAGATTGTGAGGACTGGGAATCAGGTGTTACTGATGGTCTTATATAAGGGAGTCATTTTCCCTCAGGGTTGCCGGTGATCAATTGTTCTGGTCTGAATCCTTCATTCCAGTTTCCTTGTAGCCTGCTGTGTCTTGTCTGCATCTCCTGCTACCAGATAAGAATTTTTCTTCTTTTGTGTTGTTGCTATATTTTTGCATTTTGTCTGCACTTCTTTGGGGGCCTTCTGGGTCCCTCCGGGGGCTTCTGCCTTCTAGTTTAGTTCAGCCACTGAGTTTTGTTCTTTTGCTTTTTCCAGTTTTTTCAGTGGCTGCTGTTTGATTTTGTTACACCAAGAGAGTAATTTAGGTGGTAGAGGTCGTGTGATCTCAGGTGATTTTGAAATTAGTAGAGTTGGTGTTTTTCAGGGTTTTCTGGGATTGCAGTAAGTACCCTTCTGTCCTTTTCTATTTAGATAGTTTGGGCCAGCGTTTTGCTCTTCTATTTTCTTTCTGTGTCGTATTTCCTCTTGTCTAAACGCCATTACATGTTTGGGGGCTTTCTATTATCTTTGGGGTTCTGCTCCGGGGCAGGTAGCTTTCCTATTTCTATCTTTAGGTGTAGTTAGTTTCTCAGGCTGTGACGAGGCGTCTAGGACCAACGTAGGAACGCTCCACGGCTGCCTCTAGTTGTGGTGGGTTAGTCGGGTAACTGCAATCCCATAGATTCCAACGCTTGGTGTATTGCCTTTTTTACCTGCACTCCTCAGCTACCGAAACATAACAAACACTCATTCCTGCGACGCCATCGATCTCCTGTAAAAAAGAAAAAAAACAAACCAACAGTATACCACCTGTCGAGGCAAGTCCTTAGTAACGACAGTCCCACGACGATCAGCTCTGCTACATCGCAAAGACAGGCAGAGCCTGTCATCGCGACGCGCACAGCTGATTACTGCTTCCCCGGCGGTGACGTCATCGGACTGACTGCTTTACGGCCGGGATTACCAGCAGTCACTGCAGTTATCGCGGAGAAATGCATGGGACCGCCGGGGAAAGATGAATGGCGGCCATGAAGCAGTCCAGCCCGTGACCGCGGAGATCTTCTGCAGGTAAGTGCCGCTGGACTCCTGACAGACCCGACCGACGGACACTGACAGTGACAGTGACAATCCGATTCGGTATCCGATAAGACGAAATATCGGATAAGTATCGAAAGGCCGATAGAGCTAATATCGGCGATACCGATACTTGCGGTATGTTCGCTCAACACTAGTCCCCAAGCTGTTTTTTCAATTATTTAAATAAATAATTTAAAACAATGGGTGTGAGGTTCTCCCCATTTTTTGACAAACAGCCCTGCTAAGCAGACAGCTGGGGATGATATTCTCAGGCGGTAAGTGGCCATGGATATTGACCTCCCAGCCAAAAAAATAGCAGCCCGAAGTACCCAGAAAATGCACAAAAATTAGATGCACCAATTTGGGCTTTGCCCTGTAGCTGGTGGTAGTGGGTTGTGATAGTTGGGGGGGTTGCTGTCACCTTTGTATTGTCAGGTGACATCAAGCCCCAAGAGTAATTAATGGAGAGGCATCAGTATGACACACTATTACTAAACCCTAGTCATATTGTAAGAAACACAGACACCCAGAAAAAAGTCCTTTAATTGAAAGAATGACAGATCCTTTTAATTATCTTTATTAATCCATACTTACGACCTTGCCTAATTCCACGAAGCCCTCGATCTCCTGCAATAAAACTAAAATTATAAAACAATAATATACATACCATGCAAAAATAAACAAAAACAAAACAATATACTAACCTGTCCATCGTTCTGTCCCACGCCGTAATCCCATGTCAGGGGGATATACAATTTTCAACCTGGATGGTGCCAAGATTGCGACTGTCCAGGCTAAGAACAACTGGTACTGAGCGGCTGCGAGACGGACTCAGTGAGGGGTGGTGATATCATCGAGGTTACATCAGGTCACAGAGGCTCCGTTCCCAGTCGGGCTGAAACTGCGGTGACCTTGGTGAGATCCTTACTTCAGCGTGAGAGTTTTTCTGTGGTGCTGGCAGGGATCTCATGAGTTCACTGAATTCAGCCCAGCTGGGAATGCAGCCTCAGTGACATCACCACTAGTCACTGAAGCTGTGCTCGCGCAGCTCATTCACCCAGTGGTTTCAGCCTGGACTGTCGCATTTTGGCAATGTCCACGTTGAAAGATATTTGCTCTCCAGACATGGATTGCGGGTGGGACAGAGCGTGGACAGGTATGTATTTGTTGTGGTTTTTTTATATTTTATTACAGGAGATCGAGGGCTTCGGGTGAAATTAGGCAAGGTTGTATGAATGGTTTAATTTTGATTATTAAAGGAGTCTGTGTCATTCTTTTAATTAAAGGACTTTTTTCTGGGTCTGTGTTTTCTTTCAATGGACTGTAGAGTTACTGATGGGGGTGTCTTATTGATGCTCTCATTACTTAACCCTGGGCTTGATACACTGTGTTCTTTTATATTATCCGGATGGTCTGCCATCCACTATTCGGGACTTGTTGAACCATTTATTGGTTTTTAATATTTTATAGCACTTTATGTAAACAGAGTTATTATTGATTTCTCAACAATTCTGTTTTATTGATTTCACCTGACAATACAAGGTGGTGTAGCGTCGGGTCCCTGCCTTCTGCCAGGAGGGACGCTGTTCCTGCAGCGCGTCCTCTGCCAGGCAGGGACGTCGCCCCCTTACCCTTCCTCAGCGTCCTCTTCCGCCCTGCTGGGCGCGCGCTCCTTCCCTGCTGCTGGACTTAGGGCGGCGCCCGCGCCCTCCCCGCTCTTAAAGGAGCGCGGCATTTTTCAAATAGTCCCCGGCCAAGCCGGAGGACTCCACCCCTATATTAAAAGGGGTTCCTCTTAATGGAGGTGCCCGAGCAATGTTGTTGTTGCACGTTTCACTCTGTTCAGCCCCAGGTCCGTTACCAGTTACCTGCCTGTTTCCTGCCCGTTTGCTGTATCTACCGTCCGAAGTCTACCCGGAGGTTCGGAGTACAAGTGGGTCCACGGCTATTTCGAGACTCTTGCCTGCTCCTTGGGAGCGATCATCTGCTCTGACGGAGCCCTACCCGGAGGTTGGCGTCACAAGCGGTGATCCGGGTTTCCAGAGATCTTGCCTGCTCACTTGGGAGCGATTCTTTGCCACTGCGGCAGCCCTACCCGGAGGGGTTTGGAGTACAAGCGGGTCCCGGTGTTCCAGAGACTCTCGCCTGCTCACTTGGGAGGTCCATCCGCCATCTGCCTGCTGCCTACCGGGAGGCTTCCCATTTCAGGTCGTTATACCTGTCCATTAGAGATGCCCCGGTTACTTGCTGTGACAAACCTCCTGTCAATCCAGAGATGCCCCGGTACTTGCCGTGACAACTGC
>JARQOD010000001.1:847903289-847965568 GCA_033576555.1 Oophaga sylvatica | reverse complement strand
AAGTTCTCCCACTTAAAAAGATGAGAGAGGCCTGTAATTGACATCATAGGTAGACCACAACTATGAGAGTCAAAATGACAAAACAAATCCAGAAAATCACCTTGTCTGATTTGGCAAGATTTATTTGGCAAATTATGGTGGAAAATAAGTATTTGGTCACCTAAAAGCATGTAAGATTTCTGGCTCTCACAGACCTGTAACTTCTTCTTTAAGAGGCTCCTCTGTCCTCTACTCATCACCTGTAGTAATGGCACCTGTTTGAACTTGTTATCAGTATAAAAGACACCTATCCACAACCTCAAACAATCACAACTCCACTATGGTGAAGACCAAAGAGCTGTCAAAGGACACCAGAAACAAATATATATATATAAATAAATATATATAATAATTAATGCATACAGGCATATCATCCATTGCATCATGCTATGCTATGCTGCATTTTGATGGAGATGACAACATTTTTATGGAAACAATTTTTTTTCAAATCAAAACAAATATTATCCATTGTATCATGCTACAGTGCAGGCACCTTCGCCGGCGCCTGTATGCTGAATGTTATTTTTTTTCCACACTATATTGTATGCAGTATTTAAAGTGACCTGTCATAAGCACATAAACGTGCATATGAAAGAAGAGCATCACATAAACCCACACCACAGCTCCCCCTAAGCACGAGAATCCTATTAATTGAAAACTGCTAATAAAGTTTAAACAACAACCACAAGATGGATTTCACCATCCAAGGTATCATTTTAATTACTATAACAGCTCTAACCTGACAGCGTCTGTAGTTTACTGAGCACAATCCTGCTGACACGTTCACTTTAACAGATGACGGATCTGAGTGGGGACTTGTTTTTTTGTGGATTAAGTTGAACTTTTGTTAGGACATTTTACATAACACTTGGGATCACATTTATCCAGCGCTCTACTCTGAGCACTTACATGGGGGTTTACATAGAAAACTCCAAGTGACGTAATTCAAATGAAACCCCCAAGTGATCCATTCACTATAATGTGTCAGTAGAGTTACTCTGGACCCTGTTTGGCCTCTATTCAGCAAAGTCCTTCTTTTCAGAGGTGCACAAAACTGTGGTGAACCGTGCTTTTATGCACGCCTAAAAAGAAAGACACCACTGGATCACAGGCTAGATGGCATTCACAGTGCCTCCATCTGCCTCATTAGGGTAAGTTCACACTAGGCATTTTTTCAGTATTTTTTTCTGTCCAAAACCTGATCTCTTGGCAGGAAAACACAGCTGAAAATTTGCATAAAAAAACACTGCAAAAATGCTTAGTGTTAACTTAGCCTTATATAGAATCTTCTGCTAGGTGTTCAGTCTGAATCACATATTTCAGAGGTTTACATAGAAACCCTGATGTTAGCGCTCAGTGCAGTGTGCAGGATTATTGTGAGACGAGCCTTACTGTGATCTTTGGGATGCAGAATGAAAAACATCAACAGCAGGTGAAGAATTGGTTCATCATTTTTTATGCCGTTTCTCGTGCAGTATAAGCGATTAGACTACTTTATTCTATTCTATGGGTCTGTGCGATTTACATCAGCACCAGATTCATATTTGGTTTTTATGTTTGGCTGCTGTTACACTCTAAAAGATGCTTTTTATTGCAAAAACAAGTTTTTTGTATTGCCATATTTTGATTGCTATTATTTTTCCATATTTTTGCTTTCAGAGTTATGTGAGGGCTTGAGTTTTGCGGGACAAGTTGATGTTGGTATTGGTATAACTTTCAAACACATGCCATTCATTTTATCATTTTCTATTTTTATGTTTGGGAGGCAGAATGAACAAAAACCAGCAGTTCAGGAATAGTTTTTTTTTATACAGTTCCGCTTGTGGTAAAATTGGTAAGAAATCTTTATTATTTGGGTCAGTACGATTACAGCGATACCACATTTATATATGTTTTTTTGCATTTTTACACAATAAAAATTATTTTATAGAAAAACTAATTATTTTTGCATCGCTTTATTCTGAGAGCTGTTTTATTTTTCTACTGATGAAGCTGTACAGTGGCTTGTTTTTTGCAGGACAAGATTACATTTTCAGAGATACCATTTTTCTTTCACATTCATATGTTTGATCGCATTTTATTCTACTTTTTGTTCAGCGGTAAGATGATAAAGCATTTGTTCTTTGTTTTTGGTGGGTTTTTAACAGTTTTCACTGAAGGGGTTAACCAGTGGGACAGAAATTCCTTGCCTGAGGAGGTGTTGATGGTAAACTCAGTCAAGGGGTTCAAGAAAGGCCTGGATGTCTTCCTGGAGCGTAACAATATTGTAGATCTAAGGATTTATTCTGACAGAATATAGGCTGAACTGGATGGACAAATGTCTTTTTTTGGCCTTGCTAACTATATTATGTTTATAGGTCAGATGTTTTTGGACACAGCGATACAAAATATGTGTACTATTTATTTTATTTTTTTTGCATTAATACATCATTTATTAGATTCATATTTTTTTGTTCTTAATTTTTTTATTTCAATATGATCGCTTGAATAGTGCTCCTTGGGATGTTTAAAGTTTTTGGAAATCATTTTATATCCAAATCCAGCTTTAAACTTCTCCACAACAGTATCACGGACCTGCCTGTTGTGTTCCTTGGTCTTCATAATGCTCTCTGTGCTTCAAACAGAACCCTGAGACTATCACAGAGCAGGTGCATTTATACGGAGACTTGATTACACGCAGGTGGATTATATTTATCATCAGTAGTCATTTAGGACAACATTGGATCATTCAGAGATCCACAATGAACTTCTGGAATGAGTTTGCTGCACTGAAAGTAAGAGACCGAATAATATTGCATGCCCCACTTTTCAGTTTTTGTATTTCCACAAAAATTAAAAAAAACAATAAATTTCATTCAACTTCACAATTGTGTCCCACTTGTTGATTCTTCACCAAAAATTTACATTTGGTAACTTTATGTTTGAAACATGATACGTGGGAAAAGGTTGAAAAGTTCCAGGGGGCCGAATACTTTCGCAAGGCACTTTATATGGTGGTTTGGGGGCACGCAGCTCCTGCGGCGCCATATTCACAGAATGCATGTTGAGAAGGGGTAAGAGTTAAGCAATAATTTATTCTCATCTCTACAGATTACATCTTGATGCAGAAGGACATATTCAGAATATAATAGTGAAACAGTATATAAGCATAGCCTTGGATATTTTGATGAAGGAATTACTTGGTGTTAGGGTCTGCAGAACGCACCAAATATAAGATGTAGAGAGGTGCGTTCGCAGCCCGGGTTCCACCGTGCAGGTGGAGCCTGCTGCTAGTAAGATAGCGCAAGAAGCAAAATCTGAAATCCCGCAGAGTCGCCAAAATAAACGCCGTAACGCGCTGTGGCAATATGTGCGAACTCTGTATTTCCACAGAGCCGCTAGAAGGAGTGCCGCAGCGCTATATGGCGATGTGTGCGAACTCAGTTAACACCACTGAGTCGCAAAGTAAACACACTAGGGTGCTGTCTAGCGTTAAAAGCGAACCCTGTTGTGTCACAGAGCCGCTTAGACAAACTTCTGTGTCCTGTTAGGCACCCAGGTACACAGTTGACTGCTAAGCTAACATAGAAAGTGATCATGCACTAATGTCCTCGCGGGAGTCAATCTATTGCGTCTGAACGCCAGGCCCTGAATACGGCAATCAAACTCCTCACCGGTTATGCCGGTAATCTAAGGCATCTAAGACACCGACCCTGACCAGCTAGCATACCAAGCTCCTCACCGATTAGGTCGGTATTGTAATGGCGTATTTCAGCCGCCCTAACCACACACGCATGACCATAGTGGCGCAAAGCATATAACGGTTGATACTAGCGCACGGCCGTGCGGTAAGGACAGCCTTTTATAGCAGCCACGAGAAAAAGGGAATGGGAAGCTGCTTCACAACATCAACAGCCACAGGACCTTCCTGAAGGACCAATAGGAGTGGCAGCTGTATCTGAGCATGTGACCCCTGATCTCCAATGGGAGATCTTGCCCTGGGCATGCTCAGATGAAGCAACAAAGGACTTAGTCCCAAATCTGCCTGCTCCAACACTGGTTGCAGCAGCAAGTCTCTGCACAGTACTGGGCTGGGCAAGACGCTGGGACGGACGTCTTTGCTGAGCAGGAACCACTGCGGCTGGAGACGGATGGGGGACCGCAGTGGGAACAGCTCGAGATTCCCCCTGTGCAGGAATGGGAACTTGAACCCTAACATTTGGCTTAGAAAAATTACGAAACAATTTTAATATTGCAGTCTTCCAGATTCTTCCCTTCAGGTATGAAAATTTACTACTCTCTTTGTACCAGGTCATCTTGGTGGTCTTGGGACCCTCATTGTAATTTATCTACTTGTTTCACCATGAGCTTCCAGTAGTTCCATTTGGTTTAATTTGATGTGATTACAGATCTTAAAGTCTTTTCTTAATTACTATATTCTCCCCCACGTAAAATAAAAATATCATGAATAGTGTTGAGCGATACGATACTGCAAATATCGGGTATCGGCCGATATTAGCTGTATCGGGCTTTCGATTCCGAGTACTGATATTTTCGTCATATCGGATACCGGAATCGGATTTGTCACTGTCACTGTGAGTGTCCGTCGGTCGGGTCTGTCAGGAGTCAGCGGCACTTACCCGGCAGAAGATCTCCGGCGGTCACGTCCTGGACTGCTTGATGGCCGCCATTATCTTCTCCCTGGCGGTCACATGCAGTTTTTCGCGATAACTGCAGTGACTGCAGGGTAATCCCGGCCGTAAACCAGTCCGATGACGTCACCGCCGGGGAAGCAGGTAATCAGCTGTGCTGCGCCAGGATGACAGGCTCTTTCCTGCCTGCCTGCCTCTGATGTCATTCTGATGTAGCAGAGCTGGATCGTCGTGGGACACTCGTTACTATGGACTGCGTCGGACAGGTGGTATACTGCTGTTTTTTTTTTCATTTTTTTACAGGAGATCGATGGCGTCGCAGGATGAGACTGTAATAAAAGTAATGAAAACTGTGTTGTTTTTTTTATTAAATTAAAAAACTTTTTTTATGAACATTCATCGTCCGGGTACATCAACAATTTAACTATTTACATACAGGGACCCTGTCCGGGTTATTTATAATTCTTTGGCAGGGGTGTTCCAGGTACCACCTGGTACTCTTCTGATGCTTGCCAAACATCCGAGACACCAAGGACCACCAGGACCTGATGACGTTGTGTGGCCTGTACAGTCAAGTCGTGACCCGCTATCTGTGTCTGTGTGGCCACCTCTTTCATCTCCCTCCGGGTCTGGAGCCCTATGTCCCGGACTGAACGAACCCCAGGGGGCCTAAAAGGCGCCGGGTACGGGCCACCTATCATTATCATGTCCATAGCTGGGGCTGCTGAGGAGACCACTGAGGGAGGCTGGGGAGATTTACGGCGTGGGGTGGGCACTTGTGCAGAGGCCTGGATGTGGGAGGCTGAAGGCTCCGAGGGTCTCACAGGTTCCTGACACTCTGGGGACCAGGGGTCGCACCTGGTGACATTTAGGGCATACCATCCATTGTAACCCCAGTGTCGGGTGTAACTTACCAAGTCTCCTGGCAACAGGTCCCTCCCCGGGTGTCCTTCTGGGAGGTGAGTCTCCACGTCCCGCCGGGTCACAAACACTTCTAAATAAAGTCCAGGCTCCTGGATGAAGCCCCAACCAGCTTTCAATTTAAAGCTCCGTACTGCACCCTTACGCCGCGGCTCCCTCAGGGTTCCTTTATCTTTTCTCATCCGGTCCTTATCTGCCCGGTCCTTCTCGATGTGACGTTGGCGAAGCTTCTGGGATTCGCGCTGCTCCCTTTGTCGCTCGGCTTCTCTCTCCCGACGTCTCCACTCTTCCTCCTGACGCCGGTTGTAATTCTCCTCCACCAGCATCTCCATGTCTCCACCATCAAACTGCAGCTTACGATTCCGGTTTGCGGCAGCTCTCCTGGCGCCCGACAGTCCTGGCGGCGCTCACCTGCGGAGGAAGCAGCCGGCTCTGGAACAGATGACAGTCGGGGCTCCGGTACAGACAGGTAGACCTCTGGTGCCTGCGCGGCCTCCTCCATGAGGACGGGTGTCGCTTCTTCTGTCTCAGCGACGGGGGCAGACAGCGGGATCTGGGGTGCTGCCGGTGCAGCGTTTTTTGCAGGAACGGGTGCCTCCACTGCGACAATGTCAACCGGATCACATTGCAAGGGCTGGGATGCCCGCACGGACTCCTCTACTAGAAGGGTGCCTCACCTTCCGGTACAGACACTTCAGGTAAGAGGGATTGGCACCCTCCAAGTTTAGTTTTAGGGCACGCCAGCTGGCTTCCATCCTGGCGACCTCCTCCCGGTGCCGGGCCAGGCCTCTTAGGGTATCCTCCGCTTCTTGCAGCGTAGGAGGGTTTCCAGTCCGGGTGCCCAACGGTGGTTCCGTGGCGATCGGGTCGCTTCCGTGGGGGGAGAGCTCTGACTGCTCCATCCCTTCACACTTCTGCTCGTGTCCATTAGCCATCTCTGCCAAGTCACATGTGTCATTAGCATCTGGAGAGGGCCCCTCTTTTGTAGTGAGGCGGGACCTTCGTGTTAGTTTCCGCACACTGAGGAGGATGAGGAGGCGGAACTCAAGAGCTGTGGGGCACGATCTTACATTGCAGTACCATTTAGAGTGGTCGGCCATCGTTTTCGCGCCACTGAGTGAGTGTACACCCACAAGAGCACACCCTTCTTCTTCACCAGTGCCTCGTCGTGACGCAGATATGGTGGAAAAATGGCAAATACATTCTCTGATGATTTTAGCAATTCTCAAGCACAAAACCAGTTCAATTCAGGCACACAGGACTCGCTTATAGCGAGCTACAGAATCCTGTTCGTGACGCCCAAGTTGAGTCGCACAGAGCCAGAGGTTTTGGGGGTACTCGGCACCGAGCCCGTCGACTTCTATGGGGTATGTCACGGCTTTACCCGGCAATTGAATCAGAGTCTATTTTACTATGTAGAAGTGTATAAACTATAAATATATGTATATATATATATATATATTATGTCACAATGACATGTTATATATATATATATATGTATTCTATGTGTGTATATTTTGTGTTTACAATGAAAGAAAGTGTTTTTTTAGTTGCGATATTTTGTTCCCATAGACTTACATGGGACTTCCGGTATCGGAATCGGATATCGACGATATTTAGTGATATCGGCGATACCATTCCGATCCGATATTTTTAGATATCGAGCAGTATCGCTCAACACTAATCATGAATTCACCTCTGATGCCGGCTCTTTTCCTGTGATGTTGGCGCTGAGCATCCTGGGGCTTGCATGACATTGTTATGTCACATGAGCCCTGCAGCCAATCAGCGGCAATTAGTGGGCTCCTTCATAATCACTTCCTTCTGACAAATCTGCTATTGTTGCTTCACTTCCTCCAGACATCAGAGTATTGTCCAAAGGAAGTGGCCCATAAGCAGTCACTAAAGTGGTCATACAAGCCCTGGGAGTCTGGAAGCTGACATCACTAGAATCGCACTGACAGTGGAGGTAAGTTCATGCAGCTTCTATTTTACAAGAGGAAATTTTGAAAATTAAGGAGTGGTTCAAGTATGGAATAGGCCTTTAATATTGTTCTTTCTTCTGGCAGCCATTTTACAATTGATTTCCCGAAAGGACATTGGACCCACTGATACTAATAGTAAACATCACTTTTATACTATAAAATAATTTTGTTTTATTTGTAAAAACAAGCAGAATATATGATTATCTAAATTTGAGCTCATTTATCTGTTGTTACTTTTCTGTTAATATGCATTTTACCCAGCATTAGCATATTAAATTAACATTGTGGGTACAACACTGTTGTTTGTAAATTTTGCATACAATAAGGTAATGCTGTTCAGCTGAATGCAAGATTGCATTTCATGTACTAGACAATAATAAGGGATTTACAGAAAGCAGGAAAAAGAGAGATTACTATAATGGATTTTCTCTATTGCCTCAGGGAAACCAGAAAGGCAAATCACGCCAAGCAGCAATGCAAATGGGATGGGATTTGTAGGAATATTTCAATATACAGATGTTAGTGAAAATGCTAAAAAATCATTTCCAGTTATGTCATCTGCCAAATCAAGAGTTTGATAAATATGACCCAATTGTATTATCTTATAGTAAACATGAAAGAATAAAGCAGCAGGAGAAGAAATGATTAGCAATGATATCAGCAAAAACAGTGGTAGAATTGCAGTGAAATGTTATAAAATTAAAGATATTACAGATTTTCACAAATAAATTACACTATTCACCTTCTTTTTTAAAGTATCTCATGATTGTCCCCATCTGTGTTTCATAGTTTAGCAAATTAGTCATAGTGAGTTCTCTTGAAAGGCACAAAGAATAAATTATCAATTCATGATACAATGACACATATTCAGATTACAGCTAAATTCCTGACCTAGTTTTTTAGGTAATAAGACTTTTTAATGACGTGAAGAATTCTCAGGTTTGTGATTTAATTGGAAAAGAAGATGATAAAGCCATAATAATGTTTGTACATACAGAATTTTACTTTCAAATACTCATAAAATAGAAGTTGTATTGTAGTATCAGAAGCCTGCAAATATTAAACATTTTACATTAGGTATAAACTCCTACATTTTTGTAATTCTGATTATGGGGTTCAATCAATGGCATTATTTCTAGAAAGTAGGGTTATATAACTCTTTGCCAGAGTTTACTTCCAGCAATATGTTAAAGGAGAGCTGTCAGCAGATTATTGCTATGTAATCTGAGGACAGCATGAGATAGGGAATGGATAGATACACATATTTAAACGGTGACACGTCAGGCTGTGTCCAGTTGTTTACTTACACTGAGGGTTTTATGACCTGGTTATTATCATTGCCAGGACTACAGCAGCTACAGCAGCACATGTATGCTAATCCAACTACGCACTCTCCTCTGATAAGCAGTTCAATGCCAATAGACAATGTACATACAGAGCCTGGTGTGGATGGGGGAAGCTTTCTCAGCTCTGCTTCAGACTGAATCAAAAATATTGGATTGTGTCAGATCTGCTGCAGCCAGTAAACTAAATGATACATTGCTTTAGGCCAGAGTCACACTAGCGATAAATACGGATGAGTGCAATGCGAGAAAAAATCGCATTGCACTATGACCAATGTTAATCTATGGGGCAGCTCGCAGTAGCTGATTTTTTTTCGGCCGTAATATACTGTGAGTGAAATCACAGCAAGCTGCGATTTGCAGCGTATATTGGCCGAGACTCGCCAATGCAAGTCTATAGGTGAGAAAAAAATCAGATTACACACGGACCCCATGTGTGACTTTCGAGAAATATGCAACGGTGTCCTTTAGAAAAGCTGTCAATTCAATGCGGTATACTGTAAAATCACACTGACATGTTAAATAAAGAATGGAAAGAATAGATATATACACATACAATACACATATATATATATATATACATATACTGTACATGTCATTTTTACACACATATTTATATTTATAGTTCATACACGTCTACATAGCATAATAGCCGCTAATTCAATTGCCGGCTTCTGTAAAATCATTTCAGAACCCGACATGAAATGACACATGGTTTACATACAGTCATGGACAAAAGTTTTGAGAATGACACAAATATTATATTTTCACATGATTGCTGCCCCTGGTTTTTATGTGTGTTTGACAGATGTTTTTATCACAGACAGAAATATAATAATTGCAAACATATGAGTAACAAAAGCTTATATTGACAGTTAGAATGAGTTAATGCAGCAAGTCAATATTTGCAGTGTTGACCCTTCTTCTTCAGGACCTCTGCAATTCTCCCTGGCATGCTCTCAATCAACTTCTGGACCAAATCCTGACTGATAGCAGTCCATTCTTGCACAATCAATGCTTTCATTTTGTCAGAATTTTTAGGTTTTTGTTTGTCCACCCGTCTCTTGATGATTGACCACAAGTTCTCACATGGGATTAAGATCTGGGGAGTTTCCAGGCCATGACCCAAAATCTCTATGTTTTGTTCCCTGACCATTTAGTTATCACCTTTGCTTTATGGCAAGGTGCTCCATCATGCTGGAAAAGGCATTGTTGATCGCCAAACTGCTCTTAGAGGGTTGGGAGAAGTTGCTCTTGGAGGACATTCTGTTACCATTCTTTATTCATGGCTGTGTTTTTAGGCAAGACTGTGAGAGAGCCAATTCCCTTGGCTGAGAAGCAACCCCACACATGAATGGTTTCAGGATGCTTAACAGTTGGCAAGAGACAAGACTGGTGGTAGCGCTCACCTTGTCTTCTCCGAATGAGGCGTTTTCCTGATGTCCCAAACAATCGAAAAGGGGATTCATCAGAGAAAATAACTTTACCCCAGTCCTCAGCAGTCCACTGCCTGTACCTTTTGCAGAATATCAGTCTGTCCATGATGTTTTTTCTGGAGAGAAGTGGCTTCTTTGCTGCCCTCCTTGAGACCAGGCCTTGCTCCAAGAGTCTCTGCCTCACAGTGCGTGCAGATGCACTCACACCTGCCTGCTGCCATTCCTGAGCAAGCTCTGCACTGCTGGTAGCCCGATCCTGCAGCTGAAACACTTTTAAGAGACGGTCCTGGCGCTTGCTGGTCTTTCTTGGGCGCCCTGAAGCCTTTTTGGCAACAATGGAACCTCTCTCCTTGAAGTTCTTGATGATGCAATAGATTGTTGACTGAGGTGCAATCTTTCTAGCTGCGATACTCTTCCCTGTTAGGCCATTTTTGTGCATTACAATGATGACTGCACATGTTTCTTTAGAGATAACCATGGTTAACAGAAGAGAAACAATGATGCCAATCACCAGCCTCCTTTTAAAGTGTCCAGTGGTGTCATTCTTACTTAATCATGACAGATTGATCTCCAGCCATGTCCTCATCAACACCCACACCTGTGTTAATGGAGCTATCACTGAAAAGAGGTTAGCTGGTCCTTTTAAGGCAGGGCTGCAATGATGTTGAAATGTGTTTTGGGGGATAAAGTTCATTTTCTAGTCAAATATTGACTTTGCAAGTAATTGCTGTTATGCTGATCACTCTTTATAACATTCTGGAGTATATGCAAATTGCCATTAGAAAAAGTGAAGCAGTAGACTTTGTAAAAATTAATATTTGTGTCATTCTCAAAACTTTTGACCTTGACTGTACAGTAAACCATTTCATTTCATTTACTTTTATATATGGTTTTGACTAATAATTAGATGTGTATGTGTGCAAAATTTTGGACATGTAGATGTTAATTTAACGTGTAAATTCATAAAAAATGTGTAAGCTCCCGTGGTATTTTCTCTGCCAAAGAGGGAAAGCCAGTGAGTGAGGACAGATATTACTAGCCTTGAGAGGGACCATTGTTTTTGGGCCCTCCTGGCTAGAAACATCTGGCCCCAGCCACCACAGAAAAGGCACATCTATTATTAGATGCGCCTTTTTTTGGCACTTAGCCTCTCTATTCCTATTGCCTTTAGTGGTGGCTCATGTGTTAATTAGAGGTTAATGTCACCTTGCTATTGACAGGTGACATTAATCCGGGTTAGAAATGGAGATGTGTCAATTAGCCAACTATCCATTATTAATCCTATTGTAGTAAAGGGTTAAAAAACACACACATTAATTAAAAATTATTTTAATGAAATAATTACACATAGTTTTTGACCCAAATTTTATTATGCTGCTAATTCATCTGAATCCATTGTTCTCCTGTAATAAAAATAAAATAAAAAAGCAACAATATCCATACCTCGCCGCTGTTCAGTCAGGTCCCCCCGCTGCAATCCATCACAAGGGGTTAACTAGTTTACAGCAGGAAACGGTGCTAATGCTACTGGCCCGGCTGTAAACCACTGCAGAATGAATTAATTCATGTCTGGCAGGCGCCCCTGTTGACTGGAGATGAACTCAGGAGCATGGAAAGTTTCTTAATTTTTTCCCATGCTATCGAGTTCATTTCAGGTCAGCCAAGGGACTCTGCACAGCTTCACTGTCGTCAGCGGTAGTCAGTGAGGCTGCGCGGAGTCCCCGGCTGACCTGAAGAGAACTCGATAGCGTGGGAAAAAATTAAGAAACTTTCCCACACTAATCAGTTACAAAGGCCTGTATGAGAATGTTCATCAGATACAGCATATAGTTGATATGCCCCGTCATAGGTTCCGCGGCACATCGGTGGTGGTTAGTGGATGGGTGCCCTATTCCAATGCGGTATCCACACTGGTTTGGGAAACTACTTGTGCACCATCACAGTAGTGCCACAGTATATTATATTTTGATTGACAATCAGTGTTGCTTCATAACTGGACAGGTTGATTTCACAGAATTGTGATTGACTTAGAGTTACATTGTGCTACCGTATTTTATGGACTGTAAGACGCACCGGACCATAAGACGCACCCCAAATTTTGGGGTGAAAATAGCAGAAAAAAAGATTTTTACAATATGGGGGTCAGTCTTATTGTCCGAATTTTAAGGTACGTGAGGGCCGGCGGTGGTACAGCAGGGTTGCGGCAGGGTGTGGCAGAGGTGCGGTGATGCTGATACTCACCTTCCTCAGGTGTGGTGACGCTGCGGCACGGAGAGCAGAGCCGGGTTTGTGGCAGTTGTGTGGCGGTGGCAGAGGTGCGGCGTTGCAGAGGCGCGGTGGGCAGCGTGCACCTAAGCAGGGTCCCTTCCTCAGGTGTGGTGATGCCGGGTTTGTGGCAGTGGTGTGGCGGTGGCAGAGGTGCGGCTTTGTAGAGGCGCGGTGGGCGGCGTGCACCTGAGCAGGGTCCCTTCTTAAGGTGGTGAGGTGACGCCACGTCACGGAGAGCAGACAGGAGTGCAGAACATGGTTTTTCGGTGGTGGCAGCCATCTTCCTGAGGCGGCGCGTGCGCAGAGTACTCTGCTTCCTGGGGCTTCAAGAAAATGGCCTCGGCGATCTCTATCTGCGCACGCGCGGCCTCCCGCTGCCATTTTCCTGAAGTCACAGTAAGCAGAGTACTCTATCTGCGCACGCGCCGCCTCAGGAAGATGGCCGTCACCACCAGCAATCCTGGCTCTGCACTCCTGTCTGCTCTCCGTGGCGCGGCGTCAGCTCACCACCTGAGGAAGGGACCCTGCTCAGGTGCACCTGCCCACCGCACCTCTACAAAGCCTCACCTCTGCGACCGCAACCGCCACAACACTGCCGCAACGCCCCGGTAAGCCTGCGTTCGGGCTATAAGACGCACCCCCCATTTTCTCACAATTTTTTTGGGGAAAAAGTGCGTCTTATAGTCCAAAAAATACGGTAAGTGTTTTCTTTGTATTTTAAGCAGTGTATATTGCACTAGTCCTCCCACGTACACTACCGGTCAAAAGTTTAGGGTCACTTAGAAATTTCCTTATTTTTGAAAGAAAAGCAGTTTTTTTTCCAATGAAGCTAACATTAAATGATTCAGAAATACACTCTATACAGTGTTAATGTGGTAAATGACTATTCTAGCGGCAAACGTCTAGTTTGTAATGCAATATCTTCATAGGTGTATAGAGGCCCATTTCCAACAACCATCACTCCAGTGTACTTATGGTATTTTGTGTTCGCTAACTGTGTAAGAAGGCTAATAGATGGTTAAAATACCCTTTAAAACCCTTGTGCAAGTATGTTAACACAGCTGAAAACCGTTTGGTTGATTAGAGAAGCTATAAACCTGACCTTCCTTTGAGCTTGTTGAGAATCTGGAGCATTACATTTGTTGGTTCCATTAAACTCTCAAAATGGCCAAAAAAAAGAACTTTCTTGTGAAACTCGACAGTCTATTCTTGTTCTTAGAAATGAAGGCTATTCCATGCGAAAAATTACCAAGAAACTGAAGAATTCATACAATGGTGTGTAGTACTCCCTTTAGAGGAGTGCACAAACAAGCTCTAACCAGAGAAGAAAGACAAGTGGGAGGCCCCGCTGCACAACTGAGCAACAAGACAAGTACATTAGAGTCTTTAGTTTGAAAAATTGACGCCTCACAGGTCCTCAACTGGCAGCTTCATTAAACAGTACACATTAAACGCCAGTGTCAACATCTACAGTGAAGAGGGATTTGGGGATGCTGGCCTTCAGGGCAGATTGGCAAAACAAAAGCCATATTTAAGACTGGCTTAAATGAAAGGAAAAGATTAATATGGGCAAAAGAACACAGACATTGGACAGAGGAATATTGGCTTTTGTTTTGCCAATCTGCCCTGAAGGCCAGCATCCCCAAATCGCCTCTTCACTGTAGATGTTGACACTGGCGTTTAATGTGTACTGTTTAATGAAGCTGCCAGTTGAGGACCTGTGAGGCGTCAATTTTTCAAACTGAAGACTCTAATGTACTTGTCTTGTTGCTCAGTTGTGCAGCGGGGCCTCCCACTTGTCTTTCTTCTCTGGTTAGAGCTTGTTTGTGCACTCCTCTAAAGGGAGTACTACACACCATTGTATGAATTCTTCAGTTTCTTGGTAATTTTTCGCATGGAATAGCCTTCATTTCTAAGAACAAGAATAGACTGTCGAGTTTCACAAGAAAGTTCTTTTTTTTTGGCCATTTTGAGAGTTTAATGGAACCAACAAATGTAATGCTCCAGATTCTCAACAAGCTCAAAGGAAGGTCAGGTTTATAGCTTCTCTAATCAACCAAACGGTTTTCAGCTGTGTTAACATACTTGCACAAGGGTTTTAAAGGGTATTTTAACCATCTATTAGCCTTCTTACACAGTTAGCGAACACAAAATACCATAAGTACACTGGAGTGATGGTTGTTGGAAATGGGCCTCTATACACCTATGAAGATATTGCATTACAAACTAGACGTTTGCCGCTAGAATAGTCATTTACCACATTAACACTGTATAGAGTGTATTTCTGAATCATTTAATGTTAGCTACATTGGAAAAAAACTGCTTTTCTTTCAAAAATAAGGAAGTTTCTAAGTGACCCTAAACTTTTGACCGGTAGTGTACTTATAAGGAGGTGGAAGGTACCCTGTTATGTTTTGGTAGCTGAGGAGGGCAGGAGCAGAAAACCACAAAGGCAGCCAAACATCAGAGAGGTTGGGAACTAATTGGTTGCAGACCACTAAACTAACAGCACAACTAGAAGCAGCCGTGGGACGTTCCTACGGTGCCCTAGAAGCCTCGTCACAGCCGGAGAGATTAGCTACCCCTGAAGATGGAAAGAGGAAAGCTAACTGCCCCGGAGTAGAGCCCCAAAAGAATAGGAAGCCCCCAAACATATAATGGCAGTTAGACAAGATGAAAACACGAACACAGACAGAAAATAGAATGAGCAAACGCTGGGGCCCAAAACTGTCTAGATAGGACAGCACAGGAGAGAATACTGTCTGCAACCCAGAAAAACCCTAGGAAAAGCTCCAACACTTCTGAATCCAAAAATGCTGAGACCACACGGTCTCAGCCACCTATATCAGATCTCTGGTGTGAACATTCAGCTACCCAGCAGTAAAAAAATCACAAGAACTTGCAAAAGAACAAATATTAAAAGAGAAAAGAGACCAGCACAGGCCCTCAAAGGGGACCCGGCTGAACTCAAAAAGAAAGGCAGCAAAAATAAGGAAAATCAAACCACAGAAAAAAAACAGAAAGAAACTTATCTGAATGATAGCAGGAGACAGCAGAAAGCAAGCTGAATTCCAACCAAGACCAGGAAGTAACAATTGATCACCGGCAAGGATCATGGGAGGTTAGCTTACTTATATCAGGCCAGTCCGTCCCACCTGATAACCATTCATCAATTGCTGGTGGTGGACTTTTGCTGTTCAACATAGGTTCAATACCCTCAGCAACCACCAGAGGGAGCCTCGGCTCCGAAGTCGTCTCCAACACGTTCACAACAGTACCCCCCCTTGAGGGGGGGTCACCGAGCCCTCACGTGCACCACCAGGCCGATCAGGAGGAGCTCGGTGATAGGCACGGACCAGTCTTTCAGCATGAATGTCAGAATCAAATACCCAAGAATTATCCTCCTGACCATAGCCCCTCCACTTCACCAAGTACTAGATTCTCCGCCTAGCCAAACAAGAATCCAATATCTTCTCAACCACATACTCCAAATTTCCCTCAACCAAAACAGGATCAGGGGGCGCAGCCATAGGAACCACTGGCTCGACAAACCTCTTCAATAAAGATTTGTGAAATACGTTGTGAATCTTAAATGTTCCTGGAAGAAGCAAACGGAAGGAAACGGGATTAAGAATTTCCACGATCTTATACGGTCCAATGAACCTTGGCTTAAATTTTTGAGATGCAACCTTCATAGGGATATTTTTTGAGGACAACCAAACCAAGTCACCCACTTTAAACTGAGGACCATCGGTCCTATGCCGGTTGGCAAACCACTGGGCCTTCTCCTGAGAGAGAGACAACTTATCCACTACTTGATCCCAAATCTACCTCATTCTCCCACAATAGAGTCAACACCCGGACAGACAGAAGCCTCCACCTGCCCTGAAGAAAATCGAGGATGAAACCCGAAATTGCAGAACAATGGAGACATCAAGGTGGCAGAACTAGCCCTATTATTCAAAGCAAACTCAGCCAAAGGTAAAAAAGAGTCCCAGTCTTCTTGATCAACAGACACAAAACATCTCAAAAAAGTCTCCAAGGTCTTGTTTGTTCTCTCAGTTTGTCCATTGGTCTGAGGGTGGAACGCAAGGAAAAAGACAGCTGAACTCCCAGTTTGGAGCAAAATGTCCTACAAAATCTGGAAACAAACTGGACTCCTCTGTCAGACACAATGTTCTCTGGAATGCGGTGCAACCTAACCACCTGTTGAAAAAATAAGGGCACCAACTAAAGGATGGCAACATAGGTAGCGGCACAAGATGTATCATCTTGGAAAACCTATCACAGATCACCCAAATAACGGTCATTCTCTGAGAGACAGGGAGGTCGGAAATAAAATCCATAGAGATATGGGTCCATGGCCTCTTGGGCACAGGCATGGCATTAACAAACCACTAGAGCGAGAGCAAGGTTTGTACCGAGAACAGGTTCCACAGGACTGCACAAAGTCCCTGACATCACGAGACAAAGTGGGCCATCAAAGTACCCACTCACCAAATCTCTGGTACCAAAAATACCAGGATGGCCAGCCAACGTGGAGAAATGAATCTCCGACATCACATTCCTCCTCCACTGGTCTGGGACAAACAATTTCCCAACAGGGCAGCATTCGGGTTTATCCTCCTGAAATTCCTCCAAAGCCAGTCTGAAATTGGCAAGATAGCGGAAAGAACCACACCCTCCTTTAGAATAACAGCAGGCTCAGTTACCTCCAGATAATCCGCAAAGAAACTCCTCGAGAGGGCATCCGCCTTAACATTCTTAGTGCCGGGGGAAAAGAGACCACAAAATTAAAACGTGTGGAAAACAAGGCCACTGGCCTGTCTAGGATTAAGTCACTTGGCTGATTCAAGATAAACCAGGTTCTTATGGTCCGTGAGTAGTGTTGAGAGATACGATACTGCAAATATCGGTATCGGCCGATATTAGCTGTATCGGGCTTTCGATTCCGAGTACCGATATTTTCGTCATATCGGATACCGGAATCGGATTTGTCACTGTCACTGTGAGTGTCCGTCGGTCGGTCTGTCAGGAGTCAGCGGCACTTACCCGGCAGAAGATCTCCGGCGGTCACGTCCTGGACTGCTTGATGGCCGCCATTATCTTCTCCCTGGCGGTCACATGCAGTTTTTCGCGATAACTGCAGTGACTGCAGGGTAATCCCGGCCGTAAACCAGTCCGATGACGTCACCGCCGGGGAAGCAGGTAATCAGCTGTGCTGCGCCGGGATGACAGGCTCTGCCTGCCTGCCTCTGATGTCATTCTGATGTAGCAGAGCTGGATCGTTGTGGGACACTCGTTACTATGGACTGCGTCGGACAGGTGGTATACTGCTGTTTTTTTTTTTCATTTTTTTACAGGAGATCGATGGCGTCGCAGGATGAGACTGTAATAAAAGTAATGAAAACTGTGTTGTTTTTTTTATTAAATTAAAAAACTTTTTTTATGAACATTCACCCGTCCGGGTACATCAACAATTTAACTATTTACATACAGGGACCCTGTCCGGGTTATTTATAATTCTTTGGCAGGGGTGTTCCAGGTACCACCTGGTACTCTTCTGATGCTTGCCAAACATCCGAGACACCAAGGACCACCAGGACCTGATGACGTCGTGTGGCCTGTACAGTCAAGTCGTGACCCGCTATCTGTGTCTGTGTGGCCACCTCTTTCATCTCCTCCGGGTCTGGAGCCCTATGTCCCGGACTGAACGAACCCCAGGGGCCTAACAGGCGCCGGGTACGGGCCAGCTATCATTATCATGTCCATAGCTGGGGCTGCTGAGGAGACCACTGAGGGAGGCTGGGGAGATTTACGGCGTGGGGTGGGCACTTGTGCAGAGGCCTGGATGTGGGAGGCTGAAGGCTCCGAGGGTCTCACAGGTTCCTGACACTCTGGGGACCAGGGGTCGCACCTGGTGACATTTAGGGCATACCATCCATTGTAACCCCAGTGTCGGGTGTAACTTACCAAGTCTCCTGGCAACAGGTCCCTCCCCGGGTGTCCTTCTGGGAGGTGAGTCTCCACGTCCCGCCGGGTCACAAACACTTCTAAATAAAGTCCAGGCTCCTGGATGAAGCCCCAACCAGCTTTCAATTTAAAGCTCCGTACTGCACCCTTACGCCGCGGCTCCCTCAGGGTTCCTTTATCTTTTCTCATCCGGTCCTTATCTGCCCGGTCCTTCTCGATGTGACGTTGACGAAGCTTCTGGGATTCGCGCTGCTCCCTTTGTCGCTCGGCTTCTCTCTCCCGACGTCTCCACTCTTCCTCCTGACGCCGGTTGTAATTCTCTCCACCAGCATCTCCATGTCTCCACCATCAAACTGCAGCTTACGATGTCCGGTTTGCGGCAGCTCTCCTGGCGTCCGACAGTCCTGGCGGCGCTCACCTGCGGAGGAAGCAGCCGGCTCTGGAACAGATGACAGTCGGGGCTCCGGTACAGACAGGTAGACCTCTGGTGCCTGCGTCTCAGCGACGGGGGCAGACAGCGGGATCTGGGGTGCTGCCGGTGCAGCGTTTTTTGCAGGAACGGGTGCCTCCACTGCGACAACGTCAACCGGATCACATTGCAAGGGCTGGGATGCCCGCACGGACTCCTCTACTAGAACGGGTGCCTCACCTTCCGGTACAGACACTTCAGGTAAGAGGGATTGGCGCCGCTCCAAGTTTAGTTTTAGGGCACGCCAGCTGGCTTCCATCCTGGCGACCTCCTCCCGGTGCCGGGCCAGGCCTCTTAGGGTATCCTCCACTTCTTGCAGCGTAGGAGGGTTTCCAGGCCGGGTGCCCAACGGTGGTTCCGTGGCGATCGGGTCGCTTCCGTGGGGGGAGAGCTCTGACTGCTCCATCCCTTCACACTTCTGCTCGTGTCCATTAGCCATCTCTGCCAAGTCACATGTGTCATTAGCATCTGGAGAGGGCCCCTCTTTTGTAGTGAGGCGGGACCTTCGTGTTAGTTTCCGCACACTGAGGAGGATGAGGAGGCGGAACTCAAGAGCTGTGGGGCACGATCTTACATTGCAGTACCATTTAGAGTGGTCGGCCATCGTTTTCGCGCCACTGAGTGAGTGTACACCCACGAAGAGCACGCCCTTCTTCTTCACCAGTGCCTCGTCGTGACGCAGATATGGCGGAAAAATGGCAAATACATTCTCTGATGATTTTAGCAATTCTCAAGTACAAAACCAGTTCAATTCAGGCACACAGGACTCGCTTATAGCGAGCTACAGAATCCTGTTCGTGACGCCCAAGTTGAGTCGCACAGAGCCAGAGGTTTTGGGGGTACTCGGCACCGAGCCCGTCGACTTCTATGGGGTATGTCACGGCTTTACCCGGCAATTGAATCAGAGTCTATTTTACTATGTAGAAGTGTATAAACTATAAATATATGTATATATATATATGTCACAATGACATGTATATATATATATATATATATATGTATTCTATGTGTGTATATTTTGTGTATACAACGAAAGAAAGTGTTTTTTTAGTTGCGATATTTTGTTCCCATAGACTTACATGGGACTTCCGGTATCGGAATCGGATATTGACGATATTTAGTGATATCGGCGATACCATTCCGATCCGATATTTTTAGATATCGAGCAGTATCGCTCAACACTATCCGTGAGGACCACCACCTGATGTTTGGCTCCTTCCAGCCAATGTCTCCACTCTTCAAAAGCCCACTTCGTAGCCAATAACTCCCGATTTCCCACATCATAATTACGTCCCGCTGGGAAAAATTTTCGAGAGAAAAAGGCACCACCACCTGATGTTTGGCTCCTTCCAGCCAATGTCTCCACTCTTCAAAAGCCCACTTCGTAGCCAATAACTCCCGATTTCCCACATCATAATTACGTCCCGCTGGGAAAAATTTTCGAGAGAAAAAGGCACAATGGTTACTCTTAGAGGTCTCCGGATCCCTTTGGGACAAAACGGCTCCTGCACCAATATCAGAAGCATCAACCTCCACCTGAAATGGTAGAGAAACATCAGGTTGCCACAGAACAGGAGCCGAAGTGAATCTCGACTTAAGCTCCTGAAACGCAGAAACTGCCTCAGGAGACCAATTCACTACATCAGAACCCTTCTTGGTCAAATCAGTCAGTGGTTTCACAATACCAGAGAAATTACCTATAAATTTACGATAAAAATTAGCAAAATCCAAAAATCTCTGAAGAGCCTTCAATGTAGTGGGTTGAACCCAATCACAAATGGCCTGAACTTTTATCGGGTCCATTTCAATAACAGACGGAGACAAAATGAATCCCAGAAATTAAATCTTCTGTACGCCAAAAAGACATTTTGATCCCTTCACAAACAATGCATTTTCTCTCAAAATCCAGAATACAGTTCGAACATGTTCCACATGAGAATCCCAGTCATTGGAAAAAATCAAGATATCGTCCAAATAAACGATCAGAAATTTATCCACGAAATCCCGGAAAATATCGTTCATAAAGGATTGGAAGACGGAAGGGGCATTAGTGAGCCCAAAAGGCATCACTAGGTACTCAAAATGCCCCTCTGGGGTATTAAATGCCGTCTTCCATTCATCACCGTGCTTGATGCGATAAGATTATACGCACCCCTGAGGTCAAGCTTGGTAAACCAACTAGCACCTTTCACTCTGGAAAATAGGTCAGAAATCAAGGGTAACTGATATTTATATTTAACAGTGATCTTATTCAGGAGATGATAGTCAATACACGGCCTCAATGAGCCATCCTTCTTGGCAACAAAGAAAAAGTCGGTGCCCAAGGGTGAAGAGGATGGTCTGATATGACCCTTCTCTAAAGACTCTTTGATATAAGATCGCATAGCATCATGCTCAGGTACAGATAAATTAAAGAGCCGACCCTTGGGAAATTTACAACCTGGTACTAAGTCAATAGTGCAATCATAACTCCTATGAGGAGGTAAGGATGCAGACTTACTCTCACTAAACACATCAGAAAAATCAGTCAAATAGTCAAGGACATCTTGAGACTGGGGAGAGGCAGAAAAAACAGGAGTGTCATTACTAGGGATGAGCTTTCCGATATTGCAATATATTTTTTTCACATCGGAAATCGGAAATCCCATAATTTCAGCCTCTGAGCGCTTCGTGGAGCCAATCAGGAGCTGAAGAATTGCTGACTAGATATATACACACAGAATACATATATATATACATGTCATTGTGACATGTATATATATATATATATATATATATATATATATTTATAGTTCATACACTTCTACATAGTAAAATAGCCGCTAATTCAATTGCCGGCTTTTGTGAAATTGTTAGTGAAAACCATATATCAAACTACATGAAATGATATGGTTAACTGTATGTAAACCATGAGTCATTTCATGTTGGGTGGTTCTGTAATTTCACAAAAGTCGGCAATTGAATTAGAAGATGACGACCAGTTTTCCTGCTACAGTTTTCGCTCTGCATTTTTCTAGCGATTTTTTTGCTCCTCTGCCTCTGCAAACTCTTTCCCCATTATCCTGAGGTGTTTCCCCTCCATTTTATCCATTATATAGCACTGTAGTGGTTATTTTGTAATTCCGATTTTTTTCTCCCATTGACTTGCATTGATATCGGAAATCGGAAATTCCGATATCCGATATTTTTCCAATATCGGAAATCGGAATTCCGATACGATTTCGGGCAATATTGCTCATCCCTAGTCATTACGAACACATTGACAATCCCAACTCACCACAGACACAAACTTCCAATCCAAAACATGATTATGAGTCTGTAAAAAAAGAAAACCCAGTACAATAATGTCATGTAAATTATGTAACACCAAAAATTTGCAATTCCCTTGTTGGTCCGGGTCAACCCGCATTATCAACTGGGTAGAAAACTGGGGTTTATTCTCTGCCAAAGAGGTAGAATCAATGCCCAGCAAAGGTATAGACTTCCGCAAGGGTATCATGCGAAAACCATGTTTGGCAAAATCAAAATCCATCAGGTTTATAGCTGCTCCTGAATCAACAAAAGCCTGAGCCGAAAATGTGGACATGGAGCAAATCAAGGTAACAGTCAACAGAAATTTAGTCTGAACACTACCCAAAACAATTGAGGGCAGACGGAAATAGCATGAGAAACATCACCACAGTAGTTACACAACTTATTACGCTTTCAAAACTCACGACGCTGTGCACCAGAAGTCACTCCATCACACTGCATGAGCTCAGGGACTGGCTCGCAAGGCACCACAATCTCACGCATATTTCTACACTCGCGCAAACGTCTGTCAATTTGAATAGCTAATGACATAGAGTCATTGAGACCAGAGGGACAGGGAATCCCACCATAACGTCCTTTACAGTCTCTGCCAGACCCTTCCAAAAAAGAGCTGCCAGAGCATCATCATTCCATTTAGTAAGGACTGCCCATTTTCGGAATTTCTGACAATACAGTTCAGCGGCTTCTTGACCCTGATTCAATGCCAACAAGGTTTTCTCAGCTTGATCAGTAACATTAGGTTCATCGTACAACAACCTCAGAGCCTGAAAAAACACATCAACATCATGCAAAGCCGGATCCCCAAGTGTCAGGGAAAAGGCCCAATCCTGAGGGTCGTCGCGCAACAGGGAGATGACAATTTGAACCTACTGCGCTGCGTTCCATGAGGACTTAGGCTTCAAGGCTAAAAACAACTTACAGTTATTTTTAAAATTCAAAAATTTAGACCGATCCCCCAAAAATAAATCCAGCTGAGGGATTCTAGGTTCCACAACAGGCAACCCAGCAAGATAAATAGCAATTCTCCGAACTTCAGCAGCAAGCTGCTCCACACGATAGAACAAATGCTTGAGTTCCATTGGGGAAAAAAATCCACCTCAGCACCCAGAGAAAAAAGAGGTAAAATATGTAACAAAAAAAAAAAATTCTGACAACTCTGACAACTTTTTTTTTTTTTACTATTTTTTCCCTTCTGTTGAGTACCATAGAATTTCAGTATGGCCAGTGATTCTGTTATGTTTTGGTAGCTGAGGAGGGCAGGAGCAAAAAACCGCAAAGGCAGCCAAACATCAGAGAGGTTGGGAACTAACAGGTTGCAGACGCCTAAACTAACCGCACAACTAGAAGCAGCCGTGGGACGTTCCTACGGTACCCTAGACACCTCGTCACAGCCGGAGAGATTAGCTACCCCTGTAGATGGAAAGATGGAAAGAGGAAAGCTAACTGCCCCGGAAGTAGAGCCCTAAAAGAATAAGAAGCCCCCAGACATATAATGGCAGTTAGACAAGATGAAAACACGAACACAGACAGAAAATAGAATGAGCAAACGCTGGGGCCCAAAACTGTCTAGATAGGACAGAACAGGAGAGAATACTGTCTGCAACACAGAAAAACCCTAGGAAAAACTCCAACACTTCTGAATCCAAAAATGCTGAGACCACACGGTCTCGACCACCTATATCAGATCTCTGGTGTGAACACTAGAGTTGAGCGATACTTTCCGATATCCAAAAGTATCGGAATCGGAATGGTATCGCCGATACCATTAAAATATCGGCGATACCCGATACCGATACCGGAAATCCAATGTGAGTCTATGGGAACAAAATATCGTAACTAAAAAAACCCCATTCTTTCCTTGTAAACACTAAATATACACACATAGAATACATATATATATATATATATAATATATATATATATATATATACATGTCATTGTGACATATATATATATACATATATTTATAGTTTATACACTTCTACATAGTAAAATAGCCTCTGATTCAATTGCCGGGTAAAGTCGGCTTTTGTGAAAAGACAGAAACACCCGACATGAAATGACACTTGGTTTACATTGAGTTAACCATGTCTTTTCATGTAGTTTGATATCTGATTTGCACAAACAATTACATGAGTGGCTGTGTGCAAAATTTCACACCTGTAGGGGTTAATTAAAGGTGTAAATTCGTTGTAAAAAAAACGGACTTTTTTGCTACGAATTTACACCTTTAATTAACCCCTACAGGTGTGAAATTTGCACACATAGACTGATGTAATTGTTTGTGCAAATCAGATAGCAAAGGACATGAAAATACATGGTTAACCCTATGTACACCAAGTGTCATTTCATGTCGGGTTCTGCATTTTCACAAAAGCCGCAATTGAATTAGCGGCTATTATACTATGTAGAAGTGTATGAACTATAAATATAAATATATATATATGTGTCACAAATTCAATGACATGTATATATATATATATATATATGAGGTGTAAAATTGCTGAAAAAAAATGTGTGGACTCCTGCCCTATTTTCGCAACCAGACAGACAAAGCCAGCGAGTGGGGCAGATAATAATAGCCCAGAGAGGGACCATTATTTTTGCCCCCCCTGGCTACTAACATCTGCCCCCAGACACCCCAGAAAGGGCAAATCTCTAATTAGATTTGCCCTTTCTGGCACTTTGCCCGTCTATTCCCATTGCCCTGTAGCGGTGGCGAATGGGTTAATAAGGGGTTAAAATGACCTTGCAATTGAAAGGTCACTTTAAGCCAGGTTAATAATTGAGAGCTGTCAATTAGACAACTATCAATTATTAATCCTATTGTATGAAAGAAAAATCAAACACACACACTTTAATAAAAAAAGAAGTTTAATGAAATAATCACACAGTTTTTGACCATATTTTATTTACCTGCTAAAACCATTTCCTGTAATAAAAATAAAATAATAAAGCAAAATTATCCTTACCAATCCGATGCACAGTCAGGTCCCACGGTGTAATCCTTCAGAAAGGGTTAATGTTTACTGCAGGGACCGCAGCTAATGCTGCAGCCTCACAGTAAACCCCAAATGAATGAGCTCCTCTCCTGGCTGACAGGAGAGGAAGTGGAAAGCTTAATTGATTGCTTTCCACTTTCACTTCAGGTCAGCCAGGGACACCATCAGTGACGTCAGAGGGAACTGATTAACAAAAATAAGGGTTCCCTTCGAAAAAAATTGGCGTGGGGTCCCCCCTATTTTTGTTAACCAGCCAGATGAAGCAGACCGCTGAGGCCTGGATTTTCAGGCTGTTAAGGAGCCAAGATCCATGGACCTTGCCAGCCTGATAATACCAGGCCACAGCAGTCTGCATATCTTGGCTGATTAACAAAAATAGGGGATCCCCTCGAAAAAAATTAGCGTGGGGTCCCCCCTATTTTTGTTAACCAGCCAGATGAAGCAGACCGCTGAGGCCTGGTTTTTCAGGCTAGTAAGGATCCAATATCCATGGACCTTGCAAGCCTGATAATACCAGGCCACAGCAGTCTGCTTAGCTTGGCTGGTTAACAAAAATAGGGGATCCCCTCAAAAAAAAAACGGCGTGGGGGTCCCCCTATTTTTGTTAACCAGCCATGTAAAATGCAGACTGCTGCGGCCTGGTATTAAAAGACTGTCAAGGCCCATGGATTTTGGCCCTCAACAGCCTGATAATACCAGGCTACAGCAGCCCCACATTTGGCGCATCAAAAGATGTGCCAATTGTGGCACTTTACCCGGTTCTTCCCACTTGCCCTGTAGCGGTGGCAAGCGGGGTAATAAGGGGTTAATGTCACCGTTGATTGCACGGTGACAATAAGCCCGGTTAATAATGGAGAGGCGTCAATAAGACACGATCCATTATTAATCCCAAAGTTTTTAAATGTTTAAAAAAAAGACACAGCAAGAAAAAAGTCATTTAATGAAATAAAAGAGACAACACAGTTTTCATTAATTTTATTATACACTCATTCCTGCGACGCCATCGATCTCCTGTAAAAAAAGAAAAAAAAAAAACCAACAGTATACCACCTGTCCGACGCAGTCCATAGTAACTACAGTCCCACGGCGATCCAGCTCTGCTACATCGCAATGACAGGCAGAGCCTGACATCCCGGCGCAGCACAGCTGATTACCTGCTTCCCCGGCGGTGACGTCATCGGACTGACTGCTTTACGGCCGGGATTACCCAGCAGTCACTGCAGTTATCGCGAGAAACTGCATGTGACCGCCGGGGAGAAGAGGATGGCGGCCATGAAGCAGTCCAGCCTGTGACCGCCGGAGATCTTCTGCCAGGTAAGTGCCGCTGACTCCTGACAGACCCGACCGACGGACACTGACAGTGACAGTGACATTCCGATTCCGGTATCCAATATGACGAAAATATCGGTACTCGGAATCGGAATTCCGATACAGTCAATATCGGCCGATACCCGATATTTGCAGTATCGTATCGCTCAACACTAGTGAACACTGAGCTACCCAGCAGTAAAAAATCACAAGAACTGAGCAAAAGAACAAATACAAAAAGAGAAAAGAGACCAGCACAAGCCCCCAAAGGGGACCCGGCTGAATTCAAAAAGCAAGGCAGCAAAAAACAAGGAAAATCAAGCCACAGAAAAAAAAACACAAAGAAACTTATCTGAATGATAGCAGGAGGCAGCAGAAAGCAAGCTGAATTCCAACCAAGACCAGGAAGTAACAATTGATCACCGGCAGGATCATGGGAGGTCAGCTCACTTATATCAGGCCAGTCCGTCCCACCTGATAACCATTCATCAATTGCAGGTGGTGGACTTTTGCTGTTCAACATAGGTTCAATGCCCTCAGCAACCACCAGAGGGAGCCTCAGCTCCGAAGTCGTCTCCAACACGTTCACAACAGTACCCTCAGTTGCCCCCTCTCCTTTTTTCATTTGGCCCCTGTGCACTTTATATAAATATGTTGTGTTCATTATTGTAATATATGCGGTACCTGGACGAAGTTCCTATGGGTTAATATCTTATTGTAAAATGTCCTTGTACTGCCATGTGTTCTTAATGTGCTATGTTTGCAATGTTTGCATGTGTAATAACGTGTAATGTATGTGGTGTACTCTGTGTTATGTCTTGTTATTTCTGTAATGTGCTTTCGTTGTATTATGCTGTGTACCGCTACATGTCATCACCGTTCATTAAAAGTTATTTCCCTGTTGGGAAACAGCTGCATTTCTGGACTCTAATTGCCTGGACTGCTGTGACCAGAGGAAGAGAAGGCAATCCATGGGGGAAAAGCTGTGGCGGTCCTGTATTGCATGTGCAAGGGGAAGGGGTGTCTTCAGACTGAGTTTAGTGGGTGAGCTACCACCATGGTCACCCTTGTTTCATACTCATCCTCCAACGTAACAAGTGCTTGTGCATCAGTGCATTCGGTCTCTTCCACTTCTGGGGCAGAACCGGGAGGATGGGCCACAGAACCACAACATTTGGAGTCATCAAAAAGCAGAAGATTTGCAAGAGAGTAAGATGGAAGCCGGGTGATCATGGTCATAAGGTGCCAACATTGCACTTTCTGCATTGAACGGGTGGAAGATAATGCAAAGGAGGCACTCTCAGCCATTCAATCTAACACCTTTTCTTCATCTTGTGGCTTCACCATTTGTGCAGCAGTATTCAGATCTACGATCAGACAAAAATGTCCTATCACCAGGAGAAGGTGTTGCATAGTGGCATGTAAAAGTTTGGGCACCCCCAGTCAAAATTTCTCTTTTGTGAACAGTTAAGCAAGTTGAAGATGGAATGATTTCTAGAAGGATTAAAGGTAAAGATAACACATTTGTTTGTATTTTACGCAAAAAATATATACATTATCATTTTTTACATTTTAAAAATTACAAAAAGGAAAATGGGCTGATGCAAAAGTTTGGACAACCTTGGAGATTTGTGTGCTCAGATAACTTTGACCAAGATCAGACCTTAATTAGCGTTTTCAGTTATAGCTTGTTAACTATCATCATTAGAAGAGGCAAGTTGAGGCAAATTTCCCAGCTTTTTAAAAACCCATCCTCCTTTGACCTTGTGCAAAAAAACAGCAGCCATGGGTTTTTTAAGCAGTTGCCTAGAACAAAGCAGAAGAATGTAATAAGAAGATAGCAAAGCATTTTCAAGTAGCTCTTCCATCAGTTCGAACAGTGGTAATTTACAGGCACAGCAGAGGTCAAGATTGAGTCTGGAAGACCAAGTAAAATATAAGTGAGAGCTGCTCATAGGATTGCTAGAGAGTAGGGTTGAGCATTCCGATACCGAAACCCGAGTCCGATACCTGAAATCCAATGTAAGTCTATGGGAACAAAATATCGGAATGTAAAAAATTCCGATATATTGTTCCCATAGACTTACATTGGATTTCAGGTATCGGACTCGGGTTTCGGTATCGGAATGCTCAACCCTACTAGAGAGGCAAATAAAAACACTTGCTTGACTACAAAAGACCTTCAGAAAGATTTAGCAGACTCTGGAGTTCTGGTATATTGTTCTACTGTTAAGAGACACCTGCACAAATATGGCCTTCATGGAAGAGTCACTAGAAGAAAACCTCTCACGGATCCACTCTAGATGATCTTTTGCCTACTTCTGACTCTGAATTTTATAAACAAGTCTGATGCATTTTTGAAACAAGTTCTATGGACCAATGAGGTTAAAATAGAGCTTTTTGGCTACAATGCTCAAAAGTATGTGTGGAGAAAAAAGGGCACAGAATTTCAGGAGAAGAACATCTCACCAACTATTAAGCATGGGGGTGGATCCATCATGCTTTGGGGTAGTGTTGAAGACAATAGCACGGGGAACATTTCACGAGTAGGGAAAATAATTAATTTCAACAAATTCTTGATGCAAACATAACACCATCTGTAAAAAAAAAAAGCTAAAGTTGAAAAGAGGATGGCTTCTACAAATGGATAATGATTAGTGATGAACGAGCACTAAAATGCTCAGGTGCTCGTTGCTCGGGTCAAGCATATTGGACTACTCGGGTACTCGGACAGAACAACGAGCCCAATGTAAGTCTAAGGGAGACCCGAGCATTTTTACCGCGATCCCCCTAGGGGGTCCTTTTAAGATCTAAAAATGTCTGAAAATGATGGAAACACTGCTCAAATGACACGGTGACATCATGGGGATCGCACCTGGAAGCATAACAAGTATTTAACACCCAGCAAAAACACCCACTCTTGTTAAGATTTAGACACTGGCTGTAGCAGCACTGAACACGTTAACTAGGTAATCTAGTGGCGGCTGATGATGAGACGTGGAGGAAGGCCTGATTTAAAACTTGGCCCAATTTAAAGGAGCTGGTCTCCTAGACCTTGGAATGCCCATACACTAAGTGTTTTGGGCTGACAAACATTTTCCCCTGTAGGGTACATTTCAACTTTTTCCATAACAAGTATTTAATGCTCAGCAAAAACCCCCACCCTTGTTAGGATTTCGCCACTGGCTGTAGCAGCACAGAACACGTTAACGCTGGTGATCTAGTGGCGGTGGATGATGAGACTTGGAGGAAGGCCTGATTAAAAAATAGGCCCAATTTCTAGGAGCTGGTCTCCTAGACTTGGAATACCCATACACTTAGTGTATGGGCTGGCAAACATTTCCCCTGTGGGGTACACCTCAACCGTTTTTAGAACATGTATTTTACGCACAGCCGAAGTAATGAATTTTTGGTGCACAGCTAATAGTCCAATAAACTAAAGCGGGGGTGCAAATCAGTGGTCATAAACAATGAACAACAAGGAGAGAAAAAGCAAGACCACTATAAGAACTTCACAACACCAATACATGATAAAAGGGAAAAAAGTTTTATTGACAACATGAATAAAAACATTTAAAAGCAATCTTCAACCCGCATAAGCCCC
Organism: Oophaga sylvatica; assembly: GCA_033576555.1. Lineage (NCBI taxonomy): Eukaryota > Metazoa > Chordata > Amphibia > Anura > Dendrobatidae > Oophaga > Oophaga sylvatica. Next base: position 847,935,277 of record JARQOD010000001.1, on the reverse strand, counting down.
GCTATCCACACCCTGTATGGGTACATATATATAGGAACCATATTTTAAAAAATCAATATACAATGTACAATATAAACACCATACATGAATGGATCAATATACAATATAATCACATGTAGTTAATTATATATGGTATCTGGCCTCAAAAAGCCCTGGAATGGTACCCAAATGAAGGGCTACAAAACTGGCACACACCATGACAGAAAAAGTCCCAAGATGAAAAATGTGAAGTCCACACAATATATACACTTGGTCGAGAACCCCATGAAAAAAACAATATGTCACAATGTGGCACAATGCAAACACTCCATATCATGCATGCACCCTAATGACGCCTATATATATATATAATATATATATATATATATATATATATTATATATATATATATGTATGTATATATATATATATTATATATATATATACATACATATATATATATATATATATATATATATTATGTGAGCCACTATCCAGTGAAGGGCAATTGTACTGTCATAAATAATATAATCAGCACAAGATCCATGCTCAAAGATGGACCTACAAAAAACCTACCAACAATTAGAGAACAAAGCACTGATGACAAAAGCAAAAAAAAAACTGTATAGCAGCACACAGAAATCACAAGGACAAAGCCTATATGTGATGCTATATATAAGAAAGGTTATATAGGAATAGCCACACAAGAAGGATAAAAGGGCATATGCTTATATGTAGTGCTGAAAAAAAGTTCTCTGGGTTCATGGGAAATCCGCTTGGATATCTACCAGGGACTAATCAGAGGTCCATCCCAGAGGCCAGCATGAGGAAGCTGGTCATAAAGGCAGGCAGCTCAACGCGTATCGCTGTTACAAGAACGGCTTCGTCATGGGAAGTGTAAACACCATTATCAATCTGCCTTTATATACCTTCAAATAGATAATCATGGGCAGCATGTGTGTGGCCGTGTTCAAAACCGGAAGCTGAACAGGCAGGGAGCATGGAGGCCAGGCAGACGTCTCTGCCAATAGTTGTCTGATGCGCACGCGCGTCTCCCAGGAGCAAAAATAAACATATAAAAAAAAAAGTTACAGGGAAAACCCATACAAATGAATTGTAAGGTACAATTGAGGCCATAGAAAACCCCCATTTGCCCACCCAATACATATATAAGGCACATATGAAAGGAAAAAACAAACAAAAAATAAAAACAAAATAAAAAAGTGCATGAAGAAAAACCCCATACAATATGAATTGAAAGGTACAATTGAGGTCATGAGAAAACCCCATTTGCCCACCCAATGCATGTATATAAGGCACATATGTATGAAAAGAAAAAACTGTTGCACAGCTTCTGAATCCACACCTTTGCAGTAGAAAACTTCACAGAGCAGGCTGCATGGGATAACAAGCTTTTACTTGTAACAACATGAGGTAAAAAGAAAATGCACAGTCATTTTAGCATTGCATCAGGAAAACAGGAACAAAACGAAAGTGAAACCTACAAGTGAGACTATTTCTTATACAATACATTAAACAGAAGGAAACGTTACACAACATCACCATCTACTGTCAGGTGAGCATAAAGTCCTCCTTTTACTTATAATAAGTGCTAATCTGTTGCATATGCCAACACCCTTTCTCAACAGTAAGGACTTATTCAATCAAACCCAACTTTTTTATTAGTCTCTGATGTTAAGCAGCATTCAACGCCTTCGTGAAAATGTCTGCTGTCATTTCTTCAGTAGGGCAGTACTCCAACTTCAAGACTCCTTGCTCCTCTTTTAGTTTTGTTGGTTCCAAGTGTGATTGTCCTAATTCTGTCAACATTTGTCTTAACCACAGTACTTCTTGTCTTTCTCTCCTAGGTACTGTTTTACATTTCCCAAGTCTTTGATTTCAAAATGTTGTTTCAGGGTTTTTATAATGTTTTCTTTATCCCTTTCTTGTTTAAAACAAATCAAAATGTCGTCTACATATATGAGTACATAAATCCATATATTACTCATCCTTTTTGTGTACAAGCATGAATCAGCTTTGCTTCTTTTAAATTTTTAATTTGTTAGTACTTCCGTGATTTTGTCATTCCACGCTTTAGCTGCTTGCTTTAAACCATATATGCTTTTCTGTAGTTTACAAACTTTGTTTGGATTTCTTTCATCTTTGAATCCTTGAAGTTGTTCCATGTAAATGTCTTCTGTTAAATCTCCATTCAAAAAAGCTGTCTTTACATCCAGATGTCTTAGTTCCATCTGTTCCACTGCTGCAACTGTAAGTAAAGTTCTTATTGTAGTGTGCTTGACAACTGGAGCAAATGTTTCATCATAGTCTTCTTCTTCTGGAAGTCGAGCTATGTCTTCTCAAGAGATAGATTCATACATTTTACTTGTACTTGCCTTGTATGAGAGGGGTTTTGGTGGTTTTCCTTTGTTCTCTCTTATTGAACGTCTTGGTTCTGTGTCTGTTGTAGTTGTAATTCTTCACTTTCACTATTTTGTTCTTCATTAATTTCTACTTCTTTCTCATCAGATATTTCTTCAGTTATGTCACTATTGTTTTTCTCATTTTAAGTTTCAACTGAAATCATAATGTCTTCATTTAAATCTTCAATGAATGTCCACTGTTACTCACTGTAACTCTGTCTGTTTTGGGATCTAAGATTCTATATCCCTTTTCACTATTTTCACTATATCCAATAATATTCCTTCCATGGATCTGTTTGGAAGTTTGGAACGTTTTTCTGTTGGAATGAATATAAAAACTTTACATCCAAAAACGTTTAAATGATTGACACTTGGTTTCATACCTTGCCACAGTTCATATGGAGTTTTCTTCAGTTTTCTGGAAAAAAAATCGGTTCTGTAGATATGTAGCTGTCATTGCTGCCTCACCACAATATTTCTCTGGTAGTTTAGAATCTGTCAGCATAAATCTCATCATCTCTGTAAGAGTTCTGTTTTTCACTTTCTGCTACTCCATTTTGTTCAGGTGTGTATGGAACAGTTTTCTGATGTTATATTCCATTTTGTCTTAAGTAGTCTTCTATTCTGTGACCTGTAAATTCACCTCCATTATCACTTCTGATGACAATTGGCTTCCTTTGAAATTTGTTAATTGATCTTGTTACATAGTCTACAAGTTTATCAAAAACTTCACTTTTGTTCTTAATTATGTGACTGTGTATCTTGAGTAGTCGTCTATAAAAGTCAACATGTATCTATTGCCTCCTGATGTAGTCACTTTCATGGGTCCACATACGTCTGTATGCACCAAATCAAGTGGTCTTTCGCTTTTCATCTCCTTTCTTTTGGAATAGATATCCTTGTGGCTTTGGATTTTATACAACATTCACAACTTATGGTAATTGAGCAATCTGATATCTTTAAATCTTTTGTCAATTATTTTCTCCTTAGTTCCCTTATACTGTCTGGGTGTCTATGTCCTAGACGTCTATGCCACATGTGAATACAGTTTTTGTGATCATGTGTACATACCTTCATCTGTTCCTTTGGTTTGTCAAAATGATATAATTGTTCATCTGCCTTGACTTTGGTTATCATCTTGTTTCCTGCAATAATTGCACACTCATTGTCTTTGAATTTTACTGTAAGACCTTTTGCTGTTAAACGTTTCACAGATAATAATCCGCCTTCCAACTTTGGAACATACAACAGATCCTGTACAAGTATCTTTGAATCTTGTCCGAACTTGTTTGAACAATTTAGCATACCTTGTCCGATACCTTCTGCGGTTATTTTGCTTCCATCTGCAAGATAAATGGCTTCTTTCTTATTTAAATCAAGATCAGTAAAGAAATTCTTGTCACTTGTCATATGACTCGTTGCTCCTGAATCAATAAACCAACCAAGTGATGATTTCTTGTCTGTTATTTTGAATGTGCCATTCCAATTATTCTCACACGAATCGGAAATTGTGTTTTTCACTTTCTGAGTATGCCTTTTACGTTGTAATTTTTGTTGTTCTGCTTTCCATATGGTACAGTCTTTCTTTAAATGACCTTTTTTCTTACATCTGAAGCATTCTCTTGTCTCTTTATTATAGGGTTTTTAAATTCTGTAGCTTTAAGAGCGTTTTCACTGTCTTTTTCAGTAGAAGAATCATTGCTTTGTTCTTTTCTTCTCTGATATTCATCTATGAGTCTTGTTTTCACAAAATCTAATGTAATGTCTCTTTCAGGTCTTGTCTCTAGTGCATTTATCAAGGCTGTATATGAATCTGGTAAACTGCACAACAATATAGTTGCAATATAGCTTTCCTTAATATCTTCACCAATAGATCTTAGCTGTGATATCACTTCCATCATTGAGAATATATGCTTCTGCATGTCACTGTCTGCACTTAGTCTCATACTGTAAAACTTTCTTAATAAAATAACTTGTGATTTAAGCTGGGTCTCTCATATAGCTTTCTTAATGCTTCCCCCATTCCTTTCGCTGTTTCTTTATTTCTTATATGTATTAATTGAGCATCATCCACTAATAAGCTAATGGTGGCTCTCGCTTGTCTATTTTTCTCATCCCATGTCTGATTATCTTGATCAGATCTATCTGTAACAATTACTTCCCATAAATCATCTTTAGACAATAACATCTCTACTTTGAACTTCCATAGCTGATAGTTCTCATCATTCATTTTAACTACTGTGAGTTTTAGCTCTGTGCTACTTGTCATTTTTAACTTATCTTACTTGTTTGGAGAGTCTTGCACTGAAGCATTCTTCTGCATTCACCAGGGTCTTGCTGAGAGTTCCAGTGTCCTGGGTATCTGGTATTCTTGGTGCTTTGGATCTGTGGAGTTTGGGTATGCTGTATCTGGGCACGCTGTATCTGGGGTGACTGGGTCAGTCTGGGTGTCTGGGTCTGAGCCCATAACCTGTTGCACAGCTTCTGAATCCACACCTTTGCAGTAGAAAACTTCACAGAGCAGGCTGCATGGGATAACAAGCTTTTACTTGTAACAACATGAGGTAAAAAGAAAATGCACAGTCATTTTAGCATTGCATCAGGAAAACAGGAACAAAACGAAAGTGAAACCTACAAGTGAGACTATTTCTTATACAATACATTAAACAGAAGAAAACATTACACATCGCCATCTACTATCAGGTCAGCATAAAGTCCTCCTTTTACTTATAATAAGTGCTAATCTGTTGCATATGCCAACAAAGACAAAAAAAAAAAAAAATCAAAAAGTGTATAAAAAAAAAATCTGTAAAAAACAAACAAACACACAATGAATTGGAGCCACAAGATTGCAAACAAAATATGCAAACATGTATTAGTGCAATGTATAAAGAATAAGAGCAGTAAATCCTGGTATACTGTCCCACATAAAGGTCCATATATGGATCCACTCGCTAAAGAATTTATATACACTCAGATGAATACAGCGCCACAATATTATTACACATGGCATATATAGCAAGGAAAAAATCATCCATGAGAGGTTACAGGAGATCCAGGCAATATAAGAGCTGGCGTGTTAGGGTTCGAGTTCCCGCTGCTGCACAAGGGGAGTCTCGAACCACTCCCACTGCGGTCGCCCATTCATCTCCGGCCACAGTGGAGCCTGCTCAGCAGAGACGTCTGTCCCAGCATCTTGCCCACTCCAGTATTGTGCAGAGACTTGCTGCTGCCTCTCCTGGATCTGCTATTATAGCCAGTGCTGGAGCAGACGTCTTTGGGATGAAGTCCTGCGTTTCCCCTTCTGAGCATGCCCAGGGTAAGATCTCTCATTGGAGATCAGGGGTCACATGTTCAGGTACTGCAGCAGCTCCTATTGGTCCGCCAAGAAGGTCCTGAAACTACATGTGTTTGGAACAATTTCTCATTGGTCCTTGTTTCTGGCAGGTCCTGTAGCTGTTGCTATAAAAGGGTGGCATGGCTGGGCCGCCATGCGCTAATATCAATCGTTATGTGCTTAGCGCCAGTGTGGTCATGTGTGTGTGTGGTTAGGGCCCGGCTGAAATAAGCCCCTAGAATACCGACCTAATCGGTGAGGAGTTTGGTATGCTAGCTGGTCAGGTCGGTGTCCTAGATGCCCTAGATTGCCTGCATAACCGGTGAGGAGTTTGATTGCCGTATTAAGTGCCTGGGGTTCAGACGCCATAGATTGCGGGTGACTCCCGAGAGGACATTAGCGCATGATCACGTTCTATGTTCGCTTAGCTGTTCACTGTGTACAGGGGGGGCCTGACAGGACACAGAAGTTTGTCTCAGCGGCTCTGTGACGTAACAGGGTTCGCTTTCAACGCTAGACAGCGCCCTAGCGTGTTTAATTTGCAACTCAGTTGTGTTAAGTGAGTTCGCACACATCGCCATATAGGCTGCGGCACTCCTTCTAGCGGCTCTGTGGATTAACAGAGTTCGCACATATTGCCACAGCGCGTTACACCGTTTATTTTGGCGACTCTGCGGGATAACAGAGTTTGCTTCTTGCGCCATTTTACTAGCAGCAGGCTCCGCCTGCACGGTGGACCCCGGACTGCGAACGCACCTCTCCACATCTTATATTTGGTGCGTTCCGCAAACCCTAATATAATATTAGCGCCAGGGTCTGGCCTCGGAATTAGAGTGGCCAGATAAAGTCCTCATTCCCGTGTTCTGGAGAGGACTGACGGGTCATGTGAAAGACGCCTTGGCTACCAGGGAGATTCCTGCCACACTGGAGCTTATCGCTATTTCCACCCGCGTCGACCTCCGTTTCCACGAGCGGAGGCTGGAACGTGCCCAGTGTAGGCAGAATGTCCGGTTGGCTCCTACCTTCGCCACCCCTCTGGAGTCGCCCGACCTTCAGGAGGTTGCTCCTGCAGGATATAAATCTCGGGTCACTCGTCCATCTACGATTTGTTATTTTTGCCAGCAGCAGGGATATTTTGCCAACCGATGTCCACAGCGGCTGAATAAACGGTCGCGCCCAGTAACCGTAGAACAGGGTCACTGGACGCCATGAGTTTTGCCCCTAAAGTGCTCCTCAAGGGGATAATTACCCACGGTTCCACCACCCTACCCGTCAAGCTGTGTGTGGATTCTGTGGCAGAGGGGAATTTTATGTCGTCCTCCTTTGCTTCTCGCCACACCATGCCTTTGGTGTTGCTGGCTGAACCAGTATCGGTATGGGTGTTGAACGGAGCAATTCTGCCCACACAAATCACCCATCAGTCTGTCCCACACACCTTGTCTATGTCTCCTTCCCATTAGGAGAATATATCATTTTTTATCCTCCCTGAGGGTATAGATGAGGTTTTGTTGGATTACCCTGGCTCCGCCACCACTATCCCCATATTGAGTGTTCTTCAGGGAGAATTCTGGGTTGGGGTAATTTATGTAAAGGCAGATGCATTAGGGACAGCGTGCAGGTCAACACCACTGAGATACCCATAGACCTCTCTCCTCTTCCCAAGGTCTATTGGTCTTATGCTGACGTTTTCTCGAAGAAGGCTGCGGAGACTCTTCCGCATCATCGCCCCTATGACTGTCCTATCGACCTCTTGCCTGGAGCTGAGCCTCCTAGAGAAAGGGTTTATCCCCTCTCTCTTCCTGAGACAGAGGCCATGTCCCAATATATTCAGGAGAACTTGGCAAGGGGATTCATTAGGAAGTCGGTGTCACCAGCAGGAGCGGGATTCTTCTTTGTGCAGAGGAAGAATGGAGAATTACGTCCGTGCATTGATTATAGGGGTCTCAACGCTATCACCGTGAAAAATAATTATCCTTTGCCGCTAATCTCTGAGCTCTTTGACAGGCTTCGGGGATCAAGGGTATTTACTAAGCTAGACCTGCGGGGTGCGTATAACCTGAATCGCATCCGTGAGGGGGACGAATGGAAGACGGCATTTAACACCAGGGATGGGCATTATGAATATCTGGTAATGCCCTTTGGGCTCTGTAATGCCCCAGCTGTAGGTTGAGCATTCCGATACTGCAAATATCGGGTATCGGCCGATATTGGCTGTATCGGAATTCCGATTCCGAGTACCGATATTTTCGTCATATCGGATACCGGAATCGGGATGTCACTGTCACTGTCAGTGTCCGTCTGTCGGGTCTGTCAGGAGTCAGCGGCACTTACCCGGCAGAAGATCTCCGGCGGTCACATCCCGGACTGCTGAATGGCCGCCATCCTCTTCTCCCCGGCGGTCACATGCAGTTTCTCGCGATAACTGCAGTGACTGCTGGGTAATCCCGGCCGTAAAGCAGTCAGTCCGATGAGTCACCGCCGGGGAAGCAGGTAATCAGCTGTGCTGCGTTGCGATGACAGGCTCTGCCTGTCATTGCGATGTAGCAGAGCTGGATCGTCGTGGGACTGTCGTTATGGACTGCGTCGGACAGGTGGTATACTGTTTGTTTGTTTTTTTTTTTTTTTACAGGAGATCGATGGCGTCGCAGGAATGAGAGAGTAATAAAAGAAATTAAAACTGTGTTGTCTCTTTTATTTCATTAAAATACTTTTTTCTTGCTGTGTCTTTTTTTTACACATTTAATAACTTTGGGATTAATAATGGATCGGTGTCTTATTGACGCCTCTCCATTATTAACCGGGCTTATTGTCACCGTGCAATCAACGGTGACATTAACCCCTTATTACCCCACTTGCCACCGCTACAGGGCAAGTGGGAAGAGCCGGGTAAAGTGCCACAATTGGCACATCTTTTGATGCGCCAAATGGGGGCTGCTGTAGCCTGGTATTATCAGGCTGTTGAGGGCCAAAATCCATGGGCCTTGACAGTCTTTTAATACCAGGCCGCAGCAGTCTGCATTTTACTTGGCTGGTTAACAAAAATAGGGGGACCCCTACGCCGTTTTTTTTTTCGAGGGGATCCCCTATTTTTGTTAACCAGCCAAGCTAAGCAGACTGCTGTGGCCTGGTATTATCAGGCTTGCAAGGTCCATGGATATTGGATCCTTACCAGCCTGAAAAACCAGGCCTCAGCGGTCTGCTTCATCTGGCTGGTTAACAAAAAAGGGGGGACCCCACGCCAATTTTTTTCGAGGGGATCCCCTATTTTTGTTAATCAGCCAAGATATGCAGACTGCTGTGGCCTGGTATTATCAGGCTGGCAAGGTCCATGGATCTTGGCTCCTTAACAGCCTGAAAATCCAGGCCTCAGCGGTCTGCTTCATCTGGCTGGTTAACAAAAATAGGGGGGACCCCATGCCAATTTTTTTCGAGGGGATCCCCTATTTTTGTTAATCAGCCAAGATATGCAGACTGCTGTGGCCTGGTATTATCAGGCTGGCAAGGTCCATGGATCTTGGCTCCTTAACAGCCTGAAAATCCAGGCCTCAGCGGTCTGCTTCATCTGGCTGGTTAACAAAAATAGGGGGGACCCCACGCCAATTTTTTTCGAGGGGATCCCCTATTTTTGTTAATCAGCCAAGATATGCAGACTGCTGTGGCCTGGTATTATCAGGCTGGCAAGGTCCATGGATCTTGGCTCCTTAACAGCCTGAAAATCCAGGCCTCAGCGGTCTGCTTCATCTGGCTGGTTAACAAAAATAGGGGGGACCCCACGCCATTTTTTTTTCGAAGGGAACCCCTATTTTTGTTAATCAGTTCCCTCTGACGTCACTGATGGTGTCCCTGGCTGACCTGAAGTGAAAGTGGAAAGCAATCAATTAAGCTTTCCACTTCCTCTCCTGTCAGCCAGGAGAGGAGCTCATTCATTTGGGGGTTTACTGTGAGGCTGCAGCATTAGCTGCGGTCCCTGCAGTAAACATTAACCCTTTCTGAAGGATTACACCGTGGACCAGACTGTGCATCGGATTGGTAAGAATAATTTTGCTTTATTATTTTATTTTTATTACAGGAAATGGTTTTAGCAGGTAAATAAAATATGGTCAAAAACTGTGTGATTATTTCATTAAACTTCTTTTTATTAAAGTGTGTGTGTTTGATTTTTCTTTCATACAATAGGATTAATAATTGATAGTTGTCTAATTGACAGCTCTCAATTATTAACCTGGCTTAAAGTGACCTTTCAATTGCAAGGTCATTTTAACCCCTTATTAACCCATTCACCACCGCTACAGGGCAATGGGAATAGACGGGCAAAGTGCCAGAAAGGGCAAATCTAATTAGAGATTTGCCCTTTCTGGGGTGTCTGGGGGCAGATGTTAAGTAGCCGGGGGGGGCCAAAAAAAATGGTCCCTCTCTGGGCTATTATTATCTGCCCCACTCACTGGCTTTGTCTGTCTGGTTGCGAAAATAGGGCGGGAGCCCACGCATTTTTTTTCAGCAATTTTACACCTCATATATATATATACATGTCATTGAATTTGTGAACATATATATATAATATATATATATATTATATTTATAGTTCATACACTTCTACATAGTATAATAGCCGCTAATTCAATTGCCGGCTTTTGTGAAAATGCAGAACCCGACATGAAATGACACTTGGTGTACATAGGGTTAACCATGTCTTTCATGTCGTTTGCTATCTGATTTGCACAAACAATTACATCAGTCTATGTGTGCAAAATTTCACACCTGTAGGGGTTAATTAAAGGTGTAAATTCGTAGCAAAAAAGTCGTTTTTTTTACAACGAATTTACACCTTTAATTAACCCCTACAGGTGTGAAATTTTGCACACTAAAGGTACTGCCACTAAACAATCCCGCTAGCGATCACTATAACGACGCATACTAATGCGATCGCTAGCGGATTGTTCTATATCGCTAAATGCGGCCACATTTAGCGATATAGTTAAACGACGCTATCGCCGTTAGCGATCTTCTTAACGACTTTAGCGTACAAAAGTACGCTAAATCGCTAAGAAAGGTGCACACAGCGATATGATACTTACCCAGCGGGAGCGCCGACGAGAAAATAGGGTCCGGAACGATTCCAGCGCGAGCGAGATCACAGCAGGAAGCTCGTCGCTGGAAGCTGCCGCACTGAACAACATCGCTAACAGGATCGCTAAAAGTGACGTTTTTAGCGATCCCGTAGCGATATTGTTTAGTGTGGCATACCTTTCACTCATGTAATTGTTTGTGCAAATCAGATAGCAAACGACATGAAAAGACATGTAACCTATGTACACCAAGTGTCATTTCATGTCGGGTGCTTCTGTCTTTCACAAGCCGGCTTTACCGCAATTGAATCAGAGGATATTTTATATGTAGAAGTGTATAACTATACATATATGTATATATATATGTCACAATGACATGTATATATATATATATATGTATTCTATGTGTGTATATTTAGTGTTTACAAGGAAAGAAAGAGGTTTTTTTTAGTTGCGATATTTTGTTCCCATAGACTTACATGGGACTTCCGGTATCGGTATCGGGTATCGCCGATATTTTAGTGATATCGGCGATACCATTCCGATTCCGATACTTTTGGATATCGGAAAGTATCGCTCAACTCTACCCAGCTGTCTTCCAAGACTTTGTGAACGACATCTTCCGAGATATGTTGACCACCTCGGTGGTAGTCTATCTGGATGACATTTTCATCTTTTCTCCAAATATGGCCTCCCACCGGAGAGATGTCTGCAAGGTCTTCGACCTCTTGCGAGCAAATTCCCTATATGCGAAATTGGAGAAGTGCATGTTTGAGCAGGAGTCTCTACCTTTCCTGGGCTATATCATCTCCACCCAGGGATTGGCTATGGATCCTACCAAACTACAGGTTGTGATGGATTGGCAAGAATCCCACTCCATTAAGGTGGTGCAGCGCTTTATGGGGTTCATTAACTACTATCGCCAATTCATTCCCCACTTCTCTACTTTGGTAGCTCCCTTGGTAGCCCTCACCAAGAAGGGAGCTAATCCCAAGTTGTGGTCAGAGGAGGTCACCAAGGTGTTCTCTTCCATCAAGTCGCATTTCGCCAGTGCTCCCATCTTACATCGCCCCGATGTCGATAAACCGTTTATCTTAGAGGTGGATGCCTCTTCTGTTGGTGCTGGAGCAGTCCTTTTTCAAAAGGATGCCCAGGGTCGGAAGCATCCCTGCTTCTTCTTTTCCAAGACCTTTACACCAGCAGAGAGGAATTATTCCATCGGGGAAAGGGAGTTACTGGCTATGAAGTTGGCCTTCTCCGAGTGGAGACATCTTCTGGAGGGGGCTCGCTTCCCCTTCCAAGTATTCACGGACCACAAGAACTTGGTGTATTTGCAGACAGCCCAGCGGCTAAATTCCCGTCAGGCCAGATGGTCCTTGTTCTTCACCCGGTTCCATTTCACCCTCCATTTCCTCTCCGGTGAGAAGAACATTCGCGCAGACGCTCTATCTCGCTCTGTGGTGTCCTCTGAGGAGGTGGAGGAGGAGCCTCGGCTTATTGTCCCCACAGAGAGCCTAAGAACGGTGGCTCCGGTTTCGTTTGAGTCTGTGCCTCCGGGCAAGACTTTTGGCCCACCAATTTGCGACCGGAAGTACTCTCTTGGGCACATTCATCTAGGGTGGGTGGACGTTTTGGGACAAAAAGGACTTCTGAGTTGCTGGCGAGGACATACTGGTGGCCGCAGATGGCCCGTGACATCAGGGAATATGTTCAGGCATGCGTCTCCTGCGCCAAGAATAAGTCCCCTCGACAACGGCCAGCTGGGTTACTTTTCCCTTTACCGGTGGCAAACAGGCCTTGGGAGATGGTCGGGATGGATTTTGTGGTGGGCTTACCCAAGTCTCGGGGCTGCACCATCATCTGGGTGATAACCGACCACTTCTCCAAAATGGTGCACTTGGTGCCGTTACCACGGTTACCGTCTGCACGGGCCTTGGCAGCATTTTTCATTAGGCATATTTTCCGCCTACACGGTATGTCAGACAAAATTGTCAGTGATCGAGGTCCCCAGTTTGCGTCTCGGTTCTGGAGAGAGCTGTGTCGTTTACTCAGCATTGAGTTGAATCTCTCCTCTGCATACCATCCCGAGACGAATGGGTTGGTAGAGAGGGCCAACCAGACCTTGGTCACATACTTACGACATTTTGTCTCTGCCAGGCAGGATGACTGGGCATCCTTGCTACCGTGGGCTGAGTTTGCTCTAAATAATGCTGTGGCTGACTCCACCGGACAGACCCCATTCCTCCTGAACTCCGGTCAGCATCCGCGGGTACCAGTGCCCATGCCCGTGTCTTTCGCCGATTCTAGGGTTGCAGACTGGGCTGTGGAGGCACAGGACATTTGGGACCGCACCCAGGATGCCATTCAGGCCTCCAAAGAGAGGATGAGGTCTTCGACCGATGCCCATCGGCTCCCCGCTCCTACATTTGCGCTGGGTGACCTACTGTGGCTCTCTGCCCGAAACATCAGGCTACGTGTAGAGTCCACCAAGTTGGCACCTCGCTTTTTGGGTCCCTTTAAAGTTCTTGAGCAGGTGAACCCTGTTGTTTACCGCCTAACCCTTCCGCCTCACCTTGGTATCACTGACACCTTTCACGTGTCCCTCCTGAAACCCGTGGCCATTTCCAGGTTTTCCGAGTCATCTGCCGGGATGCCGGGACGTCGGGTTCATCTACCGATGATCATGAGGTGAACGCCATTGTTGGATGCAAGGTGGTACGAGGCAAAAAATTTTATTTGGTGGATTGGAGGGGTCATGGGCCTGAGTAGCATGTTCACGCTCTGCAGCTCATCGCTGCCTTTGAGCGCAGCGAGGCCCAAAGAAGGGGGGCCCTTCGAGGGGGGGTAGTGTTTGGGTTCAAGTTCCCACTGATGCACAAGGGGAGGCTCAAACCAGTCCCACTGTGGTCCCCCATTCAGATCCGTCCGCAGTGGAGCCTGCTCAGCTTAGACGTCGGTCCCAGCGTCTCGCCCATTCTAACAGTGTGCAGAGGATTATTGCTGTTCCTCCAGGCTCTGCTATTGTGGCCAGTACTGGTTAGCGGCGAGCAGACGCCTTTAGGACAAAGTCCTTGTTTTCCCCTTCTGAGCATGCCCAGAGTGAGATCTCTCATTGGAGATCAGGGGTCACATGCTCAGGTACTGCAGCAGCTCCTATTGGTCCGCCAGGAAGGTCCTGTGACTACTGGTGTTCTGGAACAAGTTTCATTGGTCCTTGTTTCTGGCAGGTCCTGTAGCTGTTACTATAAAAGGGTAGCATGGCTGGGCCGCCATACGCTAGTATCAATCGTCATATGCTTTGCGCCAGTGTGGTCATGCATGTGTGTGGTTAGGGCCCGGCTGAAATAAGCCCCTAGAATACCGACTTATTCGGTGAGGAGTTTGGTATGCTAGCTGGTCAGGGTCGGTGTCCTAGATGCCCTAGATTACCGGCATAACCGGTGAGGAGTTTGATTGCCGTATTCAGGGTCTGGCGTTCAGACGCCATAGACATTAGCGCATGATCACATTCTATGTTCGCTTAGCAGTCAACTGTGTACCTGGGTGCCTGACAGGACACAGAAGTTTGTCTCAGCGGCTCTGTGACGTAACATGGTTCGCTTTCAACGCTAGACAGCGCCCTAGCGTGTTTATTTTGCGACTCAGTGGTGTTAAGTGAGTTCGCACACATCGCCATATAGCGCTGCTGTCATGTATAGTGTACAGTTCCTATAGCGTCTTGTGCTTGGGTGCGAGGAAAACACAGGAGACATAGGTTGAAATGAAATGACTTGTATTACTTCATACAAGCATGCTGAAAAGTTCACACAGTTTGCAGGAACAGCAACAGGAGACACAGCAGGCCAGAGTAACTTCAAGCTCTACAATAACTCTCCAAAGCAGGTTCAGGATCTCTTCTCTGTACCGTAATTCCTCTGCAAACATGGATTCACCAAACAGCAGGTTTCCAAAGTCCAAAAGTGTTCCAAGGTTCCTCAGTAGGGAATAGCTGGAGTACAAGTCCAAGGCTTCCAGGAGTCAGGTCACAGACTGACTGAGGCTTGATTCAGGAGCACTGATTGTTCAGCTGAGGCTGCTTAAGAAGCAAGAGGGAAGAATCAGGGCGGGAACATGAAAACTGGAAACTCCATATTAACTGAGGGCAAGAGCTGCAGAAAGACAGAAAGCAAAATGGCTGACGGAAAACTGAGTTTCAAGGAACATGTCAACAGAGACAAAGATCCTTATATTACTCCCCCCTTAGGGACAACCTCCGGATGACCTCAGACCCGGCTTGTCAGGGTACCTCTGATGAAACTGGCGGAGCAGGCGAGGAGCATTTACATTATTGACTGGTTCCCATGAGTTGTCCTCCACTGGGTAGCCCTGCCATTTAATCAAATATTGCAACTGATTTCTGTACAACCTGGAATCTAGAATCCTTTCCACCATAAATTCTTCCTGACCATCGACCAGCACTGGGTCAGGGCAAGGAGAAGAACGTCCAGGAAACGTATTGGGTGTTGCAGCCTTTAGTAGAGACACATGAAAGACAGGGTGGATTCTCATAGTTCTGGGTAGTTGAAGACGACAAGCAACAGCACTTATAATCTTATTGATCTTATAAGGTCCAATGTACTTATGTCCCAATTTAGACGATGGAATCTTTAATTTAAGATTTCTGGTTGACAGCCAGACCAAATCTCCTACCTTGAAAGCTGGTGCAGGTTTACGAAATTTATCTGCTGCTTTCTTGTACATTTCCTGAGCCAAT
Organism: Oophaga sylvatica; assembly: GCA_033576555.1. Classification (NCBI taxonomy): domain Eukaryota; kingdom Metazoa; phylum Chordata; class Amphibia; order Anura; family Dendrobatidae; genus Oophaga; species Oophaga sylvatica. Next base: position 847,919,719 of record JARQOD010000001.1, on the reverse strand, counting down.
TCTAGAATTTCCTTTAGAAGATCCATATTCTTTTGTAAAGAAGTGATTCTTTCAGCCACTGCCGGCAAGGGCGTATCTATGGGAAATCGAGGAAGAATGTTAGGATGATAACCTAGATTGGAGTAAAAAGGAGACTGTTTAGTGGAGGCGCTCTGAGAGTTGTTATAAGAGAACTCAGCCAGTGGAAGTAGATCCACCCAATCATCCTGTAGGTGGCAGATAAAACAGCGGAGATACTGCTCCAGGGTCTGATTGGTTCGTTCTGTCTGTCCATTAGTCTGGGATGAAAAGCAGAAGAAAGGTTTACTTTAATGTCCAATGCTGCACAGAAATTTTGCCAAAACCTTGAAGTGAATTGCACCCCTCGATCCGAAATGACCTCATCCGGTACTCCATGTAAGCGAAACACATTCTTAATCATCAAGTCTGATGTCTGTTTTGCAGTGGGTAAGCCGACACAAGGGATAAAATGAGCTGCCTTTGTTAGACGGTCAACCACCACTAGAATGGTGTTCTTCCCTTGAGAGGTTGGTAACTCCACAATGAAGTCCATAGAAATGGATCCCCACGGGCGGGACGGGGTGGGAAGAGGTTGCAACAGACCAGTTGGTGAGGAGCGAGGTGTTTTGCATCTTGCACAGACTTCACATGAAGTGACATAGTTTAAGACATCTTTCCTGTAAGTGGGCCACCAAAAGAAACGAGAAAGAAATTCTTGTGTCTTTAGAATTCCCCTATGCCCGGCTATCTTGGAATCGTGGATGAGTTGCAATACTCTCAATATGACTGTTTCAGGTATATACAGACGTTGTCCTTGAATCCACACACCATTCTTAAAGACAAGACTTACGTCCCTTGGGGGTTGAGCCAACAAAGAATCCGCATGGTATGCTTCCTTGATGTCCTTAAGTAGGTCTTGATTATGAATCACTCCCAGGAATCTAGAGTCAGGAAGAATAGTCTTAGGAGGAGTAAGTGGACGTGTCTCTGCTGAATGAATCCTAGAGAGTGCATCAGCCTTTCCATTGCGCGATCCTGGTCTATAAGAAATGACAAAATTAAATTGGTTTAGGAAAAGATTCCAGCGAGCCTGGCGAGGAGTCAGGCACTTAGCCGACCTGATAAATTCAAGGTTACGATGGTCTGTCAGGACGACTATTTGCTGTGCAGCTCCCTGAAGAAGGTGTCTCCATTCCTTGAAGGCGCAATAATGGCCAACAATTCTCTATTGCCCACATCGTAGTTCCTCTCAGCCGAAGACAACTGCTGGGAAAAGAAGGCACAGGGATGCAAGACATTCTTCTCACCTGTTCTCTGAGAGAGTATAGCTCCAACGGCACAGTCTGAAGCATCCACCTCAATTATGAAGGCAAGCTCGGGGTTGGGATGTACTAAGATAGGTGCGGTGGTAAATTTATCCTTTAAACAGGAAAATGCTTCCTGAGCTTGCGGGGTCCAGGAGAACCTAGACTGTTTCCGGGTAAGTTGGGTGATAGGTGACACTACCTCAGAAAAATTCTTAATGAAACGTCTATAGAAGTTGGCAAACCCGATGAAACGCTGCACCTCCTTCACATTTCTAGGAATTGGCCAATCCTTGATGGCTTGGGTCTTGCTTCCATCCATACTAATCCCTTGCGTAGATACTACATACCCCAGAAATTGAATTTCGGTCCTATGGAATTCACATTTTTTAAGTTTGATGTAGAGATGGTTTTGTCTTAGGCGTTCTAAGACCATTCTCACATGTCCATGATGTTCCTCTGTGGAGTTAGAAAAAATTAGAATATCATCCAGATAAATCACCACAAATGTATCTAGGAGATCCCTGAAAATATCATTCACGAAGTGTTGGAAAGTGGCTGGGGCGGTACTCAGACCAAAAGGCATAACTAGATATTCAAAGTGTCCATAGCGTGACCTGAAAGCAGTCTTCCATTCATCCCAAAGGTCTGATACGGACCAAGTTATAGGCCCCACGGAGATCCAGTTTAGAGAAAATTTTGGCATGCCGCACTCTCTCCAACAACTCAGGGATTAAAGGCAATGGATAACGGTTTCTAATAGTAACCTTATTGAGTTCCCTATAGTCTATGCAGGGTCTCAGAGATCCATCTTTCTTCTTCACAAAGAAGATGGGTGCACCTGCGGGAGATGAAGAGGGGCGTATGAAGCCCTTGGCTAAATTTTCGTCTATATAATCCTTCAAAGCTTTTAGCTCGGGCCCCGCTAGGGGGTAGATCTTACCAAAAGGTATCTCGGCTCCGAGTAATAATTCAATTGGACAATCATATGGACGGTGAGGAGGAAGCTGATCAGCGTTCTTCTTGTCACATAAATCGTCATAGTCCTGGTATACAGCTGGTAGTTCAGGGACTGACATGGTTCCTTTAGGAACAGAGCAAGCTGAAACTCCTTGACTCATCTGTTTCTCCGGAAAGTGTAATTCCTTGGTCTCCCAGTTAATCGTAGGATTCTGCGCCTGCAGCCATGGTAGTCCTAGAATGATGGGAAAGTGGGGAGAAGAGATAAGCAAAAAAGACATTTTCTCCTGATGATCTTTACCCATAAGGACCCTCAAAGGCTCTGTTTCTTGATCCACTGGTCCAGAAGTCAGTAGAGAGCCATCCACAGTCTCCATCTGTACTGGAGTAGCCTTCTTCACTGAACGTATCCCCTGTTTCAGAGCAAAGGAGATATCCATAAAATTTCCACTTGCTCCTGAGTCGATCATAGCAGAGCTAGACACCCAGACTGAGTCAACCCAGAGTTTGATGGAAAGGAAGCAATGAGAATTGTTTCTTTTACAACTCAGCTGGGACACCGCTGAGGAAACTTGAAAAATTGCAGCGTTTATACCGTCATCGTCCCCAGAACTAACAGAGTTTAAGTCCGAGAAATCAAGATCTCTTGCAGCAGATCTCTCTGGAGCCTGAGGCTCGGACATGACAGAGCTCCTCTCGCAACACTCACAGTGAATGACTGCTGCAGTAGTCTTACGAGAACGGCTGGGGCAGTTTATAATGAAGTGCCCTGACTTACCACAGTAGAAACATAGATTTTCCTTTATACGATGTTCTTTGCGTGCATCACTAACCCGTCTTTGTAAAGAGTCCACCTGCATGGGTTCAGGTTCTGGTTCCCTTGTGATCCTACTCAAAGGTTCCTTAGCTGAGGAGGGAGGTAGTAAAAGGTTAGTGCGATTATTTTCGAACCATCTCTCTTGTCTGCGTTCAGTCAGACGAGCATCAATACGGATACAATAGTTAATAAAGTCACCTAACGCAGTGGGAGGGTCGGCACGAGCAAGTTCATCCTTAATCAGTGGAGACAACCCTTTCCGAAAAATAGATTTTTTAGCGGAAGTGTCCCAAGTGGTATCAAGAGCCCATCTCCTGAAATCCAGGGCATATTCGGCTACTGAACGCTTACCTTGGCGCAAAGTTAACATGGCTGCTTCAGCTGTTGCACCTCGATTGGGGTCATCAAACACCTGCCCCATGGCTGAAATAAAAGCATCAAGGTGATTCAAACAATCATCCTCAGTCTCAATCAGAGGGTTTGCCCACAACAAAGCCTTATTGGTAAGCAACATGATTATAGTAAGCACTTTGGATCGTTCAGTGGGAAATTGTGAAGCATGTGCAGAGAAAAATAAATTGCATTGATTAATAAATCCCCTGAATTTCTCACGTTCACCGCCAAAACGAAAAGGAGGTAATTTGGGGATCCCAGAACTTGGGGTTATGGCAGGAGCCTGGGCTCGTTCCTCTAGAGCCTCAATCCTGGCTCGCAATTCCTGGGTAGTCTGTCCAAACACTTGCAAATTATGATTAGTGAGGTCCTGTAGGCTTGCAAAACGGGTTTTTAAAGTCTGTACATTTGAAAGGATTGTATCAGTCACTCCGCAAAGTTCCTTTATGCGGGCCTCCATCTTCCAGATCTTTTAAGGCAGAGGTGCTGGAAGGAGAAGAGGAAAGGAGAAAAAAAAAAAAAAACAATAGTGTTTACCTGTGGTAACACTCCAGAGTAAAATTTTAAGGGAATGCGCTCACCTGGAATGGTTGTGAGAAGTCACAACCACTGTCATCACATAAGGTATTAAACGGACATCTGATATCCACAGTCACAGCAGACACGGCTTTCCCAGACCCAGCAGACACTAAACATTGGCTCCTGAATCTTGTCATGTATAGTGTACAGTTCCTATAGCGTCTTGTGCTTGGGTGCGAGGAAAACACAGGAGACATAGGTTGAAATGAAATGACTTGTATTACTTCATACAAGCATGCTGAAAAGTTCACACAGTTTGCAGGAACAGCAACAGGAGACACAGCAGGCCAGAGTAACTTCAAGCTCTACAATAACTCTCCAAAGCAGGTTCAGGATCTCTTCTCTGTACCGTAATTCCTCTGCAAACATGGATTCACCAAACAGCAGGTTTCCAAAGTCCAAAAGTGTTCCAAGGTTCCTCAGTAGGGAATAGCTGGAGTACAAGTCCAAGGCTTCCAGGAGTCAGGTCACAGACTGACTGAGGCTTGATTCAGGAGCACTGATTGTTCAGCTGAGGCTGCTTAAGAAGCAAGAGGGAAGAATCAGGGCGGGAACATGAAAACTGGAAACTCCATATTAACTGAGGGCAAGAGCTGCAGAAAGACAGAAAGCAAAATGGCCGACGGAAAACTGAGTTTCAAGGAACATGTCAACAGAGACAAAGAACCTTACAGCTGCGGCACTCCTGCTAGCGGCTCTGTGGAATAACAGAGTTTGCACATATTGCCACAGCGCGTTACGGCGTTTATTTTGGCGACTCTGCGGGATAACAGAGTTCGCTTCTTGCGCCATTTTACTAGCAGCAGGCTCTGCCTGCACGGTGGACCCCGGGTTGCGAACGCACCTTTTTACATCATATATTAGGTGTGTTCCGCAGACCCTAACTCAGGGTTTGTGCTTGACTGGAGGGATGTGGATTTGACAGAAAGTGCTCCTCCACCCACGACTGGCAGTGCATCATTGACACCTGGAACATTGGCCCACATGTGTGATTATGTCTTGAGGATCCTAAAAAGGGACCACCGCATTGCCAAAATTATGAAGGATGACGACTACTGGTTGGCCAGCATCCTCGATCCACGCTATAAAGGCAAATTACAGAACATCATGCCACAGGAGAATCTAGAGCTACTATTGGCGAACAAACAAGCAACTCTGGTATACCGTTTGTTAGAGGCATTCCCAGCACACAGCAGCGGTGCAGGTTCTACCACCAGTCGTTCTGGGCCAAATGGAAGAGGTGTTCGTGGTGCACACAGCCGAAGTGGCGTTGGAGACAGGGGTTTCATGACCATGTTGTGGTCTCTATTTCTCGAGTAACGCTCACACGACTGGTAATACTGAATCGATTGCAACAAACAGGAGACAACAGTTGTCAACTGTGATTCAAAATTACCTCTCCTCCCCTATCGATGTTCTCCCTCACAGTTCATTCACTTTTGACTACTGGGCCTGTAAACTGGACACCTGGCCTGAATTGGCACAATATGCCTTACAGTAGCTCGCTTGCCCTACTGGTAGTGTGCTATCAGAAAGAGTCTTCAATTATGCTGGATCAATCCTGACAGAAAGAAGAACCCGGCTGTCGACCCAAAATGTAGGTGACCTCACCTTCATTAAAATGAACCATGCCTGGGTTTTAAAGGATTTTGTATCAACTTCCCTGATGACACATAGGTTGCCAGTAAAATGGCTCGCTTTGTCCTCCTCTTCCTCCGACTTCTCCAATTCCTCCATTTGCAGCTGCTGAACGTCCAGCCTACAACTCAACATATGCCAGTTTTTCCACCTCCCTAACTGTGCTGTACCCCCCCAGGGCCAGAGTCAGCACCTGGCGCACCCGGGCAAGTGCCAGGGCCCTGAGCAGGTGGGGGGGCCCACTCGCTGTCAGAGACACCGGCGTACTATGAGGGGCCCTGTGCCAGTTCCCGGCGTCCACGTGTGTGCCCACCCCTGCTTGCTCAGGGCCCCAGCACTTGCAATACTTACCTCCACCGTTGTGATGTATTCCTCATTTCCTGACAGTGACATTCAGGTCTGAGAGCGCGATGATGTCACGTCTGTGCGCCCTCTGCCTGAACAGTCACAGCACAGAGAGCTGGAAGATGGCGACGCTGAGAAGTCCAGAGTAGAGCAGTGCCCAGCGAGGAGAGGTATTTCATTTTTTTTAATGGTTGGAGCAATATATGGGGAGCATTATACACTGGAGAATAATATATGGGGCCTATCATACACTTGAGCATCATAGATAGGGCCCATTATACACTGGAGCATTATATATGGGGCCCATCATACAGTGGAGCATCTTATCGGGCCCATTATATATGGAGCATTATATAGGCCCATCATACACTGGAGCATCATCCATGGTGTTAGGACTGGCGTAACGCACAAAATAATGTAAATAATAAGTGCGTTCGCAGCCCGGGGTCCACCGTGCAGGCTGAGCCTGCTGCTGGTAAGAGGGCGGTTAGGTGAACTCTGTTACTTCACAGAGTAGCAACTTTAGACACTGTGGCCCTATACGGCGGTATAAGCAAACTCTTTTACATCACAGTGTCGCTAAGGTAGAGATGCAGAGATATGGACTGTGTCCTGTTAACTCCACAGGAATGCACAGACAACTGCTGTGCGGACAGCAGTGCGTAGTAAACGCAATCAGCAACGCAAACAGACAATTTCCTCACCGGAGAAGCCTGTATTCTAGGGGCTTATTTCAGCCAAGCCCTAAACACGTGCATACAATCTCCTCACCGGAGGTGCCGGTATTCTAGGGGCTTATTTCAGCCGAGCCCTAACACATGCGTGCAAGATCACACTGGCGCAAAGCACATAGTGTAATTGATACTAGCGCATGGCGGCACGACCATGCCACCCTTTTATAGTAGCAACTACAGGACCTGCCAGATAAGGACCAATAGGAAACTGCTCCAGAACATAAGTGGTTTCAGGACCTTCCTGGTGGACCAATAGGAGCTGCTGCAGTACCTGAGCATGTGACCCCTGATCTCCAATGAGAGATCTTACCCTGGGCATGCTCAGAAGAGGAAAGCAAGGACTTTGTCCCAAAGATGTCTGCTCGCCGCTAACCAACACTGACTACAACAGCAGAAATTGGAGAGGCAGCAGTAATCCTCTGCACAATGTTAGACTGGGCGAGACGCTGGGACCGACGTCTATGCTGAGCAGAGTCAACTGCGGCCGGAGACGGATGGGAGACCGCAGCAGGGATGGCTCGAGATTCCCCCCGTGCAGAAGCGGGAACTCGACCTCTAACATTACCCCCCCTCTAGGACCCCTCCTTCCTTGGGCCTCGTTACGCTCGAAGGCAGCAATGAGCTGCGGAGCCTGAATACACTCAGCAGGCTCCCATGACCTATCCTCAGGCCCATAACCCCTCCAATCCACCAAATAAAACTTTTTGCCACGTACCACCTTGCACCCCAGAATAGCATTCACCTCATAATCATCCGTAGACAAACCCGATGTCCCTGCAGATGGCTCGGAAAACCGGGACAAATATACGGGTTTCAGGAGGGAGACATGGAATGTGTCGGTGATACCCAGGCGTGGCGGAAGGGCTAAGCGGTAGACTACAGGATTGACCTGTTCGAGGACCTTGAAGGGACCCAAGAAGCGAGGTGCAAACTTAGTGGACTCTACTCGCAGCCTGATGTTACAGGCGGAGAACCACACTAAGTCGCCAGGGGCAAAAGTCGGAGCGGGGCACCGATGTGCGTCGGCGGATGACCTCATTCTCTCCTTGGAGGCCTGAATGGCATCCTGAGTGCGGTCCCAAATGTCCCGTGCCTCCACAGTCCAGTCTGCCACCCTGGAGTCGGCGGAAGACACGGGCATAGGTACGGGAACCCGCGGATGCTAGCCGTAATTAAGGAGAAATGGGGTTTGTCCAGTGGAATCAGACACAGCGTTATTTAATGCAAATTCTGCCCACGGTAACAAGGATGCCCAGTCATCCTGCCAAGCTGAAATAAAATGTTGCAGATATGTAACCAAGGTCTGGTTGGCCCTCTCTACCAACCCATTCATCTCGGGAAGATAAGCAGAAGAGAGATTTAGCTCAACACTGAGAAGGCGACAAAGCTCTCTCTAGAACCGAGACGCAAACTGGGGACCCCGGTCGCTGAAAATTTTGTCCGGCATACCGTGTAAACTGAAGATATGTTTGATAAACAGTGTCGCCAAGGCCCATGCAGAGGGTAACCGGGATAGCGGCACCAAGTGCACCATTTTGGAGAAGTGATCGGTGATAAGCCATATGATGGTGCACCCACGAGATTTGTGCAAGCCTACCACAAAGTCCATCCCGACCATTTCCCAAGGCCTGTCTGCCAACGGCAATGGGTAAAGTAACCCAGCTGGCCGTTGACGAGGGGACTTATTTTTGGCACAGGAGACACATGCCCGAATATAGTCTCCAACATCCCGGACCATATGCGGCCACCAGTATGTCCTCGCGAGTAGCTCAGATGTCCTTTTTTTCCCAAAATGTCCACCCACCCTGGACGAATGGGCCCAAGAGAGAACCTCCGGTCGCAAATTAGATGGTACAAAGGTCTTGCCTGGAGGGACAGACTCTAGCGACACCGGAGCTACAGTTCTCAGGCTCTCAGAGGGGACAATAAGCCGTGGCCCCTCCTCCTCAGAAGACACAAGGGAGCGAGATAGAGCATCAGCCCGAATGTTCTTCTCTCCCGACAGAAAATGGAGAGTGAAGTGAAAGCGGGAGAAAAACAAGGACCATCTGGCCTGACGGGAATTTAGCCTCTGGGCAGTTTGTAAATACACCAGATTTTTGTGATCCGTGAAAACTTGGAAGGGAAAGCGAGCCCCCTCCAACAGATGTCTCCACTCCGAGAAGGCCAACTTCATTGCTAGCAACTCCCTGTCCCCGATGGAATAATTCCTCTCCGCTGGTGTGAAGGTCTTGGAGAAAAAGAAGCACGGGTGCTTCCGACCTTGAGCATCCTTTTGGAAGAGGACTGCTCCAGCACCAACGGACGAGGCATCCACCTCCAATATAAATTGCTTATCAACATCGGGGCGATGTAGGATGGGAATGCTAGCAAAATGGGACTTAATAGAAGTGAAGGCCTTGGAGACCTCTTCAGACCACAATTTGGGATTTGCTTCCTTTTTGGTGAGGGCTACCACGGTAGCTACCAAAGTTGAGAAGTGAGGGATAAACTGGCGGTAGTAATTAATGAACCCCATAAAGCGCTGCACCGCCTTCAGGGAATGGGGTTCCTGCCAGTCCATCACCGCCTGTAGTTTGGCAGGATCCATAGCCAATCCCTGGGCGGAGATGATATAGCCCAGGAAGGGTAAGGACTCCTGCTCAAACACACATTTCTCCAACTTTGCGTAGAGGGAATTTGCCCGTAAGAGGTCGAAGACTCTGCAGACATCTCTCCAGTGGGAGTCAATATCTGAGGAAAAGATGAGAATATCATCCAGATAGACTACGACTGAGGTGAAGAGCATATCCCGGAAGATGTCATTAACAAAGTCTTGGAAGAGGGCTGGGGCATTACAGAGCCCGAAGGGCATCACCAGATATTCATAGTGCCTGTCCCTGGTATTAAAAGCCGTCTTCCATTCGTCCCCTTCACGGATGCGAATCAGGTTATAAGCACCCCGCAGATCTAATTTCGTAAATAACTTTGCCCCCCGTAGCCTATCAAAGAGCTCAGAAATCAGGGGCAACGGGTATTTATTCTTGACGGTGATGGCATTAAGACCCCTGTAATCGATGCATGGACGTAATTCTCCGTTCTTCTTCTGCACGAAGAAGACCCCCGCCCCTGCAGGTGACACTGACTTCCTAATGAATCCTCTTGCCAGGTTCTCCTGAATATATTGAGACATAGCCTCCGTATTCCAGGAGAGAAAGGGGATAGACTAGTCCCTGAGGAGGTTCTGCTCCGGGCAAGAGGTCATAGGGACGGTGAGGCGGAAGGATTTCCGCAGCCTTTTTGGAGAACACGTCTGCATACGACCAATAGTATTTAGGAAGTGAAGTAAGATCTGCGGGTATCTCTGTAGTGGCTACCTGAATGCATTCCCTCATACATCTGCCTTTACATGACTCACCCCAACCCAATATCCTCCCAGAGAACCACTCAATGTGTGGGTAGTGGAAACGGAGCCAGGGCATCCCCAGCAAAATCTCGTCTATTCCCTCGGGAATGACCAGAAGTGAGATAATCTCCTGATGGGAAGGGGACATTAACAACGTGAAAGGGATGGTCTGATGTGTGATTGGTGAAGGCAGTGTCGACCCATTCACTACTCGAACAGTCATGGGTTTGGCGAGCATCACAGCATCACAAGGGGTATAGAGTGGCGGAGAGTGAAGGTAGAGGACATGAAATTTCCTTCGGCTCCAGAGTCCACAGAAAGCGTGACTGTTAAAGTGGATGAGCCAAAATTGATTGTCCCCATAAAGGACAACTTGGAGGCGTTGTACCGCTGTGTCTAGTGAACCCCCTCCAATGGTTACTAGACGCGGTTGTTTCCCGACCGCTGTGGACATTTATTAGCATAATGCCCTACTAGTTGGCAAGCATTACAAGTCACAGGTACTCGAGCGGCCCGAGACTTAGGTCTCGCTCGAGAAATCTCCATGGCCTCAGGGGAATCTGGCGCCTGACTGGAAGATTCAAGAGGTCTGGCGAAGGTGGGTGCCAGCCGGAACCTCTGCCTACACTGGACCCGCTCCAACCTCCGCTCGATAAAACGGAGGTCGATGCGAGTGGATATTTTAATGAGCTCCTCCAGTGTGGCAGGAATCTCCCTGGTGGACAAGGCGTCCTTCACGTGGTCTACCAGTCTCCTCCAGTACTGTACACTGGTATAAGGACTTTATCTGGCCACTCTAGTTCAGAGGCCAGAGTCTGAAATTGGACGGCGAACTGGCTGACCATGGATGAACAGTTGGAGAGCCGTACCGTGGGTGACGCGAGGTCCTAAAAAGATCTGTTTCAGAGTGTCCAAGAAGAGAGGAAAATATTTAGAGTTGAGTGTCCTCAGTGGTTGATACCTTTTAATGGCTAACTGAAAAGATGGTAACAAATTGCAAGCTTTCGAGACTACTCAGGTCTCTTCATCAGGCTAATGTTTTATTGTTCGGTGATCACGCTTCAAAAGTTTGGCAATTTCAAGACTGCTGCATCCCTCTGCAAGACATCTCACAATTTTTGACTTTTCAGAGTCTGTCAAATCTCTTTTCTGACCCATTTTGCCAAAGGAAAGGAATTGGCGAGTAAGAGATTGAGGACTCTATGGACATCTCTATGGTGAGTGTCAAGTTCTGGAGAAAAGATAAGTATGTCATCCAGATACACCACAACAGGCTTGAATAATAACTCCCAAAAGATGTCATGAACGAAGTCCTGGAAGCCTGTGGGAGCATTGCAGAGACCAGATGGCTTTACCAAGTACTCATAATGACCATCCCGAGTATTAAATGCAGTCTTCCATTCATCCACTTGTTGTATACGTATTAAATTATAAGCCACACGCAGATGCAACTTAGTAAATATCCTAGCACCCCGAAGTCTATCAAAAAGCTCAGAAATGAGTGGCAAAGGGTATTTGTTCGGTGATGGCATTCAAACCCCTATAATCAATGCAAGGACGAAGTTCCCCATTATTCTTTTGGACAAAGAAGAACCTGGCCCCCGGGCAGGAGACACTGATTTCCTAATAAACCCTCTTGCCAGATTCTCCTTGATGTAGTCCGACATAGCCTCAGTCTCTGTGAGAGACAATGGGTAGACACACCCATGAGGAGGCTCCATCCTCGGGATGAGGTCTATAGGACTATCATAAGGGCGATGGGGAGGAAGAGTCTCCATGGCCTTCTTAGAGAACACATCAGCATATTGCCAGTAGTACTTAGGAAGAGAGGTTAGATCTGAAGTGGCCTCAGATGACCCAACCAGAACTTATGCTCTAAGACACTGTCCCTCACATGACCTACTCTATCCCAGTATGCTCCCAGTAGCCCAATCTATGTGAGGTGAATGGAGGTGCAGCCAAGATATGCCTCATCAATACCCTCACGGATGACCAACAAGGAAATTATCTCCAGATGTTTTGGAGAGATTATGAATGTAAGAGGATTGGTTTGATGGGTGATTTGGGAAGACAGAGCAGACCCATTGACCACCCGAATGGTGACTGGCTTTGGGAGCATTACTAGGCGTATTGCATGCCATTGGGTGAAGGAGGATGACAGAAAATTGCCCTCAGCCCCAGAATCCACGCAAGCCTCAGTAAAGTGAGTGGTCGACCCATATGATAGAGTCACTTTGAAGGTGAATTTGGAGGACACAGCTGCTGTTGGTGCCGCAGGTTCTCAGACACCTCTTCACCTCAGAGGCGTCTTACACAAAACATAGTCCTCATGACCCCGGTCATCATCCACATGGACCCCTGTCCGTTACCTGCTGGTGTCGCAGGTTCTCAGACACCTCTTCACCTCAGAGGCATCCAATTCACATCTCTCACGGACCCTGATCAGTCTCTCTCATGGTTTTCAAGACCGTCTTCTTATTGCTGGCTCAATCTTGCCAGGACTGCTTTCCAGTCTGTGGTACGTCCAGCCTGGACATCAGGGAGCTCTGTCCAGCCTGACAGACTCCCAACAGTCCACACAGACTCAGTGTCAACACACTCTCAAAGACTCCTCACAGTCTCAGACAGACTACCCTCCACCATGTGCCAAACACTTCCTTACATACCTGTGGCCACTCCCACAGGTGAGGTATGGAGCACATAGTCTGGTCACCTGTTCATGACCTCATCACAGGTCCTTAACAAACTCACAACCACCAGTGGGCAGTGTATGTGTGGTTAGCCAGTCCCACCCAGCTCACAAGCTAACCCTGTAAGCCACCCTAGAAAATAAACAACTCTTATGGGACTACAAGTCCCAGAACAACATTACTTGGCTAACAGCGCAGAGGAGCTCTGCGACACATACCTTCCATTTACAACAATGCCAGGGACTGTCTTTCCATCTAAAACACGCCTCCATGCATATCCCGAGGAGCATATACAGCGCCCCCTAGCTGCAGCATGGGTAACTACACCACACCGGAAAATGCAGTGTGTGCATGCCTGGAAGAGAGAGAGAGTGAGTTCAGAGCTGATAAACGGAATGTGGTGGCCGGATTCGCCCATTGACTTGCATTGTACCCCACAGCAGGTTGCGCCGCATCCGCTGCTGTCAGGTTTTTTCGCTGGACACAAAAAACGTTACAACATGCATTGTGTCCGGCAGCCGGAAACAAAATTTTAGATGGATCCGGCAAAAAACGAACAAAACGCAAGCACATGCGGCATGATCCGCCGCTAATGCAACTCAATTAGAAAGAAAAGGACGGCAAAAAATGGATGTGTGAAAGAGGCCTAATCAATTTTTCTGGTCTATGTCACAAAGGACACAGTTATTTACCCCTTCACTGCTCTAGGCTACCAGGAGAATTGACATTAACCCCTTCACTACTGTAGACACCAGGGATATTACAATAAAACATTTAACTACAGTAGCTTATTATGACAAATTATTTGCACTGTATATCAATATATATTTGCCTCTGCCACACAGTCTAGAACTATGCCTAACTTGCTAACTAGCTACATAGACTTAAAATAAATATTGACCGCAGGAGATGGATCTCAGAGCTAAATCTACATTAGAGCCAAAGGTTAAGCCCCTTAACTTTGGGAATTTTGCATGGTAGTTGATGGTCTCTACAGGACAACAGTCTTGACCAAATCTATTTTATACAGAATACCATGGGCTTTTGGATCATCAATTTCCAATGTACATCCATTGGCTTGACAATACCATTCCCAGTTCATTATTACTTGATTAAAACCACATATCATAACCATATACCACCAAACCCATTAAATCCATAGTGTAAGGACAGTTGGCAAACAAATGAGAAGCAAGAGCTAAAAGATACTAACGACAACAGCTAGAAGTTTGTAATGTACCAGTATTTTTATTTTTCTTGTTCAACTGAAACAATTCTAATAACTCCACAATGAATAAAGGAAAAGACAATTCACTGTTTTGGGCTGCGCTAACCAAAATGATGATCCTTGATTCCACAACGCGTTTCCACACTGGACTGGAGTCTTACTGGAGTATAAAAAACAAGTTTCATAAAGGTATCACCCTAATGTCTGGTGCGCTCTGTTTCCCTGCAGTGTTTATCTAATAACTCCACAATATTACAAAGCTCCATTTATTTTCAGTTGTTGCTTTACCGAAATTCCATGAAATTATTTTAAGGGAATTGTTGCTAGTGTCTAAACTGTAAAAAAAAATCTACAGAATGTTTTTCATCACACATTCTTTTTAAAAATTGTTTTAAATTTCTTAGATTTTCCTTAACAAATGTCATAGACGTCGTAATTTCATTTTACTCATTATCCACGTAGCTGTATTTTTCTAATCTAATACTGTACTTCTTTTTAGTATTCTTCAATGTATGCTAGTCAAGTTTCCACTAAATATTCAGTGCACGTATATGAACCAGCGCTGCTGTGCTGATCTATCCTGTTCTTGTGGCAATCTATTCAAATACCCTTGAATTGTACTTTCATGATATGTAAAATGCATCAGTGTCAGAAAAGTTTCTCCCAATACTTTCAAACTGCTTGTTCTCATGTTTTTGATTTACAGATTATCAATTGTATCAAGCAACACCAGCACATAACTGGCAAATAGCATAAACAAACACATTAAATTATACTGTGGATTAACTTAAAGTGACACATTTATTTAAAAATCTGCCTACTTCTTGTCCTCATTGATTAAATGCCCTTAAGAAAGTGAGCCTGATGAAATAGAAGACATTAAGATTCAACACAGCTCCTGCACTTTTTTTTTCCAATGGTTTACACATTCCCTAGAGTGGAAGATTAGACGGCTGATAAGGTAACACTGAATTATAAGTGCTCTGTGGAATGTCATAGTAAAATGAAAGGTTTATTGCTATGTCTGCAGAGAACAGTGTGTTCTAGTTATTTCAATATATACAGGTTAGTATTTGAACATTTTCATTTCCTGGTTGTATTTTTCAATAAAATAATATTATGCTAAATTTACCGTATATACCCATGTATAAGCCGAGATTTTCAGCCCATTTTTTAGGGCTGAAAGTCCCCCTCTCGGCTTATACGCGGGTCATATACGGGGGTCGGCGGGGGAGGGGGAGCGGGGGTGTCGGATTATACTCACCTCTCTGCCGCCGCGGTCTCTGCAGCCCCCCTGATTCTCCAACGATCTCCGGCTCCTTCCTGCAGCGGTCACATGGCACCGCTCATTAAAGTCATGAATATGCACATATTCATGACTTTAATGAGCGGTACCATGTGACCGCTGTAGGAAGGAAGCGCTGCTGAGAGCGCCGGGAGAAGAGGAGAGGCTGCAGGGACGCGCGGCGGAGAGGTGAGTACAGCGATATTTACCTGTCTTCTCTCCACCGCTGTGTTGCGTCCTCGTCTGACTCCTCTGGCTGTGAATGATCAGCAGAGGGCACGATGATGTCATTAGTGAGCGCCGCGTCCCCTGCCAGATCATTCACAGTCAGAGGACCAGGAAGGGGACGCAGCGCTGCGGTGCAGAGAGGACAGGTAAATATCACAGGTGCCGGGGTTCTGAGTGAGCGGTGATGCCGGCACCTGTCCCCCAAAGCGCGCCGGTGTCCCCGCCTGCTCAGGACCCCGGCACCTGGCCCCCCGCGACGAGAGGTGAGTATGTCATTTTTTTTATTTTTTTTGCAGCAGCATATGGGGCATAATCTGGAACATATGGGGGCATATTATGGAGCATATGGGGGCATAATATGGAGCATATGGGGCATAAGCTGTGGAACATATGGGGGCATAATATGGAGCATATGGGGGCATAATATGGAGCATATGGGGGCATAAGCTGTGGAACATATGGGGATATATATGGAGCATATGGGGCATAATATGGGGGCATAAGCTGTGGAGCATATGGGGGCAAAATAATGGAGCATATGGGGGCATAAGCTGTGGAACATATGGGGCATAATCTGGAGCATATGGGGCAAATATAGAGCATATGGGGGCATAATAAGGAGCATATGGGGGCATAAGCTGTGGAACATATGGGGGCATAATATGGAGCGTATGGGGGCATAAGCTGTGGAACATATGGGGGCATAATCTGGAGCATATGGGGGCATAATATGGAGCATATGGGGCATAAGCTGTGAACATATGGGGGCATAATATGGAGCATATGGGGCATAAGCTGTGGAACATATGGGGCATAATCTGTGGATCATACAGGGGCATAATCT
>JARQOD010000001.1:847873190-847903189 GCA_033576555.1 Oophaga sylvatica | reverse complement strand
TTTCCCTGACACCTGGGGATCCTGTTTTGAGTGATGTTGATGCATTTTTTCAGGCTTTGGGGTTATTGTACGATGAGCCTAATGTCACTGATCAAGCTGAAAAAGCCTTGTTGGCATTAAATCAGGGGCTTGATGACGCTGAGTTATACTGTCAGAGATTCCGTAGGTGGGCAGTCCTGACCAAATGGAATGACGACGCTTTGGCAGCCCTTTTCCGGAAGGGTCTGTCAGATAATGTAAAGGATGTTATGGTGGGATTCCCTGTTCCTCTGGTCTCAATGATTCTATGTCATTAGCGATTCAAATTGACAGACGTTTGCGTGAGCGGAGAAGTATGCGTGGAATGGTGTTGCCTTGTGAACAGCTTCTGAACCCATGCAGTGTGATAGAGTGGTG
The DNA here is from genome assembly GCA_033576555.1 of Oophaga sylvatica. Classification (NCBI taxonomy): domain Eukaryota; kingdom Metazoa; phylum Chordata; class Amphibia; order Anura; family Dendrobatidae; genus Oophaga; species Oophaga sylvatica. Next base: position 847,902,793 of record JARQOD010000001.1, on the reverse strand, counting down.
TCTGGGGCACAGCGTCATGAGTTTCGAAAGCGCAATGGGTTATGTTTCTACTGTGGTGATGCCTCTCATGCTATTTCAGTCTGCCCTAAGCGGGGAAGACGTTTTGCACGCTCAGTTGTCTTGGGTAGTGTTCAGACTAAGTTTTTATTAACTGTCACTCTGATATGCTCTCTGTCCTCATTTTCTGCTCAGGCTTTCGTTGATTCTGGAGCAGCTATTAACCTGATGGATTATGATTTTGCTAAACGTTGTGGGTTTCCCTTGATACCCCTACAGAAGTCTATTCCCCTACTGGGGATCGATTCTACCCCTTTGGCTGAGAATAAACCCCAGTTTTCTACTCAGGTGATAATGAGGGTTGAACCTGATCACCAGGAGTGCTGCAAATTTTTGGTTCTGTATAATCTGCATGACATTATCGTGCTGGGTTTCCCTTGGTTACAGTCTCATAATCCTGTTTTGGATTGGAAATCTGTGTCTGTAACCAGTTGGGGCTGCCAATGTGTTAATACCAACATTCCTGTTTTTTCTGCCTCCCCCCAGGCTCAGGATGTTCCTGACTTTTTGATTGATTTTTCTGATGTGTTTAGCGAAAGTAAATCTGCATCCTTGCCTCCCCATAGGAGCTATGACTGCGCTATTGAATTAGTGCCGGGTAGTAAATTCCCTAAGGGTCGCCTTTTTAACTTGTCTGTACCTGAACATGACGCTATGCGGTCTTATATCAAGGAATCATTGGAGAAGGGTCATATCAGACCATCCTCTTCACCCTTAGGTGCCGGTTTTTTCTTTGTGGCCAAAAAGTATGGTTCATTGAGGCCGTGTATTGATTATCGTCTCTTGAACAATATTACTGTGAAATATCAATACCCGTTACCCTTGATTTCTGACCTGTTTTCCAGGGTGAAAAACGCTACTTGGTTTACCAAGGTTGACCTCAGGGGGGCGTATAATCTTATTCGCATTAAGCACGGGGATGAATGGAAGACGGCATTCAATACCCCTGAAGGGCATTTTGAGTACCTGGTGATGCCCTTTGGGCTCACTAATGCTCCTTCCGTCTTCCAGTCCTTCATGAATGACATTTTCAGGGATTTTGTGGACAAATTTCTGATTGTTTATTTGGATGACATCTTGATTTTTTCTAATGACTGGGACTCTCATGTGAAACATGTTCGAACTGTATTCCAGATTTTGAGAGAGAATGCTCTGTATGTGAAGGGATCAAAGTGTCTTTTTGGCGTACAGAGGATCTCATTTCTGGGATTCATTTTGTCCCCATCTGTTATTGAAATGGACCCGGTCAAGGTTCAGGCCATCTGTGATTGGGTCCAACCTACTTCATTAAAGGCTCTTCAGAGATTTTTAGGTTTTGCCAATTTTTATCGTAAATTTATTGGTAATTTCTCGGTTATTGTTAAACCATTAACTGATTTGACCAGAAAGGGTTCTGATGTGGTGAATTGGCCTCCTGAGGCAGTCTCTGCATTTCAGGAACTTAAGCAGAGATTCACTTCTGCTCCTGTTCTACGGCAGCCTGATGTTTCTCTTCCATTTCAGGTGGAGGTTGATGCCTCTGAAATTGGGGCAGGTGCCGTTTTGTCCCAAAAAGATCCAGAGACCTCTAAAAGTAACCCTTGTGCCTTTTTCTCTCGAAAATTTTCTCCTACTGAACGTAATTATGACGTGGGTAATCGGGAGTTATTGGCCATGAAGTGGGCTTTTGAAGAGTGGAGACATTGGCTGGGGGGAGCCAAACATCAGGTGGTGGTCCTTACGGACCATAAGAATCTGGTCTATCTGGAATCTGCCAAGCGACTCAATCCTAGACAGGCCAGGTGGCCTTGTTTTTCACACGATTTAATTTTGTGGTTTCCTTTCTTCCTGGCACTAAGAATGTTAAGGCGGATGCCCTCTCGAGGAGCTTCCTTGCGGACTCTCCTGAGTTATCTGATCCTTCTGCTATTTTGAAAGAGGGTGTAGTTCTTTCCGCCATCTCGCCCAATTTGAGACTTGCTCTGGAGGGGTGTCAGGAGGATAGGCCCGAGCGCTGCCCGGTTGGAAAATTGTTTGTCCCGGATCAGTGGAAAAAGAGTGTGATGTCTGAGATTCATTGTTCCGCATTGGCTGGGCATCCCGGAATTTTGGTACCAGAGACTTGGTTAGTCGGTCCTTTTGGTGGCCTACCTTGTCTCGTGATGTCAGGGAATTTGTGCAGTCCTGTGGGACTTGCTCTCGCTCCAAGCCTTGCTCTCGCTCTATGGTTTGTTGATGCCATTACCTGTGCCCAAGAGACCATGGACCCATATCTCTATGGATTTCATTTCCGACCTTCCTGTTTCTCAGAGAATGACCACCATCTGGGTAATTTGTGATAGGTTTTCCAAAATGATACATCTTGTGCCATTACCTAAGTTGCCTTCCTCCTCTGAATTGGTGCCGTTGTTCCTTCAGCACGTGGTTCGTTTACACGGCATTCCTGAGAACATTGTGTCTGACAGAGGAGTCCAGTTTGTTTCCAGATTTTGGAGGACTTTTTGTTCTAAACTGGGTGTTCAATTGTCTTTCTCCTCGGCATTTCATCCTCAGACCAATGGTCAAACTGAGAGAACAAACCAGACATTGGAGACTTATTTAAGATGCTTTGTGTCTGCTGATCTGGATGACTGGTCTCTTTTTTGCCTTTGGCTGAGTTTGCTCTTAATAATAGGGCTAGCTCTGCCACTTTGATGTCTCCGTTTTTCTGTAATTCTGGGTTTCACCCTCGATTTTCTTCAGGACAGACGGAGGCTTCTGTCTGTCCAGGTGTTGACTCTGTTGTGGAGCGTATGCAACAGATTTGGGACCAGGTAGTGGAGAGGTTGTCCCTCTCTCAGGAGAAGGCCCAGCGGTTTGCTAACCGGCATAGGACTGATGGTCCTCGGTTTAAAGTGGGGGACTTGGTCTGGTTGTCCTCAAAGAATATTCCTATGAGAGTGGCATCTCCTAAATTTAAGCCTAGGTTCATTGGACCTTATAAGATCTGGAGATTATTAATCCTGTTTCTTTTCGTTTGCTTCTTCCAGGGACATTTAAGATCCATAACGTGTTCCACAAGTCCTTGTTGAAGAGGTTTGTTGAGCCAGTGGTTCCTGCTGCTGTGCCTCCTGACCCTGTTTTGGTTGAGGGCAATCTGGAGTATGTGGTTGAGAAAATATTAGATTCTCGTTTTTCTAGACGGAAACTCCAGTATTTGGTTAAATGGAGAGGTTATGGTCAGGAAGACAATTCTTGGGTGTTTGCTTCGGACATCCATGCTAGGAGACTTATCCGTGCGTATCATAGAACTCATCCTGACCGACCTGGTTGCTCAAATGAGGGTTCGGTGACCCCTCCTCAAGGGGGGGGTACTGTTTGAATGGGTTTGAGATGAGTTCTGAGCAGAGGCTTCCTCTGGTGGTTACAAGCGGTGCTGGTCTGTCCAGTGAAGATTGTGAGGACTGGGAATCAGGTGTTACTGACTGGTCTTATATAAGGGAGTCACCTTCCCATCAGGGTTGCCGGTGATCAATTGTTCTGGTCTGAATCCTTCATTCCTGTTTCCCTTGTAGCCTGCTGTGTCGTGTCTGCATCTCCTGCTAACAGATAAGACATTTTCTTCTTTTTGTTTTTGTGCTATATTTTTGCATTTTTGTCCTGCACTTCTGTGGGGGCCTTCAGGGTCCCCTCCGGGGGCTTTTGCCCTCTCAGTTTAGTTCAGCCACTTATGTATGTACTTTTGCTTTTTCCAGTTTTTTCAGTGGCTGCTGTTTTGATTTTGTTACACCAGAGAACTAATTTAGGTGGTAGAGGTCGTGTGATCTCAGGTGTTTTTGAAATTAGTGGTGTTGGTGCTTTTCAGGGTTTTCTGGGATTGCAGTAAGTACCCTTCCTATCCTTTTCTATTTAGTTAGTTTGGGCCCCAGCGTTTGCTCATACTATTTTCTTTCTGTGTCAGTATTTCATCTTGTCTAACCGCCATTACATGTTTGGGGGCTTTCTATTGTCTTTGGGGTTCTGCTCCGGGGCAGATAGCTTTCCTATATCTATCTTTAGGTGTAGTTAGTTTCTCAGGCTGTGACGAGGCGTCTAGGACCAACGTAGGAACGCTCCACGGCTGCCTCTAGTTGTGGTGGTTAGTCAGGGTACTGCAATCTCATAGTTTCCAACTGCTCTGGTGTATTGTTGTTTTTTTTTACCTGCACTCCTCAGCTACCAAATCATAACAGGAAACCCAGTACAATAATGCCTTGCAGATTATGCAACACCAGAAATTTGCAACTCTCCTGATGATCTGGTTCAACCCTCATTATCACCTGAGTAGAAAACTGGGGTTTATTCTCCGACAAAGGGGTAGAATCAATGCCCAGTAAAGGAATAGACTTCCGCATGGGTATCATGGGAAACCCACAACGTTTGGCAAAGTCAAAATCCATCAGGTTAATAGCTGCTCCTGAATCAACAAAAGCCTGAGAAGAAAATGTGGACAGGGAGCAAATCAGGGTAACAGTCAACAGAAATTTAGTCTGAACACTACCCAAGACAACTGAGCGCACATAACGTCTTCCCCGCTTAGGGCAGATGGAAATAGCATGGGAAGCGTCACCACAGTAGAAACATAACCCATTGCGCTTACGAAACTCATGACGCTGAGCCCCAGAAGTCACTCCATCACACTGCATGGGCTCAGGAGCTGCTCACAAGGCAACACTATCTCACGCATACCTCTGCGCTCACGCAAACTTCTGTCAATTTGAATAGCCAAAGACATAGAATCATTGAGACCAGAGGGAACAGGGAATCCCACCATAACGTCCTTTACATTTTCTGACAGACCCTTCCGAAAAAGGGCTGCCAAAGCATCATCATTCCATTTGGTCAGGACTGCCTATTTTCGAAATTTCCGACAGTACAGCTCAGCGTCTTCACGACCCTGATTTAATGCCAACAAGGTCTTTTCAGCTTGATCAGTGACATTAGGTTCATCATACAATAACCCAAGAGCCTGAAAAAATTCATCAACATCATTCAAAACAGGATCCCCAGGTGTCAGGGGCAAAACCCAATCCTGAGGGTAGCCGCGCAGCAGAGAGATGACAATTTGAACCTGCTGTGCTGCATTCCCTGAGGACTTAGGTTTAAAGGAAAAAACAACTTACAGTTATTTTTTGAAATTCACAAATTTAGACCGATCCCCCAAAATCAAATCTGGTATGGGGATCCTAGGTTCCACAACCGGCAACCTAGCAAGATAGGTAGCAATGCTCTGAACCTCAGTGGCAAGCTGTTCCAACGGCCAGACAACTGTGCAAACTCCATTGAGACAAAAAAAAATTCCTCCTCAGCACCCAGAGAAAAAGAGGGAAAAAAATGCAACAATCAGAGGAAAAAAAATTTCTGACAGCTCACTTTTTTTTTTCCTTTTTACTATTTTTCCCTTCTGTGAGTACCATATAATTTTCAGTTTGGCCGGTAATACTGTTATGTTTCGGTAGTTGAGGAGAAATTGCAAAAAATAGCCAAAATAGTAATACACCAGAGAGGCTGGAAACTATTGGATTGCAGTACACTAAACTAACCGCCACATTAGAAGTAGCCGTGAGCGTACCTACGGTGATCCTAGACACCTCGTCACAGCCGGAGAGATAACTACACCTAAAGGCAGAAAGATGAAAGCTATCCCCGGAGCAGAATCCCCAAAGAAATAGGAAGCCCCCAAACATGTAATGGCGGTTAGACAAGAAGAAAACACGGACACAGACAGAAAATAGAATGAGCAAACGCTGGGGCCCAATCTGTCTAGATAGAAAAGTACAGGAAAGAATTCTGACTGCAACCCAAAAAAACCCTGACAAATATACTAACACTTCTGATTATCAAAAAACCTGAGATCAAAACGATCCATACCATCTAAATCAGATCTCTGGTGTAACTCACAACAACTCAGCAAATAAAAAGTGACAAAGGAACAAAACAAAAGTGCAAACACAAAATGAGCACAATTGCAGCACCAGACCCCAAAAGGGGACCAGGCTGTAGTCCACCGCAAGGAGCAAACCAGCAGTGAAAATCCAACAGAGGAAAAAAAAAACAAAACAACAAAACACTTATCTGAATGAGAGCAGGAAAGCAAGCTGTGCTCCAAGCAAGACCAGGAGGAACAAATGGTTACCGGCAAGGCCGATGGGAACTCAGGTCACTTATATAATACCATTCAGAGCCAGCTGAAGGCCATTCAATAATTAGTTCATCACCCTCAGCAACCACCGGAGGGAGCCCCAGCTCAGAAGTCGCCTCCAAAGTATTCACAACAGGAGGCCAAAGAGTAGGTTGCAATAGTCGAGGTGGGAGATAATGAGGGAGTGCACGAGTGTTTTTGCAGTTTCTTGGTAAAGGAATGTATGGATCTGGGAAATGTTTTTGAGTTGGAGTTGGCTAGAGGAGGCAAGGGCTTGAATATGTGGCTTGAAAGAGAGGGCAGAGTAGAGGATCACCCCGAGGCACCGAGCATGCGGGACTGGGGAAAGTGAGCAGCCATTGACAATGATGGATAGGTCTGGTAAAGGGGTAGAGTGAGATGGGGAAAGATGATGAATTCTGTTTTGTCCATGTTCAGTTTTAGAAAGCTAGCAGAAAAGATGAAATAGCGGACAGACATTGTGAGATCTTGGTGAGTAAGTAGGTGATGTCGGCTCCAGATACAGTGGGGGAAATAAATATTTGATCCCTTGCTGATTTTGTTAATTTGCCCACTGACAAAGACATGAACAGTTTATAATTTTAAAGGTAGGTTAATTTTAACATTGAGAGATAGAATATCAAAACAAAAATTCAGAAAATCACACTGCATAAATTATATAAATTTATTTGCATTTTGCAGTGAGAAATAAGTATTTTATCCCCTACCAACCATTAAGAGTTCTGGCTCCTACAGACCAGTTAGATGCTCCTAATCAACTTGTTACCTGCAATAAAGACAGCTGTGTTACATAGTCACCTTTATAAAAGACTCTTCTCCACACACTCAATTAATTAGTCAGACTCTAACGTCTACAACATGGGCTAGACTAAAGAGCTTTATAAGGATATCAGGTACAAGATCATAGACTTGCACAATGCTGGAATGGGCTACAAAACCATAAGTAAAATGCTGGGTGAGAAGGAGACAACAGTTGATGCAATAGTAAGAAATAGTAAGAAAACGGAAGAAATACAAAATGACTGTCTATCGACATCGATATGGGTACCATGCAAAATCTCACCTCGTGGGTATCCTTGATCCTTGAGGAATGTGAGAGCTCAGCCTAAAATTACACGGGATGAACTTGTTAATGATCTCAAGGCAGCTGATACCACAGTCACCAAGAAAACCATTGGTAACACATTATGCCGTAAAGGTTCAAAATCTTGCAGTGCCTGCAAGGTCACCCTGCTTAAGAAGGCCCATCTGAAGTTCGCCAATAAATACCTGGATGATTCTTTGAGTGATTGGGAGAAGGTTCTGTGGTCAGATGAGACAAAAATTGAGCTCTTTGGCATTAACTCAACTCACCATGTTTGAAGGAAGAGAAATGTTGCCTATGACTCAAAGAACACTGTCCCCACTGTCAAGCAAGGAGGTGGAAACATTATGTTTTGAGGGGGTTTTTCTGCTAAGGGCACAGGACTACACCACTGCATCAATGGGAGAATGGATGGAGCCATGTACTGTTAAATCCAGAGTGACAACCTCCTTCCCTCTACCAGGACATTAAAAATGGGTCGTGGCTGGGTCTTCCAGCAAGACAATGACCACAAACATACAGCCAAGGCAACAAAGGAGTGGCTCAAAAAGAAGCACATTAAGGTCATGGAGTGGCCTAGCCAGTCTCCAGACCTTAATCCCATAGAAAACTTATGGAGGGAGTTGAAGCTCCAAGTTGCCAAGCGACAGCCTCAAAATGTTAATGATTTAGAGATGATCTGCAAAGAGGAGTGGACAAAAATTCCTCCTGACATGTGGCAAACCTCATCATCAACTACAAAAAAGTCTGCCTTGCCAACAAGGGTTTTGCCACCAAGTATTTTCCTACTGCGAAATGCAAATAAATTTATATAATTTATATAATATGATTTTCTGGATTTTATTTTGCATAGTCAATCTCTCAATTTAAAATTAACCTACCCTTAAAATTATTACACTGTTCATGTCTTTGTCAGTGGGCAAACTTACAAAATCAGAAAGGGATCAAATACTTATTTCCCCCACTGTAGGTAGATCTACATGTTATTGGCATAGATATGATACTGCAAACTGTGGAATTCTATGAGCTGTCCCAGGCCGTAGGTGTAGATGCAGAAGAGTATGGGGTCCTAGAAGTGTGCCTTGGGGAACACCGACAGACAGAGGGAATGGTGAGGAGTGTTGAGGGAAAGAGAAACACTTATTGTCTGGTCTGTTAGATATGATGAGATCCAGGATAGGGCCAAGTCTGTGATGCCAAGAGATGAGAGAATCTGTATCAAGAGGGAATAGTTCACAGTGTCAAAGGCAGAAGACAGGTCCAAGTGATGCAGTCAGAAGCCAGATTGTAAGCGGTCAAAGAGGTAGCAGGTGGAGAGGTGGGAGGACAGTTTAAGATGGACATGCTGTTCCAGTAGTTTTGAGGCATAAGGGAGAAGTGATATGGGTGTGATTGAGGCATGTTTGAAGGATGAAGAAAAGACACAATTTGCAAGTGAAAAGTTGAAGAGATGTGTTAGGGTTGGGATGAAGACTGGGAGATTAGGTGTTAGGGATGAGGCTGGACGGGAGTGGGTCAAGCATGCGAGTGGTGAGATGTGATCTTGACAGAAGGGTGGAGAGCGGATCTTCTGTCATGGCGGAGAAGCTGGTTTTGGAAGAACAGGACTGAGCAGTTACGAGGAGGGGAAATGGGGGCTGCGGGCCAAAGCTTTCTCTGATGTTATCGATCTGCTTAAAAAAAGAGGCAAAGTCTTCATCAGAAATGAGAGAGGGCTGAGGTGCCAGGGGGACAGAGTAGAGAATTGAAAGTGCTGAAAAGCTGTTTAGGGTTGTGACACAGGGAGGATATGAGAGATGTAAGTTTGTTATGCGGCAGTGAGCGTGGACTTGAAGCTGGTGAGGGACTGTTTGTATAATATAATAATAATCTTTATATAGCGCTATCATATTCTGCAGCGCTTTACAGTTTTGCACAAATTATTATCACTGTCCCCTATGGGGCTCACAATAATAATAATAATCTTTATTTATATAGCGCCAACTTATTCTGCAGCGCTTTACAGTTTAACAGTTTCAAAACACAAGTCATAAGTAACAACGTTAACAATAATTAAAGCAAAATAAGCCGCCCCTGCTCGTGAGAGCTTACAATCTACAATGAGGTGGGGGAGATACAAAGTACAGGTGTGTATATACAATGGTGTATTTACAATGATGGTCCAGCCATCTTGAGGGAGTGAGGGATGGATGGAGATAGTGAATGGGCTACACATACACACTTACACATAGAATGACTTTGATTAGTGAATGTGATAGGCCGCTCTGAACAAATGTGTTTTGAGGGAGCGCCTGAAACCATGCAAATTGTGGATAGTCCTAATTTCTTGGGGTAGAGCATTCCAGAGGATTGGCGCAGCGCGGGAGAAGTCTTGGAGTTGGGAGTGGGAGGTACGGATTAGTGCAGAGGTTAGTCAAAAGTAGTTTGCAGAGCGCAGCAGTCGGTTAGGCCGATAGATAGAAATGAGGGAGGATATGTAGTTGGGTGCTGCACTGTGGAGAGCTTTGTGGATGAGAACCAGTACTTTAAATTGGATCCTATAATGAATGGGTAGCCAGTGTAAGGATTGGCGAAGAGCGGACGCGTCCGAGTACCGATTAGCCAGATGGATGACCCTGGCTGCTGCATTAAGGATGAACTGGAGAGGGGATAGTCGAATAATGGGGAGGCCAAGTAATAGAGCGTTGCAGTAGTCCAGGCGGGAGTGGATCAATGCTACAGTGAGGGTTTTTGTTGTTTCCATGGTGAGAAAAAGGCGGATTCTAGAGATGTTCTTTAGGTGTAGGCGGCAAGAGCGGGCAAGAGATTGTATATGGGAGGTGAAGGAGAGATTGGTGTCAAACATAACACCCAGACAGCGAGCCTGGTGCCGCCCACAGAGAGGGAAATGTCAGATTTAGGGAGGTTAGTAGACGGCGGGAGCAGGAGTTCAGTTTTGGAGAAGTTAAGTTTCAGATAGAGAGCGGACATGATGTTGGAGACTGCGGACAGACAGTCGGTGGCGTTCTGTAGAACAACGGGGGTAAGGTCGGGGGATGACGTGTATAGTTGTGTGTCATCAGCATAAAGACATACTGACAGCATAAATTCCCTGTCAGTATGTCTTTGGAATGTGGGAGGAAACCGGAGTACCCAGAGGAAACCCACGCAAACATAAGAAGAACATACAAACTCCTTGCAGATGTTGTCCTTGGTGGGATTTAAACCCAGGACCCCAGCGCTGCAAGGCTGCAATGCTAACCACTGTGCCACCGTGCAGCCCAAATGTGATAAAGTGCTTGGCAGAAGTGGATCTCTACCAGCTCCGCTCACCTGAATCGAGTGCTGCTGTTATTGTGGTGTTTATAAAGTCACAGCAGCATCTGTGTCATGTAAGGAAGCTGTCTGTAAGAGTGAGAAGGGACTCAGAGAGTGAGTGTAAATTGAGATTTCTGCAAGGGTGACTGAGTTTGTGGAGTGGGGGTTGCACACTAGGAGAGGAGAGGGAAGAGAATATCAGTAGGTTGTGGTCAGACAGGGGAGAGGTGAGTTAGTGAGATTAGTAAGGGAACAGAGGCAGGTGAAGATAAGGTCCAGTGTATGGCCATCTTTGTGAGGGGCCATGGAGGACCATTGAGTGAGGCCGAAGGAGGCAGTCAGCGATAAAAGTTTAGAGGCAGCTGAGGTGGAAGTGCCAATAGGAATGTTTAAGTCACCCATGATGATAGAGAGAATGTCAGCAGAAAGGAAATGAAGTATCCAGGTGGTGAAGTGGTCGAGAAAAGTGGAGATGGATAGTTCTGGGGGAAGCAAGCCAACTCCACCACGTTTGTTGCTAGGACAAGTGAGAGAGATTGTATCCGCCATAAAAAGTGCAGCTGGAGAGGTTGAATCAGAGGGGCTGAGCTATGTTTCAGTGATGCCAAGGAAGGAGAGTTTGTTGGTGATAAAGAGGTCATGGTTATACGACAGTTTGTTGCAGACCGAGCTTGCGTTCCATAGTGCTCCAGGGGGAGTAGGGGCTGGATGAATGGGTATGAGGTTATCATGATTGCGAAAACTTGTGGAGGATCATGCAAGAGTGTTAGAAATGAGTGTGGGGATGTGTTGAGGAGGGCCAGGATTAGCAGATACGTCACCAGCAAAGAGGAGTAGCAGACCGAGCGTTAGAAGATGGGAGCAGGATAGGACATGAAGTGGCTGTGTGTGTCTGGAGAAAAAGGATTGTATGTGTAGGAACAGTTCGGAGGGGAGGTGAGATAGCTGGGTAGGATGGAGGGAGAAATGACTAGTTCCTTACTAGGTGGAGGGATTACAGGAGATAGTAAGAAAGAAAGTAGTATGGGGTGAAAGTGAAAAGCAACAGAAACATTGTAGTAGTTTTCTATCCCATTACCTTACAGTCAATTCCAGTTAAATTCTAGTCTGATTCAAAGTATTGTACTTCAAAATTTGTACTTTGAAAGATGTGTGGATCAGACTACAGTGCAAATTATTAAGTGAAGAAATCTTCTAAGTCTGAACTTTTTTTTCCATATTTCTAATTCACTATGGAAATTTAGAGCAATAATCTGTATCCATTATGTAAAGTGTAAAAAGTCTATTAGGCTTCATTCAGTTAAAGTATTGAGAAAACTGCCATCAATGTATTTATCAGTAGGAGTCATTAATAAATTATTAAAGATCTAAAGACAGAATACAGCTAGACAGCCATGAAATACTAAATAAATTTGTGCCTCAGCTTGCAGCTCAGCTCTTTACATATGCATACTATAGCTATTATGAGAATGAATACAAAAAGGGACTTTCTAATTAATAAGGAGAGCACTCATAAAAAATGCAGTACCTAGCAGTACAAGAACATGGAAAATTACTTTCTTCTGCAAAATTTGTAAGGGAATATGAGTAATAATAATAGTAATATAATAATAATAATAATAAATAAATGTCTTTGGAATAAATTTTGTCTACTTTTTAAGATTATAATATAAAAGAGAATGTTTTAAGCGATGAGGAAATCTATGTAAATTTTTCACAGTTTTTAAGTATTAGGAGAAATAGTTATGTGCAAAAGTTCTAGGCAGGTGTTGAAAAAATGCTGCAAAATGTAAAAAATAGAAGTATTAATGAGTTTATCATTAATTAAAATGGAAAGTGAATGAACAAAAGATAAAACGAAACCACATCAATATTTAGTGTGACCACCCTTTGCATCAAAACAACATCAAGCCATTAATATTTTTATGTATACTTGCCCGTAGTTTTTTAAGGAACTCAGTAGGGAGGTTGTTCTTGTTCCACACATCTTGGAGAACTAACCAAAGACCTTTTTTAGTTGTAGGCTTTTGCAAATCTTTCTTTCTCTTCTTGTAATTCCAGACAGACTTGATGATGTTATGTTGATATCAGGGTTCTGTCAGCAGTTGCCTGGCAACTCTTGAGTGGAAATCCACAGAGAGTCTTTGCGCTAGCCAATCCATTTACTTGATCCCGAGGGTTGCCCTGGCCTTCATCCTTTAACCCCTTTACAGTGATCTTAAACAAGAATCCTTGGGCATTTGTGAACTTGTTACAAGAAGGGCTGTCATGGAAGGTCAATAAAAAGAAGTCAAGTCAAGGACAGAAACGGAAAGCATGTGGGTAGTCAAAATACAAGCTTTGGTCAAAAACGTAAGGAACAGAGTAAAAGACCTGGTCAGTTGGACTTTAAAAGCCAGAGATTTAGGAGTTTAAATAGCAGACAGCCCTGCCCAGTGCTCAGGAAGAAGTAATCTAAATCAGACAAGAATTAACCCCAGAGATAGAAACACTAAAATCCCTGAAATAAAAGAGGACTGTCACTGTCACCAATCACCCACAACAAAGGCACAGTGCCACCCAGCGGAAGAGGCAGAGATAGATGGGACGGGAACCGGCACAGATGTTACACAGAAATTTTGGGTTGTCTGGTCTGGATCAGCTAGGCATATGTTAGCATGCTTTCAAGGAGAAAACAGACCACTAATAATCTTAGTGAAGTGATTATTGCTGTACAAAAATCTGGGAAGGTTTAAAAGGCCATTTTCAAACAATTTTGAGTCTGTCATGTATGCACATATATATCTATATCTTTCGTTTCTGTAAAGATGTGGTGACACATTGTCACTGACTGGAAAGATATGCTGAGCCTGCAATTGATTATTTCCAGTAGTCCCAAATACACTGACTATAACATATATCGCTGAACATAGTACATATAATATCTTCTTGTAACATTATTGTAAGCGTTTTAAATATCTACTTTATATTCTATGGATCATACAAGCAAGAGGTCCATCAAACCAGTAAAATATGCTAACATTTTCCTTTCCAGGTTTACAGCTGGAAAATTAATTGTTTTTTAAAGTACAAATCATGACATCAACTCAGTGAAAACGATAAATGACTTAAGAGAGCAAGCAAAAATGTCCAAAAAATAGATGTTACGGCTGGCGGAATGCACCAAATAAATATAAATTAAAGGTGCGTTCGTAGCCCGGGGTCTACCGTGCAGGTGAAACCTGCTGCTAGCAAATGGCGCTATACGGCGGTATAAGCGAACACTGTTACTTCACAGAGTCGCTGGTATAGACACTGTATGGCACAATATGGCGGTATAAGCGAACTCTGTTACCTCACGGAGTCGCAACATAAACGCTGTGTCCTGTCAAGCACACAGGAGCACAGAGGTAACTGCTGAGCAGATAGCAGTCCGTAATAATGTGGTCACCAATGCACACAGCAAACTCCTCAACGGAGGTGCCGGTATACTAGGGGCTTATTTCAGCCAGTGCCCTGAACCCAAACACACAAACTCCTCACCGGAGGTGCCGGTATTCTAAGGGCTTATTTCAGCCGAGTCCCTAAACACATGCATACGACCACACTGACGCAAAGCACATAACAGGATTAATACTAGCGCATGGCCGTGTGGTCATGCACACCTTTTATAGCTGCAGAAATCCTCAGGACCTTCCCGGAAGGAATAAATGGGAAACTGCCCCCAGACCTAGAGCAGCTTCTGGACCTTGCTAGAGGACCAATGGGAGTCGCTGCAGTACCAGAGCATGTGACCCCCAATCTCCAATGAGAGATCTTACCCTGGGCATGCTCAGAAGTGGAAATGCAGGACTTAGTCCCAAAGATGTCTGCACGCTGCTGACCAGTACTGGCTACAATAGCAGAACCTGGAGAGGCAGCAGTAATCCTCTGCACAGTATTAGACTGGGCGAGATGCTGGGATCGACGTCTCTGCTGAGCAGATTCCACTGCTGCTGGAGATGGATGGGAGACCGCAGCGGGGATGGTTCGAGATTCCCCTTGTGCAGAAGTGGGAACTCGACCCCTAACAATAGAATTTTTCTGTACTGGAATTGAAAAAATAAGACATAAATTAAATATAAAAGGTGCATCACAGAGTACATGTATGATGGTCCAATAGTAAAAAAAATACTGTATATTTTATATAAAAATCTGGACAATACTACTATAACTATATATAGGTTCCCATCCATGAATAGATAGAGGACTATCACTGTATTCTGAAAACACTGGTCTACATATTTTCAAAAGTTTTGAAGTTCAGTTAAGAAATGAGACATTTCATAATGGTTTTGATCTCCTGAATTCAAATTTGACAATGAAAATTTTTATTCCTTAATGTGGATTTTTGGACAATTTTCATAGACAGAATTTTATTGGCCCAAATAATAACATTTGTCATAGATATTAAAACATTTTCAATCTTGGATTACCGTATATACTCGTGTATAAGCTGAGATTTTCAGCACCTTTTTTCGTGCTGAAAATGCCCCCTCGGCTTATACACGAGTCATATGGCAGAAACCAGCGGGGGAGAGGATGCCGCGGCAGGAGCCGGTGGCTGGGATCATACTCACCCCTCCCCGTGCCATCGCTGAGGGTCCCTGCAATCCTACGTTCTCCCCGTCTTCCTGCAGCTCTTCAGCACTGAGCGGTGACGTAATACCCGCTCATTAAGGTCATGTAATATGGACGCGACGCCACTCCCATGGGTGTCGCCTCCATATTCATGGCCTTAATGAGCGGTATTACATCACCGCTCAGTGATGAAGAGCTGCAGGAAGACGGGGAGAACGCAGGATTGCAGGGACGCTCAGCGATGGCACGGGGAGGGGTGAGTATGATGGAGGAGAGGACAAGGAGCACGGAACAGGACGGGGGGGAGAACAGTGGACGGGGGAAGCATAGAGGAGGACGGGGAAGCATAGAGGAGGACGGGGGAGAACAGAGGACGGGGAAGCATGGAGCTGGACAGGGGGAGATCGGTGGACGGGGGAAGCGTGGAGCAGGACGGGGGGAGATCGGTGGACGGGGGAAGCGTGGAGCAGGACAGGGGGGGAGATCGGTGGACGGGGGAAGCGTGGAGCAGGACGGGGGGAGATCGGTGGACGGGGGAAGCGTGGAGCAGGACGAGGGGGAGATTGGTGGACGGGGGAAGCGTGGAGCAGGACGGGGGGGAGATCGGTGGACGGGGGAAGCGTGGAGCAGGACGGGGGGAGATCGGTGGACGGGGAAGCTTGGAGCAGGACGGGGGGAGATCAGTGGACGGGGAAGCGTGGAGCAGGACGGGGGGAGATCGGTGGACGGGGGAAGCATAGAGGAGGACGGGGGCAGCACAGAGCAGGAGGGCAGTTTATACACCCGGCTTATACATGAGTCAATAATTTTTCCCAGTTTTTTGTAGCAAAATTAGGGGGGTCGGCTTATACATGGGTCGGCTTATACACGAGTATATACGGTATATTTTCTTGAAAACTTTCTTAAATTTATAACAATATATAGAATGTGACAACATTAAATTAAACCTATATCCTGGTTTTTCCCCATATAACCAATGGCTACCACCTCTCAGCCCTGTGTTACAGCATTCTAGAATGCTGTATGTAAGTCTCCAAGCCACCCTGCAAGACAAAAAAAGACCTTTTATTATACTCACATCTGGGGCGGTGCAGTTTGATGAGTTTTCCTGGTCTTGGTACAGCACTAATTCTCTTTTTGTGAGTGCAGTCCTCCTTCTCTTCTTCATGTGGATGACTGTTGTGAATGTGCTAGAGATAGTTTCTGAGCAGAGGCTCCCTCTGGTGGTTACAGACAGTACTGAACCTTTCAGCGAGGAATGGCAATCTGGGATCACGGACTGGACTGATATAAGGGAGGTTCCCTCCCATGATGGTCGCCTGTGATCAATTGTTCTTGTCTCAATTGTGGTTCCTGGTTCATTTGGAAGTTGCTGGAGTCTTGCCTGCACCTGCTGCTTTCAGATAAGATATTTTCTGCTTTTCTTTTTGTGCTTGCTTTTTTCATAGTTTTCTGCACTTTTGTGGAGGTCAGCCGGGTCCCCTCCTGGGGCCTGTGCTCCTCTCAATTTATCTGTAGCCACTGTTATTTGTTCATTTGCTTTTTCCTGTTTTTTCAGTGGCTGCGGCTTTGTTTTGTTACACCAGAGATCTGATTTAGGTGGTAGAGATCGTGTGATCTCAGGTTTTTTGCAATCAGAAGTGCTGGTATTTTTTAGGGTTTTTGTTGGATTGCAGTCAGAATTTTATCCCCAAATTTTGCATGTTTATAAGGGTGACTGGAGAAAATGCACCATACAATTTGTTGTGCAATTTCTTATGAGTACGACAATATCCAACATGTGGAGGAAAACTATTGTTTGGTGTTGTGAATATGCTGGAGGCGGCTTCTGAGCTGGGCCTCCCTCCGGTGGTTGCTGAGGGTAATGAACTGATTACTGAATGGCCTTCAGCTGGCGCTGAATGGTAGTATATAAGTGGCCTGAGTTCCCAGCAGCCTTGCCGGTTATCAATTTTTCCTTCTGGTCTTGCTTGAAGCACTGATAGTTTCCTGCTCTCCTTCAGATAAGTGTTTGCTGTTTTCTTTTTCCTCTGTTTGATTTTCTCTGCTGGTTTGCTGCTTGCAGTGGACAGCAGCATGTCCCCTTTTCGGGGGTCTCGCGCTGCAATTGTGCTCTGTTTGTGTCTGCACTTTTGCTTTGCTCCTTTGTTACTTTTTATTTGCTGAATAGCATTTTGTTACACCAGAGATCTGATTTAGGTGGATGAGATCGTGTGAACTCAGGTTTTTGGCAATCAGAAGTGTTGGTATTTTTGTTAGGGTTTTGTTGGATTGCAGTCAGAATTCTTTCCTGTACTTTTCTGTCTAGACAGATTGGGCCCGAGCGTTTGCTCATTCTATTTTCTGTCTGTGTCCGTGCTTTCTTCTTGTCTAACCATCATTACATGTTTGGGGGCTTCCTATTTTCTTTGGGGATCTGCTCCGGGGCAGATAGCTTTCATCTTTCTGCCTTTAGGTGTAGTTATCTCTCCAGCTGTGACGAGGCGTCTAGGATCACCGTAGGAACGCTCCACGGCTACTTCTAGTTGTGTGGTTAGTTCAGGTTACTGCAATCCAATAGGTTCCAGCCTCTCTGGTGTATTACCGCTTTTGCTATTTTTTGCTATTTCTCCTCAGTTACTGAAACATCAGTATAACCAGCTCAAAAACTGAAAATTATATGATACTCACTGAAGAGGAAAATAGAAATAAGGAAACTCCGTTTGTTGCATTTTTTTCCCCTCTTTTCTCTGGGTGCTGAGGAGGAATTTTTTTTTTTCTCTCAATGGAGTTTGCACAGTTGTCTGGCCGTGTGGATCAGCTTGCCACTGAGGTTCGGAGTATTGCTACCTATCTTGCTGGGTTGCCGGTTGTGGAACCTAGGATCCCCATGCCAGATTTGTTTTTGGGGGATCGATTTAAATTTCTGAATTTCAAAAATAACTGTAAGTTGTTTTTTGCCTTAAAGCCTAAGTCCTCAGGGAACGCGGCACAGCAGGTTCAAATTGTCATCTCCCTGCTGCGCGGTGACCCTCAGGATTGGGCTTTTTACCTGACACCTGGGGATCCGGTTTTAAATGATATTGATGTATTTTTTCAGGCTCTGGGGTTATTGTACGATGAACCTAATGTCACTGATCAAGCTGAAAAGATCTTGTTGGCATTAAATCAGGGTCTTGAAGACGCAGAGTTGTACTGTCAGAAATATCGAAAGTGGGCAGTCCTGACCAAATGGAATGATGATGCTTTGGCAGCCATTTTTCGAAAGGGTCTGTCAGAAAATGTAAAGGATGTTATGGTGGGATTCCCTGTTCCCTCTGGTCTCAATGATTCTATGTCTTTGGCTATTCAAATTGACAGTCGTTTGCGTGGGCGCAGAGGTATGCGTGAGATAGTGTTGCCTTGTGAGCCAGCTCCTGAGCCCATGCAGTGTGATGGAGTGACTTCTGGGGCTCAGCGTCATGAGTTTCGTAAGCGCAATGGGTTATGTTTCTACTGTGGTGACGCTTCCCATGCTATTTCTGTCTGCCCTCCGGTGAGGAGTTTGTGTGTTTGGGTTCAGGGCACTGGCTTAAGGACTAAACGGTAAACCACAGGGTTCATCTGCTCGAGGACCTTGAAGGGACCCAACTAGCGGGGTGCCAACTTAGTGGACTCCACCCAAAGCCTGATGTTTCGGACGGAGAGCCACACTAGTTGCCAGGAGCAAATGTCGGAGCGGGACTTCGATGTGCATCGGCAGAAGACCTCATCCTCTCCTTGGAAGCCTGAATGGTATCCTGGGTGCGATCCTAAATGTCCCGTGCCTCCACAGCCCAGTCTGCCACCCTGAAGTCGGCGGAAGCCATGGGTATGGGCACTGGTACCCGCGGATGCTGGCCGAAATTTAAGAGGAATGGGGTCTGTCCGGTGGAGTCAGCCATAGCATTGTTTAGCGCGAACTCTGCCCACGGTAGCAAGGATGCCCAGTCATCTTGCCTGGCAGAGACAAAATGTCGCAAGTATGTGACCAAGGTCTGGTTGGCCCTCTCTACCAACCCATTCGTCTCGGGATGATATGCAGAGTAGACGACACAGCTCTCTCCAGAACCGAGACGCAAATTGGGGACCTTGATCGCGGACAATCTTGTCTGGCATACTGTGTAGATGGAAGATGTGCCAAATAAATAATGCTGCCAAGGCCCGTTCAGAAGGTAACCATGGTAGCGGCACCAAGTGCACCATTTGGAGAAGTGGTCGGTGATCACCCAAATGATGGTGCAGCCCCGAGACTGGGGTAAGCCCACCACAAAGTCCATCCCGACCATCTCCCAGGGCCTGTCTGCCACCGGCAAAGGGAAAAGTAAATCAGCTGGCCGTTGTCGAGGGTACTTATTCTTGGCGCAGGAGACACACGCCTGAACATATTCCCTGATGTCACGGACCATATGTGGCCACCAGTATGTCCTCGCCAATAACTCAGTTGTCCTCTTTGCCCCAAAGTGTCCACCCACGCTGGATGAGTGTGCACAAGAGAGTACCTCTGGTCACAAATTGGTGGGCACAAAAGTCTTGCCCGGAGGCACAGACTCTAGCGAAACCGGGGCTACCGTTCTCAGGCTCTCTTCAGGGACAATAAGCCAAGGCTCCTCATCCTCCTCCTCTGATGACACTAGGGAGCGAGAGAGAGCATCGGCCCGAATATTCTTCTCACCGGAGAGAAAATGGAGGGTGAAGTGGAACGAAGAGAAGAATAGGGACCATCTGGCCTGATGAGAATTTAGCCGCTGGGCCGTTTGCAGATACGCCAAGTTTTAGTGGTCAGTGAAAACTAGGAAGGGAAAACGAGCCCCCTCCAGAAGATGTCTCCACTCAGAGAAGGCTAACTTCATAGCCAGCAATTGCCTGTCCCCGATGGAATAATTTCTTTCTGCTGGTGTAAAGGTTTTAGAAAAGAAGAAGCAGGAATGCTTCCGACCTTGAGCATATTTTGATAAAGGACTGCTCCAGCACCAACAGAAGAGGCGTCCACTAGTGTTGAGCGATACGATACTGCAAATATCGGATATCGGCCGATATTAGCTGTATCGGCCATTCGATTCCGAATACCGATATTTTCGTCATATCGGATACCGGAATCGGGATTGTCACTGTCACTGTCAGTGTCCGTCGGTCGGGTCTGTCACTGTCAGTGTCCGTCGGTCGGGTCTGTCAGGAGTCAGCGGCACTTACCTGGCAGAAGATCTCCGGCGGTCACGGCCTGGACTGCTTCATGGCCGCCATCATCTTTCCCCGGCGGTCACATGCAGTTTCTCGCGATAACTGCAGTGACTGCTGGGTAATCCCGGCCGTAAAGCAGTCAGTCCGATGACGTCACCGCCGGGGAAGCAGGTAATCAGCTGTGCTGCGTCGCGATGACAGGCTCTGCCTGTCATTGCGATGTAGCAGAGCTGGATCGTCGTGGGACAGTCGTTACTATGGACTGCGTTGGACAGGTAGCAAAAAAGTCCGTTTTTTTTACAACGAATTTACACCTTTAATTAACCCCTACAGGTGTGAAATTTTGCACACATAGACTGATGTAATTGTTTGTGCAAATCAGATAGCAAAGGACATGAAAAGACATGGTTAACCCTATGTACACCAAGTGTCATTTCATGTCGGGTGCTTCTGTCTTTTCACAGAAGCCGGCTTTACCCGGCAATTGAATCAGAGGATATTTTACTATGTAGAAGTGTATAAACTATACATATATGTATATATATATATATATGTCACAATGACATGTATATTATATATATATATATATATGTATTCTATGTGTGTATATTTAGTGTTTACAAGGAAATAAATGTTTTTTTTAGTTGCGATATTTTGTTCCCATAGACTTACATTGGACTTCCGGTATCGGAATCGGATATCGACGATATTTAGTGATATCGGCGATACCATTTCGATACGATATTTTTAGATATCGAGCAGTATCGCTCAACACTAGCGTCCACCTCTAAAATAAACGGTTTATCAACATCGGGGTGATGTGATATGGGAGCACTGGCAAAATCCAACTTGATGGAAGAGAACGCCTTGGAGACCCCCTCAGACCACAACTTGGGATTTGGGATTTATCATCCAGATAGACTACTACAAAGGTGGAGAGCATATCCCGGAAGATGTCATTGACAAAGTCTTGGAAAACAGCGGGAGCATTACAGATCCCGAAGGGCATCACCAGGTATTCATAATGCCCATCCCTGGTATTAAAAGCTGTCTTCCACTCGTCCCCTTCATGGATGGAATCAGGTTATAAGCACCACGTAGATCTAGCTTAGTAAATACATTTGCTCCCCGGTGCCTATCAAAGAGCTCAGAGATTAGGGGCAACGGGTACTTATTCTTAACGGTGATGGCGTTAAGATCCCTATAGTCAATACACTGACGTAATTCTCCGTTCTTTTTTTGCACGAAGAAGAACCTCGCCCCTGCTGGTGACACCAACTTCCTAATGAACCCTCTTGCCAGATTCTCCTGAATATACTGGGACATGGCCTCCGTCTCAGGAAGAGAGAGGGGATAGACTCTTACCTGAGGAGGTTCTGCTCCAGGCAAGAGATCAATAGGACAGTGGTAGGGGTGATGAGGCGGAAGAGTCTCCGCCGCCTTCTTAGAGAAAACGTCTGCGTATGACCAATAACACTGGGGAAGAGGAGTAAGGTCTACGGGTATCTCTGTGGTGGTGACCTGAACGCACTCCCTGACACATCTGCCTCTACATGAATCACCCCAACCCAGTATCCTCCCAGAGGACCACTCAATATGGGGAGAGTGGTGACGGAGCCAAGGTATTCCCAGCGAAACCTTGTCTATACCCTCAGGAAGGATGAAAAATTAAATTCTCCTGATGGGAAGGAGACATAGACAGAGTGAGAGGGACAGTCTGATGGGTGATTTGTGTGGGCAGAATCAATCCATTCAACACCCTTACTGTCACTGGCTCGGCGAGCATCACCAGAGGCATAGTGTGGCGAGAAGCAAAGGTGGAGGACATAAAAATCCCCTCTGCCCCAGAGTCCACACAAAGCTTGACGGGAAGGGTGGATGAACCTAGGGTAATTATCCCTTTAAAGAGCACTTTTGAAGCAAAAGCCACTGCGTCTAGTGACTCTGCTCCCATGGTCACTGGACGCGACCGTTTACTCAACCGCTGTGGACATTGATTGGCATAATGCCCCTGCTGCTGGCACGCATTACAGACCATAGATGCTCGAGTGGCCCGAGACTTAGGTCCCGCTCGAGAAACCACCATGGCCTCTTGGGGTTCGGACGCCTGGACGGGGGATTCAAGAGGTTTGGCAAAGGTGGAAGCCAGCCAAAACCTCTGCCTACACTGGATCCGCTCCAACCTCTGCTCGTGAAAACGGAGGTCGATGCGAGTAGATATGGAGATAAGCTTCTCCAGTGTGGCGGGAATCTCCCTGGTGGCCAAAGCGTCCTTCGCATGGTCCGCCAGTAGTGTTGAGCGATACTGCTCGATATCTAAAAATATCGTATCGAAATGGTATCGCCGATATCACTAAATATCGTCGATATCCGATTCCGATACTGGAAGTCCAATGTAAGTCTATAGAAAACAAAATATCGCAACTAAAAAAAACCTTTATTTCCTTGTAAACACTAAATATACACACATAGAATACAATATATATATATATACATGTCATTGTGACATATATATATATATACATATATGTATAGTTTATACACTTCTACATAGTAAAATATCCTCTGATTCAATTGCCGGGTAAAGCCGGCTTCTGTGAAAAGACAGAAGCACCCGACATGAAATGACACTTGGTGTACATAGGGTTAACCATGTCTTTTCATGTCCTTTGCTATCTGATTTGCACAAACAATTACATCAGTCTATGTGTAGAGTTGAGCGATACTTTCCGATATCCTAAAGTATCGGAATCGGAATGGTATCGCCGATATCACTAAAATATCGGCGATACCCGATACCGATACCGGAAGTCCCATGTAAGTCTATGGGAACAAAATATCGCAACTAAAAAAACCCCATTCTTTCCTTGTAAACACTAAATATACACACATAGAATACATATATATATATATATATATACATGTCATTGTGACATATATATATACATATATGTATAGTTTATACACTTCTACATAGTAAAATATCCTCTCATTCAATTGCCGGGTAAAGCCGGCTTCAGTGAAAAGACAGAAGCACCCGACATGAAATGACACTTGGTGTACATAGGGTTAACCATGTCTTTTCATGTCGTTTGCTATCTGATTTGCACAAACAATTAAATCAGACTAGTGTGCAAAATTTCACACCTATAGGGGTTAATTAAAGGTGTAAATTTGTTGTAAAAAAAACGGACTTTTTTGCTACGAATTTACACCTTTAATTAACCCCTACAGGTGTGAAATTTTGCACACATAGTCTGATTTAATTGTTTGTGCAAATTAGATAGCAAAGGACATGAAAAGACATGGTTAACCCTATGTACACCAAGTGTCATTTCATGTCGGGTCACCCACACGCAGCGATGTGTGCCTGTCAGCGGGAAACCAGCGATCAAAAAAAGGTCCTGACATTTCAGCGACAATCAGCGATACCCGGCAGGGGCTGATCGTCGCTGAATGTCACACACAGCGATATCGCTGGTGAGCTCGCTGCTGCGTCACAAAACTAGTGACTCAGCAGCGATCTCTGTAGCGATATCGCTATGTGAGACGGGCCCTTAAGTGGAAAGCTTAATTGATTGCTTTCCACTTTCACTTCAGGTCAGCCAGGGACACAATCAGTGACGTCAGAGGGAACTGATTAACAAAAATAGGGGTTCCCTTCGAAAAAAAAATGGCGTGGGGTCCCCCCTATTTTTGTTAACCAGCCAGATGAAGCAGACCGCTGAGGCCTGGATTTTCAGGCTGTTAAGGAGCCAAGATCCATGGACCTTGCCAGCCTGATAATACTAGGCCACAGCAGTCTGCATATCTTGGCTGATTAACAAAAATAGGGGATCCCCTCGAAAAAAATTGGCGTGGGGTCCCCCCTATTTTTGTTAACCAGCCAGATGAAGCAGACCGCTGAGGCCTGGATTTTCAGGCTGTTAAGGAGCCAAGATCCATGGACCTTGCCAGCCTGATAATACCAGGCCACAGCAGTCTGCATATCTTGGCTGATTAACAAAAATAGGGGATCCCCTCGAAAAAAATTGGCGTGGGGTCCCCCCTATTTTTGTTAACCAGCCAGATGAAGCAGACCGCTGAGGCCTGGTTTTTCAGGCTGGTAAGGATCCAATATCCATGGACCTTGCCAGCCTGATAATACCAGGCCACAGCAGTCTGCTTAGCTTGGCTGGTTAACAAAAATAGGGGATCCCCTCGAAAAAAAAACGGCGTGGGGATCCCCCCTATTTTTGTTAACCAGCCAAGTAAAATGCAGACTGCTGCGGCCTGGTATTAAAAGACTGTCAAGGCCCATGGATTTTGGCCCTCAACAGCCTGATAATACCAGGCTACAGCAGCCCCACATTTGGCGCATCAAAAGATGTGCCAATTGTGGCACTTTACCCGGCTCTTCCCACTTGCCCTGTAGCGGTGGCAAGCGGGGTAATAAGGGGTTAATGTCACCGTTGATTGCACGGTGACAATAAGCCCGGTTAATAATGGAGAGGTGTCAATAAGACACCGATCCATTATTAATCCCAAAGTTATTAAATGTATAAAAAAAAGACAAAGCAAGAAAAAAGTATTTTAATGAAATAAAAGAGACAACACAGTTTTCATTAATTTTATTACTCTCTCATTCCTGCGACGCCATCGATCTCCTGTAAAAAAAGAAAAAAAACAAACCAACAGTATACCACCTGTCCGACGCAGTCCATAACGACAGTCCCACGACGATCCAACTCTGCTACATCGCAATGACAGGCAGAGCCTGTCATCGCGACGCAGCACAGCTGATTACCTGCTTCCCCGGCGGTGACGTCATCGGACTGACTGCTTTACGGCCGGGATTACCCAGCAGTCACTGCAGTTATCGCGAGAAACTGCATGTGACCGCCGGGGAAAGAAGATTGCGGCCATGAAGCAGTCCAGGACGTGACCGCCGGAGATCTTCTGCCAGGTAAGTGCCGCTGACTCCTGACAGACCCGACCGACGGACACTGACAGTGACAGTGACAATCCCGATTCCGGTATCCGATAAGACGAAAATATCGGTACTCGGAATCGGAATTCCGATACAGCCAATATCGGCCGATACCCGATATTTGCAGTATCGGAATGCTCAACCCTATCTATGTGTGCAAAATTTCACACCTGTAGGGGTTAATTAAAGGTGTAAATTCGTTGTAAAAAAAAAGGACTTTTTTGCTACGAATTTACACCTTTAATTAACCCCTACAGGTGTGAAATTTTGCACACATAGACTGATGTAATTGTTTGTGCAAATCAGATAGCAAAGGACATGAAAAGACATGGTTAACCCTATGTACACCAAGTGTCATTTCATGTCGGGTTCTGCATTTTCACAAAAGCCTGCAATTGAATTAGCGGCTATTATACTATGTAGAAGTCTATGAACTATAAATATAAATATATATATATATGTGTCACAAATTCAATGACATGTATATATATATATATATATATATATATATATATATGAGGTGTAAAATTGTTTAAAAAAAATGCGTGGGCTCCCGCCCTATTTTCGCAACCAGACAGACAAAGCCAGCGAATGGGGGCAGATAATAATAGCCCAGAGAGGGACCATTATTTTTGGCCCCCCCTGGCTACTAACATCTGCCCCCAGACACCCCAGAAAAGACAAATCTATAATTAGATTCGCCCTTTCTGGCACTTTGCCCGTCTATTCCCATTGCCCTGTAGCGGTGGCGAATGGGTTAATATGGGGTTAAAGCCACATTGCAATTGAAAGGTGACCTTAAGCCAGGTTAATAATTGAGAGCTGTCAATTAGACAACTATCAATTATTAATCCTATTGCATGAAATAAAAATAAAACACACACACTTTAATTAAAAATCATTTTAATGAAATAAAGACACATGTTTTTGACCATCTTTTATTTGACTGCAAAAACCATTTCCTGTAATAAAAATAAAATAAAAAAGCAAAATTATTCTTACCTATCCCATGCACAGTCAGGTCCCACGGTGTAATCCTTCAGAAAGGGTTAATGTTTACTGCAGGGAACGCAGCTAATGCTGCAGCCTCACAGTAAACCCCCAAATGAATGAGTTCCTCTCCTGGCTGACAGGAGAGGAAGTGGAAAGCTTAATTGATTGCTTTCCACTTTCACTTCAGGTCAGCCAGGGACTCAATCAGTGACGTCAGAGGAAACTGATTAACAAAAATAGGGGTTCCCTTCGAATAAAAAATGGCGTGGGGTCCCCCCTATTTTTCTTAACCAGCCAGATGAAGCAGACCGCTGAGGCCTGGTTTTTCAGGCTGGTAAGGATCCAATATCCATGGACCTTGCAAGCCTGATAATACCAGGCCACAGCAGTCTGCTTAGCTTGGCTGGTTAACAAAAATAGGGGATCCCCTCGAAAAAAAAACGGCGTAGGGGTCCCCCTATTTTTTTTAACCAGCCAAGTAAAATGCAGACTGCTGCGGCCTGGTATTAAAAGACTGTCAAGGCCCATGGATTTTGGCCCTCAACAGCCTGATAATACCAGGCTACAGCAGCCCCACATTTGGCGCATCAAAAGATGTGCCAATTGTGGCACTTTACCCGGCTCTTCCCACTGCCCTGTAGCGGTGGCAAGTGGGGTAATAAGGGGTTAATGTCACCGTTGATTGCACGGTGACAATAAGCCCGGTTAATAATGGAGAGGTGTCAATAAGACACCGATCCATTATTAATCCCAAAGTTATTAAATGCATAAAAAAAAAGACAAAGCAAGAAAAAAGTATTTTAATGAAATAAAAGAGACAACACAGTTTTCATTTCTTTTATTGTACTCTCATTCCTGCGACGCCATCGATCTCCTGTAAAAAAAGAAAAAAAACAAACCAACAGTATACCACCTGTCCGACGCAGTCCATAGTAACGACTGTCCCACGATGATCCAGCTCTGCTACATCGCAATGACAGGCAGAGCCTGTCATCGCGACGCAGCACAGCTGATTACCTGCTTCCCCGGCGGTGACGTCATCGGACTGCTTTACGGCCGCGATTACCCAGCAGTCACTGCAGTTATCGCGAGAAACTGCATGTGACCGCCGGGGAAAGATGATGGCGGCCATCAAGCAGTCCAGGCCGTGACCGCCGGAGATCTTCTGCCAGGTAAGTGCCGCTGACTCCTGACAGACCCGACCGACGGACACTGACAGTGACAGACCCGACCGACGGACACTGACAGTGACAATCCCGATTCCGGTATCCGATATGACGAAAATATCGGTATTCGGAATCGAAAGGCCGATACAGCTAATATCGGCCGATATCCGATATTTGCAGTATCGTATCGCTCAACACTATCCGCCAGTCCTCTCCAGTAGGCTGGAATGAGGACTTTATCCGGCCACTCTAACTCAGAGGCCAGAGTCCGAAATTGGACGGAGAACTGACTGATCATGGCCGAACCTTGTGACATTGCCAGTAGTTGGAGCGCCGTATCATGGGTGACCTGAGGTCCTAAAAAGACCTTTTTAAGAGCCTCCAAGAAACGAGGAGCACTCCGCACCACACAATCGTCGCGTTCCCACAGCGGAGTTGCCCACTCCAGCGCTCTGCCCGACAGAAGAGATACTATAAAACCCACTTGTGCCCTTTCCGTGGGAAAATTTGCAGCCAGAAGCTCGAGCTGTATAGAGCACTGACTCACGAATCCACGACATTGCTTACTGTCACCAGCAAATTTGTCAGGAAACGGGAGATGGGATAAAGTCGGAGCAGAGGTGTCAGTGGACAAACTGACTGCAGCCACGCTAGCAGCCTGTGCAGCGACTGCGGCAATATGCACAGCTGAGGTTGGTGCTCTAGAACCGCCAACCTACACTCCAGCTGCTGGATGTGCTGCCGTTGATGCTGGTCATCCACCATTTACTAGCCAGACCCTGGCGCTAGTATTATGTTATGGCTGGCAGAACGCACCAAATAAATATAAATTAAAGGTTCGTTCGCAGCCCGGGTCCACCGTGCAGGTGAAACCTGCTGCTAGCAAATAGCGCTATATGGCGGTATAAGCGAACACTGTTACTTCACAGAGTCACTGGTATAGACACTGTATGGCACAATATGGCGGTATAAGCGAACTCTGTTACCTCACGGAGTCGCAACATAAACGCTGTGTCCTCTCAAGCACACAGGAGCACAGAGGTAACTGCTGAGCAGATAGCAGTCCGTAATAATGTGGTTAGCAATGCACACAGCAAACTCCTCACCGAAGGTACCGGTATACTAGGGGCTTATTTCAGCCAGAGCCCTGAACCCAAACACACAAACTCCTCACCGGAGGTGCCGGTATTCTAGGGGCTTATTTCAGCCGAGTCCCTAAACACATGCATACGACCACACTGGCGCAAATCATATAACAGGATTAATACTAGCGCATGGCCGTGCGGTCATGCACACCTTTTATAGCTGCAGAAATCCTCAGGACCTTCCCGGAAGGAATAAATGGGAAACTGCCCCCAGACCTAGAGCAGCTTCTGGACCTTGCTAGAGGACCAATGGGAGTCGCTGCAGTACCAGAGCATGTGACCCCCAATCTCCAATGAGAGATCTTACCCTGGGCATGCTCAGAAGTGGAAACGCAGGACTTAGACCCAAAGACGTCTGCACGCCGCTGACCAGTACTGGCTACAATAGCAGAACCTGGAGAGGCAGCAGTAATCCTCTGCACAGTATTAGACTGGGCGAGATGCTGGGACCGACGTCTCTGCTGAGCAGATTCCACTGCGGCCGGAGATGGATGGGAAACTGCAGCGGGGATGGTTCGAGATTCCCATTGTGCAGAAGAGGGAACTCAACCCCTAACAATAGAATTTTTCTGTACTGGAATTGAAAAAATAAGACATAAATTAAATATAAAAGGTGCATCACAGAGTACATGTATGATGGTCCAATAGTAAAAAAAAATACTGTATATTTTATATAAAAATCTGGACAATACTACTATAACTATATATAGGTTCCCATCCATGAATAGATAGAGGACTATCACTGTATTCTGAAAACACTGGTCTACATATTTTCAAAAGTCTTGAAGTTCAGTTAAGAAATGAGCCATTTCATAATGGTTTTGATCTCCTGAATTCAAATTTGACAATGAAAATTTTTATTCCTTAATGTGGATTTTTGGACAATTTTCATATACAGAATTTTATTGGCCCAAATAATAACATTTGTCATAGATATTAAAACATTTTCAATCTT
>JARQOD010000001.1:847857030-847873090 GCA_033576555.1 Oophaga sylvatica | reverse complement strand
ACCCCCAAAAGGGGAAAATGTTCCCCAAATCCAATGAATTTTCCCAGTCCTCACATCCCATAGTAACCGTTGTAACACCAGAGGAGCCTCGCCCCAGAATCATCTCAAACCCATTCACAACAGCCCTCCTGTATGGCTCTTCAAAGGGGTGTTGGAATGCGTCTACTTTGGTGCATGGCAGGCCTTGCATTCACTGCATAGGCAAATAGTATGGAGTAAACAACTTCCTAATAATGGGAACATTGCTTTCGGGTGGCCCTCCTGTAATGGCTCTTCAAAAGGTATTTGGGCTGCATCTACATTTGGTGCAGGGCAGGCCTTGCATTCACTGCATAGGCAACAGTATGGGAGTACCAACTTCCTAATAATGGGAATATTGCTTTCAGGTGGCCCCCCTGTACGTCTCTTCAAAGGAGTATTGGGGTGCATCCTTTTTTTTTGGGGCAGCCTTGCGACTCACTTCATAGGCAAAAACAGTATAGGAGACCCACTGTTTAACAATGGGAACAACAAAGCAAAAACCCGGGCTGATGGATCTCTAAAATAGTAAAGGTCACCTGATGGCCCTATAAAAATAGGCTTTGTGACTTCAGAGTCCCCCCTTTTCATAAATGAAACAGAATGTTCTAATGATGTATCATGCACCACATGGCCAGCTAAGGTTGAAAATGTTAAAATGACATTTCCAAGTGAATTGCTTCTGTCTGGTTGAAAGCAATGGTAAAGTTAAAAACGCATCAAAAAACTCTACGTGTGAACATAGCCCAAGGTGTGAAGGAGCATTTTTGTTTTGTTTTTTTATTTTGCCTTTATAAACAAGTCATTATCCTGGAAAGGATGTTCCTTAACAAATTTCCCAGGAAAATCCATTTTGGTTTTGTTTTTGTATGTTTTAGGGGAAAGCATGTAAAAGTGGTTGTAAGACTCTGGCAACATTGTTCACAGCATCAGAAATACTTCCAGGGGTTTTTTCCTCATGCTGTTCCCCATGTCATTTCAGCACTGTTCCCATTGTTTTCAGCAAGTTTTAATCCCTCTGCTGACCGCCAGGGGGGGCTTCGTAAAAATGCTCGAGTTCCCCATAGGCTTACATTGGGCTCGTTGCGCGGGTTGAGCACCCGAGCATTCCAATTTGCTAGACACGAGAAAAGAGCACCAGAGCATTTTAGTGCTAGCCCATCACTAGTCATTAACTCTTACAATAAAACCTGCCCAGTCCCTCTCTGTCTTGCCAGTGAAAGCTCTGAATCCTTGCTCTTAGGAGACACAGCGCTGAATAGGAGTTCTTTGTTGCTATTGAAGAGTCGTCTTCATGTACAGTTTGCTTAAGCAAAGTACAGGTGTTCTGTTGTCCATATGTATTTATCTCCTGGTCCCTGTTTCCCATTTAGTTTATTCCTCCCTGTCCCTATCCTCCTCCCTATTGTTGGTTGGTGCTTTTGTATGATAGAGGGTTTCTGTTATCCTTGTTTTGTCTTGTGTTTTGTTCACATTACATTTCTGTCCCAGACTCCATGGAGTGGGGAAGGGGACAGAGCAAGGATTAACAGGAGCATAGTAAGGTAAGAGACAGCCTCTCTATCATCAAGATTACCTCTGAGACAGGAATAGTTAGAGTCCCAGTTCCAGGGAAGGTTAGGCCCCCCTCCTCTACCTAAGACCGTCACAGCGTGACATTTTCACTGGCCCAAACATTTTGTATCTTGGTATGGTTCCGACTGTGGTCCTTGCTAAACGTTTGCAGGTCCTGTCACTTGAAGTGTCACACCTGTAATCTAGGGTCTCTCAGCAGAAGATTGTTGGTCTGGTGAGCAGTCAGGCTGAACTGGAACCTGAAGTGGCACTCCTGAATTGGTTTTCTGGGGAACAGGATACATTTATGTTGTTCAGTGAAGCCTGCAAGCTGTATCTTAGGCTTCATTCTCATTTATCTGGGTGTGAGGAGCCATGGGTTGGGATTGTTATTTCTCTCCTTTAAGGAAATCCTCAATCATTGGCCTATTCACTTCCTGAAAACCCACTGTCTTTTCAGTCACTTGATGTTTTTATAGGCCTTGCGTATGATGATCCAGACTGTGTCTCCCTTGCTGAGTCTAAGCCAAGTAAGCTCTAGCAGGGAGATTGGCCGGCATAGGAATTCTGCTCAGATTTCCATAGATGAGACTCTGAAACTAGGTGGAACCTTTCTACTCTTAGGAGTCAGTATTTCAGGGCCTGTCTGAAAGACTAAAAGATGAACTAGTGCTTTAGAAAACTCCTGAGTCGTTGGAGGCCGCCATGGCTCTGGTCATATGCATTGATAGACACCTCATGGGTAGACTAGTTGTTACTCCGCCCCTCATGGTACTCCCTGTAACCAAGGTTCTTCCTGTGTGCTCTGAAGAACCAAAGCAGTTAGGAGGGGCTTCCCCTCGGTATGAGTCTCTTACGGTTTGCCGCAAAATAGGGTTGTGTTACTTCCCCCACATGTGTATCTCAGTTTTTCTTACCCGTAGATGTGGTTATTGGTCAGAAAACTGAGAAAATATCCATCCTCTTGGATAATGGGGCAGGAGCCCCCATACTTGCAATTGACTCTTAGCCTCTGGGTCAGGGAAATTTTGCATGGTGTGAATCTGCGCATAGAAGTCTCTTCACAGGGAGCTCCTTTCTTATTATATCTTAGAATGTCTCCCTACTCCTATTGTGGTGGGTCTTTCCTGGTTGACTAAATATAATCTGCTCACAGACTGGCAGGCCAGAGAGATTATTAATTGGAGTGATTTTTTTCAAAACATTTGGGAATGTTTAGCTTGCAAAAAAGAAGACTGAGAGGAGACTTAATAGCTGTCTACAAATATCTCAAGGGCTGTCACATTGTAGAAGGATCATCTTTATTCTCATTTGCACAAGGAAAGACTAGAAGCAATGGGATGAAACTGAATAGGAGGAGACACAGATTAGATATTAGAAAAAACTTTTTGACAGTTAGGGTGATCAATGAGTGGAACAGGCTGCCATGAAAGGTGGTGAGTTCTCCTTCAATGGAAGTCTTCAAACAGAGGCTAGACAGACATCTGTCTGGGATGATTTAGAGAATCCTGCTTTCAGCAGGGGGTTTGACCAGATGGCCCAGGAGGTCCCTTCCAACTCTACCATTCTATGATTCTATGATTCCTACGTGCTACTAGCTCTAGTGTCTCTGCTAAAATCATTCCATCTTTCCTGTCCAATTTTGAGGAAGTCTTCTCTGAAAAGGGGTGTCAGAACTACCTCCTCATTGTGTGTATGATTGTCCTGGTATTAAAAATGTCAAAGCGGATTATTCTTATTATTTATTTGCATAGCGCCATTAATTCCATGGTGCTGTACATGAGAAGGGGTTACAAAGTTATAGATATCGTTTACAGTAAACAAATTGGGATGCTTTGGGATGCGGATGCTTTGTGTCGGAGTTTCCCTGGGGGTGGGAGTACTGACATTGCCGTTCCTATTTTGTAAGAATGGGTGGTCAGCTCCGCAATATGTTCTGAACTTGAGGGTGAGGTATTGAAGGCTCAGGGGGATGCCCCTGGTTGACCTTCAGGATAATTGTGTGTACCTATTCATCTGCATCTTAAAATTTTGAAAGCACATCATGACTATGCTCTGACTGGTCACCCAGGTAGTAAGGCCACCTTGGACCTCCTTTCTCATTGATTTTGGTGGCCAATATTGCATAAGAATGTAGTTAACTTTGTGTCTTCATGTTGTGTCTGTGCATGTTCCAAGACCTCACATACTCGTCCGTCTGGGGCTCTTTTGCCATTGACCATTCCAGACCGACGATGGACTAATTTATCCATGGATTTCATTATGGATCTTTCTTTGTTTCTGGTGAAACTCTTATCTTAATTGTGATGGATATGTTTAGTAAAATGGTTCCCTTCGATGTGGTGTCAGATTGGGGGACCCAATATGTATCTAAATTTTGGAGGGTGTTTTGTGCTCTTTTAGGAATTCATCTATCCTTTGGCATTCCATCCTCAAACTATAATGGCCAGACTGAGTGGCTAAACTAAAGTTTTGAGACTTACCTAAGATGTACTGTGTCAGATAACCTGGAGGATTGGTCTTCTTTTCTACCACTGACTGAATTTGCTTCAAACAATCATTCTAGTGAATTTCCTAGTAAGTCGCCATTTTTTGGCGCATGTGGTTATCATCCACAATTCTGTACCTTCAGTAAAGTTGAGTCTTCACAGGTTCCTGGAAAGGAGCAATTGTCTTCTTCGCTCTCATCTGTGTGGAAAGGGGTTTAAAATACTTTAAAGATCATGGGGGACAAATACAAACTTTGGAGCTCTAGTCCGCTTCCTTCCCCAATGTGAAGTGGCTGCTAATATCACTGCAGCACAATGAGGTCACCACATAGGTGACAAAGGTATAGGAGCCAGGAGATGGTAAATGCACCATAATGGAGCTGAAGATAAAGTGGACTTTTAATTGGGGGAGTTGTGTGAACGTTATACAGGAGGGCACAGTATGTGGGGAGGTTAGCATACAAAAGGTGGACAGTGTGAGGACAGTCATTTATGTTCTGGTATTAAATTGATGTATTGATGGTGGTTCTCGTGCTGAATTTATTTACTGATAGTTGTTTCAAATCCTGTAACAATATAGATGTAGCAAATCATAATTTATCAAATGATGTGCTACATAGCTATGTTAAAGTAATGTACCACCTAATAATACATTTGTATTTATGTTAGGAGCATTGAAAGTTTGTATTGCAATGAAGGATGGAAAAATGAGAGTTCATTTTCAATGCACTCTGTAAACTGTGACAATTTGGTAATCTTACAATTATAAATTTTAATATAACAATTATTACATTAGCAGTGCTGTCATGTACGCACTTCTCTGCACATTAAATATGGTGCGCCTGCAAGAGTTAATTTATCTCCTCTCCCTCAATCCAACACTCAACCTCTGTTCTTGGTTATAAAGTGAGAATCACACCCTGACACAGTCCTCACACTCCGATTTCTTAAAGCTCTGCCACCGCTCAACAAACACATGGAATGATGAGTCCTTAAAATATGTTATTGCCAGACAATCAAAAGGTCACACTCTCTGAAAGGTTATGGATTCTTTAGAGCATACAAGGATCAAACTTAAGCTAATATAAAAATATACAGTGCTCACAAAAAATGTTAAAATAAAATGACACACAGATATGCAAAACAGTTATAAAATAAAAAGGTATAAAATGCAAAATTACCTATTGTTCTTCTTTTTCCTTGGGGTAAGGAGAAAATGAATTATGGATAACAAGCACATGTGAAAAACTTTCTTTTATGCAACCCTGCTTTTAAAAGTCTTGATTATAGGCTCATATTTCCAGGATCACCTGGATTAAACTAATTACAAATTGCTGAATGTGGTTGCACGGTGAGCTAAGAGCAAGAGATGAGCAAACCTTTCAAGGTTCGGTTCAGTGCAGTTCGACAAACATCTTGATGTTTGCCGAATGGGTCACCAAGCATACCCAAACCCCATTGAATTTAATGGGAGGCAAAACTAAACCTATACACAGCACCTTAAGAGGGACAAAAAGCTTCATAAACAGCTCAAAGTAGGGGCAGACACCAGGAAAAGTGGCATAAATTGACCCAGAGTACAAATAGTATAATTGTGCAGCATGGATGCAAGGAACAGGGCTTGGACCTGCATTTCTAGATTAAACATTGATCAGTAACAGGTGGATGAGTGACTGGTGTAGGCCTGTTGCTCTGAGAGGTCTGCGAAATTCAGTCAACACACACGAAGAACACCCAACTTGGAGTCTAAACATTTTCAAAAATTAGGACAGACACCAGGAAAAGTGGCATCAATTGAACCACAGTAGAAAATTTATAATGGCCCAGCAGCAGTCAGTCATGGGCCATTCATGAGCCAGGATCTGGGCCAGCATTTATAACTTTGAATTTAAATTTAAATTAAGAGGTGGGTGAGGGACCAGTGTAAGCCTCATTTAATGGTTGCCTCATGCAACACCTCAAACTGCTTTTTGGCTCAGCCACATTGAGGTGGCCCAAATATCAGCTTTGTAGAGCACTAATGTTAGAAAAATGTAAGAATAGTAACACAGGTAGTTCAGTAAGCATTTGACCCACAGTAGAAAATTTTATGATGGCACAGAAGCAGTCAGCCATGGGCCATGCATGAGGTATCTGGGTCTGGGCCAGCATGTAGAGCTTTGAATTGAAGTTTCAATTAAAACAAGGTAGGTAAGGGAGCATTGTAAGCCTTCTTTGCTGGGAGCCCTGATACCTCATGAAACAGCTGAAACTGATTTTTTTCCCATCCACACAAACATCAGTTTTATAGACTACTATTGGTAGAAAAATTTAAGGATAGTGACACAGGTAGTTGACTGATCAATCGACCCACAGTCAAATGCTTTTCTTGTCCTGATAAAGTAGTCTGTAGTCAGTAGTACTTTGAAATGTGTTCACTAAATAAAGAGAACCCGCATGTACTTTCTGTCTGGATTTGCATTTTTTATATGGGAAACCAGCAGCACAGATTATTTGCAAATCCTCCTTATCTGTGCAATAAGAGTAGACAGATGTTATATCCTTTGTGCAGAGACAGTATGTGGATGAAGCCTTAATTATTATTAGTTATTTTACTGATATTATAGTTTCCCTTACAATTACATATTTCCTTCACAAGTGCTAAAAGAGGATCCCCAATCAATATTGCAAAAAAAACGCTCTGCAGTGCACTGCTCAGTAGGCAGAAGCAGTGAATTTTTCTGCTTAAGGTA
This sequence comes from Oophaga sylvatica, assembly GCA_033576555.1. Lineage (NCBI taxonomy): Eukaryota > Metazoa > Chordata > Amphibia > Anura > Dendrobatidae > Oophaga > Oophaga sylvatica. Next base: position 847,866,297 of record JARQOD010000001.1, on the reverse strand, counting down.
TACTGTATATGAGCTCAATATAGATAACACTTTAAGTGTTAAATCAGGCAGATACTGTTCTGTGAGAGCTAAGTTCAGAATCATAGACTGTGCTCACATATTGCAGCCATTGTTCATATTTTTTCATTCAAAATAACGGTGCATTAGCTATGATTTTCAGAATGCATCTTTGTGTGTTTTTTTTGTCTCTGAAGCAACAAAAAATTGCATCATCACAGCCAAAAAGTGCCTAAGCTAGCATGAATTCTTAATACGGCCCTGTATACTGGTGGTTACTGTATACTGGAGAGTAACTTAGGTTTGAATGATGAATAGTGATGAGCAAAACTTGCTCACCACTACTCATTACTCGCCCGAGTATCACGGTACCCGGTGTACTCGGCGAGCACCGAGCATTTCCGGGATTACTCGGCGGGAACTCGGGTCTCCACCCAGATTTTTTGGCAGACTTTACAGAACCAATCACAATGCAGGGATTGTCTGCCAGGCAATGAAATGCCGCAGCCATCTTGTTGTGGACATGCAGTGATTGGCTGGCCGCACAGCGTCATCAGGGGTATAAGAGACCGGACGCCGCCCTCCTCAGAGCATTGAACTTCGGATTGAGATAGTGTAGGGAGAGTGCTGCCGATATAGGGTCAGAATTGGGGATTTATTAGGTTAGTGTGGGGTCTACCATCCTAAACTACTCAAATCCAGCTAAACCAACAATCCTTCTAAGGATTAAGACTGGAGTATATAGGTTCCAGTGTTAGGTAGGCAGGGTAGTGTACGTCGCTCTATACACATTAGTGCAAGGCCTACAGGCACTGTATGTGTGTTTATAGATCATTGCATACATCAAGAGGTTCCATTCCCTTCCTGTGTTCTGGTACTGCTGCTGTTACCAGTAGGATATATTGGCCGTATATAGCTGGCCCCATTGAAATACAGACCACACATTTTTTGATGTGGTATCTCCGTGCCAGCTCATATCTGTGCATGCTAAAAGTTTGGCCAGTTTACAGCGGTTTTCTTTTTTTGTCTTGGGTGTCACTGTACTTATATACAGCAGTATTATCCCCACCTCCAAAAAAATAAATAAAAACATTTGACGTAGTGGTATCTCCTTGCCAGCTCATACCTGTGCATGCTCAAAGTTTGAACACTTTAGGCAGGTTTTCTGTTTTTTGTCCTGGGTGTCATAGTACTGATATACAGAACTAGTTAGCCCTCCCCAAAAAAACAGGGAACACATTTATCGTACTGGTATCTCCGTAGCAGCTAATATCTGTGTGTGCTCAAAGTTTGGCCAGTTTATGGCAGTTTTCTTTTTTTTGTTCAGGGTATCACTGTACTGATGTAAAGAACTAGTTAGTTAGCCCCCCAAAAAAAGCAGGGCACACATTTGTCGTAGTGGTATCGCCGTGGCAGCTCATATCTTTGTGTGCTCAAAGCTTGGCCAGTTTACATCAGTTTTCTTTTTTTGTCCTGGGTTCACTGTACTTACATACAGCAGTATTTCACAAAAAAAATTTACAGGCCACACATTTTTCGTTGTGGTATCTCCGTGCCAGCTCATATCTGTGCGTGCTCAAAGTTTGGCCAGTTTAGGAAGGTTTTCCTTTTTTTGTCCTTGGTGTCACAGTACTGATATAAAGCACTAGCTAGCCCAAAAAATAAAAAAAACGGGCACACATTTGTCGTAGTGGTATCTCCGTGGCAGCTCATATCTGTGTGTGCTCAAAGTGTGGCCTGTTTACGGCAGTTTTCTTTTTTTTGTCTTGGGTGTCACTGAACTTATATACAGCAATATTTCGCAAATAAATAAAAAAAATACAGACCACACATTTTTTGGTGTGGTATCTCCGTTCCAGCTCTTATCTGTGCGTGCTCAAAGTTTGGCCAGTTTAGGCCAGTTTTCCTTTCATTGTCCTGGGTGTCACAGTACTGATATACAGCAAGAGTTCGCCAAAAAAATTAAAAAAATCAGGGCACACATTTGTCGTAGTGGTATCTCTGTGGCAGCTCATATCTGTGTGTGCTCAAAGTTTGGAAAGTTTATGGCAGTTTTCTTTTTTTGTCTTGGCTGTCACTGTACTTAAATACAGCAGTATTTCGCAAAAAATAAAAAAAATACAGGCCACACATTTTTCGATGTGGTATCTCCGTGCCAGCTCATATCTGTGGGTGCTCAAAGTTTGGCCAGTTTAGGCCCGTTTTCCTTTTTTTGTCCTGCATGTCACAATACTGATATACAGCACTAAAGTCCAGGTAGGTAAAAGTGTGGTTTTCATGCACACTTATCACATACAAGTTGACTCCCAAATCACTCTTTTGTAGTGAACATGTATAATATTCTATTCCATTTACAATGGACAAGACACATGGCAAGGGACGTGGAAGTGGATGTGATTGTCATGGTGCAGGCCGAGGCGTTGGCAAGCTGAAATTGGCCCGCCGAAAACACCCACATCTTCTCGCTGGACCTTAGTGTCTGAAGTCCTAGGGTCTGCGGCAAGACAGCACTATTGAAGCCCGAGCAGTGTGAAAAGTTTGTTGTTTGGATAGCGGATAATACTTCCAGTTACTTAACCTCCACCACCAGCACCCTGTCTTCAACACGGTCAAATCACAGTAGCCGTGTATCTGGACCGCATATTCCTTACCCTGATCCTCCTTACTCCCACCATGCTGAGTGCCCTGAGACAACTGATCCCACACTCGGACACTCCGAAGAGCTGTTCAGTTTTCCATTTGGAGATTCGTGCCTCTCGCCCACTCCATTAGAAGCGGAGCAAGATGATATTCCATGTAGCGATGCACAAATCTTTGAGCAGCCACGGTCACAACAGGTGGACAATGTTGAGACACAATTGCCGGAAAGTCAGGAGGAGGACCAGGGTGGGGAAGTGGAAGATGAGGTGGTGGATGATGTAGTAACAGACCCAATCTGGCAGGAGGACATGCAGAGCGAGGACAGCAGCACACAGGTGGAGGTAGGCAGGAAGAAGCAGTGTGGTGGTTGCAGACAGAAGGCGTGCAACCGTTCCCCGTAACAGCAACCTGACAGAAGTTGCAGTCCAACTGTTAGGTCTCCCCGAGTCTGGTTATTTTTTAAAGACTCTGCCGATGACCCCAAACAGGCCATTTGCAACACCTGTCATGGCAGCATCAGGATGGGTAGCAAAACTACCAGCCTGACCACCAACAGCATGATCAGACACATGGCAGCAAAGCACCCGACTTTGTGGGCTGAACCCCGGGGTCCAGGAACAGTGTCTGCGGGTGACAACACTGCTTCCACTGTTGTGCGTGCAAGCCAATCCCCTGTCCACGGTGCATGCAAAGATGCTTCCTGCCTTGAACCTGCCATTGCCCACAGTCAAATAGCACCATCATCAAGCACGTCCTTGTCCCAGCGCAGCCTTCAGTTGTCCATACCCCAGTCTTTGGAATATAAGCAGAAATACGCAGTCAACGCCACACAGGCCACAGTAATCAACTCTCATATTTCTCGTCTGCTTGTGGTCGAAATGTTGCCTTTTAGGCTCATGGAGACAGAAGCTTTCCACAACCTGATGGCGGTGGCCATCCCAAGGTACTCTGTCCCCAGCTGCCACTATTTCTCCCGCTGTGCCATCCCAGCATTGCACAAGCACATGTCCCACAACATTACTCACATGTACAACGAATGTACAAGTACTTGTGGCCAGGGATGGTACATCTCGCTGATGGCTCACTAGGTTAACATAGTGTTAAGCTGGAACCCAGTCAGACCTTGGAAGGAACGCGTCCTCCCGACGCCAAGGATTGCGGGCCTTACGTCAATCGGGGTTGCCCCCACTGTGTACAGCTCCTGCACCTCCTCCTTCTCCTCTTCAGCCTCCATGTCAGAAATGAGCACATCAGTCACAAGCTGGAAACACTGCAGCACTGCCAAAGCAAAGCGGTAATAGGCTGTCCTGAAGCTAATTTGCTTAGATGACAAACCACACAATGCTGAAGAGTTGTTTACAGCTCTGAAAGAGCAGGCAGATGTGTGGCTGACACAGGTAAATCTCCAGCCAGGCATGGTTGTGTGGGACAATGGCAGGAAACTGGTGGCGGCTTTGAGGTGAGGCGAACTGACACACGTACCATGCCTGGTCCATGTGCTGAACCTCGTTGTTCAACGTTCTCTAGAAAGCTATTCGGAGCTGCTGGATCTGCTGGTTAAAGTACACCACCTGTGCGCACAGAAAATCAGCTACAGCTTCAGCCACCCTTGCTGTGCTTCAGCAGCGATTGGAGATTCCAGCTCACCAACTGGTGTGTGATGTGCCCACGCGTTGGAACTCTACACTACATATGTTAGAAAGGATTTGTGAGCAGAAGCGGGCAGTTGTTGAATACCAGCATCAAAAAGGCAGTCGTTTGTCAGGTTTGACTCCACACATAAGATCTCAGGAGTGGACATGGATGTCAGACATATGTAGCATCCTCCAAAACTTTGAGGAGTCCACCAAGATGGTGAGCTGCTATGATGCTATAATTAGCGTCATCATCCCGCTCATTTGCATTCTGAAAAGCTCTCTGCTCACAATGAAAGAGGGTGATTACACCCAGCCCAACCTCGTGTCATCCCAAGGGGGATTGGTTGACAATGAGGAAGAGGAGGAGGAGGAAAAACAGGAGCTACTTTCATGCGCTATAGACGGGACCACAACCACAACTGTCATAACGTCTGTTTAGCGTGGATGGTATGAGGATAGGGAAGAAGAGGAAGAGGAGGAGGACACCTTGGTCAGTCATCCTCTTGGTGAGGACACAGAAGTCTTGCCTATTACCAGTCTGGCACTCATGGCTGACTTTATGTTGCGCTGCCTTTCCCGTGACCCTCGTATTTTCAAAATATTGGGTACCAGTCATTACTGGCTAGTGACACTTTTAGACCCATGGTACAAGGATAATGTGACGTCGCCGTTGGACTCAGTGGCTGGTGTTCCTTCCTCTGCCGTTGGGAGGCGCCGGACTCCTTCGGCTGGTGGTGTCGGTGATAGGAGTTCGGTATCCTCATATGGTTCCGCTCCTTTGACACCGGCCTCTGTGCTGGGCATCACCATGTTTCTCCTGTGGGTGATGTTGGTGACAGAGAAGGGGTCCCTGCGCAGGTGTCTGGTGGGCGCAGGCTTCACTCTTCTGTCAGAGGTAAAGTGGTTGGTGTCAGTCATGCATCACCATCTGACCTGATTCTGGGCGCGGTCCAGATGAGGTCAACAGGCTGTGAGCCTGTGAGAGGTAGCCATGCCCTTCAAATACCTTGGAGCCTGTCTTACAGGCCGCCAGATATAGTCTTGGTTTCCTCAGTGTGCTAGTGTTTATTGCTATTTTGACTCTGACTTTTGCCTAGATTTTGACCCTTCTTTAGCCTGCCGATTTTGTACCTTTGCTGCCCTCCCGATTTTGACCTTTGGACTTCTGACTACGCATTTGGTCTCGCTTTTTATTCCCTTCCTACATCCTTCCTGCTCCGGTCCACTGCTCTCATAGGCAGCTACCCCCTGGGCTTCGCTGTAATTCCAGATCCTGTATAGGGTAAAGGGTCTCGGGGTTTCTCAGGGTGCTGTCTTACCTGCAGTTCAGACCTGCAGCGGGCGGATGCTACAGATAACTTTCAATCTCTTGTTCCAGAGGCAAACAGGTGTACCAAATTGGTGCAGTACCAGAGGGCCATTTTTGCAGAATTATTAAAATAATTCCCATCTCAAAACGCTGGAGGCTGAAATAACAGTTCGTTGGCCAACCAAGCAGTACAAGCGAGACAGACACAAGTCCACTCCAGCACAGCAGGGGAACACTGACAAAGTTTTGGGACAGTTTTCTAAGACGCAGGGTAATCTCAAAAGGAATGCAATGTTCTCTAAGATGCTGAGGGAGTACCTTGTTGACCGTACCAACGTCCTCCGTGATTCCTCTGTGCCTATATCTAAGCTGGACACGTGGCATGAGCTGGCTCTTTATGCCTTGGAGGTCATGGCTTGCCCAGCCGCTAGCGTTTTGTCAGAGCGGGTTTTTAGTGCTGCTGGTGGCATTATCACAGATAAGCGCATTCGCCTTTCTATGGAAAATGCAGACAGGCTGACTCTTATAAAAATGAACAAGGATGGATTGGGTCTGATTTCTCGACGCCACCAAATAGTGACAGCGAAGCATAAACTCCAATGTAGTGTTTTTTTGGGAGGTGTATTCCCATTTACGTCTTCACAACCAAACATGGATATACGCTTCCTGATTTTGGCTATTTCGTGTCCTCCTTCTCCTCATCCTCACCGTCCACCACCACTTGAACATCAGAGTGAACGTATTCAGTCATGCTCCGGCCACGCTATGTTTTGGCAAGGGTGTTATGATGCCCGTCACCAAAATACAAAAAATATGTACACCCCCAAGGGGAAATGTTTGCCAACACATACACTAAGTGTATGGGCAATCCAAGTCTAGGAGACACGCTCCTAAAATTGGGCCTATTTTTTAATCAGGCCTTCCTCCACGCCTGATCATCCACCGCCACCAGATCAAAAGGGTTTACATGTTCCGTGCAGCTACAGTCATGGCCAAAAGTTTTGAGAATGACACAAATATTATATTTTCACATGATCTGCTGCCCTCTGGTTTTTATGTGTGTGTTTGACAGATGTTTTTATCACAGACAGAAATATAATTGCAAACATATGAGTAACAAAAGCTTATATTGCAGTTAGAATGATTAATGCAGCAAGTCAATATTTGCAGTGTTGACCCTTCTTTTTCAGGACCTCTGCAATTCTCCCTGGCATGCTCTCAATCAACTTCTGGACCAAATCCTGACTGATAGCAGTCCATTCTTGCACAATCAATGCTTTCATTTTGTCAGAATTTTTACGTTTTTGTTTGTCCACCGTCTCTTGATGATTGACCACAAGTTCTCAATGGGATTAAGATCTGGGGAGTTTCCAGGCCATGGACCCAAAATCTCTATGTTTTGTTCCCTGAGAGCCATTTAGTTATCACCTTTGCTTTATGGCAAGGTGCTCCATCATGCTGGAAAAGGCATTGTTGATCGCCAAACTGCTCTTGGAGGGTTGGGAGAAGTTGCTCTTGGAGGACATTCTGGTACCATTCTTTATTCATGGCTGTGTTTTTAGGCAAGACTGTGAGAGAGTCGATTCCCTTGGCTGAAAAGCAACCCCACACATGAATGGTTTCAGGATGCTTAACAGTTGGCATGAGACAAGACTGGTGGTAGCGCTCACCTTGTCTTCTCCGAATGAGGCGTTTTCCTGATGTCCCAAACAATCGAAAAGGGGATTCATCAGAGAAAATAACTTTACCCCAGTCCTCAGCAGTCCACTGCCTGTACCTTTTGCAGAATATCAGTCTGTCCATGATGTTTTTTCTGGAGAGAAGTGGCTTCTTTGCTGCCCTCCTTGAGACCAGGCCTTGCTCCAAGAGTCTCCGCCTCACAGTGCATGCAGATGCACTCACACCTGCCTGCTGCCATTCCTGAGCAAGCTCTGCACTGCTGGTAGCCCGATCCTGCAGCTGAAACACTTTTAAGAGACAGTCCTGGCGCTTGCTGGTCTTTCTTGGGCGCCCTGGAGCCTTTTTGGCAACAATGGAACCTCTCTTGAAGTTCTTGATGATGCGATAGATTGTTGACTGAGGTGCAATCTTTCTAGCTGCGATACTCTTCCCTGTTAGGCCTTTTTTGTGCATTGCAATGATGACTGCACGTGTTTCTTAGAGATAACCATGGTTAACAGAAGAGAAACAATGATGCCAAGCACCAGCCTCCTTTTAAAGTGTCCAGTGGTGTCATTCTTACTTAATCATGACAGATTGATCTCCAGCCATGTCCTCATCAATACCCACACCTGTGTTAATGGAGCAATCACTGAAAAGAGGTTAGCTGGTCCTTTTAAGGCAGGGCTGCAATGATGTTGAAATGTGTTTTGGGGGATAAAGTTCATTTTCTAGCCAAATATTGACTTTGCAAGTAATTGCTGTTAAGCTGATCACTCTTTATAACATTCTGGAGTATATGCAAATTGCCATTAGAAAATGTGAAGCAGTAGACTTTGTAAAAAAATTAATATTTGTGTCATTCTCAAAACTTTTGTCCATGACTGTACAGCCAGTGTTGCAATATTAACAAGGGTGGGTGGTTAGGCTGTGCGTAAAAAACTTGTTCTGAATAAGGTTGAGGTGTAGTCCACAGGGGAAATGTTTGCCAGCCCATACACTAAGTGTATGGGCATTCCAAGTCTAGGAGACCCGCTCCTAGAAATTGGGCCTAGTTTTAATCAGGCCTTCCTCCACGTCTCATCATCCACCACAACTAGATCACCAGCGTTAATGTGCTCCGTGCTGCTACATCCAGTGTTGAAATCCTAACAAGGGTGGGTGGTTATGCTGTGCGTAAAAGACTTGTTCTGAAAAAGGTTAAGGTGTACACCACAGGGGAAATGTTTGCCAGCTATGGGCATTCCAAGTCTACGAGACCCTCTCCTAGAAATTGGGCCTATTTTTTAATCAGGCCTTCCTCCACATTTGATCATCCACCGCCACTCGATCAAAAGGGTTTACGTGTTCTGTGCAGCTACAGCCAGTGTCGCATTATTAACAAGGGTGGGTGTTATGCTGGGCATAAAATCCTTGTTATGGAAAAGGTTGAGGTGTACCCCACAGGGGAAAATGTTAGCCATCATTCCAAGTCTAGGAGATCCGCTCTTTTAAATTGGGCATAGTTTTTAAAAGGCCTTCCTCCATATCTCATCATCCGCCGCCACTAGATCACCAGTCTTAACGTGTTCCGTGCTGCTATAGCCAGTGTCGAAATCCTAACAAGAGTGGGGGTTTTTGCTGGGCGTTAAATACTTGTTATGGAAAAGGTTGAGATGTACCCCACGCGGGAAAATGCTTGTCAGCCCAATACACTTAGTGTATGGCCATTCCAAGTCTAGTAGACCTGTTCATTTTTAATGGGACGTTTTTTGTTAAGAGGCCCTCCTACAGTTTTCTTCCTAGGGGGAATTGGGTTATTGGGGTGCATATGACTTGGTAGCAGGGCAGGCCTTGCAGTCAATGCATAAGAAAAAAAAATAGGAGTACAAAATTAATAATGTGAAATGGATTTTCCTGTGGCAATCCAATACGTGACTTGAAAAGCTATTGGGGTGCATGTAACTTTGGGGCAAGCCAGGCCTTGCATTCAATGCAACTTTTTTCTGGAAGCCCTTCTGTACTCTCGTGAAAGGGGTATTGTGG
>JARQOD010000001.1:847660419-847856930 GCA_033576555.1 Oophaga sylvatica | reverse complement strand
CACCAGCCAAAAATGGTACCAATAAAAACGTCAACTCGTACCGCAAAAAATAAGACCTCACATGACTCTGTGGGCCAAAATATGCAAAAATTATAGCTCTCAAAATGTGGCGATGCAAAAATAATTTTTGCAATAAAAAAGCGTCTTTTAGCGTGACAGCTGCCAATCATAAAAACCCGCTATAAATAGTAAATCAAACCCCCCTTTATCACTTCCCCAGTTAGGGAAAAATAATAAAATTAAAAAAATGTTTTTATTTCTATTTTCCCATTAGGGTTAGGGTTAGGGTTGCGGCTAAAGTTAGGGTTAGGTTGGCGCTAAAGTTAGGATTAGGGTTAGGGTTGGGATTAGGGGTGTTAGAGTTAGGTTTGTGGTTAGGGTTGGGACTAGGGTTAGGGGTGTGTTGGGGTTAGGGTTGGAGTTAGAATTGGGGGGTTTCCGCTGTTTAGGCACATCAGGGGCTCTCCAAATGTGACATGGCGTCTGATCTCAATTCCAGCCAATTCTGCGTTGAAAAAGTCAAACGGTGCTCCTTCACTTCTGAGCTCTGCCATGCGTCCAAACAGTAGTTTATCCCCACATATGGGGTATCAGCGTACTCTGGACCCCAAGAGTTATTGTGCAATTTGTCCTATTTCTTCTGTTACCCTTGGGAAAATAAAAAACTGGGGCGAAAATATCATTTTTGTACAAAAAAAAATATTTTTTGTTTTTACGGCTGTACATTATAAACTTCTGTGAAGCACTTGGGGCTTCATAGCGCTCACCACACACCTAGATAAGTTCCTTGTGGGGTCTATTTTCCAAAATGGGGTCACTTGTTGGGATTTCCACTGTTTAGGCGCATCAGGGGCTCTCCAAATGCGACATGACGCCCCCAGACCATTCCATCAAAGTCTGCAATCCAAAACGTCACTACTTCCCTTCCGAGCCCCAACGTGTACCCATACAGTAGTTTTCTCCCACAATATTGGGTATCAGCGTACTCAGGACAAATTGGGCAACAACTTTTGGGGTCCAATTTCTCCTGTTACCCTTGTAAAAATAAAATATTGGGGCGAAAAAATCATGTTTGCAAAAAAAAAAAAAGATTTTTTATTTTTACGGCTGTGCGTTATAAACTTCTGTGAAGCACTTCGGGGTTCAAAGTGCTCACCACACATCTAGATAAGTTCCTTGTGGGGTCTATTTTCCAAAATGGGGTCACTGTGGGGGTTTCCACTGTTTAGGCGCATCAGGGGCTCTCCAAATGCACATGACGCACCCAGACCATTCCATCAAAGTCTGCAATCCAAAACGTCACTACTTCCCTTCCGAGCCCTGACGTGCGCCCATACAGTAGTTTTCTCCCACATATTGGGTATCAGCGTACTCAAGTCAAATTGGACAACAACTTTTGGGGTCCAATTTCTCCTGTTACCCTTGTGAAAATAAATATTGGGGGCGAAAAAATCATTTTTGTAAAAAAAAAAAGATTTTTTATTTTTACGGCTGTGCGTTATAAACTTCTGTGAAGCATTTTGGGGGTTCAAAGTGCTCACCACACATCTAGATAAGTTCCTTGTGGGGTCTATTTCCAAAATGGGGTCACTTGTGGGGGGTTTCCACTGTTTAGGCGCATCAGGGGCTCTCCAAATGTGACATGACGCACCCAGACCATTCCATCAAAGTCTGCAATCCAAAACGTCACTACTTCCCTTCCGAGCCCTGACGTGCGCCCATACAGTAGTTTTCTCCCAATATTGGGTATCAGCGTACTCAGGACAAATTGGACAACAACTTTTGGGGTCAAATTTCTCCTGTTACCCTTGTGAAAATAAAATATTGGGGGCGAAAAAATCATTTTTGTAAAAAAAAAAAAGATTTTTTCTTTTAACGGCTGTACGTTATAAACTTTAGTGAAACACCTGGGGGTTCAAAGTTCTCACCACACATCTAGATAAGTTCCTTGAGGGGTCTAGTTTCCAAAATGGTGTCATTTATGGGGGTTTCCACTGTTTAGGCAGATCAGGAGCTCTCCAAACACGACATGGCGTCCAGCCAATTCTGCGTTGAAAAAGTCAGACGGCGCTCCTTCCCTTCCAAACTCTGCCATGCACCCAAACAGTGGTTTACCCCCACATATGGGGTATCAGCGCACTCAGGACAAATTGCACAATAAATTTTGGAGTCTTGTTACCCTTGGAAAAATAAAAATTGGGGTGAAAAATCATTTTTGTGGAAAAAATATGATTTTTAAATTTTACGGCTCTACATTATAAACTTGTGTGAAGCATTTGGGGGTTCAAATTGCTCATCAAAAAACTAGATAAGTTCCTTAGGGGTCTAGTTCCCAAATGGGGTCATTTGTGGGGGTTTCCACTGTTTAGGCACATCAGGGGCTCTCCAAATGCAACATGGCATCCAAACTCAATTCCAGCCAATTTTGGTTGGAAAAAGTCAAATGGTGCTCCTTCCAATCCGAGCTCTGCCGTGCGCCAAACAGTGGTTCCCCCACACATATGGGGTATCAGCGTACTCAGGACAAATTGTACAACAATTTATGTGGTCCAATTTCTCCTGCTACCCTTGGGAAAATAAAAAATTAGTGACTAAAAGATAATTTTTGTGGGAAAAAAATAGGATTTTTTATTTTTCATGCCCGGGCATTATAAACTTGTGTGAAGCACTTGGGGTTCAAAGTGCTCACCAAAGATCTAGATAAGTTCCTTAGGGGTCTAGTTTCCAAAATTGGGTCACTGTGGGGGTTTCCACTGTTTAGGCTCATCTGGGGCACTGCAAACGGAACATGACCCCCATTAACGTCTGCATTCCAAAACGTTACTACTTCCTTTCCAAGCCCTGCCGTGCGCCCAAACAGTTTCCCCCCCCACATATGGGGTATAAGCGTACTCAGGACAATTTGGACAACAACTTTTGCGGTCCAATTTCCTTGGGAAAATTCAAAAATTTGGGACTAAAAATCATTTTTGTGGAAAATTGATTTTTTTTTTTTTCACACCCAGGCTTTATAAACTTTTGTGAAACACTTGAGGGTTCAAAGTGCTCACAACAAATCTAGATAAGTACCTTAGGGGGTCTAGTTTCCAAAATGGTGTCACTTGTGGGGGTTTCCACTGTTTAGGCGCATCAGGGTCTCTCCTAACGCGACATGGCATCCAATCTAAATTCCAGCCAATTTTAGTTTGAAAAAGTCAAACGTCGCTCCTTCCCTTACGAGCTCTGCCGTGTACCCAAACAGTGGTTTTCCCCCACATATGGGGTATTGGCGTACTCAGGAGAAATTGCATAACAACCTTATCTGTCCAGTTTCTCCTTTTACCCTTGTGAAAATAAAAAAAAAGTTTGTAAAAGATAATTTTTGTGGCTAAAAAGTAAAATATTCATTTTTTCCTTCCACGTTGCTTTAGTTACTGTGAAGCACCTGAAGGGTTAATAAACTTCTTGAATGTGGTTTTGAGTACCTTGAGGGGTGCAGTTTTTAGAATGGTGTCACTTTTGGGTATTTTCTGCCATATAGACCCCTCAAAGTGACTTCAAATGTGAGGTGGTCCCTAAAAAAAATGGCTTTTGTAAATTTTGCTGTAAAAATGAGAAATCGCTGGTCAACTTTTAACCCTTATAACTTCCTAACAAAAAAAAAATTTGTTCCAAAATTGTGCTGATGTAAAGTAGACATGTGGGAAATGTTATTTCTTAACTATTTTGTGTGATATATTTCTCTGTTTTAAGGGAATAAAAAACAAAAGTTTGAAAATTGCAAAATTTTAAAAATTTTCGCCATATTTGCGTTTTTTTTCAAAAATAAACGCAAGTTATATCGAAGAAATTTTACCACTAACATGAAGTACAATATGTCACGAGAAAACAATCTCAGAATCGCGAAGATCCGTTGAAGCGTTCCAGAGTTATACCTCATAAAGAGACAGTGGTCAGAATTGTAAAAATTGGCCCGGTCATTAACGTGCAAACCACCCTTGGGGGTGAAGGGGTTAATTTTACGCTCCACATGCTGTTGCAGGGCGGGGACGGCTTGCCTGCTGAACTATAAGCAGCTTGGAATGCTGCATTGTGGGATTGCAAACCCCAACATATCGATTAAGGCTGGCTTGCTCACCAGTTGGCAGTTTGGCAATGCGAGAATTCATGCCCTGTGCTCGTGGGTGGTTTGCCGAGTACGGGCGCCTTTTCTCCCACACCTGTGTGACAGATGGCTGCACACTGGATTGGGGTGTGAGGATGCCAGCGATTGGGATGCTGATGCTGACGAAGTACAGACAGTGTGCCGCCGTACAACACTGCCTGCAGATGCACCCTGGCATTCTGGTGAGGAAGCGGGAGCAGCTGTTTGCAAGCTGGAGGAAGAGGTGGCTGAAGAGATGGAAGGTGGGGGACCAGCTGCAGGTGGTGAATCATCTTGGGTGTGATACTGCCACTCCACAGGGTGCCTCTTCCTGATATGCGTCAACATATTGGTGGTATTAAGGTTGCTGACGTTCTTCCCTCTCTGCACAGTTTGTCAACAAAGCTTGCATCTGACTACTGTAACGTCATCTGCAACTTGGTCGAAAAAGGCCCATGCACCACTACTCTTGGGCGCACCCTTTGTGCTCTTTAAAAGAGCCCTGCTCTTAACGGGTGGTGAAGTTGAGGGAGCAGACAACAAATTTTTCCCTCTTCCTCTCCCACGTGGACGGCCACGCTGCGCCACACCTGCAAGCTCTTCCTCTGAGCTATCCCTACTTACTTGCTGCCCCTCAGCATGCCATGATGGGTCAAGGACCTCGTCATCCAATACACTTTCATCAGCAGAAACTGGCAGCTGAGTTTCATCATCATCTGCTGACTGGGGTCTGGTCACTGTGGGCTCTGGCCCACACTCCACTTTTTCCTCAGACGCACACAGTGGTTGCGCATCTGTGCACACTACCTCTTCGTCAGCTGCAGGAATGCTGTCTGGCTGGCACACAGATTCCAAGCCAACAGATTCTGAGAAGAGGATTAAGGTTGGCTCCTGCCTTCTGAATGTCTGGGCAATTTAGTGGGCGATGAAGAAGCAGATGGGTGCTGCTCTTCAGTGGCCTGACCCGATGTGGTGGAGAGATACTGGGAGGATGCTGCGCTCATTGAGGTGGATGCCTCAGCTGCCATCCAACCAACAACGGTTTCTACTTGATCCTCTCTTATCAGCCTATGGCCCTGTGCTCCTAACAATCTGCGCAAAAATGACTGCTGCTGGGTGAAAGTAAGTGCTGAGTGACTTGGGCCTGCTGCTTGCTCTAGATGTGCACCATGTCTAGCTGCTGATGCACCTCTTCCGCGGCCGCCAGGGGGACATCCCTTACTCCCTGCTTTCATCTCTATTGATGGATTCAGAACGGCAATTTCACTATTAGATTCGAGATCTCTCCCTATCTCCAACAGCAACCTATCCCTATCTGCTTTGACAGTAGAGTGAGGCTAAAATGGCAGGTGCAGCCTTTTATACTGCCTGATCACACCATCCAGCCAGCCAATCGCAGCGCAGCCCCTAGCTAGCAAGTTTGGATGCCTCCTACCAAGCTTAGTGAAGTTACACAATGTTGTCAGCAGTTCTTCAGCTCCTGATTGGCTCAACGGAGCGCTCAGAGGCTGAAGGATTATGGGATTTCCGATTTCCGATGTGAAAAAAATATCGGAATCGGAAATCAGAATTTCGATATAGCAAATATCGGGCCGATTTCCGATATTGCAATATCGGAAAGCTCATCCCTACTTATAATGACTGCCAAGAGAGATCTTGAGAGCCAAGAGGAAAACATAAAGAAAATATATTGGAAAGATGTATACAGTTTAATTATGCAATGAATAAGAGTTATTACCTGAAACAGTAATATCCTTTTAAATAAACTTTTAGTATATGTCAATTACATAGTGCCATTTACAGAGCAGTGTAATATGTTCTGTATTTTACACCTTCTGCTATGTCTTATAATAGATTAACAGTGTGTCCATCAATTGATTACACCACAGGAAGTGCTTTTTTAAAACCAGACTCAGATTCAAATGTAAATTTCTCTCCAGGCAAATGGCAATCAATACTCTATATAACAGAGTCAATTAACAAAGGAAGTCAGAAGATCAGAACAAAACACTCCAAGAATGAACAATTCAACTGCAATTTGCAATAATGGTGCAATTGTCAATAAGACAAAACATTGAGTACTCGTCAACAAAGCTTGACAATGCAAATAACGGCCTAATTATTTTAAAAGCCTTGTCTTCTTTGGTGAATAAAATGGCACAGTGTCACAAAATGAGATCTATTGTTTGATACAAAACCTTTAGTCCTCAAACAAATACCATTATATAACTTTAAATTAAACTTTTCCACTTTAGATATCAGTATAACTTCTTTTGCTGAGCTACTCACATTGTAATTATTTAATAAACATTTGTCATTAATTGAATTTAAATATGACAAAGAACTCCAAAATTGATAAAAATGGAAAAGTGTAACCACCACAAACGTTCGACAGGTGAAATTTAACAAGGTATAGCACTACTACTACTACTTCTACTACTAGTAGTACTACTATTAATATTCCTACTAATACTAATAATACTAATAAATAATAATAACAAAATCTAGCTTACAAAACCAGCAAGAACTCAGAGAGGATTCACATCTAATATACAGTACAGACCAAAAGTTTGGACACACCTTCTCATTCAACGATTTTTCTGTATTTTCACAACTATGAAAATTGTAGAATCACACTGAAGACATCAAAACTATGAAGTAACACATGTAGAATAATACATTACACTTTACAAAAAAGTGTGAAACAACTGAAAATATGTCTTATATTCTAGGTTCTTCAAAGTAGCCACCTTTTGCTTTGTTTACTGCTTTGCACGCAGAAAAGGTGAATGGATGGACTCTACATGCCTGGTTCCCAACGAGAAGCATGGAGGCGGTGGTGTGATGGTGTGGGGTGCTTTGCTGGTGACACTGTTGGGGATTTATTCAAAATTGAAGGCATACTGAAGCAGCATGGCTACCACAGCATCTTGCAGCAGCATGCTGTTCCATCCGGTTTGCGTTTAGTTGGACCATCATTTATTTTTCAACAGGACAATGACCCCAAACACACCTCCAGACTGTGTAAGGGCTATTTGACCAAGAATGAGAGTGTTGGGGTGCTACGCCAGATGACCTGGCCTCCACAGTCACAATACCTGAACCCAATAGAGATGGTTTGGGGTGAGCTGGACCGCTCACCGCTTCAATTTTGAATAATCCCCAACAGTGTCACCAGCAAAGCACCCCCACACCATCACACCACCACCTCCATGCTTCACGGTGGGAACCAGGCATGTAGAGTCCATCCATTCACCTTTTCTGCGTTCAAAGCAGTATTCAAAACAAAAGGTGGCTACTTTGAAGTACCTAGAATATAAGACATATTTTCAGTTGTTTCACACTTTTTTGTAAAGTGTAATGTATAATTCCACATGTGTTAATTCATAGTTTTGATGCCTTCAGTGTGATTCTCCAATTTTCATAGTCATGAAAATACAGAAAAATCTTTGAATGAGAAGGTGTGTCCAAACTTTTGGTCTGTACTGTACATGGATGATTTTAAACTTTATGGAAAACTTGATGTTAAATATCATTAGTTGAGTACATTGAGAATATTTATTGCGGAGATTTCAATAGAATCTGGCCTTGGAAAATATGCTATTGTGATTAGTGAGAAGGAAAAAAATCTTTGACAATGAAGACATTTAAATGTCAAATGAACGAATTAGTAAGAACAATCAAAACAAAATCTATAAGTACCTGGGCATTACACCAGTACACAGCTAAAAAACATCGCGTGGACAATTAAAACACATGATCACTAGTGATGAGCGAGCACTAAAATGCTCGGGTGCTCGTTGCTCGGGTTGAGCAAATTGGAATGATCGGGTACTCGACCAGAGCAATGAACCCAATGTAAGTCTATGGGAAAACCGAGCATTTTTGCCGCGATCCCCCCTGGGGGTCCTTTTAGGGTCTAAAACCATCTGAAATCGATGGGAACAGTGCTCCAATGACACGGGAACATCATGGGGAATACCTCTGGAAGCATTTCTGACTCTTATGTCACTGCTGTGAACAATGTTGTCAGAGTGTGACTCTACTTTTACAGGCGAACACTAAAACATACAAAAACGAAACCAAAATGAATTTTCCAGAGAAATATGTTAACCCCCAATGGTTAATGTCAAGGCCAATTTTTACAATTCTGACCACTGTTTTATGAGGTTATAACTTTGGAACGATTCAACGGATCTTAGCGATTCTGAGACTGTTTTCTCGTGACATATTGTACTTCATGATAGTGGTAAAATTTCTTCAATTTAACTAGCGGTTATTTATGAAAAAAATGGAAATATGGCGAAAATTTGGAAAATTTAGCTATTTTCAAAATTTGAATTTTTTTCCCTTAAAACAGAGAAATATGTCACACAAAATAGTTACTAAATAACATTTCCCACATGTCTACTTTACATCAGCACAATTTTGGAACCAAAATTTTTTTTGTTAAGAAGTTATAAGGGTTAAAAGTTGATCAGCGATTTCTCATTTTTACAGCAAATTGTACAAAACCTTTTTTTTAGGGACCACCTCATATTTGAAGTCACTTTGAGGGGTCTATATGGCAGAAAATACCCAAAAGTGACACCATTCTAAAAAAAACTGCACCCTCAAGGTACTCAAAACCACATTCAAGAAGTTTATTAACCCTTTAGGTGCTTCACCGGAGCTGAAGCAACTTGGAAGGAAAAAATGAACATTTAACTTTTTAGTCACAAATATGATCTTTTACAAAAACATTTTTTATTTTTACAAGGGTAAAAGGAGAAAATGGACAGAAAAAGTTGTTGCACAATTTCTCCTGAGTACGCTGATACCCCATATGTGGGGGAAAACCACTGTCTGGGTGCACGGCAGGGCTCGGAAGGGAAGGAGCACCTTTGACTGAGAGCCCCTGATTTGCCTAAACAGTGGAAACCCCCCACAAGTGACACCATTTTGGAAATTAGACCCCCTAAGGAACTTATCTAGATCTGTTGTTGAACACCCAAGTGTTTCACTAAAGTTTATAATGCATTGGTGAAAAAAAAAAATTCCACAAAAATGATTTTTTTAGTCCCCAATTTTTATTTTTCCCAAGGAAATTGGACCTCCAAAGTTGTTGTCCAATTTGTCCTGAGTACGTTGATACCCCATATGTGGGGGGAATACTGTTTGGGCACACGACAGGTCTTGGAAAGGAAGTAGTGACGTTTTGGAATGCAGACTTTGATGGGTGTCATGTTCAGTTTGCAGAGTCCCTGATGTGCCTAAACAGTGGAAACCCCCACAAGTGACCCCATTTTGGAACCTAGACCCCCTAAGGAACTTATCTAGATCTGTGATGAGAACTTTGAACCCCAAGTGCTTCACAGAAGTTTATAACGTAGAGCCATAAAAATAAAAAATCATATTTTTTTTCCACAAAAATATATTTTTGCCCCCAATTTTTTATTTTCCCAAGGGTAACAGAAGAAATTGGACCCCAAGAGTTATTGTGAAATTTGTCCTGCGTACACAGATACCCCATATGTGGGGGTAAACTACTGTTTGGGCACATGGCAGAGCTCAGAAGGGAAGGAGCACCGTTTGACTTTTTCAACGCCGAATTGGCTGGAATTGAGATCAGATGGCATGTCACGTTTGGAGAGCCCCTGATGTGCCTAAACAGTGGAAACCTCCAATTTTAACTACAACCCTAACCACAATACACCCCTATCCCTAACCACTAACCTAACCCTAGCACACCCCTAACCCTAATCCCAACACTAACCCTAACTTTAGCCCCACCTCTAACCCTAACTTTAGCCCTAACCCTAACCTTAACCCTAATGGGAAAATGGAAATAAATGCATTTTTTAATTTTATTATTTTTCCCTAGCTAAGGGGATGATAAAGGGGGGGTTTGATTTAGTTTTTATATCGGGTTTTTATGATTGGCAGCTGTCACGCTTAAAGACGCTTTTTATTGCAAAAAATATTTTTTGCATCATCACATTTTGAGAGCTATAATTTTTTCTAATTTTGGCCCACAGAGTCATGTGAAGTCTTATTTTTTGCGGACGAGTTGACGTTTTTATTGGTACCATTTTCGGGCACATGACATTTTTTGATCGCTTTTTATTACGATTTTTGGAAGGCAGAATGAACAACAACCAGCCATTCATGAAATTCTTTTCGGGGGTGTTTATACCGTTACGTTTGTGGTAAAATTGATAAAGCAGTTTTATTCTTCGGGTCAGTATGATTTTAGCGATACCTCATTTATATCATTTTTTTATGTTTTGGCGCTTTTAAACAATAAAAATGATTATATAAGAAATAATTATTTTTGCATCGCTTTATTCTGCGAGCTATAACTTATTTATTTATTCGCTGATGATGCTGTATGGCAGCTTGTTTTTTTCTGAGACAAGATGCCATTTTCGGCGCTACCATGTTTATTTATATCCGTCTTTTTGATTGCGTGTTATTCCACTTTTTGTTCGGCTGTATGATTGTAAATCATTGCTTTTTTGCTTTGTTTTTTTTTCAAGGGGTTCACTAAAGGGGTTAACTAATGGGACAGTTTTATAGGGCGGGTCGTTACGGACGCGGCGATACAAAATGTGCACTTTTATTGTTTTTTTTTATTTACATGAAGAAATGAATTTATTAGGGAATTTATTTTTTCTTTATTTAGGAATTTTTTTTTTTACACATTATTTTTTATTTTTTTTACATTTTTACTTTGTCCCAGGTTGGGACATCACTGTATAGAGGTGGATCGCTGATCTGACACTGTGTACAGCACTGTGTCAGATCAGCGATAGACAGGCAGTGCAGAAGGCTTTCTCAGCGCCTGCTCTCAGCAGGCACTGAGGAAGCCTCCTCCCGCAGGACCCGGAATGACCCTTGGATCCATCTTGGATCCGGGTCCTGCAGGGAGGAAGCCCTCAGAACAGTGCGATCACATCGCGCTGATCTGATGGTCTCAGGGAAGCACTCAGTGAGCCCCCTCCCTGCACGATGCGCGATGCGATTGATCGCAGTGTGCCGGGGGTTAATGTGCCGGGAGCGGTCCATGACCACGCACATAATGATAATCAGCTGACACCTGGCCGCGATCGGCTGTGCTCCCCCCAGGAGCGCAGCTGATCACATATGATGTACTATTCCATCCATGGGAATTAAGTCCCAGGGCACATGGACGGAATAGTATGTCTGATGGCAGAAAGGGGTTAAGGAACATCCTTTCCGTGGTAATAATTTGCATGTAAGACAAAATAAATAACCCCCCAAAAAATGTACCTCCACTAGTGTTGAGCATTCTGATACTGCAAATATCGGGTATTGGTCGATATTTGCTGTATCGGAATTCCGATTCTGAGTTCCAATATTTTTGTCATATCGGATACCGGAATCGGAATTTTCCTGTAAGTCTATGGGGAGTTCCTGTGTCATAGAACGAAGTACGTGACACAGGAACTTCCCGAAACTGTCACTGTCAGTCTCAGTCGGGTCTGTCAGGTGTCAGGACTCAGCAGAGTCCGCACTTACCTGGCAGAAGATCCCCTTCCCCGGTGGTCACGTCCTCAGTGATGGCCGCCATTACCCTGTCCCTGGCGGTACTGGGTAATCTCGGCCAGCTGTACTCTCGCGACAGCTGGCCGTAAACCAGTCTGGATTACGTCACCGCCGGGGACACAGCTCAGGTAAGCAGCTCCGCTCCATGTGGATGTCAGGTTCAGCCTGTCATCCAGATGTAGCAGAGCTGGACTTGTCATGGGACACTCGTGACTTTGGACTGCGTCGGACAGGGAGTGTTTGTGTTGGTTTGTTATTTTTGTTTTTTTACAGGAGATCGATGGCGTCGCAGGAATGAGAGTGAAATAAAATTAATAAAAACTATGTGGTATTTTATTTCATTAAAAGACTTTTTTCTTGCTGTGTTTTTTTTTTAAATTTACAAACTATGATTAATAATGGATCGGTGTCTTATTGACGCCTCTCCATTATTAACCGGGCTTATTGTCACCGATCAATCAAAGGTGATATTAACCCCTTATTACCCCGCTTGCCACCGCTACAGGGCAAGTGGGAAGAGCCGGGTAAAGTGCCACAATTGGCGCATCTTTGGATGCGCCATTTGTGGGGCTGCTGCAGCCTGGTATTTTTAGGCTGTTGAGGGCCAAAATCCATGGACCTTGACAGTCTTTTAATACTAGGCCGCAGCAGTCTGCATTTTACTTGGCTGGTTAACAAAAATAGGGGGATCCCCACGCCATTTTTTTTTCGAGGGGATCCCCTATTTTTGTTAACCAGCCAAGCTAAGCAGACTGCTGTGGCCTGGTATTATCAGACTTGCAAGGTCCATGGATATTGGATCCTTACCAGCCTGAAAAACCAGGCCTCAGCAGTCTGCTTCATCTGGCTGGTTAACAAAAATAGGGGGTACCCCACGCCATTTTTTTTCGAGGGGATCCCCTATTTTTGTTAACCAGCCAAGAAAAGCAGACTACTGTGGCCTGGTTTTATCAGGCTTGCAAGGTCCATGGATATTGGCTCCTTAACAGCCTGAAAAACCAGGCCTCAGTAGTCTGCTTTATCAGGCTGGTTAACAAAAATAGGGGGGACCCCACGCCATTTTTTTTTAGAGGGGATCCCCTATTTTTGTTAATCAGTTCACTTCAGGTCAGCCGGGATTCCCTCTGATGCTGTGGGTGTCCCTGGCTGACCTGAAGTGAAAGTGGAAAGCAATCAATTATGCTAACCACTTCCTCTCCTGTCAGTCAGGAGAGGAGCTCATTCATTCCGGGGTTTACTGTGAGACTGTCAGCATTAGCTGCGGTCTCTGCAGTAAACATTAACCCTTTCAGAAGGATTGCATCGGGGGACCTGACTGAACATCGGATAGGTAAGAATAATGTTGCTTTATTATTTTATTTTTATTACAGGTGAACAAGGGCTTCGCAAGGAATGGCAGTAAAATAAAATCTTGTCAAAAAATGTGTGTTTATTTCATTAAAATGATTTTTAATTAAAGTGTGTGTGTTTTATTTTTATTTCATACAGTAGGATTAATAATTGATAGTTGTCTAATTGACAGCTCTCAATTATTAACCTGGCTTAAACTCAACTTTCAATAGCAAGGTGGCTTTAACCCCTTATTAACCCATTCGCCACCGCTACAGGGCAATGGGAACAGACGGGCAAAGTGCCAGAAAGGGCGAATTTAATTATAGATTTGCCTTTTCTGGGGTGTCTGGGGGCAGATGTTAGTAGCCAGGGGGGGCCAAAAATAATGGTCCATCTCTGGGCTATTATTATCTGCCCTCACTCGCTGGCTTTGTCTGTCTGGTTGAGAAAATAGGGCGGGAGCTCACGCATTTTTTTTCAACAATTTTACACCTCATATATATATATATACATGTCATTGAATTTGTGACACACATATATATATATATATATATATGTTTATAGTTCATACACTTCTACATAGTATAATAGCCGCTAATTCAATTGCCGGCTTTTGTGAAAATACAGAAGCCGACATGAAATGACACATGGTTTACATAGAGTTAACCATGTCATTTCATATTGTTTGATATATTGTTTTCACTAACAATTACATGAGTGTATGTGTGCAAAATTTGACACCTGTAGGGGTTAATTAAAGGTGTAAATTCGTAGCAAAAAAAAATCTGTTTTTTTACAACGAATTTACACCTTTAATTAACCCCTACAGGTTTGAAATTTTGCACACATACACTCATGTAATTGTTTGTGAAAACCAGATATCAAACTACATGAAAAGACATGGTTAACTCTATGTAAACCATGTGTCATTTCATGTCGGGTGCTTCTGTATTTTCACAAAAGCCGGCATTACCCGGCAATTGAATCAGAGGCTATTTTACTATGTAGAAGTGTATGAACTATAAATATATGTATATATATATGTCACAATGACATGTATATATATATATGTATTCTATGTGTGTATATTTAGTGTTTACAAGGAAAGAAAGGGATTTTTAGTTCCGATATTTCTGTTCCATTGACTTGCATTGTGTTTCCGGTATCGGATCGGCGATACCCGATACTTTTTGAGTATCGGGCCGATCCAATCCGATCCGATATGTTAGGATATCAGGCAGTATCGCTCAACACTAACTTCCACCACTTGTGCTATGTTCACACGTAGTATTTTTGATGCGTTTTTCAACTGTAGCATTGCTTTCAACCAATACAAATGAATTCACTGGGAAATGTAATTTTAACAATTAACAACCTTAGCTGGTCATGTGGTGTGTGACACATCAGACACATCCTGTTTCATTTAGGAAAGAAGGACTCTGAAAGTCACAAAGCCAATTTTTATAGGGGCATCAGGTGGCATTAATCTTCTTAAAGGGCTATCAGCTGGCTATGCTGTGTTCTTCCCATTATTAACCCCTTAGTGACAGAGCCATTTTGCAGCTTAATGACCGGGCCAATTTTTACAATTCTGACCACTGTCACTTTATGAGGTTATAAATCTGGAACGCTTTAATGAATCCAGCTGATTCTGAGATTGTTTTTTATATGACTTGCTTTTATTTATGAAAAAAACGGAAATATGGCGAAAATTTAGAAAATTTCGGAATTTTCAAACTTTACATTTTTATGCCCTTAAATCAGAGAGATATGTCACACAATTTTCTTAATAAATAACATTTCCCAGATGTCTACTTTACATCAGCACAATTTTGGGAACAAAATTTTCTTTTGTTACGAAGTTATAAGGGTTAAAAGTTGACCAGCGATTTCTCATTTTTACAACACCATTTTTTTTTAGGGACCACATCACATTTGAAGTCACTTTGAGGGGTCTATATGATAGAAAATACCCAAAAGTGACACCATTCTAAAAATTGCACCCCTCAAGGTGCTCAAAACCACATTCAAGAAGTGTATCAACCATTCAGATGCTTCACAGGAGCTGAAGCAATGTGGAAGGAAAAAATTGACATTTAACTTTTTTTGCAAAAGCTTTACTTCGGAACCAATTTTTTTTATTTTCACAAGTGTTAAAAAAAATGAACCACAAAATTTGTTGTGCAATTTCTCCTGAATTCACCGATACCCCATATGTGGGGGTAAACCACTTTTTGGGCGCACGGCAGAGGTCGCAAGGGAAGGAACGCCGTTTGACTTTTTCAACGCAGAATTGGCTGGATGCCATGTCGCGTTTAAAGAGCCCCTGATGTGCCTAAACAGTGAAAACCCCCAACAAGTGACCCCATTTTGAAAACTAGACCACTTAATGAACTTATCTAGATGTGTGGTGAGCACTTTGAACCTCCAAGTGCTTCACACAAGTTTATAACGTAGAGCCGTGAAAATAAAAAATCATTTTTTTTCCTCAAAAATGATCTTTTCACCTCAATTTTTATTTTCCCAAGGGTAACAAGACCCCAAAAGTTTTTGTGCAATTTGTCCTGAGCATGCCGATACCCCATATGTGGGGGTAAACCACTTTTTTAGGCGCACGGCAGAGGTCGCAAGGGAAGGAGCGCCGTTTGACTTTTTCAACGTAGAATTGGCCGGATGCCATGTCGCGTTCAGAGAGCCCCTGATGTGCCTAAACAGTGGAAAACCCCAACAAGTGACCCCATTTTGAAACTAGACCCCTAAAGGAACTTATATAGATGTGTGGTGAACACTTTGAACCTCCAAGTGCTTCACACAAGTTTATAACGTAGAGCCGTGAAAATAAAAAATCATATTTTTTCCACAAACCTGATCGTTTAGTCCAAAATTTTTTATTTTCCCAAGAGTAACAGGAGAAATTAGACCACAAAAGTTGTTGTCCAATTTGTCCTGAGTACGCTGATACCAAATATGTGTGGGGGAACTGTTTGGGCGCACGGCAGGGCTTGGAAAGGAAGTAATAACGTTTTGGAATGCAGACGTTGATGGGGGTCATGTTCCGTTTGCAGTGCCCCAGATATGCCTAAACAGTGGAAACCCCCACAAGTGACCCCATTTTGGAAACTAGACCCCCTAAGTAACTTATCTAGATCTGTGGTGAGCACTTTGAACCCCCAAGTGTTTCACAAAAGTTTATAATGCCTGGGTGTGAAATAAAACAAACAATTTTCCACAAAAATGATCGATTAGTCCCAAATTTTGGATTTTTAACAAGGAAATTGGACCCTAAAAGTTGTTGTCCAATTTGTCCTGAGTACGCTGATACCAAATATGTGTGGGGGAACTGTTTGGGCGCACGGCAGGGCTTGGAAAGGAAGTAATAACGTTTTGGAATGCAGACGTTGATGGGGGTCATGTTCCGTTTGCAGTGCCCCAGATATGCCTAAACAGTGGAAACCCCCCACAAGTGACCCCATTTTGGAAACTAGACCCCCTAAGTAACTTATCTAGATCTGTGGTGAGCACTTTGAACCCCAAGTGTTTCACAAAAGTTTATAATGCCTGGGTGTGAAATAAAACAAACAATTTTCCACAAAAATGATCGATTAGTCCCAAATTTTGGATTTTTAACAAGGAAATTGGACCCTAAAAGTTGTTGTCCAATTTGTCCTGAGTACGCTGATACCAAATATGTGTGGGGGAACTGTTTGGGCGCACGGCAGGGCTTGGAAAGGAAGTAATAACGTTTTGGAATGCAGACGTTGATGGGGGTCATGTTCCGTTTGCAGTGCCTCAGACGTGCTTAAACAGTGGAAAATCCCCACAAGTAACCCCATTTTGGAAACTAAACCCCTAAGGAACTTATCTAGATGTGTGGTGAGCACTTTGAACCCCAAAGTGCTTCACAGAAACTTAAAAACGCAGAGTCGTGAAAATAAAAAAATATTTTATTCCTCAAAAATGATTTTTTAGCCAGCTATTTTTTATTTTCCCAAGGGTAACAAGAAATGAGAACCCCAAAATTGGTGTGCAATTTGTCCTGAGTACGCTGATACCCCATATGTTGGGGTAAACCACTGTTTGGGCGCACGGCAGGGCTCGGAAGGGAGGGAGCGCCATTTGACTTTTTGAACCCCACTTCGTGTTTGTAGACCCCATGATGTGCCTAAATAGTGGAAACCCCTCAATTCTAGCTCCAACCCTAACCCCAACACACCCCTAACCCTAATCCCAACCCTAACTCTAATCCTAACCCTAATCCCAACCCTAATTACAACCCTAATTGTAACCCTAACCCTAATTGTAACCCTAACCCTAATTATAACCCTAACCCTAAGGCTAGGTTCATTTTGCGTTTTACCAGCCCATTCAACACATAGCGGGCTGGTAATGATATAGCATAACGCGATCGCGTTATGCTATACCCGCTAGCGCAGAGGAATCAGCAGATGATTCATCTGCGCTAGCGGTTACGGAGCCCAGACGCTGCAGCCCGCGTCCGAGGCTCCGTCACTGAATGACGGCACGCCGCTAACGCATACCGCTTTACGGCATGCATCGCAATGCGCCCTAAAATGGGGGTGAATGGCAGCATTAACAGACTGCGTTACACCTGCGCTATACCACGGTATAACGCAGTATGAACCCAGCCTAACCCTAAGCCTAATTGTAACCCTAACCCTAATTATAACCCTTACTCTAGCCCTAACCCTAACCCTAACTGAAAAATGAAAATAAATACAATTTCTACATTTTATTATATGTCCCTAACTAAGGGGGTGATAAAGGGGGGGGGTTATGTACTGTTTTTTTTTATTTTGATCACTGTGATAGTTTATCACAGTGATCAAAATTTACTTTTGGAGAATGAATGAAATGTTTTTTGAATCTGCTGCCATTTTTTTTTTCAGGAAGAAGACTCAGAGGATCGTAGCACAGGGGGAGCTGACGGAGGACAGGGGGAGGATCGGAGGACACAGAGGGGACCACTACAGGTACGGGGAGGATCGGGGGTCCCGGGACACTATTTCTCACCCCTCTGATGTGCGATCACATCAACGGGGAGAGAAATAATAATTTTTTGTCGCGGTAGCCGTTATACTCAGTATAAATACAGACCCGGATCATGTTTCCCAAGCCCCCCTGAGCCCCGCTGAGCATGCGCCCGCCATTTTCTAGGCCTCAAAGATGGCGGCGCCCACCGGGGGACACCGGAGGGCCAGGGGGCCACATGGAGGGGATCGGGGGCCACAAGGGGGGATCGGGGACCCTTTTTCTCTCTCCTCTGATATCCGATCACATCAGAGGAGAGAGAAATTAAATGTCACATTTTTTTTGTTGCGATCGCCGTTTTAGGGTTAATAACGGTGATTGCAACACCGACCCGATTCATGTTCTCTGACGTCTCTGCTACCTACGGCAGCCGAGACCCCGGAGAAAATGCGACTGGGGCGCTATTCACTTTTCTACAGCGCCGTTAATTAACGGCGCTGTGGTTTAAGTACCCTTAATGACCGCCGTTAAAAGGCGTATCGGCGGTGGTTAAGGGGTTAAACAGGAGACCTCCTACACTGTTATTGCCTATGCAGTGAGTGGCTAGGCTGCCAAAAATTAGGACGCACCCCAATACCACTTTGATGCGACGTACAGGAGGGCCTCATGAAAAAGTTTTTCAATTATAATAAAATGGGTCTCCCATAGTGGTAGCCTATGCATTCAATGCAAGGCCTGCACAGCACTAAAGTAACACGCAACAGGTTGTCTCTATGGGTCGAGAACACCCTGTTTTGTACCTGAGCTGGAAGCTCCTACCGAGGGAGGTGGCCAAGTCCATGGTGAAAAAGGAATGTCTAGCAATTGTGTGGGCCTGCAGCATCTGCAGCCATAATTGTGCGGATGCCAATTCACTATGGAAACAGACCATAACCCCCTCATATGGTTACACACCATATTTGGATCGAATGGGAGGTCGCTACGCTGTATCGTGGCGCTCCAACAGTACCACTTCTTCATTCACCACAAGAAGGGCTGTGGCCACAGTAATGCCAATGGGTTATCCCAACATGGGGAGGTTGCGGACAGGTGTGCGGCGGAACAATGGAAAGAGAGAGGTGTGAAGAATATATGAGATATCATTTAATGCCAATCATATACAGTATATCCCATCTGGTATGGGATTATAAAACCCACTTCAGAGTGCAGCTGCATGAGAACACCTAATTCAGCAGGGGGGGGTCAAGCCTCAAAAGGCTGTGTGTGACAGATCTCGCACATTGGTCCATTCCAGAGCAATATAAAGGCTTGCTTGAAATATAGAGTTATGCTGAATCTGCCAAAGAACATTCTAGAAGCATAAATCCATAAGGAGTTATGGAGATACTATATGTTCTAGCTTTACATCGTGTACATTTTCGAGATCTCTGGAATGGATCAAATGCTTCCCAGGGCCTCGATCCATTCTAACCCCCCATAGAGGGGAGATACGTAGAATACCTAATAGGAACCAGATAGCAAAGAGGTGTTTAGTCTCAACGCGTTTCAGGGGCCCGGCCGGATCCGATGGCACCAAAACTACCTCCCTAGGACCATCAATTACAGGGTAATGACTCATCTTAGGTTTTGAAGTTTTCAACTACTAGAGGCAAGGGGATTTAGGTTCACCTAGGGGGCAGGAGGGGAGTGAGGGGAGGGAATAAAGGCTAGTGTAAGGCCATGTGGTCTCTCTCTGTTTTGCATGAGGTCCACTTCGAAAGGGGGGTCATGTCATGTAACATGCTTTGAAAGGCCTAGGAGCCAGCTGGCATCCCATGCCCCCAGCGGCTTAGTGCATACATGGTTAACCCCTTTCTGACATCTGACGCACTATCCCATCCATGTGCCCTGGGCCTGTCTGCCCATGGATGCAATAGTACGTCATGGGCGATCGGCCGCGCTAATGGAGGGAGTGGCCGGGTGTCAGCTGATTCTCACAGGTGAAAACCGGCACTAAGTGCCAGGAGCGGTCATAGATCGCTCCCGGCACTTTAACTCCCAGAACACTGTGATCAAACAAGATAGAACAGTTCCGGAGCCGGCACAGAGGCTGACAGCCTCTCTGCTTTTGGATCGGAGACCCCTGATCACTGCCATGGAGACCCGACATCCAAGTCTCCAGAGCTGAGAAACTTCCTATCATGCGCAGTGCTTGTCAGGAAGTCACTCATGTCAGTGTCCACTGAGTGCAGCGCTGACAGCTTCTGTAGCTTGCAGATGCTGCTACATGCTATAGAAGCGATCAGCCTGCACAAAATCATTGCCCCATAGTGGGACAAGATGTAAAACTTAGAATGAAGTAAAATAAAAAATTAATTGTAAAAATATTTAAAAAATAATTAAAAATAATATAAAAAAAACAATATTTATTCTATCACTAAATAAATAATTGAATAAAAAAATCTAAACAATAAAAGTACACATACTTGGTATCGCCACATCCGTAAAGACCCAACCTATAAAACTGTCCCACTAGTTAACCTCTTTAGTAAACATCATAAAAAAACAAAGCAAAAAACAATGCTTTATCATCATACATCCAAACAAAAAGTGTAATAACACACAATCAAAAAGACAGTTATAAATAAACATGGTACCGCTGAAAACGTCATCTTGTCCCGCAAAAAATGAGCTGCAATACAGCGTCTTCAGCAAAAAAATAAATATGTTATAGCTATCAGAATAAAGTGATGCAAAACAATTATTTTTTCTATAAAATAGTTTTTATTATATAAAAGCGCTAAAACATAAAGAAAGATATACAGTGGCCAAAAGTTTTGAGAATTACACAAATATTAATTTTTACAAAGTCTACTGCTTCACTTTTTCTAATGGCAATTTGCATATACTCCAGAATGTTATAAGAGTGATCAGCTTAACAGCAAGTACTTGCAAATTCAATATTTGGCTAGAAAATGAACTTTATCCCATAAAACACATTTCAACATCATTGCAGCACTGCCTTAAAAGGACCAGCTAACCTCTTTTCAGTGATTGCTCAATTAACACAGGTGTGGGTGTTGATGATGAGGACATGGTGGAGATCAACCTGTCATGATTAAGTAAGAATGACACCACTGGACACTTAAAAAGGAGGCTGGTGCTTGGCATCATTGTTTCTCTTCTGTTAACCATGGTTATCGCTAAAGAAACACGTGCAGTCATCATTGCAATGCACAAAAATGGCCTAACAGGGAAGTGTATCGCAGCTAGAAAGATTGCACCTCAGTCAACAATCTATCGCTCATCAAGAACTTCAAGGAGAGAGGTTCCATTGTTGCCAAAAAGGCTCCAGGGTGCCCAAGAAAGACCAGCAAGCGCCAGGACCGTCTCTTAAAAGTGTTTCAGCTGCGGGATCGGGCTACCAGCAGTGCAGAGCTTGCTCAGGAATGGCAGCAGGCAGGTGTGAGTGCATCTGCACGCACTGTGGGCGGAGACTCTTGGAGCAAGGCCTGGTCTTAAGGAGGGCAGCAAAGAAGCCACTTCTCTCCAGAAAAAAACATCATGGACAGACTGATATTCTGCAAAAGGTACAGGCAGTGGACTGCTGAGGACTGGGGTAAAGTTATTTTCTCTGATGAATCCCCTTTTCGATTGTTTGGGACATCAGGAAAACGCCTCATTTGGAGAAGACAAGGTGAGCGCTACCACCAGTCTTGTCTCATGCCAACTGTTAAGCATCCTGAAACCATTCATGTGTGGGGTTGCTTCTCAGCCAAGGGAATCAGCTCTCTCACAGTCTTGCCTAAAAACACAGCCATGAATAAAGAATGGTACCAGAATGTCCTCCAAGAGCAACTTCTCCCAACCCTCCAAGAGCAGTTTGGCGATCAACAATGCCTTTTCCAGCATGATGGAGCACCTTGCCATAAAGCAAAGGTGATAACTAAATGGCTCAGGGAACAAAACATAGAGATTTTGGGTCCATGGCCTGGAAACTCCCCAGATCTTAATCCCATTGAGAACTTGTGGTCAATCATCAAGAGACGGTGGACAAACAAAAACCTAAAAATTCTGACAAAATGAAAGCATTGATTGTGCAAGAATGGACTGCTATCAGTCAGGATTTTGTCCAGAAGTAGATTGAGAGCATGCCAGGGAGAATTGCAGAGGTCCTGAAGAAGAAGGGTCAACACTGCAAATATTGACTTGCTGCATTAACTCATTCTAACTGTCAATATAAGCTTTTGTTACTCATATGTTTGCAATTATATTTCTGTCTGTGATAAAAACATTTGTCAAAACACACATAAAAAACAGAGGGCAGCAGATCATGTGAAAATATAATATTTGTGTCATTCTCAAAACTTTTGGCCATGACTGTAAATGAGGTATCACTGTAATCGTACTGACCCGAAGAATAGAACTGCCTTATCAATTTTACCACACTCGGAATGGGGTAAACACCCCCCCAAAAGAAATTCATGAACTGCTGGTTTTTGCTCAGTTTCCCAAAAATCGGAATAGAAAGTGATAAAAAAAAGTCATGTGCCTGAAAATGGTACCAATAAAAACGCCAACTCGTCCCGCAAAAAAAAACAAGACGTCACATGATTCAGTGGGCCAAAATATGGAAAAATTATAGTTCTCAAAATGTGGTGATGCAAAAACAATTTTTTGCTTATAGTTCTCAAAATGTGGTGATGCAAAAACTATTTTTTGCAATAAAATGCATCTTTTAGTGTGTGGCAGCTGCCATGCATTAAATCCTGCTATAAATAGTAAATCTAGCCCCCTTTTATCATCCCCTTAGTTAGGAAAAAGTAATATAAAAAAATTATTTATTTCCATTTTCCCATTAGGATTAGGGTTAGAGCTAAAGTTAGGGTTGAGGATAAAGTTAGGGTTAGAGTTGGGGCTAAAGTTAGGGTTGGGGCTAAAGTTGGGGTTAGGGTTTGGATTACAGTTACAATTGGGATTAGGGTTAGGCTTGGGATTAGGGTTAAGTGTGTGTTAGGGTTAGGTTTCTGGTTAAGGTTATGGTTAGAGTTGGGATTAGGGTTAGGGGTTTGTTGAGGTTATTGTTGGAGTTATAATTGCAGGATTTCCACTGTTTAGGCACATCAGGGCTCTCCAAACGCGACTTGTCTGTTCTCAATTCCAGCCAATTCTGCGTTGAAAAAGTCAATCGGTGCTCCCTCCATTCCGAGCTCTGCCATGCACCCAAACAGTGGTTTATACCCACATATGTTGTATCAGAACACTCAGGACAAATTGCACAACAACTTTTGGGGTCCAATTTCTACTGTTACCCTTGGGAAAATAAATAATTGGGGGCAAAAATATAATTTTTGTGAAAAAAATATGAATTTTTATGGCTCTACATTATAAACTTCTGTGAAGCATTTGGGGGTTCAAAGTGCTCACCACACATCTAGATAAGTTCCTTAGGGGTCTACTTTCCAAAATGGTGTCATTTGTGGGAGTTTCCACTGTTTTGGCACATCAGGGGCTCTCCAAACGTGACATGGCGTCTGATCTCAATTCGAGCCAATTTTGCATTGAAAAGTCAAACGGCGCTCCTTCCCTTCCGAGCTCTGTTATGCACCCAAACAGTGGTTTTCCTACATATATGGGGTATCAGCATACTCAGAACAAATTGTACAACAACTTTTGTTGTCCAATTTCTCCTGTTATCCTTGGTAAAATAAAAGAAATTGGATCTCAAGTAAATTTTTATGAAAAAAGTTAAATGTTCATTTTTTCAAACATTACAAAAATTCCTGTGATGCACCTGAAGGGTTAATAAACTTCTTGAATGTGGTTTTGGGCACCTTGAGGGTTGCAGTTTTTAGAATGTTGTCACTTTTGGGTATTTTCTATCTTATAGACCCTCAAAGTGATTTCAATTGTGATGTGGTCCATAAAAAAAAAAATAGTGTTGTAAAAATGAGAAATTGTTGTTTAATTTTTAACCCTTATAACTTCCTAACAAAAAAAAAAATTAGTTCCAAAATGTGCTGATGTAAAGTAGACATGTGGGAAATGTTACTTATTAAGTATTTTGTGTGACATACAGTGCCTACAAGTAGTATTCAACCCCCTGCAGATTTAGCTGGCTTGATAAGATGCAAATAAGTTAGAGCCTTCAAACTGCAAACGAGAGTAGGATTTATTAACAGAAGCATAAATCTTACAAAACAAAAAGTTATGTTGCTCAGTTGAATTTTAATAAATTTTAAACATAAAAGTGTGGGTCAATTATTATACAACCCCTATGTTTAATATTTTGTGGAATAACCCTTGTTTGCAATTACAGCTAATAATCGTCTTTTATAAGACCTGATCAGGCCGGCACAGGTCTGTGGAGTTATCTTGGCCCACTCCTCCATGCAGATCTTCTCCAAGTTATCTAGGTTCTTTGGGTGTCTCATGTGGACTTTAATCTTGAGCTCCTTCCACAAGTTTTCAATTGGGTTAAGGCCAGGAGACTGACTAGGCCACTCCAACACCTTGACTTTTTCCCTCTTGAACCAGGCCTTGGTTTTCTTGGCTGTGTTCTTTGGGTCGTTGTCTTGTTGGAAGATGAAATTACGACCCATCTTAAGATCCTTGATGGAGGAGCGGAGGTTCTTGGCCAAAATCTCCAGGTAGGCCGTGCTATGCATCCTCCCATGGATGTGGACCAGATGGCCAGGCCCCTTGGCTGAGAAACAGCCCCACAGCATGATGCTGCCACCACCATGCTTGACTGTAGGGATGGTATTCTTGGGGTCGAATGCAGTGCCATCCAGTCTCCAAACGTCACGTGTGTGGTTGGCACCAAAGATCTCGATCTTGGTCTCATCAGACCATAGAACCTTGAACCAGTCTGTCTCAGAGTCCTCCAAGTGATCATGAGCAAACTGTAGACGAGCCTTGACATGACGCTTTGAAACCAGGGGAGGAGTCCCGAGGAGATAATTTGCATATTCCCAGTGCCTTCTGGGATAAGTGAAGAGTCTCCGCGAGCTCAAGGAACACTGGATTTTGGCTGTTGCAGCTGAAAGGAGGACATCAGTAAACCAGGGGAGGAGTCCCGAGGAGATAATTTGCATATTCCCAGTGCCTTCTGGGGTAAGTGAAGAGTCTCCGCGAGCTCAAGGAACACTGGATTTTGGCTGTTGCAGCTGAAAGGAGGACAGCAGTAAACCAGGGGGGGAGTCCCGAGGAGATAATTTACATATTCCCAGTGCCTTCTGGATAAGTGAAGAGTCTCCGCGAGCTCAAGGAACACTGGATTTTGGCTGTTGCAGCTGAAAGGAGGACATCAGTAAACCAGGGGAGGAGTCCCGAGAAGATAAGTGAAGAGTCTCCGCGAGCTCAAGGAACACTGGATTTTGGCTGTTGCAACTGAAAGGAGAACATCAGTAAACCAGGGGAGGAGTCCCAAGGAGATAATTTGCATATTCCCAGTGCCTTCTGGGATAAGTGAAGAGTCTCCGCGAGCTCAAGGAACACTGGATTTTGGCTGTTGCAGCTGAAAGGAGGACATCAGTAAACCAGGGGAGGAGTCCCGAGGAGATAATTTGCATATCCCCAGTGCCTTCTGGGATAAGTGAAGAGTCTCCGCGAGCTCAAGGAACACTGGATTTTGGCTGTTGCAGCTGAAAGGAGGACATCAGTAAACCAGGGGAGGAGTCCCGAGGAGATAATTTGCATATTCCCAGTGCCTTCTGGGATAAGTGAAGAGTCTCCGCGAGCTCAAGGAACACTGGATTTTGGCTGTTGCAGCTGAAAGGAGGACATCAGTAAAAAGTTTTGGCTTATATTTCACCGCTTGATTATCTCTTGAACAATAAGAACATGGAAGAGGCTAGGAGCCATGTGGTGAGCTGCATTTCTTGCTACATGTTCATAGACTTACCAGTGGAAAAGCCAAACTTCACATGCCAGAAATGCAAGCTTGTGTCCCTGTTGGAGGAAAAGTTGCAAAATCTGGAAGAGAGGTTATCTACATTGAAGACCATTAAGGAAGGTGAAGAGTTCTTAGACAGAGCAGAATTATCTCTTCATGGTACAGAAAGAGAAGAAATTCGAAGTGCAACTGAAGAAACAGAGGAATGGAAGCATGTGACCCAGAGAAGCAGGAGGATCAGGAGGCAGTCAGCACCAATTCTGCTCAGGAACCAATACCAGGCTCTTACACAGGAGAACGATGAAGAAATACATTAGGATAAGACTTTGCCCACAAACAACCTTGTACGCCCTCAGAGTCCTCCTGAATGGAGAAAGAAAACTGTTGTGAAGAAGAAACGGAGAGTTGTTGTCATGGGCGATTCCCTGTTGAGAGGAACAGAGGCCGCTATCTGCAGACCGGATATAACCTCAAGAGAAATGTGCTGTCTTCCAGGTGCAAAAATTAAAGATGTGTCTGACAGGATATCAGGACTCTTCAGACCTAAAGATGACTACCCATTCCTGCTAATACATGTGGGGACAAATGACACCGCTAGAAACGACCTGGAAACCATCTGCAGTGACTTTGAAAACTTAGGTAAGAAAGTGAAAGAACTGGGAGCGCAGGTGGTCTTCTCTTCCATCCTCCCAGTGGATGGCCATGGAACAAGGAGGTGGAATAAGATTCTGCAGGTGAACAACTGGCTACGTCGATGGTGCCGTCAGCAAGGATTTGGATTTCTGGATCACGGAGTGAATTACCTATACGATGGACTACTTGCTAGAGATGGGGTGCACCTTACGAAGACTGGAAAACATGTATTTGGAAGTCGCCTTGCTACACTCATCAGGAGAGCTTTAAACTAGAACAATGTGGGAAGGGAAGCAAAACGCCAGCAAAAGCCATACACTTGACAAATACTATTGAGATTTCTGCTATTAGAAGTGAAGGGGAAGAACAAAGACAAAAAAATTTACATAATAAAAATATTGAAGGAAGAGAAACCAATCACAAACTAAAGTGTTTCTATACGAATGCACAAAGCATGGGCAACAAACAAGGAGAACTGGAGCTACTAACGCAGGAGAAGAAATATGATGTCATTGGAATCACTGAGACTTGGTGGGACGATACACATGATTGGAATACAAGGCTAGAAGGATACAACTTATTTGCAAGAAACAGACTTGATAAACGAGGAGGAGGTGTTGCATTGTATGTTAGAAAAGCGTATATCTGCACAGAGATTGACACTTCAGAGACTGGGAGTTCTGTGGAAACTGTTTGGGTAAGAATACAAGGACAGAACAATGGAAAGGACACCATTGTAGGCATTTACTACAGGCCGCCTGTGCAAGCTGAAGATATGGATGAACTCTTTATGCATCAATGGCCAAGTTCTCCAAAAAATATATGACATAGTGGTCATGGGAGATTTCAACTATCCAGACATTTGTTGGGAATCTCTCTCAGGCAAAACTAACAGGTCCAGGAAATTCTTATCCTCTCTTGCTGACAACTTTATCTTCCAAAAGGTAATGGAGAAAACAAGGGGATCTGCTACCTTGGATCTAATCCTCATAAACAGGGAGGAAATGGTGGAGGAGGTAAGAGTGGCTGGGACTCTAGGAGGTAGTGACCATGCTATTTTAGAATTTTGGATAACAAGAGGAGGAAGACCTGTGAAGACTCAGACGTCAAGGTTAGATTTCAGAAAGGCAGATTTTAAGGAACTCAGAAAGAGAATTGGAGGGATCCAATGGCTGGATATCCTTAAGGACAAAAATGTCCAGGAAGGATGGAAAATCTTGAAAAATGAGATTCTCAAAGCACAAACGTTAACAATTCCGAAAAGAGGGAAGAATGGGAAGCATTTAAGGAAACCAGGATGGATGAACATAGAACTTAAACACATGCTAAAAAGGAAGAAAGAAATGTTTATCAAATGGAAAGAGGGAGGCATATCTAAAGAAGAATATAATGCCGTCTGCAGAACCTGCAGGGCACAAATCAGATTATCTAAAGCTGACAATGAATTAAGGCTTGCAAGTAGTGTTGAGCGATACTGCTCGATATCTAAAAATATCGTATCGAAATGGTATCGCCGATATCACTAAATATCGCCGATATTCGATTCCAATACCGGAAGTCCAATGTAAGTCTATGGGAACAAAAAATCGCAACAAAAAAACCCTTTCTTTCGTTGTAAACACAAAATATACACACATAGAATACATATATATATATATATACATGTCATTGTGACATATATATATACATATATTTATAGTTTATACACTTCTACATAGTAAAATAGACTCTGATTCAATTGCCGGGTAAAGCCGTGACATACCCCATAGAAGTCGACGGGCTCGATGCCGAGTACCCCCAAAACCTCTGGCTCTGTGCGACTCAACTTGGGCGTCACAAACAGGATTCTGTAGCTCGCTATAAGCGAGTCCTGTGTGCCTGAATTGAACTGGTTTTGTGCTTGAGAATTGCTAAAATCATCAGAGAATGTATTTGCCATTTTTCCGCCATATCTGCGTCACGACGAGGCACTGGTGAAGAAGAAGGGCGTTCTCTTCGTGGGTGTACACTCACTCAGTGGCGTGAAAACGATGGCCGACCACTCTAAATGGTACTGCAATGTAAGATTGTGCCCCACAGCTCTTCAGTTCCGCCTCCTCATCCTCCTCAGTGTGCGGAAACTAACACGAAGGTCCCGCCTCACTACAAAAAAGGGGCCCTCTCCAGATGCTAATGACACATGTGACTTGGCAGAGATGGCTAATGGACACGAGCAGAAGTGTGAAGGGATGGAGCAGTCAGAGCTCTCCCCCCACGGAAGCGACCCGATCGCCACGGAACTACCGTTGGGCACCCGGCCTGGAAACCCTCCTGCGCTGCAACAAGCGGAGGATACCCTAAGAGGCCTGCCCGGCACCGGGAGGAGGTCGCCAGGATGGAAGCCAGCTGGCGTGCCCTAAAACTAAACTTGGAGCGGCGCCAATCCCTCTTACCTGAAGTGTCTGTACCGGAAGGTGAGGCACCCGTTCTAGTAGAGGAGTCCGTGCGGGCATCCCAGCCCTTGCAATGTGATCCGGTTGACGTTGTCGCAGTGGAGGCACCCGTTCCTGCAAAAAACTCTGCACCGGCAGCACCCCAGATCCTGCTGTCTACCCCCGTCGCTGAGACAGAAGAAGCGACACCCGTCCTCATGGAGGAGGCCGCGCAGGCACCAGAGGTCTACCTGTCTGTACCGGAGCCCTGACTGTCATCTGTTCCAGAGCCGGCTGCTTCCTCCGCAGGTGAGCGCCGCCAGGACTGGGGGGCGCCAGGAGAGCTCCCGCAAACCAGACATCGTAAGCTGCAGTTTGATGGTGGCGACATGGAGATGCTGGAGGAGAATTACAACCGGCGTCAGGAGGAAGAGTGGAGACGTTGGGAGAAGGAAGCAGAGCGACAAAGGGAGCAGCGCGAATCCCAGAAGCTTCGCCAACGTCACATCGAGAAGGACCGGGCAGATAAGGACCGGATGAGAAAAGATAAAGGTACCCTGAGGGAGCCGCGGCGTAAGGGTGCAGTACGGAGCTTTAAATTGAAAGGTGGTTGGGGCTTCATCCAGGAGCCTGGACTTTATTTAGAAGTCTTTGTGACCCGGCGGGACGTGGAGACTCACCTCCCAGAAGGACACCCGGGGAGGGACCTGTTGCCAGGTGACTTACACCCGACACTGGGGTTACAATGGATGGTACGCCCTAAATGTTACCAGGTGCGACCCCTACTCCCCAGAGTGTCAGGAACCTGTGAGACCCTCGGAGCCTTCAGCCTCCCACATCCAGGCCTCTGCACAAGTGCCCACCCCACGCCGTAAATCTCCCCAGCCTCCCTCAGTGGTCTCCTCAGCAGCCCCAGCTATGGACATGATAACTATAGCTGGCCCGTACCCGGCGCCTGTTAGGCCCCCTGGGGTTCGTTCAGTCCGGGACATAGGGGTCCAGACCCAGAGGGAGATGAAAGAGGTGGCCACACAGACCCAGATAGCGGGTCACGACTTGACTGTACAGGCCACACGACGTCATCAGGTCCTGGTGGTCCTTGGTGTCTCGGATGTTTGGCAAGCATCAGAAGAGTACCAGGTGGTACCTGGAACACCCCTGCCAAAGAATTATAAATAACCCGGACAGGGTCCCTGTATGTAAATAGTTAAATTGTTGATGTACCCGGACGGGTGAATGTTCATATAAAAGTTTTTTAATTTAATAAAAAAAACAACAACACAGTTTTCATTACTTTTATTACAGTCTCATCCTGCGACGCCATCGATCTCCTGTAAAAAAATGGAAAAAAAAAAACAGCAGTATACCACCTGTCCGACGCAGTCCATAGTAATGAGTGTCCCACGACGATCCAGCTCTGCTACACCAGAATGACAGGCAGAGCCTGTCATCCCGGCGCAGCACAGCTGATTACCTGCTTCCCCGGCGGTGACGTCATCGGACTGACTGCTTTACGGCCGGGATTACCCAGCAGTCACTGCAGTTATCGCGAAAAACTGCATGTGACCGCCAGGAGAAGATAATGGCGGCCATCAAGCAGTCCATGACGTGACCGCCGGAGATCTTCTGCCAGGTAAGTGCCGCTGACTCCTGACAGACCCGACCGACGGACACTCACAGTGACAGTGACAAATCCGATTCCGGTATTCGATATGACGAAAATATCGGTATTCGGAATCGAAAGGCCGATACAGCTAATATCGGCCGATATCCGATATTTGCAGTATCGTATCGCTCAACACTACTTGCAAGTGACGTCAAAAGCAACAAAAAAGGATTTTGGGGATACGTCAAAAGTAAAAGAAAAGTCAAAGATGCTATAGGATTTTTACAGGATGAAAATGATGAAATGGTAAGTCAGGATGTTGAGAAGGCTGAACTTTTAAATTCCTATTTTGCATCTGTTTTCTCTCAGAAAGGAAATGTAACATCAACTGATCTTCACTGTCCTATTAAAGGAATAGAAGAATCCAGGATATCTATAAACAGAAAGACAGTGAGGAAACACTTAGCTAACATAAATTAATTCAAGTCTCCAGGTCCAGATGAATTACACCCCAGGGTACTGAAGGAGATAGCAGAAGAAATTCTTGAACCACTGTCCATAATCTTTGAAAATTCTTGGAGAACAGGAGAAGTCCCAGAAGACTGGAGAAGAGCAAATGTTGTTCCTATCTTCAAAAAGGGGAAGAAGGTGGACCCAGGGAACTACAGGCCGGTGAGTCTGACTTCTATACCAGGAAAGATCTTTGAACAAATTATTAAAGAACATGTATGCAAGTACCTGGATAAGAATGAAGTGATTAAACAGAGTCAGCATGGGTTTGTAACTAATAAGTCATGTCAGACTAACTTAATTTCCTTCTATGACAGAATCACTGACTGGGTGGATCAGGGAAATGCTGTAGATATAGTATATCTTGACTTCAGCAAAGCATTTGACAAAGTATCTCACACAATCCTTATTGAAAAAATGACTAAGTATGGAATGGACAAGGCAACTGTTAGGTGGATTCATAACTGGCTTAGTGATCGGACCCAAAGAGTGGTTGTAAATGGCTGCACATCCAGTTGGAAGAATGTCTCAAGTGGGGTACCACAAGGCTCTGTTTTGGGCCCTGTATTGTTCAACATCTTTATCAATGATTTAGATGAAGGAATTGAGGGTAAACTGATCAAATTTGCTGATGACACAAAGCTAGGAGGGGTAGCTAATACTAGAGAAGAGAGAGAGGATTCAAAAAGATATACATAAACTGGAGCAGTGGGCAGCAACTAACAGAATGGATTTTAACAGGGAAAAATGCAAAGTACTACATCTGGGCAATAAAAATGAAAAAAGCATATACAAAATGGGAGGAATAGGGCTAAGTAACAGCACATGTGAAAAAGACTTGGGTATACTAATTGATCACAGACTTAACATGAGTCAACAGTGTGATGCAGCAGCAAAAAAGGCAAATGCAATTCTAGGATGTATCAACAGAAGCATACAGTCTAGATCACGTGAGGTCATTATTGCTCTCTACTCCTCTTTGGTCAGACCTCATCTGGAATACTGTGTCCAGTTTTGGGCACCACATTTTAAAAAAGACATCAACAAACTGGAGCAAGTTCAGAGAAGAGCCACCAGAATGGTGACTGGTCTGCAAACCATGTCCTATGAGGAACGGTTGCAGGATTTGGGAATGTTTAGCTTGCAAAAAAGAAGACTGAGAGGAGACTTAATAGCTGTCTACAAATATCTCAAGGGCTGTCACATTGTAGAAGGATCATCTTTATTCTCATTTGCACAAGGAAAGACTAGAAGCAATGGGATGAAACTGAATGGGAGGAGACACAGATTAGATATTAGAAAAAACTTTTTGACAGTTAGGGTGAACAATGAGTGGAACAGGCTGCCACAAGAGGTGGTGAGTTCTCCTTCAATGGAAGTCTTCAAACAGAGGCTGGATAGACATCTGTCTGGGATGATTTAGAGAATCCTGCTTTGAGCAGGGGGCTGGACCAGAAGGCCCAGGAGGTCCCTTCCAACTCTACCATTCTATGATTCTATGAAAGTAAAGGTACCTTACGGGCTCGTCTGGAACGGAGACCAATGCGGTGGAGTACGTTACTTATGGTATTGACTGAAACCAATGTCCCCACTGCCATGAGATCTTCTCGGAGCTCCTTCCTTGTTGTCCTTGGGTTAGCCTTGACTCTTCGGACAAGCCTGGCCTCGGCACTGGAGGAAACTTTCAAAGACTGTCCAGGCCGTGGAAGGCTAACAGTAGTTCTATAAGCCTTCCACTTACGGATGATGCTCCCAACAGTGGAGACAGGTAGGGCCAACTCCTTGGAAAGGGTTTTGTACCCCTTGCCAGCCTTGTGACCCTCCACGATCTTGTCTCTGATGGCCTTGGAATGCTCCTTTGTCTTTCCCATGTTGACCATGTATGAGTGCTGTTCACAAGTTTGGGGAGGGTCTTAAATAGTCAGAAAAGGCTGGCAAAAGAGATCATTAATCTACACATGTGAAGCTCATTATTCTTGGTGCCTGAACTACTTCTTAATACTTTAGGGGGACCAAACAGAATTCTTGTGGTTTGAGGGTTGAATAATAAATGACTGTCACGCTGTATAGCAGATATATATATATGTGATGTAAGTAATCTATATCAAAAGGGCAACATCCTATATAACATGCGCATAGATATATGATAACATAGAATTACCTGACAGAAAGTCCAGTGGGTCAATACGGAATCCGTTATACGCTGTCTCCGGCTAGAGGGTGACCGGGGTCTATGCTGACCCTAAACTGGGGTCCCAACTAATCCCTCTACCTGGAGGTACTGTTAAAGGTACAGAGGTCCAGGCCACCAGCGTAAACCCTGTCTCCTATCAATCCCTGCCAACTGTAATCTAGTCCTAAGAAGGACCCTGATTACCACCAAAGGGAATGAACAGGTAACGGTTAATGAACAGAAAGACATACAAGAAAGACAAGAAATAAAGTAAATAAAGTCTTACATACAACACTCACACAC
This sequence comes from Oophaga sylvatica, assembly GCA_033576555.1. Taxonomy (NCBI): domain Eukaryota; kingdom Metazoa; phylum Chordata; class Amphibia; order Anura; family Dendrobatidae; genus Oophaga; species Oophaga sylvatica. The sequence goes on along the minus strand of JARQOD010000001.1, from coordinate 847,823,426 downwards.
AGTAGGAACACCTAAGGTCTCAGAGATAAACTATAAGCTATAAGAGTAAAAACAACTAAGGAGCTCTTAACTTAAGTATTCTCAGAACCGATCCAGTCTGCTAGACTACATGAATGCTTTCACCGGCATCTAACAAGCAGACTGGCAGGTATATGAAGGAATCTAATTAGAACATAATCAAAAGCAGCCGGGCGAGGCTGGACCTAGTCTTAGCAAAGAGCTAGGTAAAATTAACTCCCTCATTACCAAACACAAAGAAACAGCAACTCAGCTGTGAGAAGTCAGAGTGTGTAATCGCGATGATCCTTGTGGCGATACACCCATGACAGTACCCCCCCCTCTACGAGGGGACTCCGGACCCTCAGGGCCAGGTCTGCCCGGGTGAGTTGTGTGAAAGGTCCGAACCAATCGATCTGCGTTAACATCAGACGCAGGGACCCACGTCCTCTCCACAGGACCATACCCCCTCCAATGAACCAAGTACTGAAGGGATCGGCGACTGAGACGTGAGTCAATGATTTTCGACCCATGAAATTCCACGTTATCATTGACCACCACTGAAGGCGGAGGTAGAGGTGACGGTATGACTGGTGCCACATACTTTTTAAGTAATGACTTGTGAAACACATTATGAATTTTAAACGTAGGAGGGAGGTCCAGACGAAATGCCACAGGATTAATTATGGAACTGATCCTGTACGGCCCGATGAATCTGGGACCCAACCTCCAGGAGGAAACTTTAAGTTTTATATTCCTGGTAGACAACCAAACTAGATCGTTCACCTTCAGATCTAGACCAGAAACTCTCCGCCTATCAGCCATCCGTTTGTAACGGTTCCCCGTAACCTTCAGTCTTAACCGATCTGGAACTATCAGTCTCCCTGGAAGTCCCACCGGGGCGTCCCCCTGAGCCCCCAATACCTCCCCCTCAAGCTCAGAGCATACAGCTGACACTACAACTCCCTCCTGAGGAATAGGAACCGGATCATCCGTCTTCCCGGCCCCTGGGAAAGTACGAGATAAGGCATCAGGAAGCAACTTTATTGAGCAGTCATATGCGCGATGAGGAGGTAACTCTTTACACCCCTCCTCTGAGAACATCTCCCCAAAGTCCTCCAGAAAAGGAGACAAAGTCCTAGGCACAACCGCACCGATGACCGTGCTCATGCAGTTATTCCTGCAAAATTCACCCCACTGGCTTATCTTTCCGGATTGCCAATCAATCACTGGGTTATGTTTAGCCAACCAAGGAAGTCCCAACACAATAGGAGTAGGTAGACCCTCCAACACATAACAAGACAATTGCTCTTTATGTCTTGCCCCTACTCGAAGATCTATGTTATGAACAGCTTGTACCAAGCTACCTTGACCGAGAGGTCTAGAATCAATAGAGACTATAGGGACCGGTTTGGCCAATACACTCAGTTGCATACCATGCACCTGGGCAAACCGAGCGTCCACCAGATTAGCCCCGGACCCACTATCAAGAAAAACAGAAATCCTCTCAGATCTAGTACCAATCATCACCTCCGCAGGCACGAGAAACTGAGAGGGATTTGGGGACGAAATACACACTCCCAGGTTAACTCCTTTGCTCAAAGAGGCCCGGGATGGACACCCCCCAACAAAATGTCCCTCTCTCCCGCAAAAGAAACACCTTCTAGTCTTGCGGTGCACCGCCAATTCCCTCCTACAAAAAGATGTCCCTCCCAACTGCATGGGTTCCTCAGAACAGACCAGGGGAACCTCAGTATAAGGGACTTTAGTAGAAGGTGGAGTCATCACGGGAGGCGGAGTTACCTCGCGTCTTCCCCGAATTCGTCTATCCATGCGAATAGCGAGGGCCATAGCAGCCTCCAGTGATGGAGGAGAATCATACTGAGCCAACACATCTTTTAATTTGTCAGACAATCCTTGACAAAACTGGCTCCTAAGAGCTTGGTCATTCCACTGAGTATCTGTTGCCCATCTACGGAACTCAGAAGAATATTCCTCCGCTGGACGATTTCCTTGCCGTATTTTACGTAACTTTGTTTCAGCAAGGGAAACTCGATCCGGATCATCATATACCAGACCCAGGGCAGCTTAGGTTCAGATCTGGTTTGCTCCGGGGGGAACAAAACCTTGGACTTAATGTCTGCAAACTCCATGGACAACCCCTGCAACTGCCAGGCCAGCTGGGCTACTGGATCCATGACAGCTGGAGAGAATCTTTAGTAGGGCCGGTGAAAATGTCACGCTGTATAGCAGATATATATATATGTGATGTAAGTAATCTATATCAAAAGGGCAACATCCTATATAACATGCGCATAGATATATGATAACATATAATTACCTGACAGAAAGTCCAGTGGGTCAATACGGAATCCGTTATACGCTGTCTCCGGCTAGAGGGTGACCGGGGTCTATGCTGACCCTAAACTGGGGTCCTAACTAATCCCTCTACCTGGAGGTACTGTTAAAGGTACAGAGGTCCAGGCCACCAGCGTAAACCCTGTCTCCTATCAATCCCTGCCAACTGTAATCTAGTCCTAAGAAGGACCCTGATTACCACCAAAGGGAATGAACAGGTAACGGTTAATGAACAGAAAGACATACAAGAAAGACAAGAAATAAAGTAAATAAAGTCTTACATACAACACTCACACACAGTAGGAACACCTAAGGTCTCAGAGATAAACTATAAGCTATAAGAGTAAAAACAACTAAGGAGCTCTTAGCTTAAGTATTCTCAGAACCGATCCAGTCTGCTAGACTACATGAATGCTTTCACCGGCATCTAACAAGCAGACTGGCAGGTATATGAAGGAATCTAATTAGAACATAATCAAAAGCAGCCGGGCGAGGCTGGACCTAGTCTTAGCAAAGAGCTAGGTAAAATTAACTCCCTCATTACCAAACACAAAGAAACAGTAACTCAGCTGTGAGAAGTCAGAGTGTGTAATCGCGACGATCCTTGTGGCGATACACCCATGACAATGACACTCTGAATTAACTTTTAACGTTTTAAAAAAAACACAAAAAAAAATGAAAACAAATATTTTTGCAGCAGTGCATTTCCCACTTCCAGGCTGATCTACAGTACAAATGTCACAATGCCAAGTTAATTCTGCATGTGTCAACCAGCTAAATCTGCAGGGGGTTGAATACCACTTGTAGGCACTGTATCTCTCTGATTTAAGGGCATGAAAATTAATAAACGTAAGTCATATCAACGATATTTTACTACTATCATGAAGGACAATATGTCACGAGAAAGCAGTGTCAGTATTACCGTGATTCATGGAAGCATCCCAGATTTATTACCTCATAAAGGGACAGTGGTCAGAATTATAAAAATTGGCCTGGTCATGAACATGCAAACCACCCTTGGGGGTAAAGGGGTTAAACATTAAACCGGTAATTGACATGATCTTTTATCTTTTTACCTACAACTATTGTATTTGTATATCTGACCATTGTATATGTATAACTATTGTGTAGTATATTGTCTAGTCTGCCCTTAAGTCAATTAATTATATATGTTAACCTTGGGCTGCTCTTTTATCTTGATCCACAAATCTGTTTCTCGCTTTAACTTTCCATGCTACCGGGTATGATTTATGGCCTGGTATAATCCCATTAATGGACCAGACTTATATCTAACGAGGAACTGGTGGCAGTCCTACCTGGCTGGCAACACTCTGTTTTACTGGTGCTAGTGGAAGGGGCCTTTCAGCTTGTCAGGGTTGTGAGCGAGTGTGGTGCCACGTCAGTGACTGTTTTGGTCACATCCTCACACTCCCTGTGCCTCCCTGGGCCCATGTGAACAGGAGGCATCTGTGTAAAACTGTTCCAAGCTGACCTTACATGTCTCCAGGGGTGCCCAAAGTCATTTTGATGAAAGAGGGGAAAACGAATTAAGTGATCTGTATGATATAATAGTGACATTAGGCGGGGTGGTGAGCTGCAGGTGCATCACAATTATGCACCCAAGGGTGTGGATATGATTAGCCCATACACTCCCTCATTACACAAATACTCATCACTTGATCTGCTTCATTCAATAAGCATTCAAGTTTATATAGCCTGGAGTTGGAAAATCTGCATAAAAATGATAATGTGGTCAAAATGCTAACTTTTCTAATAGTTCTGCATGTAGTGTATTGGACTAAAGTTTGTATGCAAACAAGGTGGGACAAATATACCAGATCTACAAAAGTCTCAGCATAGCAGAAGGAAGTTGCATTGCGGTGTCTAATGAAGTTAGCGCTATCAAATATGTATTTAATTAAATATATAATAGATGGAAACAAAATAAAGATAAAAATCAAGATGCCAGAATTTGCATTTTTTTTGTTACCTTTTTCCAAAAAATACAATAATGAGATCAATTTGTCATATATACCTCAAAGTGGTATCAATAAAACTTTAGATCAGACGCAAAAGACAAGCCCTCCCACAGCTCCCTCAATGGAAAAATTAAAAAGTTAAAAGGTTTCCGAAAATGGAAACAAACAACTTTTTTAAATTTATTTTATTTTTTTACAAATTTACGAGGTTTTTTGTACAACTGAAATATGAAAAGGAACTGGACAAGTTTGACATCGCTTTAATCATATTGGCCAGGAGAATAATTTTTCCAGGTCATTTTACCACACAATGTACATCATAAAAAAACAAAATGGAAAAAAACATGGTGTAACTGCATTTTTTTCTGCTATATCTATCACCACACTTGGATTTTTTTTCCTGTTTTTCAGCACATTCTACTGTATAATACAATTAACAATGTACCGTATATACTCAAATATAAGCCGAGATTTTCAGCCCATTTTTTAGGGCTGAAAGTCCCCCTCTCGGCTTACATTCGAGTCATATACCAGGGGGTTGGCGGGGAGGAGGAGCGCAGCTTTCCTATATACTCACCCCTCCACCGGCGCGGTCTCTGCAGCCCCCTGCTCTTCTCCCATGGTCCCGGCGCCTGTGTTCAGCCATCAGTGGTACCGCTCATTAAAGTCATGAATATGCACATATTCATGACTTTAATGAGTGGTAACACGTGACCGCTGAACACAGGCGCCGGGACCGTGGGAGAAGAGCAGGGCAGAGATGCGCTGGCAGGAGGGTGAGTATAAGCGATATTTACCTGTCCCGTTCCACCGCTGCTTGCCTCTGTGTCCTCGGGTCCTCTTGCTGCGATGTTCAGGCAGAGGGCGCAATGACGTGGTTACTGCGCGCCACGCTCTCTGCCTGATCATTGACTGCTGGAGGACCCGGAAGATAGCGGCGAGCAGCGGTGGACCCGGTGACAGGTAAATGTCTCTGGTGCCAGGCCCTGAGCGAGCGGTGACAGGGCACTTGTCCCCCATAGCTCGCCGGTGTCCCCGCCTGCTCAGGACACCGGCACCTGGCCCCCAGCGACGAGAGGTGAGTATGTCTTTTTTTTTTTTCGGCTGCAGCAGCAGTGGCAGCAATTGAGGCCTATACTATGGAACATCTATGGGGGAATAATCCATGGGGGCATAATCTATGGAGCATCTATGGGGACACAATCTATGGATCATATATGGGAGCACAATCTATGGAGCATCAATGGGGGCACAATCTGTGGAGCATCTATGGGGGCACAATCTATGGAGCATCTATGGGGGCACAATCAATGGGGGCACAATCTATGGGGGCATAATCTATGGAGCATATATGGGGGCACAATCTATGGAGCATCTATGGGGGCACAATCTATGGAGCATCTATGGGGGCACAATCTATGGAGCATCTATGGGGGCATAATCTATGGAGCATCTATGGGGGCACAATCTATGGAGCTTCTATGGGGCACAATCTATGGAGCATCAATGGGGGCACAATCTATGGAGCATCTATGGGGCACAATCTATGGAGCATCTATGGGGCATAATCTATGGATATCTATGGGGGCACAATCTATGGAGCATCTATGGGGCACAATCTATGGAGCATATATGGGGCATAATCTATGGAGCATCTATGGGGCACAATCTATGGATCATCTATGGGGGCACAATCTATGGAGCATCTATTGGGGCATAATACATGGGCAGCATATAGGGCATAATCTCATTTTCCACACTAGGCTTATACTCGAGTCAGTAAGTTTTCCCAGTTTTTTCTGGCAAAATTAAGGGGGTCGGCTTATACTCGGGTCGGCTTATACTCGAGTATATACGGTAATTATAAACTATCATATGGCTATTTCGAAGGAAAAATAAAAATGCTTTGCTTCTTGGAACACAGGAAAGAAATAATGATAGTGATAAAAACAAAAAAGTTATAATATAGTTTTATGCTTAGCTGCCAGGTTTTTCATTAAAAACAATTAGTAATACACTATTTGTGACATAAGTACATTCTAATTCCCTTGAGATTCTAAAACATTTCATAGACAGAAGTTGGTAGAGCCATATTAGCAAATGTTTATTTTTATAAAAATACCTTTAATCTTTAGTATAATTAACTTTTACATCTACTTGCTTTCTTTACCACGGCTTCTAGTGAAGTTACTATTTGAAATGTTAAAGATACAGTATAACAATAGAGATAGTCTTTCAGCATTTTAATAAATATAATATATGCCTGTTCTGTATCCTAATGTCATTCTTTTATAACCTGAAAAAGTGTGGTTATAAATTAATGACATTAGGAATTCTGTAAGCTATCTGTTTTACTTAATGAATTTTACCTTAAATTAGGGCACAAAATTGTTTTCCTACTGCACAAAATTCATTTAAAGTTAACCATAAATTTATGTATAAATACTGAAGCAGATACACAGAAAATTTCAGATTAAATAAACTAATGCATTACATTTAAATAAGCTATTATAGGCTTGTGGGATAATTTAAAGATCAGTGAAGCACAGTGTCAGTTGAGATCAGTAAGCTTATTTATGATGAATATTACTTTATTTAATCCCTTTCCTTCTTATAACTTGTGAATCACTTACATGGATTTTTCCTTTCAATTATACTTTTGTTATTTAAGTGTCATTGATAAGATATATATACTTTTCTTGTTGATATGATATATATTTTTCTTGTTCAGTATATGTACAGTATGTTATGAATAAGAATATTAAATGAACTACAATAATAGCTGCAGCCTACTGTCATATGCATCACATAGAAAAACGTATTGGGCATACCTCTTAGGCCTCAGACATCAGTGTCCTCAGAGTGTCCGAATTTACCATAAGTGTCATCAATGTTTTTCCTATATGGATAAAGAAAAAAAAAAATTTACAAATCTTCTCCTACACTTTACAATGTTAAACATGGACAGCACACGAAAGGCACATGTGTTATGATTCGGTAACCGAGGAGGATAATAGGGAAAGAGACAAGGCAATCAGACACCCAGAGAAGTTAGTAACTTAGCGGATTGCAGACCCCTAAACTGACAACACAACTAGAATTAGGCATGGGACGTACCTACAATGCTCTGGACACCTTGACACTAGAGATGAGCGACTTTGCCTCTGGGAGGGTCGAGTCGGGTTTCGGACCACCCAACTTTCTCAAAAGTCGAATCGAACGAAATCGGCCGACTATCGGAAAAAGTCGGTGTTCCGACTGAAACTCGACCCGACCCCAATGCAAGTCAATGGGGAAGAAAAGTCGGCAGTGAGTGGAGGACAGTAAACACACCTACAGTGCCCATTTCAATGCCAACGACATCAATTCTTATTACTTAAGCTTGTCAACCTTAATTTACTTTTTAATAATAGTAACGCATTGAAAACTGAGGGTTATTTGGCTAAAGTTGTGGGGGGGGCAGGGCTGTCTCCAGGTTTTTGTGGCCCCGGGCGAAAGAGTGTCAGTGGGCCCCTTTAACACTTACCACAATTCATGATGCTCCGATACGGCAGAGAAATATAGGTATAGTACAATGCCAAATATTTCACTTCTTACATTACATGAGTGATATCTATTGTAAATACTACAATAGCTCAAAAACCGGACAGTATAGTCCTCCATACAGTATTATGGGCACCACATAGTGCGCCATACAGAATAATGAGCCCCATATGATGCGCCAAATATAATGTTCCCCATATGATGCTCCAGTATATGATGTGCGCCATGGATGATGCTCCAGTGTAAGATGGGCCTATATAATGCTCCATATATAATGGGCCCCATATGTGTTCCAGTGCATAATGGGCCCCGTATATGATGCTCCAGTGTATGATGGGCCCCATTTATAATGCTCCAGTGTATGATGGGCCCCATATATAATGCTCCAGTGTATAATGGGCCCTATCTATGATTCTCAAAAAAATGATGGGCTACATATATAATTCTCCAGTGTATAATGCTCCCCATATATTGCTCCAAACATTAAAAAAAATGAAATACCTCTCCTCGCTGGGCACTGCTCTACTCTGGATTCCTCAGCAACACCATCTTCCAGCTCTCTGCACTGTGACTGTTCAGGCAGAGGGCGCACAGACGTGACGTCATCGCGCTCTGTGACCTGAATGTCACTGTCAGGAAACATGGAAGACGTCACAGCGGTGGAGCAGGGTGAGGTAAGTATTGAAAGTGCTGGGGCAGTAAACAAGCGGGGGGGCACACTCGTGGGCGCCGGCACTGGCACAGGGCCCCTCATAGTACGCAGGTGTCTCTGATGGCGAGTGGGCCACCCCACCTGCTCAGGGCCCCGGCACTTGCCCGGGTGCGCCAGGTGCTGAAGCCGGCCCTGGGGGGTACAGCCCAATTAGGGAGGTGGAAAAACTGGCATATGTTGAGGTGTACGCTTGACGTTCAGCAGCTGCAAATGGAGGAATTAGAGAAGTCGGAGGAAGAGGATGACAAGGCGAGCCATTTTGCTGGCAACCTATGAGTCATCAGCGGAAGGTGGTACAAAATCCTTTGAAACCCAGGCATGGTTCATTTTAATGAAGGTGAGATCACCTACATTTTGGGTTGACAGCCGAGTCCTTCTTTCTGTCAGGATTGATCCAGCAGCACTGAAGACTCTTTCTGATAGCACACTACCAGCAGGGCAAGCGAGCTCCTGTAAGGCATATTGTGGCAATTCAGGCCAGGTGTCAAGTTTACAGGCCCAGTAGTCAAAGGGGAATGAACTGCGAGGGAGAACATCGATAGGGGAGGAGAGGTAATTTTGAACCATAGTTGACAACTGCTGTCTCCTGTCTGTTGCAATGGATTCAGTATTACCAGTTGTGTGAGCGATACTCGAGAAAACAGTCCACAACATAGTCATGAAACCCCTGTCTCAAACGCCACTTCGGCTGTGTGCACCACGAACACCCCTTCAATTTGGCCCAGTACGGCTTGTGGTAGAACCGGCACCGCTGCTGTGTGCTGGAATGCCTCTAACAAACGGTTTACCAGAGTTGCTTGTTTGGTCGCCAATATTAGCTCTAGGTTCTCCTGTGGCATGATGTTCTCTAATTTGCCTTTATAGTGTGGATCGAGGATGCTGGCCAACCAGTAGTCATCATCCTTCATAATTTTGGCAATGCGGGGGTCCCTCTTTTGGATCCGCAAGACATAATCACACATGTGGGCCAATGTTCCAGGTGTCAATGACGCACTGCCAGTGGTGGGTGGAGGAGCACTTTCTGCCAAATCCACATCCCTCCACTCACGCACAAACCCTGTACCTGACCTTGGCAAGCCAACATTTTCTCTTGCCCCCTGAGAAGCATCATCCTCCCCAAAATAATCATCACCCTCATCCTTCCTCTTCTTCCTCAACCTCATCCATGACAGTTCCCTGAGCAGACAATGGCTGACTGTCATCAAGGCTACCCTCCTCCTCCTTCTCTTCGTCCTCCACTGCAGATGCCTGATCCTTAATGTGCGTCAAAGTTTGCATGAGCAGACGCACAAGTGGGATGCTCATGCTTATGATGGCATTGTCTGCGCTTACCAGCCGTGTGCATTTCTCAAAACACTGAAGTACTTTACAGAGGTCTTTCAGCTTTGACCACTGCACACCTGACAACTCCATGTTCACCCTCAAACTGCCTGCCCGTTGATCCTCTCACAAGTGCATTACAGCCTGCCTCTGTGCGCACAGTCTCTCAACCATGTGCATGGTGGAGTTCCACCTTGTTGCAACGTCTATGATTAGGCGGTGCTTGGGGAGGTGGAGCGATCTCTGCAGCCTCTGCATATGACTGGAGTCTGTGGGCGAGCGACGGATGTGCGAGCACAGTCTTCGCACCTTATGGAGCAGGGCTGGTAACTCCTGATAATTATTTATGAATCACTGCACCACTAGGTTCAAGGTGTGAGCCAGGCAAGGTATGTGTCTGAGTTCTGCCAGGGCTATGGCCGCCATAAAATTACGGCCGTTATCACTGACTAACTTGCCTGGCCCAAGATGTAGACTGCCCAGCCATGACTCAGTTTCTTGCTGCAAGTAGTCGGCCAGTACCTTCGCGGTGTGTCTGTTGTTGCCCAAAGACATCATCTTAAAACAGCCTGCTGACTTTTACCACTAGCTGTTCGATAGTGGGACAACTCGTGTGCAACACTGGCAGCTGCGGATGGAGTGCTCGTGCGATTGCGCTCTGTCAACAAGCTTTCACTTCTGGAGAAGGATGAGGAGGAGGAGGGTTGAATGCCTACAGCCAACTGTTGCCTATACCGTGGGCTAGGCAGCACTCTCCCACTGCCGCTGTCCCCTGTGAACCCTTCATCCACCACATTAACCCAGTGCGCAGTGATGGACACGTAACGGCCCTGGGCCATGCCTACTGGCCCATGCATCTTATATGAGGTGCACCTTTTCACTCACTGATTGTTTGAGTGCATGGACAATGCGGTCTTTCACATGCAGGTGGAGGGCATTGATGGCTTTTCTAGAAAAGAGGTGCCGACTGGTAGGTCATAGCGTGGGACAGCTTAGGTCATGAGCTCTTGGAATGCTGCGCTTTCAACCAAACGGAAGGACATGATCTCTAATGAGATCAGTTTGGAAATGTAGGCGTTCAAATGAGATGAGAGGATGAGTACTTTCTTATCCTACTCAGAGTGTCTGCTAGGGTGAGCTGGACTTGAGAGCTGCATATGGGGGAACTAGCGGTGGAAGTGGCGGACGGAGAGGGGGTTGGTGATGATGATGGTGGTGTTGATCGTGATGGCCTAGTTTCAGTCTTTCGTTGGAAAAACATTGTGCTCCCCTGACTGCTTTGGCCTTGCGACGACACCTCAAAATTTCTTGCTGGTGGTGTGCTAACTGGTGGGCTTACAGTGAGGGAAGCGATGTAGCGTTGCTGGCTATCTTCAGTCAGAGCAGGTGCACGTGTGTTACCTGAGGTTTTGTAGTCCGTCCACGCTTGAAAGTGCATGGTGTTTAAATGTCTAAGCATGCAACTGGTATTCAAATTTCGGAGAATTTTCCCTCGGCTAAAGGTCCTTCTGCACTTCTTACAGATAAACTTTGCCTCATCAATAGGATTTTGGTCAAAAAAGTGCCACACTGCACTCTTCCTATTATGGGATAAATTTTCAGGGCTTGTACGCTATACTAATTTGACAGTCTGGTCAAGCTGTCCTGCTACTCTTTTTGTTTTTTAAACACATTTTTGGACTGCAACCGGCCTGCCAGATAACCGGTGCTGCGATGTCAATGCCTGCTGCGGATCCTCCTCCTCTTCTGAGCTATTACCAGCGGCACCCTCTTCCCCCAATGGATGCCAATCCAGGTCAACAACTGGGTCATCCATCACCTCCTCTTCAATTTCATCTGCACCTTCCTCTGTGTCACTGTGTAAGGTGGCATAGTATGCGGGAAGGGGCACCTGAGTTTCATCAGGGTCAGAATCTGGCCCAGCAGACTGCGAGGGCAGTGCAGTGCTCTGGGTGAATGTACCAGCAGAATCATCTAGCAATCGCTGTGCATCAGTGCACTCCATGTCATATTTATCTTGGACTGTGGAATTCAGGATTTCACTTGATAACCCAGGCATGGTATTTGAAAAGAGCTCCAGGGAGTAATGGGAAGTGTGGCCTGCTGCATTCTTCACTTTTGGTGGGGGTAAAGGACACAAGGAAAGGTGTTATTCCTGACCAGGAGCCTGCACTGATGACTCAGTGCTTGCATTTTTTGAAACTTCAGAAGAGGAGGCGATAGAGCTGGAGGCTGTTTCTGCAATGTAGGTCAAAACCTGTACCTGATGCTCCGGCTTTTTTATAAGCGGTTTACCTACTCCCAGAAAAGGGAGCCTTCCAGGCCTTCTGGAGCCAGACGATAACGCAGGCTCAACACCTCATGCCTTAAGTGCTATTGTACTTTTGGCACTACCAGCAGATGCACCACCACCACCATCAGTACCAGCTGGCCCCCCGCCCACGTCCGCGGCCTCTTCCACCATACTTCCTCATGTTTGGGAAAAGTAACAAAAAAAACAGCAGATATATGGTACTTTATGAGGAGAGTAAAGCTTTATATGGTGTAGAGGAAAATTTAAATCTCCGTATAAACTGTATTTCCAGAGTCACACACAGACGCTCACTCAGTATGGATTAGACCGTACTAGAAATAGCAGAAAAACGATACTGTATTAGACGCTAGCACTTTAACATGTTCTTATCCTTATACGTTTTTTTATGCAAGCGTTAGCACTGTGGGTTTTTTCCTGTGGTACATCCGGACCATTCTGCTCTGTTTTTGTAATATTTATTGTGATATACTCTTTGCTATGAATTCTTGAATAAAAGTTCATTGTACTTGATCCACCTGGTTGCTCTTCTGTTTTCTCCTGATACACATGCCTTCTTTGAGCGGGTGTTTTTCTTTCCCGTCTTGGGACTATTGGTATTGTACCAATTAGCAGAATTGCCACTTGGGTTTTTGTGTATACTAGCTACATACAGTGTAGGGAAAAATTTAAATCTCCGTATTTATTTCCGGAGTCACACACAAAAGGCAGAAAAACGGTACTGTATCAGACGCGTACAGCTGTATACAGTGTAGGGGAAAATTTAAATCTCCGAATATATTTCCGGAGTCACACACAGACGCTCACTCAGTATAGATTTGACCGTAATACAAAAGGCAGAAAAATGATACTGTATCAGAAGTGTACAGCGGTATACAGTGTAGGGGAAAATTTAAATCTCCGTATATATTTCCGGAGTCACACACAGACGTGCACTCTGTTAGGGTCTGCGGAACACACCAAATATAAGATGTGGAGAGGTGCGTTCGCAGCCCGGGGTCCACCGTGCAGGCAGAGCCTGCTGCTAGTAAAATGGCGCAAGAAGCGAACTCTGTTATCCCGCAGAGTCGCCAAAATAAACGCCATAACGCGCTGTGGCAATATGTGAGAACTCTGTTAATCCACAGAGCCGCTAGGAGTGCCGCATCGCTATATGGCGATGTGTGCGAACTCACTTAACACAACACAACTCACTTAATACAACTGAGACAAACTTCTGTGTCCTGTCAGGCACCCAGGTACACAGTGAACAGCTAAGCGAACATAGAACGTGATCATGCGCTAATGTCCTCGCGGGAGACACCCGTAATCTATGGCATCTGAACGCCAGGCCCAGAATACGGCAATCAAACTCCTCACCGGTTATGTCTGCAATCTAGGGCATCTAGGACACCGACCCTGACCAGCTTGCATACCAAACTCCTCACCGATTAAGTTGGTATTCTAGGGGCTTATTTCTGCCGGGCCCTAACCACACACACGCATGACCACACTGGCGCAAAGCATATAACGTTTGATATTAGCGCATGGCGGTCCAGCCATGCCACCCTTTTATAGTAACAGCTACAGGACCTGCCAGAAACAAGGACCAATGAGAAACTGTTCCAAACACATGTAGTTTCAGGACCTTCCTGGCGGACCAATAGGAGCTGCTGCAGTACCTGAACATGAGACCCCTGATCTCCAATGAGAGATCTTACCCTGGGCATGCTCAGAAGGGGAAACGCAGGACTTCGTCCCAAAGACGTCTGCTCCAGCACTGGCTATAATAGCAGATCCAGGAGAAGCAGCAGCAAGTCTCTGCACAGTACTGGAATGGGCAAGATGCTGGGACCGACGTCTCTGCTGAACAGGCTCCACTGCGGCCGGAGATGAATGGGGGACCGCAGCGGGACTGGTTCGAGACTCCCCTTGTGCAGCAGCAGAAACTCGAACCCTAACACACTCAGTATGGATTTGACCATAATACAAAAGGCAGAAAAACGGTACTGTATCAGAAGCGTACAGCTGTATACAGTGTAGGGGAAAATTTAAATCTCCGTATATATTTCCGGAGTCACACACAGACACGCACTCAGTATGGATTTGACCGTAATACAAAAAGCAGAAAAACGATACTGTATCATAAGCGTACAAGCTGTTTACAGTGTAAGGTAAAAAATAAATCTCCGTATATATTTCCGAGTCACATACAGATGCTCACTCGGTGTCACGCCGTTCTGTCTGTACTTGGTTGTCGGCGTGACAATGCATGTTTTTGCTTTAACCCTTTGCTTCTTTCCCCCTAATTGAGCTGGGATGCTGTTGGCTGTTACCTGTATGGAGCCTGCTCAGTTCCCTGCTCTGCTGCGTAGCTGTTCATGAGGTGTTAGGTCTTTGCTCTGCTGCATGACCATCCACATGTGCAGTCACTGTTTGCTGCTGTGGAAGCTTTCCATGGGTTGTGAGGTCATTTGCAGCTGGTGCATGACTTTCCACATGTGTCGGGGCATGCAGCTGCTGCCAGGTGCCCTGAGCCTCAGTTCCTTCACTGATTGTGTGTAATGGTTTCTGATTCTGCTAAGGGCATGCATGGCCACACCTCCCCTGCTTTTATCAGGGTTAGTGTGTGTACTTGAAATGCTGTCCCTAGCCATTTGCTGAGGGGAAGCTCCTATATAAAGGCTCCCTGCCCTATTGGCAGGGCCTGAGCTACTCACAAAGTTTCTGAACTTTGCCATGTGTGTTGGGTGTTCCTGGACCTCTCCTGTCTATGTTTTGTACCAAAGTCTTTGCCTTAATTCCTGTTTTGTTCCTGTGCCTGTCCTGGAGGCGGTATATCCAAACCTGAATCCTTGATCCTGTACCTGTCCTGTACGTGACCCTGTCTGAACTATGTCCGCTGTGCTATGTTCCTGGAAGTCCTTCTGTGTCCTGAACCCTGTACCCAGTGACTGTGACTCTTTGCTAACTGACTTTCTGTGATATAACCTGGGTTAATCTTGGAAGTAGGAGTGCGGTGTGTCTGCTGAGTTTCTGCTACTCTGTGTTCAGCTTGTTATTCAGTGCTATCCCAAGCCGGCTCCTGTTCAACCCGGTGGGGCTTGCACCAGACCGCTTGGGTTCCTTTTTAGATCGCTGCCAGATGTCCGGAGTCCGATGACCGTGGCCTCTTGCCCGGAGCCTGATGACCACTACCTGATGTCCGATGTCTGAGGACCACTTCCAGATGTCCGGATCCTATCCTTCCCTGCCTGATGCCCGGAGCCTGCCGATCGTTGCCAGATGTCCTGAGCCTGATACTGCGGCCTCATGTTCGGAGCCTGATGTCCGCAGCCGATGTCCGGAACCTGTCGATCGTTGCCAGATGTCCAGAGTCCGATGCCAGTGTTCTGATGTTCTTCCTGAGATCCAGTCAGTGTTCCTGATGTCCAGTCCGTATTCCTGAGTCCGTGTACCTGATGTCCGGGCCTTGTTCCTGTGTTCATGTTCCTGAGGTCTAGTCCTGTGTTCATGAGTCTGCGATCCTGATGTCCTCGTGTGTCCTGTCTGCATCCTGATGACCTCATGTACCCTGATTTTTGCCTGAGTCCTGATGACCTCATGTACCCTGATGTCCTGCCTGTGTCCTGATGTCCCACCTATGTGTGCCATGGTGATCCGTTGGTGTCTTGGGGTCCTCTGGGTGGTACCCTTCTGGGAGGTGTGGAATCGGGAGCCTGGCATAGTCATGTTTGATTTATGTACTGTGTGACTTTACTTTATTACTTTAGTAAACTTTACTTTCTCTATAACTGAAGTTGTGCTGTGTAATCAAGTTCTACGTGTCTCCTCCTTGTCCACATGCGTAGCTGCCACAGAACCCTGGTCTCTGCCCTTCCCTAGTTCGGGTATGCCTGGTCTCCATCTGCGGTATGGAGGGTCCATATTGCGTCCCCGGGGGACGCCCGCCCCACGCAGTGGTGGTCTTTCGGTGTGGGGGCGATTATGGGCTGGGCCGCTCCTCGGCGGCTGCAGCCAATCGTGACACTCAGACCGTAATACAAAAGGCAGAAAAACGGTACTGTATCAGAAGCGTACAGCTGTATACAGTGTAGGGGAAAATTTAAATCTCCGTATATATTTCTGGAGTCTCACACAGACGCGCACTCAGTATGGATTTGATCGCAATACTAAAGGCAGAAAAACGGTACTGTATCAGAAGTGTACAGCTATTTACAGTGTAGGGGAAAATTTAAATCTCTGTATATGTTTCCGGAGTCACACATAGACGTGCACTCAGTATGGATTTGACCGTCATACAAAAGGCAGAAAAACGGTACTGTATCAGAAGCGTACAGCTGTATTCAGTGTAGGGGAAAATTTAAATCTCCGTATATATTTTCCGAGTCACACACAGACGCTCATTCAGTATGGATTTGACCGCAATACAAAAGGCAGAAAAACGGTACTGTATCAGAAGCGTACAGCTGTATACAGTGTAGGGAAAAAGTAAATCTCCGTATATATTTCCGGAGTTACACACAGACGCGCACTCAGTATGGATTAACCGTAATACAAAAGGCAGAAAAACGGTACTGTATCAGAAGCGTACAGCTGTATACAGTGTAGGGGAAAATTTAAATCTCCGTATATATTTATGGAGTCACACACAGACCACACTCAGAATGGATTTGACTGTAACGCAAAAGGAGAAAAACATACAGTATCAGTAGCGTACAGTTGTACACAGTGTCAGGGGAAAATTTAAATCTCTGTATATATTTCCGGAGTCACACACAAACGCTCACTCAGCATGGATTTGACCGTAATACAAAAGGCAGAAAAACGGCACAGTATCAGAAGCGTACAGCTGTATACAGTGTAGGGGAAAATTTAAATCTCAGTATATATTTCCTGAGCCACACACAGACGCTAACTCAGTATGGAGTTGACTGCAATACAAAAGGCAGAAAAACGGTACTTTATCAGAAGCATACAGCTGTTTACAGTGTAGGGGAAAATTTAAATCTCACATATTACCGGAGTCAAACACAGTTGCGCACTCAGTATGGATTTGACCGTAATAAAAAAAGGCAGAAAAAAGGTACTGTATCAGAAGCGTATTGCTGTATACAGTGTAGGGGAAAATTTAAATCTCCGTGTATTTTTCCGGAGTCACACACAGACGCTCACTTAATATGCATTTGACCTAATACAAAAGGCAGAAAAACTGTACTGTATCAGAAGCGTATAGCGGTTTACACTGTAGGGGAAAATTTAAATCTTCGTATATATTTCCGGAGTCACACACAGACGCGCACTCAGTATCGATTTGACCGTAACACAAAATGCAGAAAAACGGTACTGTATCAGTAGTGTACAGCTTTTTACAGTGTAGGGGAAAATTTAAATCTCTGTATATATTTCCGGAGTCACACACAGACGTGCACTCAGAATGTATTTGACCGTAATACAAAAGGCAGAAAAACGGTACTGTATCAGGAGCGTACAGCTGTATACAGTGTAGATGAAAATTTAAATCTCCGTATATATTTCCAGAGTCACACACAGACGCGCAGTCAGTATGGATTTGACCGTAATACAAAAGGCAGAAAATCGGTACTGTATCAGAAGTGTACAGCTTTATACAGTGTAAGGAAAAATTTATATCTCCGTAGAAATTTCCAGAGTCACACACAGACGCTCACTCAGTATGGATTTGACCGTAATACTAAAGGCAGAAAAACTGTACTGTATCAGAAGTGTACAGCTGTATACAGTGTAGGGGAAAATTTAAATCTCCATATATATTTCCGAAGTCACACACAGACGCGCACTCAGTGAGGATTTGACCGTAATACAAATGATAGAAAAATGGTACTGTATCAGAAATGTACAGCTGTTTACAGTGTAGGGGAAAATTTAAATCTCTGTATATATTTCTGGAGTCACACACAGACGTGCACTCAGTATGGATTTGACCGAAATACAAAAGGCAGAAAAACAGTACTGTATCAGAAGCGTACAGCTATATACAGTATAGAGGAAATTTTAAATCTCCGTATATATTACCGAAGTCACACACAGATGCTCATTCAGTATGGATTTGACCGCAATACAAAATGCAGAAAAACGGTACTGTATCAGAATTGTACAGCTGTATACAGTGTAAGTAAAAATTTATATCTCCGTAGAAATTTCCAGAGTCACACACAGACGCTCACTCAGTATGGATTTGACCGTAATACTAAAGGCAGAAAAACTGTACTGTATCAGAAGCGTACAGCTGTATACAGTGTAGAGGAAAATTTAAATCTCCATATAAATTTCCGGAGTCACACACAGACGCGCACTCAGTGTAGATTTGACTGTAATACAAAAGGCAGAAAAATGGTACTGTATCAGAAATGTACAGCTGTTTACAGTGTAGGGGAAAATTTAAATCTTTGTATATATTTCTGGAGTCACACACAGACGTGCACTCAGAATGGATTTGACCGAAATACAAAAGGCAGAAAAACAGTACTGTATCAGAAGCGTACAGCTGTATACAGTGTAGGGGAAATTTTAAATCTCCTTATATTTTACCGGAGTCACACACAGACGCTCATTCAGTATGGATTTGACCGCAATACAAAATGCAGAAAAACGGTACTGTATCAGAAGTGTACAGCTGTATACAGTGTAAAGGTAAATTTATATCTTGGTAGAAATTTCCAGAGTCACACACAGACGAGGACTCAGTATGGATTTGACACTAATACAAAAGGCAGAAAAACGGTACTGTATCAGAAGCGTACAGCTGTATACATTGTAGGGGAAAATTTAAATCTCCGTATATATTTCTGGAGACACACACAAACGCTCACTCAGTATGGATTTGACCGTAATACAAAAGGCAGAAAAATGATACTGTATCAGAAGCATACAGCTGTATACAGTGTAGGGGAAAGTTTAAATCTCCTTATTTATTTCCGGAATCACACACAGACGCGCACTCAGTTTGGATTTGGCTGTAATACGAAATGCAGAAAAACGATAATGTATCAGAAGCGTACAGCTGTATACAGTGTAGGGGAAAATTTAAATCTCCGTATATATTTCCAGAGCCACACACAGACGCTAACTCAGTATGGATTTGACCGTAATACAAAAGGCAGAAAAACGGTACTGTAATAGAAGCATACAGCTCTATACATTGTAGGGGGAAATTTAAATCTCTATTTATATTTCTGGAGTCACATTCAGAAGCGCACTCAGTATGGATTTGACCGTAATACAAAATGCAGAAAAACGGTACTGTATCAGAAGCGTACAGCTGTATACAGTGTAGGGGTGCCTCTGGTGGTCACCTACAATCCAAGTCTGGAGATGCTAAGGGGAGCTGCACGGAAACTACAACCTTTACTACAAAAAGATGCCCGATTACAATCCATATTTCCAGACCCCCCACTACTATGTTTTAGGCAGCCCCCAAATCTAAGAAGCATCATTGTCAGAAGCTCCCTGTCCTCCCCAACAGCTGCAGGAACCTTTCCTTGCAGACAAAGAAATGCAAGACCTGTACATCTATAATGACCACGGACAGGATAAAGATCCCCAACTCCCATCAGGACTACAAGATACCAGGTACTTTCAGCTGCATCACATCTAATGTGGTGTACCTAATTATATGTACTAAATGTCCAACTGGGGGTCTGTATGTGGGGGAGACCGGGCAAAAACTGAGAACAAGGATGAATTCTCATCGCCACACGATAAGAGAAAAAAGAATGGATTTACCTGTGGCCAAACACTTTTGTATGCCCGGTCATAGCATGACAGATATGGAATTACTTGTATTAAAATCTAACTTCAAATCTGAGAAGGATAGAAAAGTCTGGGAATATAAACTTATGATGACCTTTGACACTCTTAGTGCTGGGATGAATATATCCCAGAGTTTTATGTCGTTCTACAACAATTAAGGAATCTGCTTCCCTGACCTTTTAGGGTCATCACAACACAATACCAGACCCCAATCAGAGGGTAATAAAACCTTCACTCCTTATCTATGAACTAGTCATATTTATGTTAATCCCTCTGCCATAATGACAGTTCTGCTTCATGTCACTTGTCCTACCTATTGCATTTTTTCTGTGCTATTTTGTGTATAAATATGTGATTCTTCAGATGTTGTATTAGTCTATGCCTGATGAAGAGACCTGAGTAGTCTCGAAAGCTTGCAATTTGTTACCATCTTTTCAGTTAGCCATTAAAAGGTATCAACCACTGAGGACTCTCAAGTCTGAATATTTTTCTATCTACTGGCTAACACGGTACGAAGATACACATCTTTCCTATACAGTGTAGGGGAAAATTTAAATCTCAGAAAATATTTCCGGAGCCACACACAGACGTTAACTCAGTATGGATTTGACCGTAATACAAAAGGCAGAAAAACGGTACTGTATCAGAAGCATACAGCTGTATACAGTGTAGGGGAAAATTTAAATCTCCGTATTTATTTCCGGAGTCACACACAGATGCGCACTCAGTTTGGATTTGGCTGTAATACGAAATGCAGAAAAACGGTACTGTATCAGAAGCGTACAGCTGTATTACAGTGTAGGGGAAAATTTAAATCTCCGTATATATTTCCGGAGTCACATACAGACGCGAACTCAGTATGGATTTGACCCTAATACAAAAGGCAGAAAAACGGTACTATATCAGAAGCATACAGCTGTATACATTGTAGGGGAAAATTTAAATTTATATTTATATTTCTGGAGTCACACACAGAAGCGCACTCAGTATGGATTTGACCGTAATACAAAAGACAGAAAGACGGTACTGTATCAGAAACGTAGAGCTGTATACAGCGTAGGGGAAAATTTAAATGTCCTGTGAGACAGTGAGAGCGTATGTATTGAATGGGGTGTACATTTCACAGGTACTTTGCTGACTTGTATAAGGGAAATGTGTGCCTTTGTAAAACTAGTGGTGGAGAAAGGTCATTACACCATCCATTCAAGTGCACGTTTGCAGCTCAAGCCTGTGGCCACTCAGGTGATAATTAGGAAACCAGAAGTAGGTGTCTGAAAACACAATCAGGGAGCTGGCTTAGTCTGGACACAGGAAGGTGTCCCGGCACAAGAAGCAGTCTCCAAGAGTGGGAGCTGGCTTAGTCTGGACACAGGAAGGTGTCCCGGCACAAGAAGCAGTCTCCAAGAGTGGAGCTGGCTTAGTCTGGACACAGGAAGGTGTCCCGGCACAAGAAGCAGTCTCCAGGAGTGGGAGCTGGCTTAGTCTGGACACAGGAAGGAGTCCCGGCACAAGAAGCAGTCTCCAGGAGTTTGAGCTATCTCAGTCTGGGTGCAGGAAGTACCCCGGCCACAGGAGTAGTCTCTGTGCGAATCCGTGCGAATAGCGGCTGAATAGGAGTAGATCTCTCTCAAGTCTGGACGCTGAAGGGGCCTTCAGACACAAGGAGGAGTATCTGTGAAACTCCATACTGGTAACATATATCATATGTGTTGTTTTGGGCACAGACTGGTAGAGTCTGGACCGGATAAATAGGGAAATCGATCTATGTGTAGTTAGTGGCTAGACAAGCCTAGGTTTTCTGTTTATGCTTTATTTTTATCTGTTTGCTGTGGACTTTAATAAAGCTGGTTGCGGCCAGTTTTACACCAGAACTGCTGTCTGAATGAACTGTTTTCGTGCCATTCTGTCTACCCAGACAGCGATCCTAGAGCTATATCCCCTGGAAATGTTACAATTGGCGGAGAATGCTGGGGCAGCACAGTGGCTGATACAGTTAGTGCTGGAGTGTGCATGCAGCACGGTGGCTTACAGACAGCAATAAAGGTGAAGTCTGTTGAAATAGCAGCAGAGAGAAAAAAAAAAGTGTGTCAGCAGAAACGTCTGTTTGGAGCAGTCTTAAAGAGACAGGAGCCCTAATAGACTTTGCAAAGAAAAAAAAAAAAGTGTCTGCACAGCAGAGCTGAATTTTTTGTGGAGTGTGTATGTCTTGAGTGAAGACTGCCGTTGTTGAGACAGAGAAGTCTGACAGCATGGACGATGAGTGTGGATACAAGCATCTTGCTGTGACTCAGTGGGGTCACGAAGGCATCTTGCTGTGACTCGGTGGGGGTTACGAAGATTGTCGTCGCACTCAAATCCGGTTTTCAGCTGCAACTCGGCGGGGTTGTGAAGATTGTCGTCGCACTCAAATCCAGTTTTGCTGTGGCTCAGCGGGGCCACGAAGATTTTTTTAAGGGAAAGCGGTGAAGTTCTGGTGTGAACAGTGCTCCGCGATGGCTGTGAACGGAGCAGCGAATGGGTCTGACAAGTCGGACCGCATATTTGAGAAATGTCTACTGGACATGCAACTGGACATGGTGCGGGAGCTGTGGGCACCGTATGGAATGGCGGCAGTGGACCATTCTATGGACTCTCCGGGGGTGCCAGTGTTGTCACAGAATGCCCGGGGAGGTGGTAAGAGATGTTGTGAACTGAGTCCTAAGACTACTGCTGATTTTTTGTGTAAAAATTACCCTGCCGGTGTGGTTGTTAAAAAGGGGGCGGAGTCTAAAAAAGGGGCGGATTTTCACAAGAGTGTAGAGTGTGGAAAACTGAAAATTGTTACTGGTGGTGGGTTGGTACCTCCTAAAAATGACAATGTGACCGTTGATAACGGGGTAGCTCCAGTAGAAGGGGGTGACGTCAAAGTGGGAGGTGACCTGTTAGTCCACAACACCATGGGGAGTGACACAGACCCGTAGCTGACTGGGACACTATGAAAGTAAAAAGTGAGTTCAGTCAGGAGAGGCTAGACGAGGGAAGAGAGTCCTCCTCTCGTCGTAGACGGCGCAAGGGCCACAAAAAGGTTGTTCCGGTAGCACTCACTGAAAATGAAAATAAAGAGAATGTAGTGCTGTGTGCCGATGCTTCAAGTGTGGATCCTCCTTTAGAGGTAGAAGAGGAGGTGGCCAGTCAGAGCCAAGAGCTGGAACCTATTCGGCTGCAGTATCAGAGTGACATGCTGCAATTATGTGAAAACCTGAAGGACGTGTCCTCAGACCAGCGAGTCCTAGAAGGAAGCAATGAGGAAGTTATCCTGTGGCAGAATATGTTCTTTGCCATTAAAGAGGACCGCCGCAAAATCAAGGAAGAGGTTTTGCAGTTGAAGCGTGAGAAGGAGGCGCTGCAGGATGGAGTTTCTGGAAGTGAACAAATCCTAGAACGACTGCGCGAACAGCTCAACCAGGAGCTGTGTGACTCCAAGAAGGAGTGTGGTGAACGCAGTAGGGAACTGCAACAGATGAAGAAAGATTATGTGGATCTCCTCAGGGTCAAAGAAAAACTAGAAGAGGATAAGATGGATGCAGAGCAAATGCACCATTTGGTTGAGACCACTCTGCAGGACACCCGTGATGAAAATGGTGATCTGCGCAGAAAGACCTTAGGTCTGGAAGCTCAGGTGAAGGAGCTACAGATGTCCTGTGATACTCTCCAGAAGGTGGAGATTCGCCTTAAGAAAAGCTCAGCCAAATGGAAGCTGAGCGGGAAAAGATGGAGGAGTCCATCAGAGAAGCTACAGACCAGGGCCAGGAGTTGGCCACTGGAGATGAGAGGTGTAAAGCAGATACTTCCTCGAGTGCTGTGAGTTCGGATGATTCAGTGGATGTCGGAGCCGAGATCAAGGAGCTCAAGGAGTGGTTACAAGCCCATTGGACGCAAGAGAAGCTTCAGAGACGGGCAGCTGAGAGGCGAATGGCGGAACTAGAGGAAGAAGTTCTCGGGCTTAAAAGTCGCCTGATACAGTGTCACTCGGTGAACAAGGCCTCCTTGGAGAAAGAAAAGGGCAAACACGTTGCACTCGCTCCCTTTAGCCAGGAGAAAATAGACCTGAGGAGAGCTAAGAGGGTGGTAACGGAAGATAAATGTGAAATGGCAGTGGTCCGGACGGAAATGCACGAAATTGTAGCTGTGAGTCAGCTCAGAAGAAGTGTAAAGGGGGAAGAAGCTGAAAGTCAGTTGTCCCTGAACCCTGAGCTGATTGATCGTCTGGAAACCACTGGTGAGACAGAAGCGTGTCGGTACAAGTGCCTCGTAGATGTACCCGAGGACTTGAGAGAAGAATGCACCCGTGAGTCTGTGCATGAAGCGTTTAGGAAGGCCGTGGGAGCCTGTAAGGTGTACTCGACTTCAGGAGCTAAACAGCTGGCGGTCTTGTCCACGACCGAAGTTACAGTGAAGAGGGTGGCAATCCTAAGTGATATGCACTGGCGATGTATTCGCACAAAGCGGTTTCTCCGGTTGAAGACAGAACAAACCGTTAGACAACTAAAGCTTATGAGAAAAGCTCACAGTCTACAGGAAGAGGTCATCCGGGTGCCTCATGTTCTGGTGAGAAAGCTGATTGGGAGAAATGGCCGAGCCATGCAGATAATGGTGAAGAAGTCTGGTGTGGTGAAAGTAAGCAGTCCACGTGATCGTCGGGACTGGATACCAGATGAAGATGGCATGGTGTCATTCTACGCTATAGGAACGGAAGAAAGTCTTGAATATGTGCGCATGCTGGTGGCGTACCGTGTGACCTACCTGCGAGAGGTAGAACAATTGAATCTCGCTAGACAGCGAGTAGATAGACAGCATCATCTGAGCAGCAGAAGATGGCAGCCGTCTAAGAATAGTGAGACCCGACAGAGAAAGGGCCCCCTAAATAACAGAACAGCTACGGCTGAGGTTAGGGACCTTACAAGATGTCCTGAGGGTAGTGGGCGTGGGTTTAGAGATAATGAGACCTCCAGTAACTCAGGTTTGAGAAGCCCATACAGACGACCCGATAGAGTACGGGACAGTACGAAGTCTAACCGGACCTTAGATACCCAGGCAAGACCTGACAAGGTTACGATTGACCGCTGGGAGCGAAGGGGAGACCTGACAAGGTTACGACCCAGAAATGTGACTGGACGAAGTCTGTGACAATGACAGACGGTAGGTCCCTAAGGAATGAGCGAATGTCATTGACTAATGTTCCGGGGGGCTGAACAGAGCAATGGACAAGTACATGGTCTCTGTGTGAACTGTGGGTTGATGTGATTGGATGTATTTTGTGTTCAACTCTACAAGTTTGAAAAAGGGGGGAATATGTAATGCAGCCCTTGGCTGGCATTCTTTAATGGCTCAGTGTGGGTGTTTGACTGTCCATGTTCCTTCCCCCAGCTGACTAGTCACATGACTGTGACATCACACAGGTCCTTTTACACACACACAAGTCTGAACACATGACTATGACATCAGGTCAGGTCCCGTGTGTGTGTGTGTGTGGGTGTGTGTAAGGGTATATAAACCTGCTTAATTGGAGACAGATGAGGCCTGTTTCCTGTTCCCCTGGTGTAAGGGACACCGTTTGTGTGAGGCCTGGTGAGGCCGAGTGAAGCCTGACTGCCTGAAAGGTCAGAGACTGGATCCTGTGTGGATGCTAGTGGCCTTGGAAGGTAAATGGACGGTAGTGAAGATGAAATTGATGATGGAGATGACTGGTCCGGAGTTCACTGTCTCTTTTGGATTGTTGACCAGCCCTCCGGTCTGGATGACCAGCCCTCCGGTCTGGAGAAGAGGGGGGGGGATATGTGAGACAGTGAGAGCGTATGTATTGAATGGGGTGTACATTTCACAGGTACTTTGCTGACTTGTATAAGGGAAATGTGTGCCTTTGTAAAACTAGTGGTGGAGAAAGGTCATTACACCATCCATTCAAGTGCACGTTTGCAGCTCAAGCCTGTGGCCACTCAGGTGATAATTAGGAAACCAGAAGTAGGTGTCTGAAAACACAATCAGGGAGCTGGCTTAGTCTGGACACAGGAAGGTGTCCCGGCACAAGAAGCAGTCTCCAAGAGTGGGAGCTGGCTTAGTCTGGACACAGGAAGGTGTCCCGGCACAAGAAGCAGTCTCCAAGAGTGGAGCTGGCTTAGTCTGGACACAGGAAGGTGTCCCGGCACAAGAAGCAGTCTCCAGGAGTGGGAGCTGGCTTATTCTGGACACAGGAAGGTGTCCCGGCACAAGAAGCAGTCTCCAGGAGTTTGAGCTATCTCAGTCTGGGTGCAGGAAGTACCTCGGCCACAGGAGTAGTCTCAGTGCGAATCCGTGCGAATAGCGGCTGAATAGGAGTGGATCTCTCTCAAGTCTGGACGCTGAAGGGGCCTTCAGACACAAGGAGGAGTATCTGTGAAACTCCATACTGGTAACATATATCATATGTGTTGTTTTGGGCACAGACTGGTAGAGTCTGGACCCGGATAAATAGGGAAATCGATCTATGTGTAGTTAGTGGCTAGACAAGCCTAGGTTTTCTGTTTATGCTTTATTTTTATCTGTTTGCTGTGGACTTTAATAAAGCTGGTTGCGGCCAGTTTTACACCAGAACTGCTGTCTGAATGAACTGTTTTCGTTCAATTCTGTCTACCCAGACAGCGATCCTAGAGCTATATCCCTGGAAATGTTACAGTCCGTATTTATTTCCGGAGCCACACACAGACGCTAACCCAGTATGGATTTGACCGTAATACAAAAGGCAGAAAAACGGTACTGTATCAGAAGTGCACAGCTGTATACAGTGTAGGGGAAAATTTAAATCTCCATATATATTTCCGGAGTCACACACAGACGCGCACTCAGTGTGGATTTGACTGTAATACAAAAGGCAGAAAAATGGTACTGTATCAGAAATGTACTGCTGCTTACAGTGTAGGGGAAAATTTAAATCTCTGTATATATTTCTGGAGTCACACACAGAAGTGCACTCAGTATGGATTTGACCGCAATACAAAAGGCAGAAAAACAGTACTGTATCAGAAGCGTACAGCTGTATACAGTGTAGGGGAAATTTTAAATCTCCGTATATATTACCGGAGTCACACACAGACGCTTATTCAGTATGGATTTGACCGCAATACAAAATGCAGAAAAACGGTACTGTATCAGAAGTGTACAGCTATATACAGTGTAAGGAAAAATTTATATCTCCGTAGAAATTTCCAGAGTCACACACAGACTCTCACTCAGTGTGGATTTGACCGTAATACTAAAGGCAGAAAAACTGTACTGTATCAGAAGTATACAGCTCTATACAGTGTAGGGGAAAATTTAAATCTCCATATATATTTCCGGAGTCACACACAGACGCGCACTCAGTGTGGATTTGACCGTAATACAAAAGGCAGAAAAATGGTACTGTATCAGAAATGTACAGCTGTTTACAGTGTAGGGGAAAATTTAAATCTCTGTATATATTTCTGGAGTCACACACAGACCTGCACTCAGTATGGATTTGACCGTAATACAAAAGGCAGAAAAACAGTACTGTATCAGAAGCGTACAGCTGTATACAGTGTAGGGGAAATTTTAAATCTCCGTATATATTATCGGAGTCACACACAGACGCTCATTCAGTATGGATTTGACCGCAATACAAAATGCAGAAAAACGGTACTGTATCAGAAGTGTACAGCTGTATACAGTGTAAGGAAAAATTATATCTCCGTAGAAATTTCCAGAGTCACACACAGACGCTCACTCAGTATGGATTTGACCGTAATACAAAAGGCAGAAAAACGGTACTGTATCAGAAGCGTACAGGTGTATACACTGTAGGGGAAAATTTAATTCTCTGTTTATTTTTCCGGAGTCACACACAGAAGCGCACTCAGTGTGGATTAGACCGTAATAGAAAAGACAGAAAGACGGTACTGTATCAGAAGCGTACAGCTGTATACAGCGTAGGGTAAAATTTAAATCTCCGAATAAATTTCTGGAGTCACACACAGTCGCGGACTCAGTTTGTATTTGACCGTAATACAAAAGCAGAAAAACGATACTGTATCAGAAGCGTACAGCTGTATACAGTGTAGGGGAAAATTTAAAACTCCTTATTTATTTCCGGAATCAACACAGACGCACACTCAGTTTGGATTTGGCTGTAATACGAAATGCAGAAAAACGATACTGTATCAGAAGCGTACAGCTGTATACAGTGTAGGGGAAAATTTAAATCTCCGTATATATTTCCAGAGCCACACACAGACGCTAACTCAGTATGGATTTGACCGTATTACAAAAGGCAGAAAAACGGTACTGTATCAGAAGCGTACAGCTGTATACAGTGTAGGGGAAAATGTAAATCTCCGTATATATTTCCGAAGCCACACAGACGCTCACTCAGTATGGATTTGACCATAATGCAAAACAGAAAAACGTTACTGTATCAGAAGAGTACAGCTGTATACAGTGTAGGGGAAAATCTAAATCTCCGTGTATTTTTCCGGAGCCATACACAGACGCTCACTTAATATGTATTTGACCATAATACAAAAGGCAGAAAAACTACTGTATCAGAAGCGTATAGAGGTATACACTGTAGGGGAAAATTTAAATCTCCGTATAAATTTCCGGAGTCACAAACAGACGCTCATTTAGTATGGATTTGACCGCAATACAAAATGTAGAAAAATGGTACTGTATCAGAAGCGTACAGCTGTATACAGTGTAAGGAAAAATTTATATCTCCGTAGAAATTTGTAGAGTCACACAGAGACGCTCACTCAGTATGGATTTGACCATAATACTAAAGGCAGAAAAACTGTACTGTATCAGAAGTGTACTGCTGTATACAGTGTAGGGGAAAACTTAAATCTCCGTATAAATCTCCTAAGTCACACACAGTCGCGGACACAGTATGGATTTGACCCTAATACAAAGGCAGAAAAACGATACTGTATCAGAAGCGTACAGCTGTATACATTGTAGGGGAAAATTTAAATCTCCGTATATATTTCCGGAGTCACACACAGACGCTCACTCAGTATGGATTTGACCGTAATACAAAAGGCAGAAAAACGGTACTGCATCAGAAGCGTACAGGTGTATACATTGTAGGGGAAAATTTAATTCTCTGTTTATTTTTCCGGAGTCACACACAGAAGCGCACTCAGTGTGGATTTGACCGTAATAGAAAAGACAGAAAGACGGTACTGTATCAGAAGCGTACAGCTGTATAGAGCTTTGGGGAAAATTTAAATCTTCGAATAAATTTCCGGAGTCACACACAGTCGCAGACTCAGTTTGTATTTGACCGTAATACAAAAGCAGAAAAACGATACTGTATCAGAAGCATACAGCTGTATACAGTGTAGGAGAAAATTTAAATCTCCTTATTTATTTCCGGAATCACACACAGACACGCACTCAGTTTGGATTTGGCTGTAATACGAAATGCAGAAAAACGGTACTGTTTCAGAAGCGTACAGCTGTGTAAAGTGTAGGGGAAAATATAAATCTCCATATATATTTCCGAAGCCACACAGACGCTCACTCAGTATGGATTTGACCGTATTACAAAAGGAAGAAAAACGGTACTGTATCAGAAGCGTACAGCTGTATACAGTGTAGGGGAAAGTTTAAATCTCTGTATATATTTCCAGAGCCACACACAGACGCTAACTCAGTATGGATTTGACTGTAATACAAAAGGCAGAAAAACGGTACTGTTTCAGAAGCGTACAGCTGTGTAAAGTGTAGGGGAAAATATAAATCTCCATATATATTTCCGAAGCCACACAGACGCTCACTCAGTATGGATTTGACCGTATTACAAAAGGAAGAAAAACGGTACTGTATCAGAAGCGTACAGCTGTATACAGTGTAGGGGAAAATGTAAATCTCCGTATATATTTCCGAAGCCACACAGACGCTCACTCAGTATGGATTTGACCATAATGCAAAAACAGAAAAACGTTACTGTATCAGAAGCGTACAGCTGTATACAGTGTAGGGGAAAATCTAAAACTCCGTGTATTTTTCCGGAGCCATACACAGACGCTCACTTAATATGTATTTGACCATAATACAAAAGGCAGAAAAACTACTGTATCAGAAGCGTATAGAGGTATACACTGTAGGGGAAAATTTAAATCTCCGTATATATTTCCGAAGTCACACACAGACGCTCATTCAGTATGGATTTGACCGCAAATCAAAATGCAGAAAAACGGTACTGTATCAGAAGTGTACAGCTGTATACAGTGTAAGGAAAAATTTATATCTCTGTAGAAATTTCTAGAGTCACACACAGACGCTCACTCAGTATGTATTTGACCATAATACTAAAGGCAGAAAAACTGTACTGTATCAGAAGCGTACAGCTGTATACAGTGTAGGGGAAAATTTAAATCTCCGTATAAATCTCCTAAGTCACACACAGTCGCGGACACAGTATGGATTTTACCCTAATACAAAGGCAGAAAAACTATACTGTATCAGAAGCGTACAGCTGTATACAGTGTAGGGGAAAATTTAAATCTCCGTATATATTTCAGGAGTCACACACAGACGAGGACTCAGTATGGATTTGACCCTAATACAAAAGGCAGAAAAACGGTACTGTATCAGAAGCGTACAGCTGTATACATTGTAGGGGAAAATTTAAATCTCCGTATATATTTCCGGGTCACACACAGACGCTCACTCAATATGGATTTGACCGTAATACAAAAGGCAGAAAAACGGTACTGTATCAAAAGCGTACAGGTGTATACATTGTAGGGGAAAATTTAATTCTCTGTTTATTTTTCCGGAGTCACACACAGAAGCGCACTCAGTGTGGATATGACCGTAATAGAAAAGACAGAAAGACAGTACTGTATCAGAAGCGTACAGCTGTATACAGCGTAGGGGAAAATTTAAATCTCCGAATAAATTTCCGGAGTCACACAAAGTCACAAACAGACGTCATTCAGTATGGATTTGACCGCAATACAAAAGGCAGAAAAAACGGTACTGTATCAGAAGCGTACAGCTGTATACAGTGTAGGGGAAATTTTAAATCTCCGTATATATTTCCGGAGTCACACATAGACGCGCACTCAGTATGGATTGACCGTAATACAAAAGGCAGAAAAACGGTACTGTATCAGAAGCGTTCAGCTGTATACATGTAGAGGAAAATTTAAATCTCCGATTTATTTCCAGAGTCACACACAGAAACTCACTCAGTATGGATTTGACCGTAATACAAAAGGCAGAAAAATGGTACTGTATCAGAAGCGTACAGCTGTATTCAGTGTAGATGAAAATTTAAATCTCCGTATATTATTTCCGGAGTCACACACAGACGCGCACTCAGTTGGATTTGACTGTAATACAAAAGGCAGAAAAATGGTACTGTATCAGAAGCGTACAGCTGTATACAGTGTAGGATGAAAATTTAAATCTCTATTGTTCAAAACCAGAATAATGGATTTTCTGTATCAGAAAAGTAGTTCAGCTAGGTATACAGTGTAGGGGAAAATTTAAATCTCCGTATATATTTCCGGAGTCACACACAGACGGTCACTCAGTATGGATTTGACCGCAATACAAAAGCAGAAAAACGGTACTGTATCAGCAGTCGCGGACTCAGTATGATTTGACCATAATATAAAAGCAGAAAAACTAACTGTATCAGAAGCATACAGCTGTATACAGTGTAGGAGGAAAATTTAAATCTCCTTATTTATTCCGAATCACACACAGACGCTCACTCAGTTTGGATTTGGCCGTAATACGAAATGCAGAAAAACGATATTGTATCAGAAGCGTACAGCTGTATACAGTGTATGGGAAAATTTAAATCTCCATATATATTTTCCAGAGCCCCACACAGACGCTACACTCAGTATGGATTTGACTGTAATACAAAAGGCAGAAAAACGGTACTGTTCAGAAGCGTACAGCTGTGTAAGTGTAGGGGAAAATTTAAATTTTCCTATATATTTCCGAAGCCACACAGACGCTCACTCAGTATGGATTTGACGTATTACAAAAGGCAGAAAAACGGTACTGTATCAGAAGCGTACAGCTGTATACAGTGTAGGGGAAAATTGTAAATCTCCGTATATATTTCCGAAGCACACACAGACGCTCACTCAGTATGGATTTGACCATAATGCAAAAAGCAGAAAAACGTTACTGTATCAGAAGCGTACAGCTGTATACAGTGTAGGGGAAAATCTAAATATCCGGTATTTTTCCGGAGTCATACACAGACGCTCACTTAATATGTATTTGACCATAATACAAAGGGAGAAAACTACTGTATCAGAAGCGTATAGAGGTATACACTGTAGGGAAAATTTAAATCTCCGTATATATTTCCGGAGTCACCACAGATGCGCACTCAGTATCGATTTGACCGTAATACAAAAGGCAGAAAAAGGTACTGTATCAGAAGCGTACAGCTGTATGCAGTGTAGGGGAAAATTTAAATCTCCGTATATATTTCTGAAGTCACAAACAGACGCTCATTCAGTATGGATTTGACCGCAATACAAAAGGCAGAAAAACGGTACTGTATCAGAAGCGTACAGCTGTATACAGTGTAGGGGAAATTTTAAAATCTCCGTATATATTTCCGGAGTCACACATAGACGCGCACTCAGTATGGATTTGACCGTAATACAAAAGGCAGAAAAACGGTACTGTATCAGAAGCGTTCAGCTGTATACAGTGTAGAGGAAAATTTAAATCTCCGTATTTATTTCCAGAGTCACACACAGAAACTCACTCAGTATGGATTTGACCGTAATACAAAAGGCAGAAAAATGGTACTGTATCAGAAGCGTACAGCTGTATTCAGTGTAGATGAAAATTTAAATCTCCGTATATATTTCCGGAGTCACACACAGACGCGCACTCAGTATGGATTTGACTGTAATACAAAAGGCAGAAAAATGGTACTGTATCAGAAGCGTACAGCTGTATACAGTGTAGATGAAAATTTAAATCTCTGTATATCTCAGAAAAACGGTACTGTATCAGAAGAGTGCAGCTGTATACAGTGTAGGGGAAAATTTAAATCTCCGTATATATTTCCGGAGTCACACACAGACGGTCATTCAGTATGGATTTGACCGCAATACAAAATGCAGAAAAACGGTACTGTATCAGAAGCGTACATCTGTATACAGTGTAGGGGAAAATTTTAAATCTCTGTATATATTACCGGAGTCACACACAGACACGCACTCAGTATGGATTTGACCGTAATACAAAAGGCAGAAAAACGGTACTGTATCAGAAGCGTACAGCTGTATACAGTGTAGGGGAAATTTTAAATCTCCGTATATATTTCCGGAGTCACACACAGGCGACTCCGGAAATATATACGGAGATTTAAAATTTCCCCTACACTGTATACAGCTGTACGCTTCTGATACAGTACCGTTTTTCTGCCTTTTGTATTACGGTCACATCCATACTGAGTGCGTGTCTGTGTGTGACTCCGGTAATATATACAGAGATTTAAAATTTTCCCCTACACTGTATACAGATGTACGCTTTTGATCCATACTCAGTATGGATTTGACCGTAATGCAAAAGGAGGAAAAAAGGTACTGTATCAGAAGCGTATAGCTGTATACAGTGTAGGGGAAAATTTAAATCTCTGTATATATTTCCGGAGTCATACACTGTTAGGGCTGGCGGAACGCACCAAATAAACATAAATAATAGGTGCGTTCGCATCCCGGGGTCCACCGTGCAGGCAGAGCCTGCTGCCGGTAAGATGGCAATATAAGCAAACTCTTTTACACCACAGAGTCGCTGAAGTAGAGACGCAGAGATAGACTGTGTCCTGTTAACACCACAGGGATACACAGATAACTGCTGTGCGGATAGCAGTCCATGGTCATGCAGTCAGCAACCCAAACAAGCAACTCCTCACCGGAGAAGCCGGTATTCTAGGGGCTTATTTCAGCCAGGCCCTGAACACGTGCATACAAATCCTCTCACCGGAGGTGCCGGTATTCTAGGGGCTTATTTCAGCCGAACCCTAACCACATGCGTGCATGATCACACTGGCGCAAAGCACATAATGCAATTGATACTAGCCGAGCGGCCATGCGCACTTTTATAACAGTAGCTACAGGACCTTTCAGAACAGGACCAATGAGAAACTGATCCAGAACACAAGCCATTTCAGGACCTTCCTGGTGGACCAATGGGAGTCGCTGCTGTAACCGAGCATGTGACCCCTGATCTCCAATGGGAGATCTTGCCCTGGGCATGCTCAGATGGAGAAACGCAGGACTTAGTCCCAAAAGCGTCTGCTCGCCACTGACCAGTACTGGCTGCAATAGCAGAACCTGGAGAAGCAGCAGTAATCCTCTGCAAAATATTAGACTGGGCGAGATGCTGGGACCGACGTCTCTGCTGAGCAGAGTCCACTGCGGCTGGAGACGGATGGGAGACCGCAGCAGGGATTGTTCAAGACTCACCTTGTGCAGAAGCGGGAATTCGACCCCTAATATTACCCCCCTCCTAGGGTCCCCCCCTTCTTTGGGCCTCACTACGTTCAAAGGCAGCGATGAGCTGCGGAGCATGAATATGCTCGGCAGGCTCCCAGGACCTATCCTCAGGCCCATAACCCCTCCAATCCACCAAAATTTTTTTTTTCACCCTACAATGGTTTTCACCTCGTGATCGTCCGTAGACAATCCCGACGTCCCGGCAGATGACTCAGGCAACCGGGAGATGACCACCAAGGTGAGGAGGAAGGGCTAAAAGGTAAACCACAGGGTTCACCTGTTCGAGGACCTTGAAGGGACCCAAATAGCGAGGTGCCAACTTAGTGGACTCCATCCGCAGCCTGATGTTTTGGGTGGAGAGCCACATTAGGTCGCCCGGAGCAAATGTCGGATCGGGAGGCCGATGGGCATCGGCAGAAGACCTCATCCTCTCCTTGGATGCCTGAATGGCATCCTGGGTGTGGTCCCATATGTCCCGTGCCTCCACAGCCCAGTCTGCCACCCTGGAGTTGGGGAAAGCCATGGGCATGGGCACCGGTACCCGCAGATGCTGGCCTTAATTTAAGAGGAATGGGGTCTGTCCTGTGGAGTCAGCCACAGCATTGTTTAGCACGAACTCCGCCCACGGGAGCAAGGATGCCCAGTCATCCTGCCTGGCAGAGACAAAATGCCACAATTATGTGACCAAGGTCTGGTTGGCCCTCTCTACCAACCCATTTGTCTCGGGATGATATGCAGAGGAGAGGTTTAACTCAATGCAGAGTAGATGACACAGCTCTCTCCAGAACCGAGACGCAAATTGGGGACCTCGATCGCTGACAATCTTGTCAGGCATAAAGTGTAGATGGAAGATGTGTCTAATAAATAATGCTGTCAAGGCCCGTGCAGAAGGTAACTGTGGTAGTGGCACCAAATGCACCATTTTGGAGAAGTGGTCGGTGATCACCCAAATGATAGTGCAACCCCGAGACTTGGGTAAGCCCACCACAAAGTCCATCCCGACCATCTTCCAGGGCCTGTCTGTCACTGGCAAAGGGAAAAGTAACACAGCTGGCCATTGTCGAGGGAACTTGTTCTTGGCGAAGGAGACACACGCCTGAACATATTCCCTGATGTCACGGACCATATGTGGCCACCAGTATGTCCTCGCCAATAATTCAGTTGTCCTCTTTGCCCCAAAGTGTCCACCCACCCTGGACAAGTGTGCCCAAGAGAGTACCTCCAGTCGCAAATTAGTGGGCACAAAAGTCTTGCCCGGAGGCACAGACTCTAGCGAAACCGGGGCTACCGTTCTCAGGCTCTCTTCGGGGACAATAAGCCAAGGCTCCTCATCCTCCTCCTCTGATGACACTAAGGAGCGAGAGAGAGCGTCGGCCCGAATATTGTTCTCACCGGAGAGAAAATGGAAGGTGAAGTATAATCGAGAGAAGAATAGGGACCATCTGGCCTGGTGAGAATTTAGCTACTGAGCCATTTGCAAATATACCAAGTTTTTGTTGTCAGTGAAGACTTGGAAGGGAAAACGAGCCCC
This sequence comes from Oophaga sylvatica, assembly GCA_033576555.1. Taxonomy (NCBI): domain Eukaryota; kingdom Metazoa; phylum Chordata; class Amphibia; order Anura; family Dendrobatidae; genus Oophaga; species Oophaga sylvatica. The sequence continues at coordinate 847,787,383 of JARQOD010000001.1, read as the reverse complement.
CTCCAGAAGATGTCTCCACTCAGAGAAGGCCAACTTCATAGCCAGCAACTCCCTGTCCCCGATGGAATAATTCCTCTCTGCTGGTGTAAAGGTCTTAGAAAAGAAGAAACAGGGATGCTTCCGACCTTGAGCATCATTTTGATAAAGGACTGCTCCAGCACCAACAGAAGAGGCGTCCACCTCTAAAATAAATGGCTTATCAACATCGGGGCGATGTAATATGGGAGCACTGGCACAATGCGACTTGATGGACGAGAACGCCTTGGAGACCTCCTCAGACCACAACATGGGATTTGCTCCCTTCTTGGTGAGGGCTACGAAGGGAGCTACCAAAGTCGAGAAATGGGGAATGAACTGGCGATAATAATTATTGAACCCCATAAAACGCTGCACCGCTTTAAGAGAATGGGGTTCTTGCCAGTCCATTACAGCCTGTAGTTTGGCAGGATCCATAGCCAATCCCTTGGAGGAGATGATATAGCCCAGGAAAGGTAAAGACTCCTGCTCAAACATGCATTTCTCCAGCTTGGCATAGAGGGAGTTCGCCCGTAAGAGGTCGAAGACTTTGTTGACATCCCTCCGGTGAGAGTCTATATCTGGTGAAAAGGTGAGAATATCATCCAGATAGACTACTACAGAGGTGGAGAGCATATCCCGAAAGATGTCATTGGCAAAGTCTTGGAAAACAGCGGGAGCATTACAGAGCCTGAGGGGCATCACCAGGTATTCATAATGCCCATCCCTGGTATTAAAAGCTGTCTTCCACTCGTCCCCTTCACGGATGCGAATTAGGTTATAGGCACCACGTAGATCTAGCTTGGTAAATACCTTTGCTCCCCGGAGCCTATCAAAGAGCTCAGATATTAGGGGCAACGGGTACTTATTCTTGACGGTGATGTCGTTAAGACCCCTGTAGTCAATACACAAACGTAATTCTCCTTTCTTCTTCTGCATGAAGAAGAACCCCGCCCCTGCTAGTGACACCGACTTCCTAATGATCCCTCTTGCCAGATTCTCCTGAATATACTGGGACATGGCCTCCATCTCAGGAAGCAAAAGGGTATAGACTCTTCCCCGAGGAGGTTCTGCTCCAGGCAAGAGATCAATAGGACAGTCGTAGGGGCGATGAGGCGGAAGAGTCTCTGCCGCCTTCTTGGAGAAAACATCTGCGTATGACCAATAACACTGGGGAAGAGAAGTAAGAAGTCTACGGGTATTTCTGTGGTGATGACCTGAACGCACTCCCTGACACATCTGCCTCTACATGAATCACCCCAACCCAGTATCCTCCCAGAGGACCACTCAACATGGGGAGAGTGGTGACGGAGCCAACGTATTCCCAGCAAAACCTCATCTATTCCCTCGGGCAGGACAAGAAAGGAAATACTCTCCTGATGGGAAGGGGACATAGATAAAGAGAGAGGGATAGTCTGATGGGTGATTTGTGAGGCAGAGTCGATCCATTCACTACTCGCACAGTCTCCGGTTTGGCGAGCATCACCTGAGGTATAGTGTGGCGGAGAGCAAAGGCAGAGGACATGAAATTCCCCTCGGCTCCAGAATCCACACATAGCTCGGCGGTGAGAGTGGATGGACTTACAGTAATTGTCCCCCTGAAGGACAACTTGGTGGAAAATGCCGCGGTGTCTAGTGAACCTCCTCCCAGGGTCACTAGACGCGACCGTTTTCCCGACCACTGTGGACATTTGTTGGCATAATGTCCTAACTGCTGACAGATGTTACAAACCACGAGTACTCGAGTGGCCCGGGACTTAGGTCCCGCTCAAGAAACCACCATGGCCTTATGGGAGTCGGACGCCTGACTGAAAGATTCTAGAGGTCTGGCGAAGGTGGGAGCCAGCCGGAACCTCTGCCTACACTGAGGACCGCTCCAACCTCCGCTGGTGAAAACGGAGGTCGATGCGGCTAGATATGGCAATAAGCTTCTCCAGTGTGGTGGGAATATCACTGGTAACCCAGGTGTCCTCACATGGCCCGCCAGTCCCCTCCAAAACACGGGATTGAGGACTTTATCTGGCCAGTCTAACTCCGAGGCCAGAGTCCGAAATTGGACAGCAAAATAGCTGACCAAGGACGAACCCTGTGAACTTGCCAGCAGTTGGAGCGCCGCATCGTGGGTGACCTGAGGTCCTAGAAAGACCTTTTTAGAGCCTCCAGAAAATGAGGAGCACTCTGCACCACATGGTCGTCACGCTCCCACAGTGGCATGGCCCACTCCAATGCTCTGCCCAACAGGAGAGATATTACAAAACCCACTTATGCCCGATCCGTGGGGAAACGTGCAGCCAGGAGCTCGAGTTGTATAGAGCACTGACTCACGAATCCCCGACATAGCCTGCTGTCTCCAGCAAACATGTCTGGAAGCGGGAGGTGGAATCATGTAGGGGCATAGGTGGCAGTGGACTCACTGGCTGCAGCCACACTAGTAGCCTGAACAGCGACTGCGGTAACATCCACAGCTGAGGTTGTGCGCTCAAGGGCCGCCAACCTACCCTCCAGCTGCTGGATGTTCCGCTGCAGACGTTGGTCGTCCGTCATTTTACTAGCCAGACCCTGCCGCTAGTATTATGTTAGGGCTGACGGAACGCACCAAATAAGTATAAATAATAGGTTCGCTCGTGGCCCGGGGTCCACGTGCAGGCAGAGCCTGCTGCTAGTAAGATAGCGGTATAAGCGAACTCTGTTACACCACAGAGTCGCTGAGGTAGAGACGCTGTAAGGTTCTTTGTCTCTGTTGACATGTTCCTTGAAACTCAGTTTTCGTCGGCCATTTGCTTTCTGTCTTTCTGCAGCTCTTGCCCTCAGTTAATATGGAGTTTCCAGTTTTCATGTTCCCGCCTGATTCTTCCTCTTGCTTCTTAAGCAGCCTCAGCTGAACAATCAGTGCTCCTGAATCAAGCCTGTCAGTCTGTGACCTGACTCCTGGAAGCCTTGGACTTGTACTCCAGCTATTCCCTATGAGGAACTTGGAACACTTTTGGACTCTGGAAACTGCTGTTTGGTGAATCCATGTTTGCAGAGGAATTACGGTACAGAGAAGAGATCCTGAACCTGCTTTGGAGATTTATTGTAGTGCTTGAAGTTACTCTGGCCTGCTGTGTTCCTGTCGCTGTTCCTGCAAACTGTGTGAACTTTTCAGCATGCTTGTATGAAGTAATACAAGTCATTTCATTTCAACCTATGTCTCCTGTGTTTTCCTCGCACCCAAGCACAAGACGCTATAGGAACTGTACACTACACATGACAAGATTCAGGAGCCAATGTTTAGTGTCTGCTGGGTCTGGGAAAGCCGTGTCTGCTGTGACTGTGGATATCAGATGTCCGTTTAATACCTTATGTGATGACAGTGGTTGTGACTTCTCACAACCATTCCAGGTGAGCGCATTCCCTTAAAATTTTACTCTGGAGTGTTACCACAGGTAAACACTATTGTTTTTTGTTTTTTTTTTCCTTTCCTCTTCTCCTTCCAGCACTTCTGCCTTAAAAGATCTGGAAGATGGAGGCCCGCATAAAGGAACTTTGCGGAGTGACTGATACAATCCTTTCAGATGTACAGACTTTAAAAACCCGTTTTGCAAGCCTACAGGACCTCACTAATCATAATTTGCAAGTGTTTGGACAGACTACCCAGGAATTGCGAGCCAGGATTGAGGCTCTAGAGGAACGAGCCCAGGCTCCTGCCATAACCCAAGTTCTGGGATCCCCAAATTACCTCCTTTTCGTTTTGGTGGTGAACGTGAGAAATTCAGGGGATTTATTAATCAATGCAATTTATTTTTCTCTGCACATGCTTCACAATTTCCCACTGAACGATCCAAAGTGCTTACTATAATCATGTTGCTTACCAATAAGGCTTTGATGTGGGCAAACCCTCTGATTGAGACTGAGGATGATTGTTTGAATCACCTTGATGCTTTTATTTCAGCCATGGGGCAGGTGTTTGATGACCCCAATCGAGGTGCAACAGCTGAAGCAGCCATGTTAACTTTGCGCCAAGGTAAGCGTTCAGTAGCCGAATATGCCCTGGATTTCAGGAGATGGGCTCTTGATACCACTTGGGACACTTCCGCTAAAAAATCTATTTTTCGGAAAGGGTTGTCTCCACTGATTAAGGATGAACTTGCTCGTGCCGACCCTCCCACTGCGTTAGGTGACTTTATTAACTATTGTATCCGTATTGATGCTCGTCTTACTGAACGCAGACAAGAGAGATGGTTCGAAAATAATCGCACTAACCTTTTACTACCTCCCTCCTCAGCTAAGGAACCTTTGAGTAGGATCACAAGGGAACCAGAACCTGAACCCATGCAGGTGGACTCTTTACAAAGACGGGTTAGTGATGCACGCAAAGAACATCGTATAAAGGAAAATCTATGTTTCTACTGTGGTAAGTCAGGGCACTTCATTATAAACTGCCCCAGCCGTTCTCGTAAGACTACTGCAGCAGTCATTCACTGTGAGTGTTGCGAGAGGAGCTCTGTCATGTCCGAGCCTCAGGCTCCAGAGAGATCTGCTGCAAGAGATCTTGATTTCTCGGACTTAAACTCTGTTAGTTCTGGGGACGATGACGGTATAAACGCTGCAATTTTTCAAGTTTCCTCAGCGGTGTCCCAGCTGAGTTGTAAAAGAAACAATTCTCATTGCTTCCTTTCCATCAAACTCTGGGTTGACTCAGTCTGGGTGTCTAGCTCTGCTATGATCGACTCAGGAGCAAGTGGAAATTTTATGGATATCTCCTTTGCTCTGAAACAGGGGATACGTTCAGTGAAGAAGGCTACTCCAGTACAGATGGAGACTGTGGATGGCTCTCTACTGACTTCTGGACCAGTGGATCAAGAAACAGAGCCTTTGAGGGTCTTATGGGTAAAGATCATCAGGAGAAAAATGTCTTTTATGCTTATCTCTTCTCCCCACTTTCCCATTATTCTAGGGCTACCATGGCTGCAGGCGCAGAATCCTACGATTAACTGGGAGACCAAGGAATTACACTTTCCGGAGAAACAGATGAGTCAAGGAGTTTCAGCTTGCTCTGTTCCTAAAGGAACCATGTCAGTCCCTGAACTACCAGCTGTATACCAGGACTATGTGGATTTATGTGACAAGAAGAACGCTGATCAGCTTCCTCCTCACCGTCCATATGATTGTCCAATTGAATTATTGCCTGGAGCCGAGATACCTTTTGGTAAGATCTACCCCCTAGCGGGGCCCGAGCTAAAAGCTTTGAAGGATTATATAGACGAAAATTTAGCCAAGGGCTTCATACGCCCCTCTTCATCTCCCGCAGGTGCACCCATCTTCTTTGTGAAGAAGAAAGATGGATCTCTGAGACCCTGCATAGACTATAGGGAACTCAATAAGGTTACTATTAGAAACCGTTATCCATTGCCTTTAATCCCTGAATTGTTGGAGAGAGTGCGGCATGCCAAAATTTTCTCTAAACTGGATCTCCGTGGGGCCTATAACTTGGTCCGTATTAGACCTGGGGATGAATGGAAGACTGCTTTCAGGTCACGCTATGGACACTTTGAATATCTAGTTATGCCTTTTGGTCTGAGTACCGCCCCAGCCACTTTAAAACACTTCGTGAATGATATCTTCAGGGATCTCCTAGATACATTTGTGGTGATTTATCTGGATGATATTCTAATTTTTTCTAACTCCACAGAGGAACATCATGGACATGTGAGAATGGTCTTAGAACGCCTAAGACAAAACCATCTCTACATCAAACTTGAAAAATGTGAATTCCATAGGACCGAAATTCAATTTCTGGGGTATGTACTATCTACGCAAGGGATTAGTATGGATGGAAGCAAGACCCAAGCCATCAAGGATTGGCCAATTTCTAGAAATGTGAAGGAGGTGCAGCGCTTCATCGGGTTTGCCAACTTCTATAGACGTTTCATTAAGAATTTTTCTGAGGTAGTGTCACCTATCACCCAACTTACCCGGAAACAGTCTAGGTTCTCCTGGACCCCGCAAGCTCAGGAAGCATTTTCCTGTTTAAAGGATAAATTTACCACCGCACCTATCTTAGTACATCCCAACCCCGAGCTTGCCTTCATAATAGAGGTGGATGCTTCAGACTGTGCCGTTGGAGCTATACTCTCTCAGAGAACAGGTGAGAAGAAAGTCTTGCATCCCTGTGACTTCTTTTCCCAGCAGTTGTCTTCGGCTGAGAGGAACTACGATGTGGGCAATAGAGAATTGTTGGCTATTATTGCCGCCTTCAAGGAATGGAGACACCTTCTTCAGGGAGCTGCACAGCAAATAGTCGTCCTGACAGACCATCGTAACCTTGAATTTATCAGGTCTGCTAAGTGCCTGACTCCTCGCCAGGCTCGCTGGAATCTTTTCCTAAACCAATTTAATTTTGTCATTTCTTATAGACCAGGATCGCGCAATGGAAAGGCTGATGCACTCTCTAGGATTCATTCAGCAGAGACACGTCCACTTACTCCTCCGAAGACTATTCTTCCTGACTCTAGATTCCTGGGAGTGATTCATAATCAAGACCTACTTAAGGACATCAAGGAAGCATACCATGCGGATTCTTTGTTGGCTCAACCCCCAAGGGACGTAAGTCTTGTCTTTAAGAATGGTGTGTGGATTCAGGGACAACGTCTGTATATACCTGAAACAGTCAGATTGAGAGTATTGCAACTCATCCACGATTCCAAGATAGCCGGGCATAGGGGAATTCTAAAGACACAAGAATTTCTTTCTCGTTTCTTTTGGTGGCCCACTTACAGGAAAGATGTCTTAAACTATGTCACTTCATGTGAAGTCTGTGCAAGATGCAAAACACCTCGCTCCTCACCAACTGGTCTGTTGCAACCTCTTCCCACCCCGTCCCGCCCGTGGGGATCCATTTCTATGGACTTCATTGTGGAGTTACCAACCTCTCAAGGGAAGAACACCATTCTAGTGGTGGTTGACCGTCTAACAAAGGCAGCTCATTTTATCCTTGTGTCGGCTTACCCACTGCAAAACAGACATCAGACTTGATGATTAAGAATGTGTTTCGCTTACATGGAGTACCGGATGAGGTCATTTCGGATCGAGGGGTGCAATTCACTTCAAGGTTTTGGCAAAATTTCTGTGCAGCATTGGACATTAAAGTAAACCTTTCTTCTGCTTTTCATCCCCAGACTAATGGACAGACAGAACGAACCAATCAGACCCTGGAGCAGTATCTCCGCTGTTTTATCTGCCACCTACAGGATGATTGGGTGGATCTACTTCCACTGGCTGAGTTCTCTTATAACAACTCTCAGAGCGCCTCCACTAAGCAGTCTCCTTTTTACTCCAATCTAGGTTATCATCCTAACATTCTTCCTCGATTTCCCATAGATACGCCCTTGCCGGCAGTGGCTGAAAGAATCACTTCTTTACAAAAGAATATGGATCTTCTAAAGGAAAATCTAGAATTGGCTCAGGAAATGTACAAGAAAGCAGCAGATAAATTTCGTAAACCTGCACCAGCTTTCAAGGTAGGAGATTTGGTCTGGCTGTCAACCAGAAATCTTAAATTAAAGATTCCATCGTCTAAATTGGGACATAAGTACATTGGACCTTATAAGATCAATAAGATTATAAGTGCTGTTGCTTGTCGTCTTCAACTGCCCAGAACTATGAGAATCCACCCTGTCTTTCATGTATCCCTACTAAAGGCTGCAACACCCAATACGTTTCCTGGACGTTCTTCTCCTTGCCCTGACCCAGTGCTGGTCGATGGTCAGGAAGAATTTATGGTGGAAAGGATTCTAGATTCCAGGTTGTACAGAAATCAGTTGCAATATTTGATTAAATGGCAGGGCTACCCAGTGGAGGACAACTCATGGGAACCAGTCAATAATGTAAATGCTCCTCGCCTGCTCCGCCAGTTTCATTAGAGGTACCCTGACAAGCCTGGTCTGAGGTCATCCGGAGGTTGTCCCTAAGGGGGGAGTAATGTAAGGTTTTTTGTCTCTGTTGACATGTTCCTTGAAACTCAGTTTTCCGTCGGCCATTTTGCTTTCTGTCTTTCTGCAGCTCTTGCCCTCAGTTAATATGGAGTTTCCAGTTTTCATGTTCCCGCCCTGATTCTTCCCTCTTGCTTCTTAAGCAGCCTCAGCTGAACAATCAGTGCTCCTGAATCAAGCCTCAGTCAGTCTGTGACCTGACTCCTGGAAGCCTTGGACTTGTACTCCAGCTATTCCCTACTGAGGAACCTTGGAACACTTTTGGACTCTGGAAACCTGCTGTTTGGTGAATCCATGTTTGCAGAGGAATTACGGTACAGAGAAGAGATCCTGAACCTGCTTTGGAGATTTATTGTAGTGCTTGAAGTTACTCTGGCCTGCTGTGTCTCCTGTCGCTGTTCCTGCAAACTGTGTGAACTTTTCAGCATGCTTGTATGAAGTAATACAAGTCATTTCATTTCAACCTATGTCTCCTGTGTTTTCCTCGCACCCAAGCACAAGACGCTATAGGAACTGTACACTATACATGACAGACGCAGAGATAGAGACTGTGTCCTGTTAACACCACAGGGATACACAGATAACTGCTGTGCGGATAGCAGTCCGTGGTCTTGCAGTCAGCAACGCAAACAAGCAACTCCACACCGGAGAAGCCGGTATTCTAGGGGCTTATTTCAGCCAAGCCCTGAACACGTGCATATAAACCTCCTCACCGGAGGTGTCGGTATTCTAGGGGCTTATTTCAGCAAAGCCCTAACCACATGCCTGCATGATCACTCTGGCGCAAAGCACATAACACAATTGATACTAGCACATGGCCGAGCGGCCATGCGCACCTTTTATAGCAGCAGCTACAGGACCTTCCAGAAAAGGACCAATGAGAAACTGATCCAGAACACAAGCCATTTCAGGACCTTCCTGGCTGACCAATGGGAGTCGCTGCTGTAACAGAGCATGTGACCTGTTGTGAATGTGCTAGAGATGGTTTCTGAGCAGAGGCTCCCTCTGGTGGTTACAGACAGTACTGAACCGTCCAGCGAGGAATGGCAATCTGGGATCACTGACTGGACTGATATAAGGGAGGTTCCCTCCCAAGATTGTCGCCGGTGATCAATTGTTCTTGTCTCAATTGTGGTTCCTGGTTCATTTGGAAGTTTGCTGGAGTCTTGCCTGCACCTGCTGCCTTCAGATAAGATATTTTCTGCTTTTCTTTTTGTGCTTACTTTTAGCATAGTTTTCTGCACTTTTGTGGAGGTCAGCCGGGTCCCCTCCTGGGGCTTGTGCTCCTCGCAATTTATCTGTAGCCACTGTTATTTGTTCATTTGCTTTTTCCTGTTTTTTCAGTGGCTGCGGCTTTGTTTTGTTACACCAGAGATCTGATTTAGGTGGTAGAGATCGTGTGATCTCAGGTTTTTTGACAATCAGAAGTGCTGGTATTTTTTAGGGTTTTTGTTGGATTTCAGTCAGAATTCTTTCCTGTACTTTTCTGTCTAGACAGATTGGGCCCCAACATTTGCTCATTCTATTTTCTGTCTTTGTCCGTGTTTTCTTCTTGTCTAACCACCATTACATGTTTGGGGCTTCCTATTTTCTTTGGGGATCTGCTCTGGGGCAGATAGCTATCATCTTTCTGCCTTTAGGTGTAGTTATCTCTCAGGCTGTGACGAGGTGTCTAGGATCAACGTAGGAACGCTCCACGGCTACCTCTAGTTGTGTGGTTAGTTCAGGTTACTGCAATCCAATAGGTTCCAGCCTCTCTGGTGTATTACCATTTTTGCTTTTTCTCCTCAGCTATCTAAACATAACAGTATCACCGGCCCAAAACTAAAATTATATGGTACTCACAGAAGGGAAAAATAGTGTGGAAAGAAAAAAGTTGTCAGAGTTGTCAGAGATTTTTTTTTTCTCTGTTTGTTGCATTTTTTCCCTCTTTCTCTCTGGGTGCTGAGGAGGATTTTTTTCTCTCAATGGAGTTTGCACAGTTGTCTGGCCGTGTGGATCAGCTTGCCACTGAGGTTCGGAGTATTGCTTCCTATCTTGCTGAGTGGCCGGTTGTGGAACCTAGGATCCCCATGCCAGATTTGTTTTTGGGGGATCGGGCTAAATTTCTGAATTTCAAAAATAACTGTAAGTTGTTTTTTGCCTTGAAGCCTAAGTCCTCAGGGAACGCAGCACAGCAGGTTCAAATTGTCATCTCTCTCCTGCGCGGCGACACTCAGGATTGGGCTTTTTCCCTGACACCTGGGGATCCTGTTTTGAATGATGTTGATGTATTTTTTCAGGCTCTGGGGTTGTTGTACGATGAACCTAATGTCACTGATCAGGCTGAGAAGACCTTGTTGGCATTAAGTCAGGGCTGTGAAGCCGCTGAATTGTACTGTCAGAAATTTCGAAAGTGGGCAGTCCTGACCAAATGGAATGATGATGCTTTGGCAGCTCTTTTTCGGAAGGGTCTGTCAGAGAATGTAAAAGATGTTATGATGGGATTCCCTGTACCCTCTGGTCTCAATGATTCTATGTCTTTGGCTATTCAAATTGACAGACATTTGCGTGAGCGCAGAGGTATGCGTGAGATGGTGTTGCCTTGTGGGCCAGCTCCTGAGCCCATGCAGTGTGATGGAGTGACTTCTGGGGCACAGCGTCATGAATTTCGAAAGCGCAATGGGTTATGTTTCTACTGTGGTGACGCCTCTCATGCTATATCCATCTGCCCTAAACGGGGAAGACGTTTTGCGCGCTCAGTTGTCTTGGGTAGTGTTCAAACTAAATTTCTGTTGACATTTACCCTGATTTGCTCCATGTCCACATTTTCGACTCAGGCTTTTGTTGATTCTGGAGCAGCTATTAACCTGATGGATTTCGACTTTGCCAAACGTTGTGGCTTTCCCATGATACCCCTGCGGAAGTCTATTCCCCTACTGGGCATTGATTCTACCCCTTTGGGGGAGAATAAACCCCAATTTTCTGCTCAGGTGATAATGAGGGTTGAACCAGCTCATCAGGAGAGTTGCAAATTTCTGGTGTTGCATAATCTGCATGACATTATTGTTCTGGGTTTCCCTTGATTGCAGATTCATAATCCTGTTTTGGATTGGAAATCTGTGTCTGCGAACAGTTGGGGCTGCCAATGTGTTAATGCTGGCACTCCTGTTTTTTCTGCCTCTCCCCAGTCTCAGGATGTTCCTGACTTTTTGACTGATTTTTCTGATGTGTTTAGTGAAAGTAAGTCTGTGTCTTTACCTCCTCACAGAAGCTACGATTGCGCTATTGAGTTAGTGCCTGGTGGTAAATTTCCTAAGGGTCGCCTTTTTAACTTATCTGTACCTGAACACGATGCCATGCGATCTTATATGAAGGAGACATTGGAGAAGGGTCATATCAGACCATCCTCTTCACCCTTGGGCGCCGGTTTTTTCTTTGTGGCCAAAAAGGATGGTTCATTGAGGCCGTGTATTGATTATCGTCTCCTTAATAAGATCACTGTGAAATATCAATATCCGTTACCCTTGATTTCTGACCTGTTTTCCAGAGTGAAAAGTGCTAGTTGGTTTACCAAGCTTGACCTAAGGGGGGCGTATAACCTTATTCGTATTAAGCACGGGGATGAATGGAAGACGGCGTTTAATACCCCAGAGGGGCATTTTGAGTACCTAGTGATGCCCTTTGGGCTCACTAATGCTCCTTCCGTCTTCCAATCCTTCATGAATGATATTTTCAGGGATTTTGTCGATAAATTTCTGATTGTTTATTTGGATGATATCTTGATTTTTTTCCAATGACTGGGACTCTCATGTGAAACATGTTCGGACTGTTTTCCAGATTTTGAGAGAGAATGCACTGTATGTGAAGGGATCAAAGTGTCTTTTTGGCGTACAGAAGGTCTCATTTCTGGGATTCATTTTGTCTCCGTCTGTCATTGAAATGGACCCAGTCAAGGTTCAGGCCATCTGTGATTGGGTTCAACCTACTTCATTAACCCCTTAACCCCCAAGGGTGGTTTGCACGTTAATGATCGCGCCAATTTTTACAATTCTGACCACTGTCTCTTTATGAGGTTATAACTCTGGAATGCTTCAACGGATCTTCACGATTCTGAGAATGTTTTCTCGTGACATATTGTACTTCCTGATAGTGGTAAAATTTCTTCGATATAATTTGCGGTTATTTATGAAAAAAATGGAAATATGGCTAAAATTTTGAAAATTTTGCAATTTTCAAACTTTCAATTTTTATTCCCTTAAAACAGAGAAATATGTCACACAAAATAGTTAAGAAATAACATTTCCCACATATCTACTTTACATCAGCACAATTTTGAAAACAATTTTTTTTTTTGCTACGAAGTTATAAGGGTTAAAAGTTGACCAGCGATTTCTCATTTTTACAACAAATTGTACAAAACCATTTTTTTTAGGAACCACCTCACATTTGAAGTCACTTTGAGGGGTATATATGGCAGAAAATACCCAAAAGTGACCCCATTCTAAAAACTGCACCCCTCAAGGTACTCAAAGCCACATTCAAGAAGTTTATTAACCCTTCAGGTGCTTCACAGGAGCTGAAGCAACTTGAAAGGAAAAAATGAATATTTAACTTTTTAGTCACAAAAATGATCTTTTACAAACTTTTTTTTTATTTTACAAGGGTAAAAGGAGAAAATGGACAGAAAAAGTTGTTGTGCAATTTCTCCTGAGTATGCCGATACCCCATATGTAGCGGAAAACCACTGTCTGGGCTCATGGCAGGGCTTAGAAGGGAAGGAGCGCCGTTTGACTTTTTCAAACCAAAATTGGCGGGAATTGAGATTGGACGCCATGTCGCATTTCGAGAGCCCCTAATGTGCCTAAACAGTGGAAACCCCCCACATGTGACACCATTTTGGAAACTAGACCCCCTAAGGAACTTATCTACATCTGTTGTGAGCACTTTGAACCCCCAAGTGTTTCACTAAAGTTTATAATGCCTTGGAGTGAAAAAAAAAAAATTCCACAAAAATGATTTTTTTGTCCCCAATTTTTGATTTTTTCCAAATAAATTGGACCCCAATAGTTGTTGACCAATTTGTCCTGAGTTCGCTGATACCCCATATGTGGGGAAGAAATACTGTTTGGACGCACCGCAGGGCTCGGAAAGGAAGTAATGACGTTTTGAATGCAGATTTTGATGGGTGTCATGTTCAGTTTGCAGAGTCCCTGATGTGACTAAACAGCAGAAACCCCCCCACAAGTGACCCCATTTTGGAAACTAGACCCCTATGGAACTCATCTAGATCTGCGGTGAGCACTTTGAACCCCCAAGTGCTTCACGCAATTTTATAATGCCCGGGCATGAAAATAAAAAATCCTATTTTTTCCCACAAAAATGATCTTTTAGTCACCAATTTTTTATTTTCCCAAGGGTAAGGGGAGAAATTGGACCCTAAAAGTTGTTTTCCAATTTGTATCGAGTACGCTGATACCCTATATGTGGGAGAAAACTACTGTGTTGGGGCACGTTGGGGTTCGGAATAGAAGTAGTGACGTTTAGTAATGCAGACTTTGATGGAATGGTCTGCGGGTGTCAAGTCGCGTTTGGAGAGCCCCTGATGTGCCTATACAGTGGAAACCCCCACAAGTGACCCTATTTTGTAAACTAGACCCCCAAAGGAACTTATCTAGATGTGTGGTGAGCGCTTTGAACCCCCAAGTGCTTCACAGAAGTTTATAACGGCCGGATGTGAAAATAAAAAAAATCATATTTTTTCCACAAACATTATCTTTTAGTCCCCAATTTTTTATGTTCTCAAGGGTAACAGGAGAAATTGTACCCAAAAAGTTGTTTTCCAATTTGTCCTGAGTACGCTGATACCCTATATGTGGGAAAAAACTACTGTATGGGCACACGTCGGGGCTCGGAAGTGAAGTAGTGACGTTTTGCATTGCAGACTTTGATGGAATGGTCTGCGGGTGTCATGTCGCGTTTGTAAAGCCCCTGAGGTGCCTAAACAGTGGAAACCCCCCACAAGTTACCCCATTTTGGAAACTAGACCCCCAAAGGAACTTATTTAGATGTGTGGTGAGAACTTTGAACCCCCAAGTGCTTCACAGAAGTTTATAACGTAGAGCCATAAAAATAATAAATAATATTTTTTTCTAGAAAAACGATATTTTCGCCCCCAATTTTTTATTTTCCCAAGGGTAACAGAAGAAATTGGACCCCAAGAGTTATTGTGCAATTTGTCCTAAGTATGGTGATACCCCATATGTGGGGGTAAACTACTGTTTGGTCGCATAGCAGAGCTCAGGAGGGAAGGAGCACCGTTTGACTTTTTCAACGCCGAATTGGCTGGAATTGAAATCAGACGCCATGTCACATTTGGAGAGCCCCTGAAGTGCCTAAACAGTGGAAACCCCCCAATTCTAACTCCAACCTTAACCCCAACACACCCTAATACTAATCCCAACCCTAATCATAACCCTAACCACAAACCTAACCCTAACACACCCGTAACCCTAGTCCCAACCCTAACCCTAACTTTAGCCCCAACCCTAACCCTAATAGGAAAACGGAAATAAATACATTTTTTTAATTTTATTATTTTTCCCTAACTAGGGGGTGATAAAGGGGGTTTGATTTACTATTTATAGTGGGTTTTTATGATTGGCAGCTGTCACGCTAAAAGACGCTTTTTATTGCAAAAAGTAGCTTTTACATCATCACATTTTGGGAGCTATAATTTTTCTATATTTTGGCCCACAGAGTCATGTGAGGTCTTATTTTTTGCGGGACAAGGTGACGTTTTTATTTGTACTATTTTTGGCACATGACATTTTTGATCGCTTTTTATTAAGATTTTTGGGAGGCAGAATGAACAAAAACCAGCAATTCATGAGTTTCTTTTGGGGGAGGGGCGTTTATAGCATTCCACGTGTGATAAAATTGATAATGGAGTTTTATTCTTCGGGTCAGTACGATTACAGCGATACCTCATTTATATCATTTTTTTATGTTTTGGCGCTGTTATACAATTAAAACGAATATATATATAAAATAATTATTTTTGCATCGCTTTATTCTGCGAGCTATGACTTTTTCATTGTTTCGCTGATGATGCTGTATGGCGCTCGTTTTTTGTGGGACAAGATGACGTTTTCAGCGATACCATGATTATTTGTATCCGTCTTTTTGATCGCGTGTTATTCCACTTTTTGTTCAGCAGTATGATGATTAATCATTGTTTTTTAGACTTGTTTTTTTTTTTTTTAAAGGGGTTCACTAAATGGGTTAACTAGTGGGACAGTTTTATAGGAGGGGTCGTTACGGACGCGGCGATACTAAATATGTGTACTTTTATTGTCGTTTTTTTTTTTTACATTAATGAAGTGAATTTATTGGGTAATATTTTTTTTATTTTTTTCACGTTATTTTTATTTTTTTTAACATTTTTACTTTGTCCCAGGGTGGGACATCACAGTATGGGGTCAGATCGCTGGTGTGACAGTGTGCACAGCACTCTGTCACACCAGCGATCGCACAGGCAGTGCTGGAGGCTTCTCAGTGCTGCAGGACCCGGCGGCCATCTTGGATCCGAGTCCTGCAGGAGGAGAGTTCCTCGGATCAGCGTGACACATCGCGCTGTTCTGAGGGTCTCAGGGGAGCGCGCAGGAAGCCCCCTCCCTGCGCGATGCTCCCCTGTGCCCCCGGTACACCGTGATCATGTTTGATCGCGGTGTGCCAGGGGTTAATGTGCCGGGAGCGGTCCGTGACCGCTCATGACACATAGTGCCGAGTGTCAGCTGTGACAATCAGCTGACACCCGGCGGCGATCAGCTGCGCTCCCCCGGGGGTTCCGCCCATGGGAATTAAGTACCAGGTCACATGGAAGGAATATTACGTCCAATGGGATTAAGGGGTTAAAGGCTCTTCAGAGATTTTTGGGCTTTGCCAATTTTTATCGTAAATTTATTAGTAATTTCTCCGGTATTGTTAAACCATTGACTGATTTGACCAAATAGGGTTCTGATGAGTTGAATTGGCCTCCTGAGGCAGTTTCTGCGTTTCAGGAACTTAAGCAGAGATTCACTTCTGCTCCTGTTCTATGGCAGCCTGATGTTTCTGTACCGTTTCAGGTGGAGGTTGATGCTTCAGATACAGAGAGCTCTAAGAGTAAACCTTGTGCCTTTTTCTCTCGAAAATTTTCTCCAACTGAACGTAATTATGACGTGGGTTATCGGGAGTTATTGGCCATGAAGTGGGCCTTTGAAGAGTGGAGACATTGGCTTGAAGGAGCCAAACATCAGGTGGTGGTCCTCACGGACCATAAGATCCTGGTTTATTTCGAATCAGCCAAGCGACTTAATCCTAGACAGGCCAGGTGGGCCTTGTTTTTTCACACGTTTTAATTTTGTGGTTTTTTTCTTCCTGGCACTAAGAATGTTAAGGCGGATGCCCTCTCGAGGAGTTTCTTTGCAGATTCTCCTGAGTTATCTGATCCTGCTGTTATTTTGAAAGAGGGTGTAGTACTTTACGCCATCTCGCCCAATTTGAGACTGGCTCTGGAAGGGTGTCAGGAGGATAAACCTGAGCACTGCCCTATTGGGAAATTTTTTGTCCCAGACCAGTGGAAGAAGAGTGTGATGTCTGAGATTCATTGATCCACGTTGGCTGGTCATCCCGGGATTTTTGGTACCAGAGACTTGGTGAGTCGGTCCTTTTGGTGGCCTACTTTGTCTCGTGACGTCAGGGACTTTGTGCAGTCCTGTGGGACTTGCTCTCGTTCCAAGACTTGCTCTCGCTCTAGTGGTTTGTTAATGCCATTACCTGTGCCCAAGAGGCCATGGACCCATATCTCTATGGATTTTATTTCCGACCTCCCTGTCTCTCAGAGAAAGACCGTTATCTGGGTAATCTGTGATAGGTTTTCCAAGATGATACATCTTGTGCCATTACCTAAGTTACCTTCCTCCTCCGAGTTGGTGCCTTTGTTCCTTCAGCACGTGGTTCGGTTACATGGCATTCCGGAGAACATTGTGTCTGACAGAGGAGTCCAGTTTGTGTCCAGATTTTGGAGGACATTTTGTTCTAAACTTGGTGTTCAATTATCTTTCTCCTCTGCATTTCATCCTCAGACCAATGGACAAACTGAGAGATCAAACCAGACCTTGGAGACTTATTTGAGATGTTTTGTGTCTGCTGATCAAGATGACTGGGTCTCTTTTTTGCCTTTGGCTGAGTTTGCTCTTAATAATAAGGCTAGCTCTGCCACCTTGATGTCTCCATTTTTCTGCAATTCTGGGTTTCACCCTCGATTTTCTTCGGGACAGGCGGAGGCTTCTATCTGTCCGGGTTGACTCTGTTGTGGAGCGAATGCAGCAGATTTGGGACCAGGTAGTGGAGAGGTTGTCTCTCTCTCTCAAGAGAAGGCCCAGCGGTTTGCCAACCGGCATAGGACTGATAGTCCTCGGTTTAAAGTGGTCGACTTGGTTTGGTTGTCCTCAAGAAATATCCCTATGAGGTTTGCATCTCCAAAGTTTAAGCCTAGGTTCATTGGACCTTATAAGATCATGGAGATTCGTAATCCAGTTTCCTTCCGTTTGCTTCTTCCATGGACATTTAAGATCCATAATGTGTTCCACAAGTCCTTATTGAAGAGGTTTGTCGAGCCAGTGGTTCCTATGGCTGCACCTTCTGACCCTGTTTTGGTTGAGGGCAATCTGGAGTATGTGATCGAGAAAATATTGGATTCTCGTTTTTCTAGACGGAAACTCCAATATTTGGTTAAGTGCAGAGGTTATGGTCAGGAGGACAATTCTTGGGTGTTTGCTTCGGACATCCATGCTAGGAGACTGATCCGTGCCTATCACCGAGCTCATACTGATCGGCCTGGTTGCACAAGTGAGGGTTCGGTGACCCCATCCTCAAGGGGGGGTACTGTTGTGAATGTGCTAGAGATGGTTTCTGAGCAGAGGCTCCCTCTGGTGGTTACAGACAGTACTGAACCGTCCAGCGATGAATGGCAATCTGGGATCACTGACTGGACTGATATAAGGGAGGTTCCCTCCCATGATGGTCGCCGGTGATCAATTGTTCTTGTCTCAATTGTGGTTCCTGGTTCAGTTTGCTGGAGTCTTGCCTGCGCCTGCTGCCTTCAGATAAGATATTTTCTGCTTTTCTTTTTGTGCTTGCTTTTTGCATAGTTTTCTGCACTTTTTTGGAGGTCAGCCGGGTCCCCTCCTGGGGCCTGTGCTCCTCTCAATTTATCTGTAGCCACTGTTATTTGTTCATTTGCTTTTTCCTGTTTTTTCAGTGGCTGCGGCTTTGTTTTGTTACACCAGAGATCTGATTTAGGTGGTAGAGATCGTGTGATCTCAGGTTTTTTGGCAATCAGAAGTGCTGGTATTTGTTAGGGTTTTTGTTGGATTGCAGTCAGAATTCTTTCCTGTACTTTTCTGTCTAGACAGATTGGGCCCCAACATTTGCTCATTCTATTTTCTGTCTTTGTCCGTGTTTTCTTCTTGTCTAACCGCCATTACATGTTTGGGGGCTTCCTATTTTCTTTGGGGATCTGCTCCGGGGAAGATAGCTTTCATCTTTCTGCCTTTAGGTGTAGTTATCTCTCAGGCTGTGACGAGGCGTCTAGGATCAACGTAGGAATGCTCCACGGCTACCTCTAGTTGTGTGGTTAGTTCAGGTTACTGCAATCCAATAGGTTCCAGCCTCTCTGGTGTATTACCATTTTTGCTTTTTCTTCTCAGCTACCTAAACATAACAGTGACCCCTGATCTCCAATGGGAGATCTTGCCCAGGGCATGCTCAGATGGAGAAACGCAGGACTTAGTCCCAATAGCGTCTGCTCGCCGCTAACCAGTACTGGCTACAATAGCAGAACCTGGAGAGGCAGCAGTAATCCTCTGCACAATTTTAGACTGGGCGAGACGCTGGGACCGACGTCTCTGCTGAGCAGAGTCCACTGCGGCCGGAGTCGGAGGGGAGACAGCAGCAGGGATGGTTCGAGACTCCACTTGTGCAGAAGAGGGAACTCGACCCCTAACACACACACAGACGTGCACTCAGTATGGATTTGACCGTAATACAAAAGGTAGAAAAACGATACTGTATCAGAAGCGTACAGCTGTATACAGTGTAGGGGTAATAATTATTAAAAAACACTCCTCCGTATATATATTTCCGGAGTCACACACAGACCGCACTCAGTATGGATTTGACCGTAATACAAAAGGCAGAAAACGGACGTATCAGAAGCGTACAGCTGTATACAGTGTAGGGGAAAATTTAAATCTTCTATATATTTCCGGAGTGACACACAGACGCCACTCATTATGGATTTGACCGTAATACAAAAGGCAGAAAAACGGCACAGTATCAGAAGCGTACAGCTGTATACAGTGTAGGGGAAAATTTAAATCTTCGTATATATTTCCGGAGTGACACACAGACGCGCACTCATTATGGATTTGACCGTAATACAAAAGGCAGAAAAACGGCACAGTATCAGAAGCGTACAGCTGTATACAGTGTAGGGGAAAATTTAAATCTCCGTATATATTTCCGGAGTCACACACAGACACGCACTCAGTATGGATTTGACCGTAATACAAAAGGCAGAAAAACGGTACTGTATCAGAAGCGTACAGCTGTATACAGTGTAGGGGAAAATTTAAATCTTCATATATATTTCCGGAGTGACACACAGACGCTCACTCAGTATGGATTTGACCGTAATACAAAAGGCAGAAAAACGGCACAGTATCAGAAGCGTACAGCTGTATACAGTGTAGGGGAAAATTTAAATCTTCATATATATTTCCGGAGTGACACACAGACGCGCACTCAGTATGGATTTGACCGTAATACAAAAGGCAGAAAAACGGCACATGTATCAGAAGCGTAGAGCTGTATACAGTGTAGGGGAAAATTTTAAATCTCCGTATATATTTCCGGAGTCACACACAGACACGCACTCAGTATGGATTTGACCGTAATACAAAAGGCAGAAAAAACGTACTGTATCAGAAGCGTACAGCTGTATAAAGTGTAGGGGAAAATTTAAATCTCCGTATATATTTCCGGAGTCACACACAGACGCTCACTCAGTATGGATTGACCGTAATACAAAAGGCAGAAAAACAGCACAGTATCAGAAGCGTACAGCTGTATACAGTGTAGGGGAAAATTTAAATCTTCTATATATTTCCGGAGTGACACACAGACGCGCACTCAGTATGGATTTGACCGTAATACAAAAGGCAGAAAAACGGTACTGTATCAGAAGTGTACAGCTGTATAAAGTGTAGGGGAAAATTTTTAAATCTCCGTATATATTTCCGGAGTCACACACAGACGCGCACTCAGTATGGATTTGACCCTAATCAAAAGGCTGAAAAACGGTACTGTATCAGAAGCATAAGCTGTATACAGTGTAGGGGAAAATTTAAATCTCTGTATATATTTCCGGAGTCACACACAGACGCGCACTCAGTATGGATTTGACCATAATTCAAAAAGCAGAAAAACTGTACTGTATCAGAAGCTTACAGCTGTATACAGTGTAGGGGAAAATTTAAATCTCCGTATATATTTCCGGAGTCACACACAGACACGCACTCAGTATGGATTTGACTGTAATACAAAAGGCTGAAAAAAGGTTACTGTATCAGAAGCGTACAGCTGTATACAGTGTAGGGGAAAATTTAAATCTCTGTATATATTACCGAGTCACACACAGACGCGCACTCAGTATGGATTGACCGTATTTCAAAAAGCAGAAAAACGTACTGTTTCAGAAGTGTTCAGCTGTGTACAGTGTAGGGGAAAATTTAAATTTCCGTATATATTTCCGTATCACACACAGACGCTCACTCAGTATGGAGTGGACCGTATTACAAAAGGCAGAAAAACTTACTGTTTCGAAGCGTACAGCTGTGTACAGTGTAGGGGAAAATTTAAATCTCCGTTTATATTCTCCTGAACCACACAGACGCTCACTCAGTATAGATTTGACCATAATGCAAAAGGGCAGAAAAACATTACTGTATCAGAAGCGTACAGCTGTATACAGTGTAGGGGAAAATCTAAATCTCCGTGTATTTTTCGAGTCATACACGACGCTCACTTAGTAGGGTTTTACTGTAATACAAAAGGCAGAAAGCGTACTGTACGAAGCGTACAGCTGTATACAGGTAGGAAAATTTAAATCTCGTATGTATGCCGAGTCACACACAGACGCTCACTCAGTATGATTTGACCGTATACAAAAGGCAAAAAACAGTACTGTATCAGAAGCGTACAGCTGTATACAGTGTAGGGGAAAATTTAAATCTCCGTATATATTGCCGGAGTCACACACAGATAGTCAGCATGCATTTGTCCGTGATACCAGCCCGTACACGGTAGTGTGTGAGGAGCATACAGCTCTATACGTTGTGGGAAAAAATGAACGCTCGGTAACTGTTCAGAAAAAAAGTGTAAAAGTATTAGCGCTGTGTAAAAAGCAGTCTGCACAGCAGTGTACACACAGCAATACAGCTATCAGGCAGCCTAATAACCAGCGTTTCAGCACACCAGAAAATCCTCCCGTGTCACTGCACACTAACTGTACAGCAAATTGCTATCAGCACAAGCACATAAGAAGTTCTTAGATCTTTACAGCCCCAACTCTCTCCCTACTGATAAACAGCAACCTCTCCCTACTGTTAAGATCGGCAGAAGTAAAATGGAGATCGGCGGTCAGGGCTTTTATATACACTATGAAGCCCCCCAAAGCAAGTCAATCACTGCAATGCCCTTCTCTACGATGGTGGTGGATGCTGCACATGTCATCTCGTTACCCACAGTGTACATCCTCCTTGCTCATTGGCTGAAAAAAGGCACCTGCAAGCATTCTGGGAAATCCGACTTTGGCGCTCGTTTTGCCAACCGCATGGCCAACTTCACGCTATGGTCGGGTTTCGGTATGCGACACCCCACTATGGCAAAAGTCAGCAACTTATGAATCTAACCGACCTGTTTCCCTCAACTCTCTCTGTGACTTCATGGATTTATTTATTTGTTGAGCCACAGCGGTAGCTCTATTTAGGTCAGTGCAGTGGTTTATACCCATTGCTGTGGTATTCAGTTACACCTTCTGGTAGAAGGTAGGATGACTTGCAAACACTTGAGGGTATATTAACCTGCATGCACTGCATTGCAAACGGGACTCAGTTACACCTCCTGTCAGAGGGCAGGATGATTTTCAATACTTGAGAGCATACCAATTTGCATGCATTGCAGAGTAAATATTGGTTCATACCCAAGGTAGTTATACTTGTTTATACCTCTTGTCAGAGAATAAGGTGTCGGCAATATTTGTGGGCAGAGATGAGCGTTTTTGCCTCCGGGAGGGTCGAGTGGGGTTCCGTGAAACCCAACTTTCTCAAAAGTCGAGTTGAACGAAATCGGCCGACTATCGGGAAAAGTCGAAGGTCCGACTGAAACACGAAACCCAATGCAAGCCAGTGGGGAAGCAAAGTCGGCAGGGAGTGGAGGACAGTAAACACACCTACAGTGTCCATTTCAATGCCAATGACATCAATTCTTATTACTTAAGCTTGTCAACCTTAATTTACTTTATAATAATAGTTACGCATTGAAAACTGGGGGTTATTTGGCTAAAGTTGTGGGGGGGGCAGGGCTGGCTCCAGGTTTTCGTGGGCCCCGGACGGAAGAGTCTCAGTGGGCCCCTTTAACACATACCACAATTCATGATGTTCCAATACGGTAGAGAAATATAGGTATAGTACAATGCCAAATACTTCACTTCTTACATTACATGACTGATATCTATTGTAAATTCTACAATAGCTCAAAAACCGAACAGTATATTCCTCCATACAGTATTATGGCCACCACATAGTGCACCATACAGAATAATGAGCCCCATAAATTGCTCCATACAGAATAATTGGTCCCATATAATGTTCCATACAGTATATCATGCGCTCCACATAATGCTACAATATATAATGGTCCCCATATAATGTACCATACAGTATAGGACGGACCCCATAGAGTATAATGAGCCCCACATATTGCTCCATACAGTATAATGAGTCGCATATAAAGCTCCATACAGTATATGATGGGCCCCATATATTGCTCCATACAGAATGGGCTCCATTTAATGCTCCATACAGAATAGGCCTCATATGTGGGCCATATGATGCCCCATAAATAATGAACACCATATGATGCTCCAGTATATGATTGGCCCCATGGATGATGCTCCAGTGTATGATGGGCCTATATAATGCTCCATATATTATGGGCCCAATATGATGCTACAGTGTATAATGGGCCCCATTTATAATGCTCCAGTATATGATAGGCCCCATGGATGATGCTCCAGTGTATGATGGGTCTATAGAATGCTCCATATATAATGGGCCCCATATGATGCTCCAGTATATGATGGGCCCCATGGATGATGCTCCAGTGTATGATGGACCTATATAATGCTCCATATATAATGGGCCCCATTTATAATGCTCCAGTGTAAAATGGGCCCCGTATATGATGCTCCAGTGTATGATGGGCCCCATTTATAATGCTCCAGTGTATGATGGGCCCCTTGAATGATGCTCCAGTGTATGATGGGCCTATATAATGATCCATATAGAATGGGCCCCATTTATAATGCTCCAGTGTATAATGGGCCCCTTATATGATGCTCCAGTGTATGATGGGCCCCATTTATAATGCTCCAGTGTATGATGGGCCCCATGCATGATGATCCAGTTTATGATGGGCCCCATTTATAATGCTCCAGTGCATGATAGGCCCCATATATAATTCTCCAGTGTATAATGCTCCACATATATTCTCCAAACATTAATAACATGAAATACCTCTCCTCGTTGGGCACTGCTCTACTCTGGACTCCTCAGCGTTGCCATCTTCCAGCTCTCTGCACTTGGACTGTTCAGGCAGAGGGGTATACAGACGTGATGTCATCGCGCTCTCTGACCTGAATGTTACTGTCAGGAAACGTGGAAGACTTACAGCGGTGGAGCAGGGAGAGGTAAGTATTGTAAGTGCTGGTGCCCTGAGCAAGCAGGGAGGTCCTACTCGTGGGCAGAGGCACTGGCCTAGGGCCCCTCATAGTACGCCGGTGTCTCTGATGGCGAATGGGCCCCCCCACCGTCAGAGACACCGGCGTACTATGAGGGGCCCTGTGCCAGTGCCGTCGCCCATGAGTGGGCCCCCCCACCTGCTCAGGGCACCGGCACTTGCCCGGGTGTGTCAGGTGCTGACGCCGGCCCTGGGGTGGTACAGCCTAGATAGGGAGGTGGAAAAACTGGCATATGTTGAGGTGTAGGCTGGACATTCAGCAGCTGCAAAAGGAGGATTTCGAGAAGTCGGAGGAAGAGGAGGACAAAGCGAGCCACTTTGCTGGCAACCTATGTGTCATCAGGGGAAGATGGTACAAAATCCTTTTAAACCCAGGCATGGTTCGTTTTAATGAAGGTGAGATCACCAACATTTTGGGTCGACAGCCGCATCCTACTTTCTGTCACGATTGATCCAGCAGCACTGAAGACTCTTTCTGATAGCACACTACCAGCAGGGTAAGCGAGCTCCTGTAAGCCATATTGTGCAAATGCAGGCCAGGTGTCCAGTTTATAGGCCCAGTAGTCAAAGGGGAATGAACTGTGAGGGAGAACATCGATAGGGGAGGAGAGGTAATTTTGAACCATAGTTGACAAATGCTGTCTACTGTCTGTTGCAATCGATTCAGTATTACCAGTCGTCTGAGCGGTACTAGACAAATCAGTCCACAACATGGACATGAAACCCCTGTCTCCAACACCACTTCAGCTGTGTGCACCATGAACACCTCTTCCATTTGGCCCAGTACGGCTCGTGGTAGAACCTGCACTGCTGCTGTGTGCTGAGAATGCCTCTAACAAACGGTTTACCAGAGTTGCTTGTTTGTTCGCCAATATTAGCTCTAGGTTCTCCTGTGGCATGATGTTCTGTAATTTTCCTTTATAGCGTGGATCAAGGATGCTGGCCAACCAGTAGTCGTCATCCTTCATAATTTTGGCAATGCGGGGGTCCCTTTTTAGAATCCGCAAGACATAATCACACATGTGGGCCAGTGTTCCAGGTGTCAATGATGCAATGACAGTGGTGGGTGGAGGAGCACTTTCTGCCAAATCCACATCCCTCCCGTCACGCACAAACCCTGTACCTGACCTTGGCAAGCCGACATTTTCTCTTGCCCCCTGAGAAGCATACTCCTCCCCAAAATAATCATCCCCTTCATCCTCCTCCTCCTCTTCCTCTTCTTACTCCACATCATCCAGGACAGTTCCCTGAGCAGACAATGCCTGACTGTTATCAAGGCTTCCCTCCTCCTCCTCTTCCTCCTCCGCTGCAGACGCCTGATCCTCAATGTGCATCAAAGTTTGCATGAGCAGACACATAAGTGGGATTCTCATGCCTATGATGGCGTCGTCTGCACTTACCAGCCGTGTGCATTCCTCAAAACACTGAAGAACTTTATAGAGGTCTTTCAGCTTTGACCACTGCACACCCAACAGCTCCATGTCTTCCCTCAAACTGACTGCCCGTGTATCCTCCCACAAATGCATTACAGCCTTCCTCTGTTCGCACAGCCTCTCAACCATGTGCATGGTGGAGTTCCACCTTGTTGCAATGTCTATGATTAGGCGGTGCTTGGGGAGGTGGAGCGATCGCTGCAGCCCCTGCATACGACTGGAGTCTATGGGCGAGCAACGGATGTGCAAGCACAGTCTTCGCACCTTATAGAGCAGGTCTGGTAACTCCAGATAATTATTTAGGAAGCACTGCACCACCAGGTTCAAGGTGTGAGCCAGGCAAGGTATGTGTCTGAGTTTTCTCAGGGCTATGGCCTTCAAAAAATTATGGCCGTTATCACGGACTACCTTGCCTTGCGCAAGATGTAGACTGCCCAGTCATGACTCAGTTTCTCGCTGCAAGCAGTTGGCCAGTACATCCGCTTTGTGTCTGTTGTCGCCCAAAGACATCATCTTTAAAACAGCCTGCTGACACTTACCACTAGCTGTTCGATAGTGGGACACCTCGTGTGCAACACTGGCAGCTGCAGATGGAGTGCTCGTGCGACTGCGCTCTGTTGACGAGCTTTCGCTTCTGGAGGAGGAGGAGGAGGGTTGAACGCCTACAGCCAACTGTTGCCTATACCGTGGGCTAGGCAGCACTGTCCCACCGCCACTTTCCACTGTGGACCCTGCTTCCACCACATAACCCAGTGTGCAGTGACGGACATGTAATGGCCCTGGCCATGCCTACTGGCCCATGCATCTGTTGTGAGGTGCACCTTTCCACTCACTGATTGTTTTAGTGCATGGACAATGCGGTCTTTCACATACAGGTGGATAGCAGGGATGGCTTTTCTAGAAAAGAAATGCCGACTGGGTAGGTCATAGCATGGGACAGCGTAAGCCATGAGCTCTTGGAACCAAACGCAAGGGCATCATCTCTAATGAGATCAGTTTGGCAATGTAGGCATTCAAAGCCAGTGTACGCAGATGAGAGGATGAGTACTTTCTTGTCCTACTCAGAGTGTCTGCTAGGGTCAGCTGGACTTGAGAGCTGCATATGGAGGAACTAGTAGTGGACATGACGGACTGAGATGGGGTTGGTGATGGTAGTGGTGGTGGTGGTGATGATGGGCTAGATTCAGTCTTTGGTTGCAAAAACATTGTGATTCCCTGACTGCTTTGGCCTTGCGATGACACCTCAACATTTCTTGCTGGTGGTGTGCTAATCGGTGGGCTTACAGTGGGTGAAGCGATGTAGCGTTGCTGGCTACCTTCAGTTGGAGCAGGTGCACATGTGCTACCTGAGGTTTTGTAGTCTGTCCACGCTTGCAAGTGCATGGTGATAAAATCTCTAAGCATGCAACTGGTATTCAAATTTCGGAGAATTTTCCCTCGGCTTAAGGTCCTTCCGCACTTCTTACAGATACTCTTTGCTTCATCAATAGGATTTTGGTCAAAAAAGGGCCACACTGCACTCTTCCAACTATGGGATATATTTTCAGTGCTTGCACGCTGTGCTAATTTGACTGTCTGGCCAAGCTGTCCAGCAACTCTTTTTGTTTTTTTAACACGTTTTTGGACTGCTATGGGCCTGCCAGATAACCGCTGCTGCGATGTCGATGCCTGATGCGGATCCTTCTCCTCTTCTGAGCTATTGCCAGCGGCACCCTCTTCGATGAATGGATGCCAATCCGGGTCAACAACTGGGTCATCCATCACCTCCTCTTCAATTTCATCTGCAACCTCCACTGTGTCACCGTGTAAGGTGGTATAGTATGCGGGAAGGGGCACCTGAGTTTCATCAGGGTCAGATTCTTGTTCAGTAGATTGCGAGGGCAATGTAGTGCTCTGGGTGAATGTACCAGCAGAATCATCTAGCAGTGGCTGTGCATCAGTGCACTCCATGTCAGATTCATCTTGGACTGGGGAATTTAGGATTTGACTTGATAACCCAGGCATGGTATGTGAAAAGAGCTCCATGGAGTAATCTGAAGTGTGGCCTGCCGCATCCTTCACTTTTGGTGGGAGTAAAGGACACAAGGAAAGGTGTCGTTCCTGACCAGGAGCCTGCACTGACGACTCAGTGCTTGCATTTTTTGAAACTTCAGAAGAGGAGGCGATAGAGCTGGAGACTGTTTCGGTAATGTAAGCCAAAACTTGATCCTGATGCTCCAGCTTTAAAAGAGGTTCACCTACTCCCAGAAAAGGGAGCCTTCCAGGCCTTCTGGAGCCAGACGATGACGCAGGCTCAACACCTCCTGCCTTAGGTGCTATTGGGCTTTTGGCACTACCAGCAGATGCACCACCACCACCATCAGTACCAGCTGGACCTCCACACCCACGTCCGCGGCCTCTTCCACCATACTTCCTCATGTTTGGGAAAATGTACCAAAAATACCAGCAGATATATGGTACAGTATCAGAAGCATAAAGCTCTATACGGTGAAGGGGAAAATTGTAAATCTCCCTAAATATTTCCTGAGTCACACACAGATGCTCTCAGGCTCAGTATGGATTAGACCAGAATATAAAAAGCAGAAAAAGGGTACTGTATCACAAGCGTACAGCTTTATACAGTCTAGGGTAATTGTAAATCTCCGTATATATTTCCAGAGTCACACACAGATAGTAAGCATGTATTTGTCCGTGACACCAACCAGTACACGGTAGTGTGTGAGGAGTATACAGCTCATACGGTGTGTGAAAAAATGAACGCTCGGTAACTGCAGAAAAAAAGAAAAAAAGTATTAGTGCTGTGTAAAAAGCAGTCAGCACTGCAGTGTACACACAGCAATACAGCTAGCAGGCAGCCGATTAACCAGCACTTCTGCACACAAGAAAATCCTCCCCGTCACTGGCAGGCAGCCTAATAACCAGCACTGCTGCACACAAGAAAATTCTCGCCTGTCGGTTGCACACTAACTGTACAGCACTAGAGTTGAGTGAAACAGGTCGGTCAGATTCAAAAGTCGCCGACTTTCGCCAAAGTCGGGTTTCGTTGGCCGAAACACGACCATAGCGTGCAGTCGGCCATGTGTTCATCGACCCCAGCGCCCAAGTCGGTTTTCCCATAATGCTTGCAGGCGCCTTCTTTCAGCAAATGAGCAAGGACGTACACTGTGGGCAACGAGATGACATCTGCATCGTCCACCACCATCTTAGAGAAGGGCATTGCAGTGATTGGCTTGCTTTGGGGGGCGTCATAGTGTCTATAAAAGCCCTGAGCGCCAACCTCCATTTTACTTCTGCCGATATTAACAGTAGGGAGAGGTTGCTAACGCTGTTTATCAGTAGGGAGAGAGTTAGGGCTGGAAAGAGAAGTTCTTCTGTGCTTGTGCTGATAGCAATTGTGCTGTACAGTTAGTGTCAGTGACAGGGGAGGATTTTCTTGTGTGCAGCAGCGCTGGTTATTAGGCTGCCTGATAGCTGTATTGCTGTGTGTACACTGCTGTGCAGACTGCTTTTTACACAGCACTATTACTTATATTCTTTTTTTATCTGCACACTTACCGACCATTCATATTTTCCCACACCGTTTTCCCACACAGTATAGAGCTGTACGCTCCTCACACACTACCGTGTACCGGCTGGTATCATGGACAAACACATGCTGACTATCTGTGTGTGACTCCGTAAATATATATGTAGATTGCAATTTTCCCCTACACCATATACAGTTGTACACTTCTGAGACAGTACCGTATTTCTGCTCTTTGTATTACGGTCAAATCCATACTGAGTGAGCGTGTGTGTGTGACTCCAGAAATATATACGGAGATTGCAATTTTCCCTTACACTGTATACAGCTGTACGCTTCTGATACAGTAACGTATATCTGCTCTTTGCATTACGGTCAAATCCATACTGAGTGAGCGTTTGTGTGTGACTCGGGAAATATATACGGAGATTTAAATTTTCCCCGAAACCATATACAGCTGTCCGTTTCTGATACAGTACCGTATATCTTCTCTTTGTATTACGGTCAAATCCATACTTGGTGATCATCTGTGTGTGACTTCGGAAATATGTAAGGAGATTGCAATTTTCCCCTACACAGTATACAGCTGTCCGCTTCTGATACAGTACTGTATATCTGCTCTTTGTATTACGGTCAAATCCATACTGAGTGAGCGTCTGTGTGTGACTCTGGAAATATATACGGAGATTTAAATTTTCCCCTACGCCATATACAGCTGTACGCTCCTCATACAGTACCATATACTGCTGGTATTTTTGATACATTTTCCCAAACATGAAGAAGTTTGGTGGAAGAGGCCACGGACGTGGGCGGGGGGGGCAGCTGGAAATGATGGTGGTGGTGGTGGTGCATCTGCTGGTAGTGCCAAAAGCCCAATAGCACCTAAGGCAGGAGGTGGTGAGCCTGCATCATCGTCTGGCTCCAGAAGGCCAGGAAGGCTCACTTTTCTGGGAGTAGGTGAACCTCTTTTAAAGCTGGAGCATCAGGAACAGGTTTTGGCTTACATTGCTGAAACAGCCTTCAGCTCTATCGCTTCCTCTTCTGAAGTTTCAAAAAATGCAAAACACTGAGTCGTCAGTGCAGGCTCCTGGTCAGGAACGACACCT
This sequence comes from Oophaga sylvatica, assembly GCA_033576555.1. Taxonomy (NCBI): domain Eukaryota; kingdom Metazoa; phylum Chordata; class Amphibia; order Anura; family Dendrobatidae; genus Oophaga; species Oophaga sylvatica. The sequence goes on along the minus strand of JARQOD010000001.1, from coordinate 847,757,232 downwards.
TTCCTTGTGTCCTTTACCCCCACCAAAAGTGAAGGATGCGGCAGGCCACACTTCAGATTACTCCATGGAGTTCTTTTCACATACCATGCCTGGGTTATCAAGTCAAATCCTGAATTCCCCAGTCCAAGATGAATATGACATGGAGTGCACTGATGCACAGCCACTGCTATCTGATTCTGCTGGTACATTCACCCAGAGCACTGCATTGCCCTCGCAGTCTACTGAGCCAGAATCTGACCCTGATGAAACTCAGGTGCCCCTTCCCGCATACGATACCACCTTACACGGTGACACAGAGGAAGGTGAAGATGAAGTTGAAGAGGAGGTGATGGATGACCCAGTTGTTGACCCGGATTGGCATCCATTGGGGGAAGAGGCTGCCGCTGGCAATAGATCAGAAGAGGAGAAGGATCCGCGGCAGGCAATGACATCGCAGCTGAGGTTATCTGGCAGGCCCGTAGCTGTCCAAAAACGTGTTAAAAAAAGAAAAAGAGTTGCAGGATAGCTTGGCCAGACGGTCAAATTAGCACTGCGTGCAAGCCCTGTAAATTTATCCCATAGTAGGAAGAGTGCAGTGTGGCACTTTTTTGACCAAAATCCTATTGATGAGGCAAAGGTTATCTGTAAGAAGTGCGGAAGGACCTTTAGCCGATGGAAAAATCTCCGAAAATTGAATACCATTTGAATGCTTAGACATTTAAACACCATGCACTTGCAAGCGTGGACGGAATACAAAACCTCACTGGCTTTGAACGCCTGCATTGCCAAACTGATCTCATTAGAGATGATGCCCTTCCATTTGGTTGAAAGAGCAGCGTTCCGAGAGCTCATCGCCTATGCTGTCCCACGCTATGACCTACCCAGTCGGCACTTCTTTTCTAGAAAAGCTATCCCTGCCCTCCACCTGCATGTGAAAAACCACATTATCCATGCACTCAAACAATCAGAGAGTGGAAAGGTGCACCTCACAACAGATGCTTTGGCCAGTAGACAAGGCCAGGGCCATTACGTGTCCATCCCTGCGCACTGGGTTAATGTGGTGGATGCAGGATCCACAGGGGACAGCGGCGGTTGAACAGTGCTGCTTAGCCCATGGTATAGACAACAGTTGGCTGTAGTCGTTCAACCCTCCTACTCCTCCTCCAGAAGCGATAGCTTGTCGACAGAGCGCAGTTGCACGAGCACTCCATCCGCAGCTGCCAGTGTTGCACATGATGTGTCCCTCTATCGAACAGCTAGTGGTAAGCGTCAGCAAGCTGTTTTAAAGATGATGTCTTTGGGCGACAACAGACACACCGCGGAGGTACTGGTGGACTACTTGCAGCGAGAAACTGAGTCATGGCTGGGCAGTCTACATCTTGAGCCAGGCAAGATAGTCAGTGATAACACCCGTAATTTTGTGGCGTCCATAGCTCTGGCAAAGCTCAGACACATACCTTGCCTGACTCACACCTTGAACCTTGTGGTATAGTGTTTCATAAATAATTATCCGGAGTTACCAGACCTGCTCCATAAGGTGCGAAGACTGTGCTCTCACATCCGTCGCTTGACCGCAGACTCCAGTCGTATGCAGAGGCTGCAGCGATCGCTCCACATCACCAAGCACCGCTTAATTATAGACGTTGCAACAAGGTGGAACTCCACCATGCACATAGTTGAGAGACTGTGCGCACAGAGGCAGTCTGTAATGCACTTGTGAGAGGATCCACGGGCAGGCAGTTTGAGGGCGGACATGGAGTTGTCGGGTGTGCAGTGGTCAAAGCTGAAAGACCTCTGTAAAGTACTTCAGTGTTTTGAGGAATGCACACGGCTGGTAAGGCAGACGATGCCATCATAAGCATGAGCATCCTACTTATGCGTCTGCTCATGCAAACTTTGACGCACATTAAGGATCAGGCGTCTGAAGCGGCGGAGGAGGAGGGAAGCATTCATGACAGTCAGGCATTGTCTGCTCATAGAATTGTCCTGGACGAGGTTGAGGAAGAAGAGGAAGAGGAGGAGGATGAGGATGAGGGGGATGATTATTTTGGGGAGGATGATGCTTCTCAGGGGGCAAGAGAAAATGTTGGCTTGTCAAGGTCAGGTGCAAGGTTTGTGTGTGAATGGAGGGATGTGGATTTGGCAGAAAGTGCTCCTCCAACCACCACTGGCAGTGCATCATTGACACCTGGAACATTGGCCCACATGTGTGGTTATGCCTTGCGGATCCTAAAAAGGGACCCCCGCATTGCCAAAATTATGAAGGATGACGACTACTGGTTGGCCAGCATCCTCGATCCACACTATAAAGGCAAATTACAGAACATCATGCCACAGGAGAACCTAGAGCTAATATTGGCGAACAAACAAGCAACTCTGGTAAACCGTTTGTTAGAGGCATTCCCAGCACACAGCAGCAGTGCAGGTTCTACCATGAGCCGTACTGGGCCAAATGGAAGAGGTGTTCGAGGTGCACACAGCCGAAGTGGCGTTGGAGACAGGGGATTCATGACCATGTTGTGGTCTGATTCTCAAGTAACGCTCACACGACTGGTAATACTGAATCGATTGCAACAGACAGGAGACAACAGTTGTCAACAATGGTTCAAAATTACCTCTCCTCCCCTATCGATGTTCTCCCTCACAGTTCATTCCCCTTTGACTACTGGGCCTGTAAACTGGACACCTGGCCTGAATTGGCACAATATGCGTTACAGGAGCTCGCTTGCCCTGCTGGTAGTGTGCTATCAGAAAGAGTCTTCAGTGCTGCTGGATCAATCCTGACAGAAAGAAGGACCCGGCTGTCGACCCAAAATGTTGATGATCTCACCTTCATTAAAATGAACCTTGCTTGGGTTTCAAAGGATTTTGTACCACCTTCCCCTGATGACACGTAGGTTGCCAGCAAAATGGCTCGCTTTGTCCTCCTCTTCCTCCGACTTCTCTAATTCCTCCATTTGCTGCTGCTGAACGTCCAGCCTACACCTCAACATATGCCAGTTTTTTCCACCTCCCTTACTGGGCTGTACCCCCCCCCAGGGCCGATGTCAGCACCTGTCGCACCCGGGCAAGTGCTGGTGCCCTGAACAGGTGGTTGGCCCACTCGCTGTCAGAGACACCGGCGTACTATGATGGGACCTGTGCCAGTTCCCAGTGCCCACAAGCGTGCCCCCCTGCTAGCTCATTGCCCCAGCACTTGCAATACTTACCTCTCCCTGCTCTACCGCTGTGACATCTTCCGCGTTTCCTGACAATGACATTCAGGTGAGAAAGCGCGATGATGTCACATCTTTGCACCCTCTGCCTGAACAGTGACAGTGCAGAGAGCTGGAAGATGGCGACGCTGAGGAGTCCAGAGTAGAGCAGTGCCCAGTGAGGAGAGGTATTCCATTTTTTTTAATGGTTGGAGCAATATATGGGGAGCATTATATACTGGAGAATTAGATATGGGGCCCATCATACACTTGAGCATCATAGATAGGGCCCATTATACACTGAGCATCATCCATGGGGCACATCATATACTGAAGCATCATATGGGGTCCATTATATATGGCGCATCATATGGGGTTCATTATTTATGGGGCATCATATAGGGCCCTTTATAATATGGAGCATCATATGGAGCACATATGGGGCCTATTCTGTATGGAGCATTATATGGAGCCCATTCTGTATTGAGCAATATATGAGGCTCATTATTCTGTGTAGAGCAATATATGGGGCTCATTATTCTGTATGGCACACTATGTGGTGCCCATAATACTGTATGGAGGACTATGCTGTCCGTTTTTTGAGCTATTGTAGAATTTAAAATAATTATCACTCGTGTAATGTAAGAAGTGAAGTATTTGGCATTGTACTATACCTATATTTCTCTGCCGTATCGGAGCATCATGAATTGTGGTATGTGTTAAAGGGGCCCACTGAGACTCTTTGGCCCGGGGCTCACAAAAACCTGGAGCCAGCACTGCCCCCCCACAACGTTAGCCAAATAACCCCCAGTTTTCAATGCATTACTATTATTATAAAGTTAATTAAGGTTGACAAGCTTAAGTAATAAGAATTGATGTCGTTAGCATTGAAATGGGCACTGTACAGTAGGTGTTTTACTGTCCTCCACTCCCTGCTGACTTTTATTCCCTATTGACTTGCATTGGGGTCGGATTTTCGACCCAACCATTTCCATTAGTCGGCCGGCTTCTTTCGACTCGACTTTTGAGAAGACTCGACCCTAAAAATGGCCTCGATTCGAACAAACAAGAAAATAGAAACAAAGTACAATTCTATTATCCCTAGCTGAATTATTCAGGTTTGGTTGTCTGTTTTGAACAGTAATTTTTTCAAAGGAAATGCTGCAGGCCTCCTGGACCCTAAGGCAATAGCATCGTGGAGGCATCCCAAGGCAAAGGGCCTGGTACTGTCTGTCCCAGAATCAAACTGTATCCAGAATCAAACTACAAGCCTTTTATCTGCGGCTGCTCAATTGTACAGTACTTAAGATAAGAGATTGGCTCTGTGGGTGTAATTTGTAAGCTGCTTCTTTAAGGGTACTCTGCGCAATCTCTGTGGGTGAAATTTTTTAACTGGACTGCCAGTAGCAAGCCTCAAGACAGACCGCCAGCTCGATTTAAGATAATACTACCAGCTTTTCATCAGCTGAATTTGTAATGCACACAACTGGAGCTGAAATTTTGGAGCTATGGGGGAAATGTGAAAACATGCTCTGTGGGTGAAATTTTCAAGAAGATTCTGTGGGGTTGTCCTGCCACATGCTCTGTGTGTGAAATTTTTAAGAAAATTCTATGGGGGTACTCTGACTCATGCTCTGTGGGTGAATTATTTATAAAATTCTGTGGGGATACTCTGGACCATGCTCTGTGGATGAAATTTTTCATAAGATTATGTAGGGGTACTCTTCCCATGCTCTGTGGGTGAAATTTGTAAGCTGCTTCTGTGGGGGTACTCTAGCCCATGCTCTGTGGGTGAAATTAGTAAGCTGCTTCTGTGGGAGTAGTCTGGTTAATGCTCTGTGAGTGACATTTTTAAGACGATTCTGTTGGGGTACTATGCTCATGCTTTGTGAGTGATATTTGTAAGCTGCTTCTCTGGTGATACTCTACCCCATTCTCTGTGGTTGAATTTTTTATCTGGACTGGCAGTATGAAGCGTTAATCTCTGTGAGGGCACTGCTAAAATTTTTATGCTTTTCATTTACTTCCTATTTTACCATGATTGCCTTGATGACAAAACCCCTTTAAGTCCTTTTCCTATCCACATTTGTTTGCAGGTCAACTGTACTGCTCTTACTTCAATTTTGCTTCCTTTTGCAGCCCCTTAGCCATTACTTCGACCATTTTACAGCCAATTTACAGCAATAAAGTTCAGTTGCCTTTTGACTTAAATGGGGATCGGAGTCCGGGGTCATGTTCAGGTCAAGTTTGGGTCTTGAACTGGAATTTTAAAAAGTCTGCTCGAACATCAACGGATTTGCTCATCACTATTTTTAACCTTTATGGTTCAGAAAAATGACAGCCAGAAGCTACACGGAACTGAATAACAAAAAATCTCTCATCACTACCCATTTTTCTATACACCATGCTCCAAATTATTATGCAAATTGGTTTTACCCCTTAGTGACAGAGCCATTTTGCAGCTTAATGACCGGGCCAATTTTTACAATTCTGACCACAGTCTCTTTATGAGGTTATAACTCTGGAACGCTTTAACGAATCCAGCTATAACCCTAACCCTAATTGTAACCCTAACACTAATTGTAACCCTAACCCTAATTGTAACCCTAACCCTAAGGCTAGGTTCATTTTGCGTTTTACCAGCCCGTTCAACACATAGCGTTGACGGGCTGGTAACGGTATAGCATAACGCGATCGCGTTATGCTATGCCCGCTAGCGCAGTGGAATCAGCAGATGATTCATCTGCGCTAGTGGTGACGGAGCCCAGACGCTGCAGCCCGCATCTGAGGCTCCGTCACTGAATGATGGCACGTCGCGAATGCATGCTGCTTTACGGCATGCCTCGCGATGCGCCCTCAAATGGGGGTGAATGGCAGCGTTAACGGACTGCGTTACACCGCGTTATACCGCTGATTATCACAGCTGACACCCGGCACTATGTGCCAGGAGCGGTCACGGAATGCTCCCGGCACATTAACCCATGGCACACCGCGATCAAACATGATCGCGGTGTACAGGGGGCACAGGGGAGCATCGCGCAGGGAGGGGGCTTCCTGCGTGTTCCCCTGAGGCCCTCAGAACAGCGCGATGTGATCGCGCTGTTCTGAGGCTTTCCTCCCTGCAAGGCCCTGGATCCAAGATTGCCGCCGGGTTCTGCAGGAAGCCTGCAGCACTGCCTGTGAGACCAGCGATCTGACCCTTTGCTGTAATTTCCCACCCTGGGACAAAGTAAAATAGTTAAAAAAATAAAAATAACAAGTGTAAAAAAAAATTCCAAAATAAAGGAAAAAAAAATATTACCCAATAAATTCATTTCTTCCTGTAAATAAATAAAAAAACAAAACTATAAAAGCACACATATTTGGTATTGCCACGTCCATAACACCCCCCCTATAAAACTGTCCCACTAGTTAACCCCTTTAGTGAACCCCTTAAAAAAAAAGCAAAAAATCAATGCTTTATCATCATACCGCAGAACAAAAAGTGGAATAATACGCGATTAAAAAGACCGATATAAACAAACATGGTACCGATGAAAATGTCATCTTGTCCCACAAAAAACGAGCCACCATACAGCATCATCAATGAAAAAATAAAAAAGTTATAGCTCGCAGAATAAAGCGATGCAAAAATAATTAATTTTTATATAAAATTGTTTTTATTGTATAAAAGCGCCAAAACATAAAAAAATGATATAAATGAGGTATCGCCTTAATCATACTGACCCGAAAAATAAAACTGCTTTATCAATTTTACCACATGCGGAACGGTATAAACGCCCCCCCAAAAGAAATTCATGAATTGCTGATTTTTGTTCATTCTAACCTCCCAAAAATCTAAATAAAAAGCTATCTAAAAATGTCACGTGCTCAAAAATGGTACCAATAAAAACGTCAACTCGTAGCACAAAAAATAAGACCTCACATGACTCTGTGGGCCAAAATATGCAAAAACTATAGCTCTCAAAATGTGGTGATGCAAAAACTATTTTTTGCAATAAAAAGCGTCTTTTAGCGTGACAGCTGCCAATCATAAAAGCCCATTATAAATAGTAAATCAACCCACCCTTTATCACCCCCTTTGTTAGGGAAAAATAATAAAATTTAAAAAAATGTATTTATTTCCATTTTCCCATTAGGGTTAGGGTTGGGATTAGGGTTAGGGGTGTGTTAGGGTTAGGTTTGTGGTTAGGGTTATGGTTAGGGTTGGGACTGGGGTTAGTGGTGTGTTGGGGTTAGGGTTGGAGTTAGAATTGAGGGGTTTCCGCTGTTTAGGCACATCAGGGGCTCTCCAAATGTGACATGGCGTCTGATCTCAATTCCAGCCAATTCTGCGTTGAAAAAGTCAAACGGTGCTCCTTCACTTCTGAGCTCTGCCATGCGCCCAAACAGTAGTTTACCCCCACATATGGGGCATCAGCGTACTCAGGACAAATTGCTCAATAACTCTTGGGGTCCAATTTCTTCTGTTACCCTTGGGAAAATAAAAAATTTGGGGCGAAATTATCATTTTTGTAAAAAAAATGATTTATTTGTTTTTACGGCTGTACGTTATAAACTTCTGTGAAGCACTTGGGGCTTCATAGTGCTCACCACACATCTAGAAAAGTTCCTTGTGGGGTCTATTTCCAAAATGGGGTCATGTCACGCGGTCTTATGATATGTGTACGATGTCAGTAAACTATTCTTAAAAGAACCACACTCTATACAACATATAGATTAGCAACATCAGCATGTAAATATAGAATAGATTTACCTGGCACGATATCCGTTGAACTCAGGGTTAATCTTGAGGACTTGATACACTGTCACAGGAAAGAGGAGGACCAGGGGTCTAACCTGACCCTAAACTGGGGTCCTAACTAATCCCTCACCTTGGAGGTACTGATAATGGTTCAGAGGTCCAAGTCTCCAGCCTAACCCTGTCTCCTATCAGTCCCTGAACCCTGTAATCAGTCCTAAGAAGGATTCTGATTAACACCAGAGGGATATGGCCTGATCTCTGCTAAATACACAGATTAGACATATAATACAGACTGGAGAAAACACAGACTTGCATACACACTCAAACACAGAAGGAACACAAATGATCTGGGATATTAAACTCTAAGCAAGGAGAGCTTAAAAACAACTAAGGAGCTCTTTAACTTAAGTCTATACAGATACAATCCTATCTGTGGTCTGCATGAGGAATTTCACTGGCAACTCCCAACACAGACAACCAGAGATTTAAAGGAAACCAATCAACAAATAATTAATTGCAGCCGGGAGAAAACTGCACCCAGTCCCAGAACTGAGCACAGACAGAATTAACTCCCTAACTGCCAAACACAAAGAAACAGCAACTCAGCTGTGAGAAGTCAGACTGTGCAACCGCGACGATCTTCGTGGCGATGCACACATGACAGTACCCCCCCTTCTACGAGGGGCCTCCGGACCCTCAGGGCCAGGTTTGCCCGGGTGAGTTCTGTGGAAGGTCCGCACCAAACGATCTGCGTTAATGTCAGACGCAGGAACCCACGTCCTCTCCTCTGGACCATACCCCTTCCAATGCACCAAGTACTGAAGGGACCGGCGATTCAGACGTGAGTCAATGATCTTTGACACTTGAAACTCCAAGTTACCATTGACCACCACTGGAGGAGGAGGTAGAGGTGATGGTATGACTGGTGCCACGTACCTCTTAAGTAATGACTTGTGGAACACATTGTGTATTTTAAACGTAGGAGGGAGGTCCAGACGAAATGCCACAGGATTAATTATGGAACTGATCCTGTACGGCCCGATGAATCTGGGGCCCAGCTTCCAGGAGGGAACTTTAAGTTTTATATTCCTGGTAGACAACCATACCAGATCGTTCACATTAAGATCTGGACCAGAAACTCTCCTCCTATCAGCCATACGTTTATAACGGTTCCCCATAGCACTCAGATTATTCAATACACCTCTCCACACTGAAGCAAGTGACGACGAGAAACGCTCCTCCTCAGGAACCCCAGAAGGGCCCCCCCCATTGAATGTACAAAACTGGGGATGAAAACCATATGCCCCAAAAAACGGGGACTTACCAGTGGACTCGCTCCGCCTGTTGTTAAGAGCGAACTCTGCCAGAGGCAAGAAAGAAGACCAGTCCTCCTGGTTCTCTGAGACAAAACACCGAAGATAAGTCTCTAGGCTTTGATTCAGACGCTCTGTCTGACCATTGGTCTGCGGATGAAAAGCCGAGGAAAATGACAATTGCATCCCCCGACGTAAACAAAATGCCCTCCAAAACTTGGACACAAACTGAGACCCCCTATCTGACACCACATCAGAAGGCAACCCATGAAGTCTCACAATCTCCCCAATGAACACCTGCGCCAGAGTTTTAGCATTAGGGAGGGCAGGAAGAGCAATGAAATGTGCCATCTTACTGAACCTGTCAACAACCACCAGTATGACAGTCTTCCCTGACGACTGAGGAAGGTCCGTGATGAAGTCCATAGACAAATGAGTCCATGGACGCTCCGGAAGTTTCAAGGGTAAGAGGGTCCCAGACGGACGGGTATGAGGGGTCTTAGAGCGAGCACAAACCCCACAGGACGCGACAAAAGTTAAAACATCTTTATTAACGTTAGGCCACCAAAACCGGCGAGAAAGGAGATCTAAAGTAGCCTTACTCCCTGGATGTCCTGCTAGAGCAGAATTATGATGTGCCTCAATAACCTTTTGTCTCAACTGATTTGGGACAAACAGTCTCCCTGGAGGTCCTGCAGGGGCGTCCCCCTGAGCCTCTAACACCTCCTCCTCAAGCTCAGAACATACAGCCGACACTACCACCCCCTCCTGAAGGATAGGAATCGGGTCATCCATTTTCCCGGCCCCTGGGAAACTGCGAGACAAGGCATCCGCCTTAACATTCTTAGATCCAGGGCGATAAGTGACAACAAAATTAAACCTGGTAAAAAACAACGACCATCGAGCTTGTCTGGAATTCAGACGCTTAGCAGATTCCAAATACAGCAGGTTCTTGTGATCAGTAATGACGGTGACCGGGTGGACTGCCCCCTCCAAAAAGTGACGCCATTCTTCAAAAGCCAACTTAATGGCCAAAAGTTCCCTATTGCCGATATCATAATTCCTTTCGGCGGACGACAATTTTTTAGAAAAGAAAGCGCACGGATGCCATTTACCAGGGGACGGACCCTGGGACAATATTGCACCCACCCCTACGTCAGACGCGTCCACCTCCACAACGAACGGCTGTGATGCATCTGGTTGGATGAGAACGGGTGCCGAAGCAAAACATTTTTTCAAAGAGGAAAAAGCTTGGCAAGCTTTGTCCGACCATTTAGAAAAATCCGTCCCTTTTCTTGTCATGTCAGTGAGAGGTTTGACAACAGATGAGAAATTACAAATAAATTTCCGGTAGTAGTTAGCAAACCCCAGAAAACGCTGCAGAGCCTTAAGATCCTCTGGCTGATCCCATTCAAGCACTGCTCTCACCTTTTCAGGGTCCATACGGAAACCGGAGGCTGACACCAAGAAACCCAAAAACTGAAGTTCCTGTACGGCGAATACACACTTTTCCAGTTTGGCGTATAGTTTATTGTCTCGCAAGATCTGCAACACCTGTCTCACATGCTCCTGGTGAGACACAAGATCTGGTGAGTAAATTAAAATGTCATCCAAATATACGACCACAAACAGCCCCACCAGATGACGAAAAATGTCATTAACAAAATGTTGGAATACTGCTGGTGCAGTAGTCAGACCAAAAGGCATGACAAGGTTCTCATAATGTCCCTCCGGCGTGTTAAACGCCGTTTTCCACTCATCCCCCTCTTTTATCCTAATCAGATTATACGCCCCCCTGAGATCCAATTTAGAGAACCATTTGGCGCCAACAATTTGATTGAAGAGATCAGGAATCAGAGGGAGTGGATACGGATCTCGAACAGTAATCCGATTAAGTTCGCGGAAATCCAAGCAAGGGCGTAGGCCTCCATCTTTTTTCTTCACAAAGAAGAACCCCGCGGCCACTGGGGAAGATGAAGGTCTAATATGCCCTTTGGCCAGACTTTCCGAAATATAATCTTTCATAGCCTGCCTCTCAGGACCAGAAAGGTTATATAACCTAGCTTTAGGTAACTTAGCATCAGGAAGTAAATTAATAGAGCAGTCATATACGCGATGAGGAGGCAACTCCTGACACCCCTCCTCAGAGAACACATCCCCAAAGTCCTCCAAAAAAGGAGGCAAAGTACTAGGCACGACCGCACTGATGACTGTGTTCATGCAGTTACTTTTGCAAAACTCCCCCCATTGGCTTATATCTCTGGACTGCCAATTAATCACAGGGTTATGTTTAACCAACCAAGGAAGTCCCAACACAATAGGAGTAGGTAGACCCTCCAACACATAACAAGATAATAGTTCCCTATGTATTGCCCCTACCCGAAGGTCAATGTTATGAACCTCATGAACAAAGCTACCTTGGCCGAGAGGCCTGGCGTCAATGGAGAATATAGGGATCGGTTTGACCAATACACTCAGATGCATACCTTGAGCCTGAGCAAACTGAGCGTCAACCAGATTAGCCCCGGACCCACTATCAAGAAGAACAGAAAATCTCTCCACTCTCGTACCAACCACCACCTCCACTGGTACAAGGAACTGAGAAGAACTAGCGGACGAAATACATACTCCCAGGTTGTCGTCCACCACACAACCTGGGATTAACAGTTTTCCGGCGACTTTTTGCTCAACAAGGCACGGGATGGACATCCCCCAACAAAATGTCCCTCTTTCCCGCAGAAGAAACACCTTCTAGTCCTGCGGCGTACAGCCAATCCCCTCCTACGAAATGATGTCCCTCCCAACTGCATAGGCTCCTCCGAACAGACAAGGGGAACCTCAACATAAGGGACTTTAGTAGTAGGTGGAGTAACAACAGGGGGCGGAGTTACCTCGCACCTCTCCCGGAGCCGTCTATCAGTACGGATAGCTAGGGCCATAGCAGCCTCCAGTGATGGAGGAGAATCATACTGAGCCAAAACGTCCTTTAATTTGTCAGAAAGCCCATGACAAAACTGGCTTCTAAGAGCTGGGTCATTCCACTGAGTATCTGTGGCCCATCTACGGAACTCAGAAGCAAATTCCTCCGCCGGACGATCTCCCTGCTGTATCTTACGTAATTTTGTCTCAGCAAGAGAGACCCGATCTGGGTCATCATATACCAAACCCAGGGCAGTAAAAAATCGATCTACTGACTGTAGAGCCGGTGATCCCGGAGGAAGGGAGAAGGCCCAGGATTGAGGGTCCCCTTGTAGGAGCGAGATAACAATTCCCACTCTCTGCTCTTCACTCCCTGATGATTGAGGCCGAAGCTGAAAATACAATTTACATGCTTCCCTGAAGGTAAAAAATTTGTCTCGCCCACCAGTGAACCTGTCCGGGAGAGCTACTTTAGGTTCAAATCTGGTTTGCTCCGAGGGAGACAAAACTTTGGACTTAATGTCCGTCAGCTCCATGGATAATCCCTGCAACTGCAGAGCCAGCTGGGCTACTGGATCCATGGCAACTGGGAATAATTTTATGGGCCAGTGAAAATGTCACGCGGTCTTATGATATGTGTACGATGTCAGTAAACTATTCTTAAAAGAACCACACTCTATACAACATATAGATTAGCAACATCAGCATGTAAATATAGAATAGATTTACCTGGCACGATATCCGTTGAACTCAGGGTTAATCTTGAGGACTTGATACACTGTCACAGGAAAGAGGAGGACCAGGGGTCTAACCTGACCCTAAACTGGGGTCCTAACTAATCCCTCACCTTGGAGGTACTGATAATGGTTCAGAGGTCCAAGTCTCCAGCCTAACCCTGTCTCCTATCAGTCCCTGAACCCTGTAATCAGTCCTAAGAAGGATTCTGATTAACACCAGAGGGATATGGCCTGATCTCTGCTAAATACACAGATTAGACATATAATACAGACTGGAGAAAACACAGACTTGCATACACACTCAAACACAGAAGGAACACAAATGATCTGGGATATTAAACTCTAAGCAAGGAGAGCTTAAAAACAACTAAGGAGCTCTTTAACTTAAGTCTATACAGATACAATCCTATCTGTGGTCTGCATGAGGAATTTCACTGGCAACTCCCAACACAGACAACCAGAGATTTAAAGGAAACCAATCAACAAATAATTAATTGCAGCCGGGAGAAAACTGCACCCAGTCCCAGAACTGAGCACAGACAGAATTAACTCCCTAACTGCCAAACACAAAGAAACAGCAACTCAGCTGTGAGAAGTCAGACTGTGCAACCGCGACGATCTTCGTGGCGATGCACACATGACAGGTCACTTGTGGGTGGGTTTCCACTGTTTAGGCACATCAGGGGCTCTCCAAATGCGACATGACGCCCGCAGAACCATTCCATCAAAGTCTGCAATCCAAAACGTCACTACTTCCCTTCCGAGCCCCGACGTGTGCCCATACAGTAGTTTTCTCCCACATATTGGGTATCAGCGTACTCAGGACAAATTGGACAACAACTTTTGGGATCCAATTTCTCCTGTTACCCTTGTGAAAATAAAATATTGGGGGCGAAAAAAAATCATTTTTGTAAAAAAAAAAAAAGTTTTTTATTTTTACGGCTGTACGTTATAAACTTCTGTGAAGCACTTCGGGGTTCAAAGTGCTCACCACACATCTAGATAAGTTCCTTTGGGGTCTATTTTCCAAAATGTTGTCACTCTTGGGGGTTTCCATTGTTTAGGCACATCAGTGGTTCTCCAAATGAGATATGACGCCCGCAGACCATTCCATCAAAGTCTGCAATCCAAAACGTCACTACTTCCCTTCTGAGCCCCGACGAGTGCCCATACAGTAGTTTTCTCCCACGTATTAGGTATCAGCGAACTCAGGACAAATTGGACAGCAACTTTTGGGGTCCAATTTCTCCTTTTACCCTTGGAAAAATAAAAAATTGGGGACTAAAAGATCATATTTGTGGAAAAAATATGATTTTTTTATTTTTATGCTCGGGCGTTATAAACTTTAGTGAAACACCTGGGGGTTCAAAGTTCTCACCACACATCTAGATAAGTTCCTTGAGGAGTCTAGTTTCCAAAATGGTGTCATTTTTCGGGGGTTTCCACTGTTTAGGCAGATCAGGAGCTCTCCAAACACGACAGGGCGTCCAGCCAATTCTGCGTTGAAAAAGTCAAACGGCGCTCCTTCCCTTCCAAGCTCTGCCATGCACCCAAACAGTGGTTTACCCCCACATATGGGGTATCAGCGTACTCAGGACAAATTGCACAATACCTTTTGGAGTCTTGTTACCCTTGGGAAAATAAAAATTGGGGTGAAAAGATCATTTTTGTGGAAAAAATATGATTTTTTAATTTTACTGCTCTACGTTATAAACTTGTGTGAAGCACTTGGGGGTTTAAATTGCTCACAACAGATCTAGATAAGTTCCTTAGGGGGTCTAGTTTCCAAAATAGGGTCACTTGTGGGGGGTTTCCACTGTTTAGGCATATCAGGGCTCTCCAAATGCAACATGGCGTCCAATCTCAATTCCAGCCAATTTTGGTTGGAAAAAGTCAAATGGTGCTCCTTCCATTAGGAGCTCTGCCGTGTGCCCAAACAGTGGTTCCCCCCACATATGGGGCATCAGCGTACTCAGGACAAATTGGACAACAACTTTTGTGGTCCAATTTCTCCTGTTACCCTTGGGAAAGTAAAAAATTGGTGACTAAAAGATAATTTTTGTGGGAAAAAAATAGGATTTTTTATTTTCATGTCCAGGCATTATAAACTTGGGTGAAGCTCTTGGGGTTCAAAGTGCTCACCACAGATCTAGATAAGTTCCTTAGGGGGTCTAGTTTCCAAAATGGGGTCACTTGTGGGGGGTTTCCACTGTTTAGGCTCATCTGGGGCACTGCAAATGGAACATGACCCCCATCAACGTCTGCATTCCAAAACGTTATTACTTTCTTTCCAAGCCCTGCCGTGCACCCAAACAGTTCCCCCCCCCACATATGGGATATCAGCGTACTCAGGACAAATTGGACAACAACTTTTGGGGTCCAATTTCCTTGGAAAAAATCTAAAATTTGGGACAAAAAATCATTTTTGTGGAAAATTGTTTTTTTTCACACCCAGGCATTATAAACTTTTGTGAAACACTTGGGGGTTCAAAATGCTCACAACAGATCTAGCTAAGTTCCATAGGGGGTCTAGTTTCCAAAATGGTGTAACTTGTGGGGGGTTTCCACTGTGTAGGCGCATCAGAGGCTCTCCAAATGCGACATAGCGTTCAATCTCAATTCCAGCCAATTTTGGTTTGAAAAAGTCAAATGGCTCTCCTTCCCTTACATGCTCTGCCGTGTGCCCAAACAGTGGTTTTCCCCCACATATTGGGTATTGGCATACTCATGAGAAATTGCACAACAACTATATCTGTCCATTTTCTCCTTTTACCCTTGTGAAAATAAAAAAAAGTTTGTAAAAGTTCATTTTTGTGACTAAAAAGTTAAATATTCATTTTTTCCTTCCATGTTGCTTCAGCTCCTGTGAAGCACCTGAAGGGTTAATAAACTTCTTGAATGTGGTTTTGAGTACCTTGAGGGGTGCAGTTTTTTGAATGGTGTCACTTTTTGGTATTTTCTACCATATAGACTCCTCAAAATGACTTCAAATGTGAGGTGGTCCCTAAAAAAATGGCTTTGCAAATTTTGTTGTAAAAATGAGAAATTGCTAGTCAAATTTATAATTTCCTAACAAAAAAATTTTGTTTCCAAAATTGTGCTGATGTAAAGTAGACATGTTGGAAATGTTATTTCTTAACTATTTTGTGTGACATATTTCTCTGTTTTAAGGGAATAAAAATTCAAAGTTTGAAAATTGCAAAATTTTCAAAATTTTCGCCATATTTGCATTTTTTCAAAAATAAATGCAAATTATATTGAATAAATTTTACCACTAACGTGAAGTAAAATATGTCATAAGAAAACACTCTCAGAATCATGAAGATCCGTTGAAGCGTTCCAGAGTTATAACCTCATAAAGAGACAGTGGTCAGAATTGTAAAAATTGGCGCGGTCATTAATATGCAAACCACCCTTGGGGGTTAAGGGGTTAAGCAGCCCAGAGTTTTCAAGTAACATGGGAAAGAAAAAGGATCTCTCTGCTGCTGAAATGAATCAAATAGTGAAATGCCTTGGTTAAGGGATGAAAACATTAGATATTTCCCAAAATCTTAAGCGTGATCATCGTACTGTTAAGAGATTTGTGGCTGATTCTGAGCACAGACGTGTTCATGCTGATGAAGGTTTATGCCAGGCAAGTTCATCGGATTAAGAGAGCAGCTGCTAAAAAGCCATTGCAAACCAGCAAACAGATATTTGAAGATGCTGGTGCCTCTGGAGTCCCTTGAACCTCAAGGTGTAGGATCCTTCAAAGGTTTGCTGTGGTGCATAAACCTACTATTCGGCCACCCCTAAAAAGTGCTCACAAGCAGAAACAGTTGCAGTGAGCCCAGACATACATGAAAACTAATTTTCAAACAATCTTGTTTACTGATGAGTGTCGAGCAACCCTGGATGGTCCAGATGGATGGAGTAGTGGATGGTTGGTGGGGAAACAGCTGGTAGGGCCCTTAAAGGTTCCTGAAGGTGTGAAAATGACCTCTGCAAAGTATATAGAGTTTCTGAATGACAACTTTCTTCCATGGTATAAAAAGCAGAAACGTGCCTTCAGGAGCAAAATCATCTTCATGCATGACAATGCACCATCTCATGCTGCAAAGAATACCTCTGAGTCATTGGCTGATATGGACATAAAAGGAGATAAACTCATGGTGTGGCCACCATCTTCCCCTGACCTCAATCATATAGAGAACCTTCTGACTTCATGCAAAGAAATACAAGCAGAAACTCTCCAAAACTCACAAGTTCAATGGATGCATGAATTGAGAAGGTGATATCAAAGAAGGGTTCCTATGTTAACATGTAACTTGGCCTGTTAGGATGTTTTGGAGTTAAATACCTTTTTTGGTCAGTGAATGTGACGTTCTAATGCTGCAAATTCCCCAAATGAGCATTTTCAGTTCTTTGAAACATATCAAATGTTTAGAAATTCTACTGTGCCTAATAATTTGGAACAGTGCATTTTGAGTTTTTGTTCATTTTGGAGATTATACTGTTATCTATCATTGGGAGGTTTTGTCAATAAAATTTGATGTATACTCTAACGGGTGATGACTTTTATTAGACTGACTGTCATTTGCACCGACCACTTAGGAAAATCAGAGAAAAATATAATTTGCATAATAATTTGGAACATGGTGTATAGCAAAATATTAAAAGTACAAATATTAATTATATACTGATTTAATGGTTATTTCTGACACTATATAACTGTCAAAATTTATTGCAAGTATGTTACCCCCATAAAATTTATTCAGTTCTCACCATAAAATTACTGGAAATTAGTTAAAAAAAATCTGGATTTGTGATTATTTTTACATTTTAGACATATTTTCCATACATTATGTTATTAGTTAATGTAGCTGGCTAAGCCTTTGTGTCCAATTGTGTTGTTTTTATTAAAAAGGCTGTCAGGGTCTATAATTCACACATCATTAACTACATCATTAAGACTGCATAGGCCCTGTGGGTCTTAACTAGTTGTAACAGTCTTAGAAACAGAAAAATAATTGCAATATGCAATGTGATTTGCTTTCCTCAGTTTTGTAGTACACTGTTTTTAAAGATACACACAAATGTATAGTATATGTAAATGCTGATTAATTTTTTCTATAATGTTTGCAAATTGTGCACCACTGAATTTTATGCTTTAGCATATTAAGCATATTATTCTCTCTTTAAAGAACTAAAAAAACAAAGCAATTGCTTCAGCATTAGCGTACCATATTGGCATTAACCCCAGTGCTGGGCGCTATGATATCACTGATTGGCTACCGTGACCATGTGCGAGCTACTTGGAAACAGGACAGTCAGAAAATCTAGATCACCAGGGAAGAGATGAGGTGAGTAAAGTTCAATTTGTTAGTTTGCTTCATTTGCTATGGTTTTTATTTTTTTTCCTAAGGCTGAATAATCATTATAATGTTCACCCTCAGTTGTCAGCTTTATCATGGCTGGTTATCATGAGGGGTCCCCATGGCATTTTTTCTAATTATTAAAATAAATAATAAATAAATAAAACAGCTTTGGGTCCCCCACATTTTTCACAACCAGCAAAGCTAAAGCAGACAGTTGGGGGCTGATATTCTCATGCTGGTAAGAAACCATGGATATTGCATGCATCAAATCTGATTCTTTGCCTGCCTATTCCCACATGCCCTGTGGAGGTAGCTAGGGCAGGAATATTTTTAGGGTTGCTGACACCTTTGTATTGTCAGGTGACATCAAGCCCAGGGGTTAGTAATGGAGAGGAGTTTATAAGACCTTACCCCTGCAGTACCGCTGAACACCAGTAACTGTCTATCCACAGTTTCCAATATCATGTGCGCTCTCTATCTGAAATTCAACTTTTCCAAAGCTGAACTTATTCTGCTTCCGCTATCTACTAACCTCCCTAAATCTGACGTTTCCCCTCTGTGTGTTGCACCACAATAACATCTAGGCAACAGGTTTGCTGTTTGGGTGTTATGTTTGACATCAATCTTTCCCTCACCTGCTATATAAAATCACTTGCCCGCTCTTGTCGCTTGCACCTAAATAACATCTCAGAATATGTCCCTTTCTCACCACAGAAACAATGAAAACCCTCACTGTTGCCCTGATCCACTCCGACCTTGACTATTGTAATTCTCTATTAATTGGTCTCCCCTTCACTAGACTTTCCCCACTCCAGTTCATCCTTAATGCAGCAGCCAGGGTCATACATCTGGCTAATCGCTACTTGGACGCTTCTGCTCTGTGCCAGTCATTGCACTGGCTGCCCTTACATTATAAGATCCAATTTAGATTGCTCATTCTCACCTGAAGAGCTCTCCACAGTGCAGGACCCTCTTACATCTCTTCCCTCATTTCTGTTTATCAGTAGTGATGAGCGAGCACTAAAATGCTCGGGTGCTCTTTATTCGGGTCGAGCAAATTGGAATACTTGGGTACTCGACCTGAGCAACGAGCCCAATGCAAGTCAATGGGAAAACCGAGCATTTTTGCCGCGATCCCCCATGGGGGTTCTTTTAAAGTCTAAAAATGTCTGTAAATGATGGAAACACTGCTCAAATGACACAGGAACATCATGGGGAATGCCCCTGGAAGCATTTCTGAATCCCAGGTCACAGCTGTGAGAAATGTTGTCAGAGTTTAATGCCATTTTTCCAGGCGCACCAAAAAACATTCAAAAACGAAACCAAAAGGGATTTTCCTGGGAAATATGTCAAGGAGCATCCTTTCCAGGCTGCTAACTTTTATATGAGCCAAATAATGAGCCCAAAGTAAAAATGTTCCTCCACCAATTTGGCTATGTTCACACATAGCTTTTTTTATGCTTTTTCAAAGTTACCATTGCTTTCAAACAATACAAATGCATTTACTGTGAAATGTCATTGTAGCATTTAACAACCATAGCTGGCCATGTGGTGTGTGACACATCATCAGACACATCTTGTTTCACTTATGAAGGAGGCACTCTTAAAGTCACAAAGCCAATTTTTATAGGTGCATCAGTCTGCATTAAAATTCTTAAAGGTCCAATATAGAGTTGAGCGAAATAGGTCGGTCACATTCACAAACTCGACCATAGCGTGAAGTCGGCCATGCGGTCATCGACCCGAGCGCCAAAGTCGGTTTTCCCATAATGCTTGCAGGCGCCTTTTTTCAACCAATGAACAAGGACATACACTGTGGGCAATGAGATGACATGGGCAGCATCCACCACCAGCTTAGAGAAGGGCATTGCAGTGATTGGCTTGCTTTGGGGGGCATCATAGTGTCTATAAAAGCCCTGACCGCCGCCCACCATTTTACTTCTGCCGATCTTAGGGATCTCTTAGGCAGAGGTTGCTGATGGTGTTTATCAGTAGGGAGTTAGGGCTGGAAACAGAAGTTCTTATGTGCTTGTGCTGATAGCAATTGTGCTGTACAGTTAGTGTGCAGTGACAGGGGAGGATTTTCTTGTGTGCAGCAGTGCTAGTTATTAGGCTGCCTGCTAGCTGCATTGCTGTGTGTACACTGCTGTGCAGACTGCTTTTTACACAGCACTAAGGCTAAGTTCACACGTTGCGGAATTGCCGCGGAAATTTCCGCGGCAATCCCGCACTTCTCCCGCAGGAAATACGCACGTTTTTTTTATGCTGATTCCCGCCAGAATAATAGCGTTTTGCAAGCGTAATTAGCTTGCAGAATGCTAGCGTTTTCCTAGCGATCTGTAGCATCGCTTGGAAAACTGATTGACAGGTTGGTCACACGAGTCAAACATAATGTTTGACACGTGTGACCAACTTTTTACTATTGATGCCGCCTATGCCGCATCAATAGTAAAAAGATCTAATGTAAAAATAATAAAAAAAATAATAAATAATGATATTCTCACCTTCCGGCGGCCCCCGCAGCCTTCCCGCCTCTCAGCGACGCTCCCGGCAACTCGCGGTCCCAGGAGTGCTTTGCGACAAATCACACCGATGACGTAGCATCTCGCGAGACCGCTACGCCATCTGGGTGATTCTCGCAAAGGACTCTTGGGACCGGAAGTTGCCGGGAGCGTCGCTGAAGGCGGGAAGGCTGCGGGGGCCGCGGGAAGGCTGCGGGGGCCGCCGGAAGGTGAGAATATCATTATTTTTTATTTTAATTATTGTTTTACCAGGGATATGGTACCCAGGGCCTGGAGGAGAGTCTCCTCTGCTCCAGACCCTGGGTACCATCCGCACATGAACCGCTTACATTGCGCATAGTGGGCATAGCCACATGCGGAAAGTAAGCGGTTCAATGCATTCCTATGGCGGCGGAATCACCGCGGTTACGCTAAATTAATGAACATGTTGCTTTTTTTTCCGCTAAGCGTTTTTTTGGCGGAAAAAAACGCAACATGTGTACAAAACATGCGGAATCAATTAAAACGTATAGAATGCTTAATGCTTGCGTTTTGTTCGCGGTTTAACCGCGGAAAATAGCGGAAAAACCGCGAAAAAAACGCAATTATTCCTGATCGTGTGCACTTAGCCTCATACTTATATTCTTTTTTTCTGCACAGTTACCGAGCGTTCATTTTTTCCCACATCGTATAGAGCTGTACGCTCCTCACACACTACCGTGTACCAGCTGGTATAACAGACAAATACATGCTGACTATCTGTGTCTGACTCCGGAAATATATACGGAAATTGAAATTTTCCCCTACACTGTATACACCTGGTATCTTCTTATACAGTACCTTTTTTCTGCTATTTGTATTCTGGTCAAATCCATACTGAGTGAGCGTCTGTGTGTGACTCCGGAAATATATACGGAGATTTACAATTACCCCTACACTAGATACAGCTGTATGCTTCTGATACAGTACCCTTTTCCTGCTTTTTATATTCTGGTCTAATCCATACTGAGCCTGTGAGCGTCCCTGTCTGACTCTGGAAATATATATAGAGATTTACAATTACCCCTAGACTGTATACAGCTTTACGCTTCTGATACAGTACCCTTTTTCTGCATTTTATATTCTGGTCTAACCCATACTGAACCTGTGAGCATCTGTATCTGACTCTGGAAATATATACAGAGATTTACAATTACCCCTACACTGTATACACCTGGTATCTCCTGAAACAGTACCTTTTTATGCTTTTTATATTCTGGTCTAATCCATACTGAGCCTGAGAGCGTCTGTGTGTGACTCCGGAAATATATACAGAGATTTAAAATTTTCCCCTAAACTATATACACCTGGTATCTTCTGATACAGTAACCTTTTTATGCTTTTTATATTCTGGTCTAATCTATACTGAGCCTGAGAGCATCTGTGTGTGACTCCGGAAATATATACAGAGATTGACAATTTTCCCCTTCACAGTATACAGCTGTACGCTTCTGATACAGTACCATATATCTGCTGGTACTTTTGGTACATTTTCCCAAACATGAGGAAGTATGGTGTAAGAAGCCGCTGACGTGGGTGAGGGGGACAGATGGTACTGATGGTGGTGGTGGTGCATATGCTGGTAGTGCCAAAAGCACAATGAAACTAAGGCAGGAGGTGTTGAGCATGCGTCATCGTCTTGGTCCAGAAGGCCTGGAAGGCTCCCTTTTCAGGGAGTAGGTAAACCGCTTTTAAAGCCGGAGCATCAGGAACAGGTTTTGGCTTACATTGCCGAAACAGCCTCCAGCTCTATCTCCTCCTCATCTGAAGTTTCAAAAAATGCATGCATTGAGTCGTCAGTGCAGGCTCCTGGTCAGGAACAACACCTTTCCTTGTGTCCTTTACCCCCACCAAAAGTGATGGATGCGGCAGGCCACACTTCAGATTACTCCATGGAGTTCTTTTCACATACGATGCCTGTGTTATCAAGTCAAATCCTGAATTCCTCAGTCCAAGATGAAACTGACATGGAGTGCACTGATGCACAGCCACTGCTATATGATTCTGCTTGTACATTCACTCAGAGCACTACATTGCCCTCGCATTCTAATGAGCCAGAATCTGACCCTGATGAAACTCAGGTGCCCCTTCCCGCATACTATTCCACCATACACGGTGACACAGAGGAAGGTGCAGATGATATTAAAGAGGAGGTGATGGATGACCGAGTTGTTGACCCGGATTGGCATCCATTGGGGAAGAGGGTGCCGCTGGCAATAGCTCAGAAGAGGAGAAGGATCCGCAGCAGGCATTGACATCGCAGCTACGGTTATCTAGCAGGCCCGGTGCAGTCCAAAAACGTGTTAAAAATACAAAAAGAGTTGCAGGACAGCTTGGCCAGATGGTCAAATTAGCACAGCGTGCAAGCCCTGAAAATTTATCCCACAGCAGGAAGAGTGCAGTATGGCACTTTTTTGACCAAAATCCTATTGATGAGGCAAAGGTTCTCTGTAAGAAATGCGGAAGAACCTTTAGCCGAGGGAAAAATCTCCGAAATTTGAATACCAGTTGCATGCTTAGACATTTAAACACCATGCACTTGCAAGCGTGGACGGACTACAAAACCTCAGGTAGCACATGTGCACCTGCTCCGACTGAAGGTAGACAGCAACGCTACATTGCTTCCCCCACTGTAAGCCCACCGGTTAGCACACCACAAGCAAAAAATGTTAAGGTGTCGTCGCAAGGCCATAGCAGTCAGGGAATCACAATGTTTTTACAACCAAAGACTGAATCTAGGCTATCACCACCACCACCACCATCACCATCACCAACCCCCTCTCAGTCCGCCATGTCCACCGCTAGTTCCCCCATATGCAGCTCTCAAGTCCAGCTCACCCAAGCAGACACTCTGAGTAGGACAAGAAAGTACTCATCCTCTCATCCGCGTACACTGGCTTTGAATGCCTACATTGCCAAACTGATCTCATTAGAGATGATGCCCTTCCGTTTGGTTGAAAGCGCAGCGTTCCAAGAGCTCATGGCCTATGCTGTCCCACGCTATGACCTACCCAGTCGGCACTTCTTTTCTAGAAAAGCCATTCCTGCCCTCCACCTGCATGTGAAAGACCGCATTGTCCATGCACTCAAAAAATCAATGAGTGGAAAGGTGCACCTCACAACAGATGCATGGGCCAGTAGGCATTGCCAGGGTCGTTATGTGTCCATCAATGCGCACTGGGTGAATGTGGTGGATGCAGGGTCCACAGGGGACAGCGGCGGTGGGACAGTACTGCCTAGCCCACGGTATAGGCAACAGTTGGCTGTAGGCGTTCGACCCTCCTACTCCTACTCCTCCAGAAGCGAAAGCTCGTCGACAAAGCGCATTCGCACGAGCACTCCATCCGCAGCTGCCAGTGTTGCACATGAGGTGTCCCACTATCGAACAGTTAGTGGTAAGCTTCAGCAGGCTGTTTTAAAGATGATGTCTTTGGTCGACAACAGACACACCGCAGAGGTACTGGCCGACTACTTGCAGCGAGAAACTGAGTCATGGGTGGGCAGTCTACATCTTGAGCCAGGCAAGGTAGTCAGTGATAACGGCCATAATTTTGTGGCGGCCATAGCACTGGTAAAGCTCAGACATACCTTGCCTGGCTCACACCTTGAACCTGGTGGTGCACTGCTTCCTAAATAATAATCCAGAGTTAACAGCCCTGCTCCATATGGTGCGAAGACTGTGCTCGCACATCCGTCGCTCGCCCCTAGACTCCAGTCGTATGCAGAGGCTGCAGCGATCGCTCCACCTCCCCCAGCACCGCTTAATCATAGACGTTGCAACAAGGTGGAACTCCACCAAGCACATGGTTGAGAGGCTGTGCGAACAGAGGCAGGCTGTAAAGGCACTGTCACACTTAGCAATCGCACTAGCGATCACGACAACGACACAACCTGGCGAGATCGCTAGTGCGATCGCTATGTGGTCGCTAGTTAGCTTCCAAACACAAAGATCTCATCAGAGATCAGCGATCTGTATAACGACCTCTGCGGTCGTTGGGAAATCCTAGGTCCACCTGCAACACTGGTAAAGTCGTTCATAAAGGGTGTCACACTCAGCGATTCAGGCTCACCAGCGGGACACCAACGACCAAAAAAACGGCTCAGAACATTCATAAGCGATCAACGACATCTCAGCAGGGGCCATATCGCTGCTACATGTCACACACAGCTGCGTCGCTAACGAGACGTGTGACAGTACCTTAATGCATTTGTGGGAGGATTCACTGGCAGGCAGTTTGAGGGCAGACATGGAGTTGTCGAGTGTGCAATGGTCAAAGCTGAAAGACCTCTGTAAAGTCCTTCAGTGTTTTGAGGAATGCACACAGCTGGTAAGTGCAGACGACGCCATCTTAAGCATGAGCATCCCACTTATGCGTCTGCTCATGCAAACTTTGACGCACATTAAGGTTCAGGCATCTGCAGTGGAGGAGGAAGAGGAGAAGGAGGGAAGCCTTGATGACAGTCAGCCATTGTCTGCTCAGGGAACTGTCCTGGACGAGGTGGAGGAAGAAGAGGAAGAGGAGGAGGATGAGGGAGATGATTATTTTGGGGAGGAGGATGCTTCTCAGGGGGCAAGAGAAAATGTTGGCCTGCCAAGGTTAGGTACAGGGTTTGTGCGTGACTGGAGGGATGTGGATTTGGCAGAAAGTGCTCCTCCACCCACCACTGTCAGTGCATCATTGACACCTGGAACATTGGCCCACATGTGTGATTTTCTCTTGTGGATCCTAAAACGGGACCCCCAGCATTGCCAAAATTATGAAGGATGACGACTACTGGTTGGCCAGCATCCTCGATCCACACTATAAAGGCAAATTACAGAACATCATGCCACAGGAGAACCTAGAGCTAATATTGGCGAACAAACAAGCAACTCTGGTAAACCGTTTGTTAGAGGTATTCCCAGCACACAGCAGCAGTGCAGGTTCTACCACGAGCCGTACTGGGCAACATGGAAGAGGTGTTCGTGGTGCACACAGCCGAAGTGATGTTGTAGACAGGGGTTTCATGACCATGTTGTGGACTGATTTCTCGAGTACCGCTCACAAACTGTTAATAATGAATCCATTGCAGCAGACAGGAGACAGCAGTTGTCAACTATGGTTCAAAATTACCTCTCCTCCCCTATCAATGTTCTCTCTCACAGTTTATCCCCCTTTGACTACTGGGCCTGTAAACTGGACACCTGGCCTGAATTGGCACAATATGCCTTACAGGAGCTCGCTTACCCTGCTGGTAGTGTGCTATCAGAAAGAGTCTTTAGAGCTGCTGGATCAATCCTGACAGAAAGAAGGACCAGGCTGTTGACCCAAAATGTTGGTGATCTCACCTTCATTAAAATGAACCATGCCTGGGTTTCAAAGGATTTTGTCCCACCTTCCCCTGATGACACATAGGTTGACAGCAAAATGGCTCACTTTGTCCTCCTCTTCCTCCGGCTTCTCCAATTCCTCCATTTGCAGCTGCTAAACATCCAGCCTACACCTCAACATATGCCAGTTTTTCCACCTCCCTAACTGGGCTGTACCCCCTCCAGGGCCGGCGTCAGCACTTGGCGCACCAGGGCAAGTGCCGGAGCCCTGAGCAGGTGGGGGGGC
Organism: Oophaga sylvatica; assembly: GCA_033576555.1. Classification (NCBI taxonomy): domain Eukaryota; kingdom Metazoa; phylum Chordata; class Amphibia; order Anura; family Dendrobatidae; genus Oophaga; species Oophaga sylvatica. The sequence goes on along the minus strand of JARQOD010000001.1, from coordinate 847,730,852 downwards.
CCACTCACTGTCAGAGACACCGGTGCACTATGAGTGGCCCTGTGACAGTGCCGTCGCCCACGAGTGGGCCCCCCCGGCTTGCTCAGGGCCCCAGCACTTGCAATAATTACCTCTCCCTGCTACACCGCTGTGATGTCTTCCACGATTACTAACAGTGACATTCAGGTCAGAGAGCGCGACGACATCACGTTTGTGCGCCCTCTGCCTGAACAGTCCAAGTGCAGAGAGCTTGAAGATGGCAACGCTGTGGAGTCCAGAGTAGAGCAGTGCCCAGCGAGGAGAGGTTTTTCATTTTTTTTAATGTTTGGAGCAATATATGGGGAGCATTATACACTGGAGAATTATATATGGGGCCCATCATACACTTGTGCATCATAGATAGGGCACATTATACACTGGTGCATCATATGGGGACCATTATATATGGAGCATTACGTATATAGGCCCATCATACACTGGAGCATCATTCATGGGCCCATCATAACCTGGAGTATTATAAATGGGGCCCATCATACAATGGAGCATTATAAAAGGGGGCCCATTATATATGAAGCATTATATAGGCCCATTATACAGTGGAGCATCATCCATGGGACCCATCATATACTGGAGCATCATATGGGGCCCATTATATATAGAGCATTATATAGGCCCATCATACACTGGAGCATCATCCATTGGGCCCATCATACACTGGAGCATTATATGGGGCCCATTATATATGGAGCATTATATAGGCACATCATACACTGGAGCATCATTCATGGGGTCCATCATACACTAGAGCATTCTAAAAGGGGCCTATCATACACTGGAGAATCATATATGGGGCCCATTATACACTGGAGCATTACAAATGGGGCCCATTATATATGGAGCATTATATAGGCCCATTATACACTGGAGCATCATCCATGGGGCCCATCATATACTGGAGCATCATATGGGGCCCATTATATATGGAGCATTATATAGGCTCATCATACACTGGAGCATCATCCATGGGGCCCATCATATACTGGAGTACCATATGGGGCCCATTATATATGGAGCATTATATAGGCCAATCATGCACTGGAGCATCATCCATGGGGCCCATCATACACTGGAGCGTTATAAATGGGGCCCATCATACACTGGAGTATCATACAGGGTGCCCATTATACACTGGAGCATCATATGGGTCCCATTATATATGGAGCATTATATAGGCCCATCATACACTGGAGCATCATCCATTGGGCCCATCATACACTGGAGCATTATATGGGGCCCATTATATATGGAGCATTATATAGGCCCATTATACACTGGAGCATCATCCATGGGGCTCATCATATACTGGAGCATCATATGGGGCCCATTATATATGGAGCATTATATAGGCTCATCATACACTGGAGCATCATCCATGGGGCCCATCATATACTGGAGTACCATATGGGGCCCATTATATATGGAGCATTATATAGGCCAATCATGCACTGGAGCATCATCCATGGGGCCCATCATACACTGGAGCGTTATAAATGGGGCCCATCATACACTGGAGTATCCTACACGGTGCCATTATACACTGGAGCATCATATGGGTCCCATTATATATGGAGCATTATATAGGCCCATCATACACTGGAGCATCATCCATTGGGCCCACCATACACTGGAGCATTATATGGGGCCCATTATATATGGAGCATTATATAGGCCCATTATACACTGGAGCATCATCCATGGGGCCCATCATACACTGGAGCATCATATGGGTCCCATTATATATGGAGCATTATATAGGCCCATCATACACTGGAGCATCATCCATGGGGCCCATCATATAATGGAGCATCATATGGGGTTCATTATTTATGGGGCATCATATAGGGTATGGAGCATCATATTGAGCACATATGGGGCCTATTCTGTATGGAGCAATATATGGAGCCAATTCTGTATGGAGCAATATATGGGGTCCATCATATACTGTATGGAGCTTTATATGCGACTCATTATACTGTACTATGGAGCAATATGTGGGGCTCATTCTACTCTATGGGGACCGTCCTATACTGTATTGCACATTATATGGGGACCATCATATACTGTAGCATTATGTGGAGCTCATCATATACTGTATTGAACATTATATGGGACAAATTATTTATATAGCAATATATGGGGCTCATTATTCTGTATTGCGCACTATGTGGTTGCCATAATACTGTATGGAGGAATATACTGTCTGGTTTTTGAGCTATTGTAGAATTTAAAATAGATATCACTCATGTAATGTAAGAAGTGAAGTATTTGTTATTGTACTATACCTATATTTCTGTGCCGTATCGGTGCATCATGTATTGTGGTATGTGTTAAAGGGGCCCACTGACACTCTTTCGCCCGGGGACCGCGAAAACCTGGAGCCAGCCCTGCCCCCCCACAACTTTAGCCAAATAACCCCCCAGTTTTTAATGCGTAACTATTATTATAAAGTAAATTAAGGTTGACAAGCTTAAGTAATAAGAATTGATGTCGTTGGCATTGAAATGGGCACTGAAGGTGTGTTTACTGTCCTCCACTTCCTGCTGACTTATCTTCCCATTGACTTGCATTGTGTTTCGGTCGACTTTCAGTCGGACCTTCGACTTTTCCCGATAGTCGGCCGATTTCGTTCGACTCGACTTTTGTGAAAGTCGGGTGGTCCGAAACCCGACTCGACCCTCCAGGAGGCAAAGTCTCTCATCTCTAGTCCAATATTAAACAGTGGATCTCCTATACTGTTATTGCCTATGCATTGAGTGGCTGGGCTTCCAAAAATTAGGACACATCCCAATATCTCTTTGATGAGACGTACAGGTGAGCCTCATGAAAAAGTGTTCCAATTATTAGAAAATAGGTCTCCCATAGTGTTAGCCTATGCATTAAATCCAAGGTCTGCCCTACAGCAACGTAACATTCACCCCAATAAGCCTTTGAACCCAGGTACTGGATGGCCACAGGAAAACCAAGTTCACATTACTCTTTTGCCACTGCCATACTATTAGCCAAAGTATTGAATGCAAGGCCCGCCCTGCACCAAAGTAACACACACCCCAATAAGCCTTTGAACCAACGTATTTGATGGACACCTGAAAGCATTCATCCTATTAATTTGTTATTCCCATATCGTTTGGCTATGCAGTGAATAGTTGAGCATGAAGACCCGGCAGAGGACAATTGCAATGTTGATGCTAAAGACTAAGCGGTGTACAATTGCAGTGTGGACGCTGAAGACCCAGCAGTGGACCATTGCAGTGTTGGCGCTAAAGATCCTGCAGTTTAAAATTGCATTGTTGACGCTGAGGAATCGGCAGTGGACAATTGCAGTGTTTATGCTAAAGATCCAGCGGTGGACAATAGCAGTGTTGACGCTCAAAACCCAGCGGTGGATCACTGCAGTGTTGACGCTAAAGACCCTGCAGTTTAAAATTTCATTATTGATGCTGAAGAACCGGCAGTGGTTAATTGCAGTGTTTATGCTAAAGACCCAGCGGTTTACAATTGCAGTGTTGACACTGAAGACCCTGCAGTGGAGCATTTCAGTGTTGAGCCTGAAGAACCATCAGTGAATAATTGCACTGTGGAGGCTTAAGAACCTGCATTGGTCAATTGCTGTGGTGGGTCAGAAGTCTTTGCATTTTAGCATTGCAGTGTTGAGGCTGAAGAACTGGCATTGAGGAATTGCATTGTTGAAGAAGATTAACAACCAACAAAGTTCACATTATTATGATGTGGGTCTCCCATACTGTTTGCCTATGCATTGCATGGAAGGCATGCCCCAAATTTGAACAAACCAAAATACCACTTGGAAGAGACATGTATGAAGTCTTCGTAAAAATCAGTTTACATTACTAAGAAGCGCGTCTCCTATACTTGGAATGCATTTTTCATACATTTTTTCCTGGGGAGTACACATCCACCTACTGTGAAAATAATTGTTGTTACGGACATCATAGACACCCTGGCAAAACAATATAGTGGCTGTTTCATCACGGAACATGTTCACCTTGGTGATGTAGGTGTGGTGTAGGAAGAGACGTGAAGGATGGCCTGCAAAAAAAGTCTTCCCAGTTTAACCCCTTAATGTCCACTGACGTGCAGAGTCCGTCATGGCAAGGTGTCAGTTCCGGCACCAGGACGGACTCTGCACGTCATGGCTTTGATCTACCACTGCGTGTAATCACGCAGTGGTAGATCAGTGCTGACAGCTGTCACAGACAGCTGACAGGCACGGCAAGCGGTGCGGGGACCTTTGCCGTCGGTCCCCGCACCCACAGCGCTGTGATTGGTCAGTCAATCTGACTGACCAAACACAGCAGAGATCGCGCAGGAGAAGCTGAAATTTCAGCTTCTCCAGCGCGATCAGTGCAGGAGCCGGCGCTGCAGTGGCCAGGCTTCCTACACTGACAGCCAGGAGCGGAGCCCCCCACGCCCCTGGCTGTTAACCCCCTGACTGCTGCGATCGAGCGCGATCGCAGAGCTCAGGGGGGGAGGCAGAGGGTCGGGAGCTCCCTCTGCCTCAGATCGGCACCCTGCAATGTATGTGCAGGGGCCGATCTCTGCTTTGATGACCCGGGGGTTGTCATGACAACCTCCGGGTCATTTAGCTACGGGAAGCTGCTGTGATCATTGTCACAGCAGCTTCCACTATAGTTGCAATGCATTGCAATGCCAGAGCATTGCAATGCATTGTAACTGCAATAAAAAGTAAAAAAAGTGAAAGTCCCATAAAGGGACAAGTTAAAAAAAAAATCATTTTTTTAAAAAATTGTAAAAAAAATATTAAAAAATAATTTAAAAAAAATCCCTAAAAAATACACATTTTTATGTAATAAAAAAAAAAAACATACACATGTTAGGTATCGCCACGTCCGTAAAAATCCCATCTATAAAAACGTAACCCTAGTTAACCCCTTCAGTGAAAGCTGTAAAAAAAAAAACACAAAAAAGTAGTAAATTATACTTTTTCCAAGCGGTATCATTATACCGCTTGGAAAAAGTGCAATAACACGCGATCAAAAAGTCAGATATAAATAATCATGGTACCGCTGAAAACGTCATCTTGTCCCGCAAAAAACAAGCCGCTATACAGCATCATCAGCGAAAAAATAAAAAGTTATAGCTCGCGGAATAAACTGATGCAAAAATAATTATTTTTTCTATAAAATTTTTTATTGTGTAAAAAACGCCAAAACATAAAAAAAATATATAAATGAGGAATCGCCGTAACCGTAGTGACCCGAAGAATAAAGCTGCTTTATCAATTTTACCACACACGGAACGGAGGAAAAAAAAAAAAAAAACAATTCCTGAATTGCTGGTTTTTGTTCATTCTGATTCCACAAAAATCGGAATAGGAAATGATCAAAAAACGTTAGGTGCCTGAATATGGTACCAATAAAAACGTCAGCTCGTCCCGCAAAAAATAAGCCCACAGATAACTCTGTCGGCCGAAATATGGAAATTATAGCTCTCAAAATACGGCGATGCAAAAATTTCTTACAAAAAATTATTCCAAGAAAAAGCATCTTTTAGTGTGTGACAGAAGCTAAACATGAAAAAAGGGTGTAAATCTGGTATCGCTGTAATCGCACCGATCCGAGGAATAAAGTCGCCTAATCACTAATACCGCACGAGGAACGGCGTAAAAAAGAAAAACAATTCTTCACCTTTTGTGGATTTGTTCATTGTGCCTCCCAAAGATCGCAGTAAGGCGATCACAGTGGTTCCCCCCCACATATGGGGTATCAGCGTACTCAGGACAAAATGCACAATAGCTTTTGGGGTCCTATTTCTCCTGTTACCCTTAGAAAAATAAAAATTTGGGGCAAAAAGGTAATTTTTGTGGAAAAAAAATATGATTTTTTTATTTTCACGGCTCTACATTATAAACTTCTGTGAAGCCCTTGGGGGTTCAAAGTGCTGACCACACATCTAGATAAGTTCCTTGGGGGGTCTAGTTTGCAAAATGGGGTCATTTGTGGGGGGTTTCTACTGTTTAGGCACATCAGGGGCTCTCCAAGCGCGACATGACACCCGCAGACCATTCCATCAAAGTCTGCATTTAAAAACGGTGCTCCTTCCCTTCCGAGCTCTGCCATGCGTCAAAATAGTGTTTCCCCCCCACATATGGGATATCAGCGTACTCAGGACAAATTGCACAATAGCTTTTGGGGTCCTATTTCTCCTGTTACCCTTAGAAAAATAAAAATTTGGGGGCAAAAAGATTATTTTTGTGGAAAAAAATATGATATTTTTATTTTCACGGCTCTACGTTATAAATTTCTGTGAAGCACTTGGGGGTTCAAAGTGCTCACCACACATCTAGATAAGTTCCTTGGGGTGTCTAGTTTGCAAAATGTGGTCATTTGTGGGGGGTTTCTACTGTTTAGGCACATCGGGGGCTCTCCAAGCGCGACATGACACCCGCAGACCATTCCATCAAAGTCTGCATTTAAAAACGGTGCTCCTTCCCTTCCGAGCTCTGCCATGCGTCAAAATAGTGGTTCCCCCCCACATATGGGATATCAGCGTACTCAGGACAAATTGCACAATAGCTTTTGGGGTCCTATTTCTCCTGTTACCCTTAAAAAATAAAAATTTGGGGGCAAAAAGATTATTTTTGTGGAAAAAAATATGATATTTTTATTTTCACGGCTCTACGTTATAAACTTCTGTGAAGCACTTGGGGGTTCAAAGTGCTCACCACACATCTAGATAAGTTCCTTGGGGTGTCTAGTTTGCAAAATGCGGTCATTTGTGGGGGGTTTCTACTGTTTAGGCACATCGGGGCTCTCCAAGCGCGACATGACACCCGCAGACCATTCCATCAAAGTCTGCATTTAAAAACGGTGCTCCTTCCCTTCCGAGCTCTGCCATGCGTCAAAATAGTGGTTCCCCCCACATATGGGATATCAGCGTACTCAGGACAAATTGCACAATAGCTTTTGGGGTCCTATTTCTCCTGTTACCCTTAGAAAAATAAAAATTTGGGGGCAAAAAGATTATTTTTGTGGAAAAAAATATGATATTTTTATTTTCACGGCTCTACGTTATAAACTTCTGTGAAGCACTTGGGGGTTCAAAGTGCTCACCACACATCTAGATAAGTTCCTTGGGGTGTCTAGTTTGCAAAATGCGGTCATTTGTGGGGGGTTTCTACTGTTTAGGCACATCAGGGGCTCTCCAAGCACGACATGACACCCGCAGACCATTCCATCAAAGTCTGCATTTAAAAACGGTGCTCCTTCCCTTCCGAGCTCTGCCATGCGTCAAAATAGTGGTTCCCCCCCACATATGGGATATCAGCGTACTCAGGACAAATTGCACAATAGCTTTTGGGGTCCTATTTCTCCTGTTACCCTTATAAAAATAAAAATTTGGGGGCAAAAAGATTATTTTTGTGGAAAAAAATATGATATTTTTATTTTCACGGCTCTACGTTATAAACTTCTGTGAAGCACTTGGGGGTTCAAAGTGCTCACCACACATCTAGATAAGTTCCTTGGGGTCTATTTTACAAAATGGAGTCACTTGTGGGGGGTTTCTACTGTTTAGGCACATCAGGGGCTCTCCAAACGTGACATGACACCCGCAGACCATTCCATCAAAATCTGAATTTGAAAAAGGCGCTCCTTCCCTTTCCAGCTCTGCCATGCGTCAAAATAGTGGTTTACCCCCACATATGGGGTATCAGCATACTCAGGACAAATTGCACAATAACTTTTGGGTCCTGTTACCCTTTGGAAAATAACGATTGGGGGTGGAAAGATCATTTTTGTGGAAAAGATATGATTTTTTAATTTTACTGCTCTACGTTATAATCTTCTGTGAAGCCCTTGGGGGTTCAAAGCTTTCACCACACATCTAGATAAGTTCCTTGGGGGGTCTAGTTTCCAAAATGGGGTTACTTGTGGGGGGTTTCCACTGTTTAGGCACACAGAGACTCTCCAAATGCGACATGGCGTCCAATCTCAATTCCAGCCAAAAAAGTCAAATGGCGCTGCTTCCCTTCCAAGCTCTGCCATGCGCCCAAATAGTGGTTTACCCCCACATATGGGGTATCAGCGTACTCAGGACAAATTGCACAATAACTTTTGGGGTCCTTTTACCCTTTGGGAAATAAAAATTGGGGGTGGAAAGATCATTTTAGTGGAAAAGATATGATTTTTTAATTTTACAGCTCTACGTTATAACCTTCTGTGAAGCCCTTGGGGGTTCAAAGCTCTCACCACACATCTAGATAAGTTCCTTGTGGGGTCTAGTTTCCAAAATGGGGTTACTTGTGGGGGGTATCCACTGTTTAGGCACACAGGGGCTCTCCAAATACAACATGGCGTCCAATCTCAATTCCAGCCAAAAAAGTCAAATGGCGCTGCTTCCCTTCCGAGCTCTGCCATGCACCCAAATAGTGGTTTACCCTCACATATGGGGTATCAGCGTACTCAGGACTAATTGCACAATAACTTTTGGGGTCCTTTTATCCTTTGGAAAATAAAAATTGGGATGAAAAGATCATTTTTGTAGAAAAAACATGATTTTTTAATTTTACGACTCTACGTTATAACCTTCTGTGAAGCCCTTGGTGGTTCAAAGCTCTCACTACACATTTAGATAAGTTACTTGGGGGGTCTAGTTTCCAAAATGGGGTCACTTGTGGGGGGTTTCCACTGTTTAGGCACACAGGGACTCTCCAAATGCGACATGGCGTCCAATCTCAATTCCAGCCAAAAAAGTCAAATGGCGCTGCTTCCCTTCCAAGCTCTGCCATGCGCCCAAATAGTGGTTTACCCCCACACATGGGGTATCGATGTACTCAGGACAAATTGTACAACAAATATTGTGGTTCATTTTCTACTGATACCCTTGACAAAATTTAAAAAATTGTGTCGAAAGAAAAATTTTGGGAAAAAAAGTTAAATGCTAATTTTTTTCCTTCCACATTGCTTCAATTCTTGTGAAGTACCTAAAGGGTTAATAAACTTCTTGAATGTGGCTTTGAACACATTGACGGGTGCAGTTTTTAGAATGGTGTCACTTTTGGGTATTTTCTGTCATATTGACCCCTCAAATTCACTTCAAATGTGAGGTGGCCCCTAAAAAAAGTGATTTTGTAAATTTTGTTGGAAAAATGAGAAATTGCTGGTCAACTTTTAACACTTATAACTTCCTAACAAAAAAAAATTTTGGTTCCAAAATTGTGCTGATGTAAAGTAGACATGTGGGAAATGTTATTTATTAACTAATTTTTGTGACATATCTCTCTGATTTAATGGCATAAAAATTAAAAGTTTGAAAATTGCAAAATTTTCAAAATTTTTGCCATATTTCTGTTTTTTTCATAAATAAACGCAAGTTATATTGAAGAAATTTTACCACTATCATGAAGTACAATATGTCTCGAGAAAACAATCTCAGAATCGCCAAGATCCGTTGAAGCGTTCCAGAGTTATAACCTCATAAAGAGACAGTGGTCAGAAATGTAAAAATTGCCCTGGTCTTTAACCTACAAAATGGCTTGGTCGTTAAGGGGTTAAAGGAGCGGTCTCCTATACTTGGAATGCCCATACACTAAGCGCATAGGCTGAAAAACATTTTCCCCTGGGGGGGCACATCAACCGACTGTGTAAATATTTGTAGTTACGGGCATCCTAAACACCCTGGTAAAACAATATAGTGGCTGTGTCATCATGGAACACGGTCACCCTGGTGGTCTATGAGTAGTGCAGGAAGACACATGGAGTATAGCCTGCGAAAAAGGTCTTCCCAGTGTTAAAGGAGCGAGTCTCCTATACTTGGAATGCCCATATACTAATTGCATAGGCTGAAAAACATTTTCCCCTGGGAGGTGACACCTCAACATAGAGTGTAAACATTTTTGAAACAGGCATCAAAACACCCTTGAAGAAATTTCTACTGGCTGTTGCATCACAGACCACCATCCTCATGTTCAAGTGGTGGTGGATGATGAGGATGAGGAGAAGGAGGAGGATAATAAGGCACCAAATAGCCAAAGTCAGGAAGAGTATACCCATGTGTGGGTGTGAAGAGGTGCATGCTAATACACCTCCCAAAAAAATACACTGTATTGGAGGTTATGTTTCTCTGTTATCATTCGGTGGTGATCAGAAGTTTGCACAAATCCAGGCCTTGTTCATTTTATGAGTCAGCCTGTCAGCATTTTCTGTTGAAAGGCAGATGTGCTTATCAGTTATTATTCCACCAACGGCACTAATAACCCACTCTGACAAAACACTAGCGTCAGGGCACAACAGGACCTCCAAGGCGTAGAGAGCCAGTTCATGCCACGTGTCCAGCTTGGATACCCAATAATTAAAAGGCACAGAGGAATCACGGAGGAATTTGGTACAGTCAGCAAGGTACTTCTTCAACATCTTCCCAAACTTTCCAGGCCTTTGAGACTACCCCGTGACTCTGGGCCAGGGCGATGGGAGGGTCTGAGAAAAGTATCCCAGTACATTGCCAGTGTTCCCTTGCCTCTGCTGAATTGTAGTTGAGTCTCTCTCGCCTCTACTCCATGGTTGGCCAAAGAACTGTGACCTCTGCCACCTGCATTTTCAGATGGGAATTTTTTCAGTAATTCTGCAACAATGGCCCTCTGGTACTGCATCATTTTAATACACATATCTGACTCTGGAATAAGAGACTGAAAGTTCTCCTTGTAGCATGGGTCTAGAAGTGTCACCAACCAGTTATGAGCATCAGCACAAATTTTGATAATGTGAGGGTCACGGGAAAGGCAGCATTACATAAAGTCAGCCATGCGTGAAAGACTGATAGCTGGCAAGTCATCCGTGACCTCACCAACAGGACAACTGACCGTGCTGTCCTCCTCCTCCCTGTCCTCAGGCCATCCACGCTGAACAGACGGTATGACAGTTGCGCTTGTAGTACCGTCTATAGCTCCTGTTCTTCCTCCTCCTCTTCCTCATTGTCAACCAATCCATGTTGGGATGACATGAGGCTGGGCTGTGTGTAATCACCCTGTATAGTTCCTTGCTCCATCTCATTGTGCTCCACCTGCAATGCATCCTCTTTGATTGTGAGTGGAGAGATTTTCAGAATACAGAGAAGTGGGATGGTGATGCTAATTATGACATCATCGCCGTTCACCATCTTGGTGGACTTTTCAAAGTTTTGTAGGATGGTACATACTGTATGCCTGACATCCATGTCCACTCCTCAGGTCTTATATGTGGAGTCTGAACTGAATAACGACGCCCTTGTTGATGCTGGCACTCAACAACTGCCTTCTTCTGCTCACAAATCCTTTCCAGCATATACAGTGTAGAGTTCCAATGCATGGCGACATCACACACCAGTCGGTGAGCCGGAAGCTTCAAATGCTGCTGAAGCACGGCAAGGGCGACTGAAGCTGTAGCTGACTTTCTAAAATGAGCACACAGGTGGCGCACTTTTACAAGCAGATCCGGCAACTCCGAGTAGGTTTTGAGAAACCGCTGAACCATGAGGTTAAGCACATGGGCAAGGCATGGTAAGTTTGTGAGCTCACCTCGCCCCAGAACCACCACCAGGTTAAAGCCATTGTCACACACGACCATGCCTGGCTGAAGGTTCTGCGGTGTTAGCCACATATTTGCCTGCTCTTTCAGAGCTGTCCACAACTCTTCAGCATTGTGAGGTTTGTCACCTAAGCATATTAGCTTGAGCACAGCCTGTTGCCGCTTGGCTGAGGCAGTGCTGCAGTGCTTCCAGCTTGCAACTGATGTGGTCATTTCAGAGATGCCGGCTGAAGAGGAGGAGGAGGAGGATGATGATGTGCAGTAGCTGTAGACTGTGGGTCAACTCTGATTGACCTAGGGCATGCAATCTTCGGGCGTTAGTAGGACACTTTCCATCCCAAGGTCAGACTGGGCTCCTGCTTCCACTATGTTAACCCAGTGTGCCGTCAGCGAGATGTAACATCTCTGCCCAAAAACACGTGTCTGTGGTTAAGTGTACTTTCCCTGTTACTACATTGTTGAGGGCACGGGTAATTTTGTTGGACACGCGTTTGTGTAATTCCGGGATGGCACACCGAGAAAAATAGTGTCGGCTGGGGACAGAGTACCTTGGGATGGCCACCACAATCTGGTAGCGGAAAGCTTCGGTCTCCACGAGCCTAAAAAGCAACATTTCCAGTGCAAGCAGATGAGAAATGTGTGAATTTAGTACTGTGGCCTGTGGGGCGTTGGTTGCGTATTTCCGCTTTCGTTCCAATGACTGGGGTATGGACAATTGAAGGCTGCGTTGAGACAAGGACGTGGACGTGCTTGCTGATGGTGGAAGTTGAGTGTGTGCAATGACAGATGCAGGGCAGGAAGCATCTTCACAGGCACCATGGTCAGGGGATTGGATTCCACGCACAACAGCAGAAGAAGCTGTAGTGTCACCCGCAGACACTGTTCCTGGTCTCTGGGGTTCAGCCAACAAAGTCGGGTGCTTCGCTGCCATGTGACTGATCATGCTATATGGTGGTTAGGCTAGTAGTTTTGCTACCTCTGCTGATGTGGGCATGGCAGATGGTGCAAATGGCCTGTTTAGGGTTATCAACAGAGTCTTTTTTAAAAAACAACCAGACTCGGGAAGACCGAACAATTGTAATGACAACTTCAATTGTGTTGGTGTTACAAGTAACTGTTGCCCGTCTTCTGTCTGCAGCCACCACAGTGCTTCTTCCTGCCTGTTGTGGTGTTATACCTCCCTCCCCTTGTGTGCTGCTGTCCTCGCTCTGCATGTCCTCCTGCCAGGTTGGGTCAGTTACTATGTCATCCACCACCTCCTTTTCCACTTCTGCATCCTGGTCCTCCTCCTGACTTTCTGGCAATTGTGTCTCATCATTGTCCACCTCTTGTGACAGATTCCCACTGTCATCTTCGTGTGAATGTGGCTGCTCAAATATTTGGGCATCGCTACATGCAACCTCAGTTTGCTCCCGATTCAAGTGGACCGGGCGAGAGGCCAGAATCTATAAATGGAAAAGTGAACAGGTCTTCGGAGTGTCCAAGTGTGGGATCAGTTGTCTGCGGGCACTGGGCATGGGAGGAGGAAGGAGGATCAGGGTGAGACATATGCGGTCCAAACTCACGACTACTCAGACTTGACTGTGTGGAAGACATTGTCCTGGTGGTGGTGGGAAAATGACTGGAAGTATTATCCGCCATCCAACCTACTACCTTTTCAAGCTGCTCTGGTGTCAAGAGTGGTCTTCTGCCGTCCCCTATGAATTCTGACAGGAATCTGTTGAGAGAAGATGTGGGTATTTGTTGTGGCACAATTGCAGCTAGCCCTCTGCCTCTGCATGCACCATCACGTCCTGTTCAACGTCCCTTGCCACGCGCCTTTCCCATTTTAAATGTAGTACAATATTTTCAACTTTCAATAAAAAAGTCACAATTTTGAGCAAAATTAGATGTGATCCATGTGCGTGAAAAAAGCACTTTCAAATATCTGGAATGTACTTTATTTGTTTACCAAACTGCTGTCACTGTCAATAACTGTGGTAAGATGAAGAAAAAACTGTCTAATGAAGCCCTGAAATGCCACAATTTTACCACAGAGAGATACGAGACGGACACAGATAAACACACAGGTCAATATGTGGCCTGGATAATTTTTTTTTACCCCAAAACACTGTATAGACCTAGGGTAGCAGACAGCAAAAATAGTGTAATGTAAGGCCTGAAATCAGCTATTTGTAGAGCACAGATACAGCAGGCGTCTGACGGAGATAACAGACTGTAGTGATGAGCGAGCAATAAAATGCTGGGGTGCTCGTTGTTCGGGTCGAGCAGATTGGAATACTCGAGTACTCAGACAGAACAACGAGTCCAATGTAAGTCTAAGGGAGACCCGAGTATTTTTCCCACGATCCCCCCGGGGTCCTTTAAAGGTCTAAAAACGTCTGAAAATGATGGAAACACTGATACGGGGACATCATGGGGATCGCCCCTGGAAGCATTTCTGACTCCTAGTTCGCAGCTGTAAAACAATGTTGTGAGAGTTTAATGCCATTTTTTCCGATGTACCCAAAAACATATCAAAATGAACCCGAAACTGATTTTGCTGGGAAATACAGTATGTTAAGGCACAACCTTTCCATGTTAATGACTTGTATATATTGTATATAAGGCAAAATAATTAACCCCAGACCAAAATGTTTCTCCACCACTTGGGATATGTTCCGACGCTGCGTTTTAGAAGCTTTTTTGCTACTTTAATATTGATTTCAACCAAAACAAATGCATTCACTGTGAAATGTCATTGTAACATTTACCAACCCTAGCTGGCCTTGTGGTGTGTGACACATAAGCAAAACCACCTTATTTCATTTATGAAGGAGGGACTCTTAAAGTCACTGAGCCTATTTTTATGGTGCATCAGGCAACATGAATCTTCTTAAAGAAACATTATTAAACAGTGGGTCTCCTAAACTGTTGTAGTCTATGCTGTGAGTGGATGGGCTGCAAAGAATTACGACGCACCCCAATACTCTTTCATAGGATGTCCAGGAGGGCCTCCATAATAATTATTGCATTGAATGCATGGACTGCCCTGCTACCAATTCATATGCACCCCAGTAAGTCTTTGAACTCACATACTGGATGGGCCCCGTAAAAACAACTTCACCATATTCTTTTTGTACTCCTGTACCCTTTAGTTTATACAGTGACAGCAATGTCTCCCTGCTGCCTAGTCATGTGCACCCCATTACGCCTTGGAAACCACATACTGGATGGGCCCCGTAAAAATCACTTTAGTATATTCACTTTGTACTCCTGTAAAATTTTGTTTTACACATAGGCAGCAAGGCCAGCCCTGCTGCCTAGTCATATGCATCCCATTACACCTTGGAACCCACATACTGCATGAGCCCCGTAAAAACCACTTCATCATATTCATTTTGTACTCCCAACTCTTTTGTTTACACAGTGACAGCAATTGCTAGGCATTGGGCAACGGCAGGATCTGAACCTGGATCCTAGGAGTCTGTGGTCTCTCATCCAGACACCACCAAGGAGATGCTACTCAGCTTTGCTGTCAATCCCAACGCCTAGCCAATACCTGAGAGGCACAAATAGTTACACAGGTCTTTGTTCACAGTAGCCTTAAACTTAAGTTACGGAACAAGAAAAGGCTTTTGCAAGCCTAAGTCCAGAAATGCATGCTCTGGGCATGTCCGTGACATGGCGAGCCATGATTGGTATTTAAGAACAGATGATCCTCTGACCTGGCATCGCCTGATTGGTCACGGATGACGTCATAGGGGATGCGACTGACGAGATGGCTGGGGGCGGAGCTTAGCCCTTAAATAACTTCTCTGTCCGCAGCGCGGCGCGTCAGATCATACTAAATAGGCAATGCTCATGTGTGGACGTACCAGAATCTGGGCTTCACGTGCTCTCTAGCTTTGCTCTCCGGGACCTTGCCAGAGTACGCTCGGCTTATTAGCTCAGGTCCTTCAGGCAGGTTCAGCTTATGCCAGGCAGGTAGCCAATGTCGCAGTCTTACTACGAATATAGGGTAGCTATACACCCTGAGCAGCTGTGGGGCGCTAACCTGGGCATCACCTGCCAGTTGAACAGAGAAGCTTGCTCAGTCCGGTCTCACACCGGCTGACAGCACGCGGGCATCGCCACCAGCTGAATATTGAAGCTGCGCAGTCTTGACGTAACCCGGTTGGCAGCACGCCGGCATCGCCATCAGCTGAATAGTGAAGTTACTCCATCCGGTCGCACACCAGCTGACAGCACGTACGCCTGGCGTTAGTCGCACGCACTTCCTAGCGGCTGGCACGTAGCATCTGTACCGTCAACAGGGCTACGATCATATCAGCTTGCAGCACTTTGTGCAAATCTAATATCTGGCAAGTGGCTTCTGTGCCATCAACAGGGCTACATCTACGCCAGTCGAGAGCACATCTCCCGTGATGTTAACGGAGATAGTCTCAATCCTACATCTCTCCTAGTGTGATGTAACACAGGCGAGATCTAATGTTTTTTTCCGTTGTCAGTTTGACCGTCATAGTATAGGGGTGTTCAGCAGCAGTGAACATAAACTCCATCGCGGACCCCGTGTTCGGTTGCAATCCATTATATTAAAGTTGTTGCAACCGAGCGCATAACAGTATCTGACCTCCAGGGTCTAGCCGATCATGGTTGACAACCAGCACCTGCAGCGCTACGTTCAGCATCTAGAGGGTTTATCAACCAATGCTCCATACAGCTAGAGATGATGGAGGCATCGTTCCCCTCCGAAAGGGCTAAACTGAGTTTTGTTATCCTACTACTTACCCACAACGCCTTGGAGTGGGCTACTCCTCTGTGGGAGCTGAGTGATCTGGTAGTGGCCAATGTAGGTCTTTTTCTTAAAACCCTAAAAAGTGTGTTCCTCGGTCCTCAGATCACACATGATACAGCTCTCAAGCTGCTTATATTAGTGCAGGGTTGGACCACCGCCAGTCATTATGCCTTCCAGTTCAGGACATTAGCGGCAGAACTGGATTGGTCTGAACCGTCGCTAATACCAGTGTTCTGGAGGGGTTTGGCTGGGCACGTAAAAAGATGCTCCAGCTACCAGGGAGATTCCAACCTCCCTGGAAGAGTTATGACCCTCACCAACCGTATTGACTTACATCACGTAGAAAGCAAGTTGGAGCTGAAGGTCTCTAAACCTCGGTTTCCGTTGGCACCGTCACTTTCCAAATTGACTTCTGAATCCGTGATTCCAGACATGGAACAGAGCCAATGGACATTTCTCAGACCAGGAAATGGTCCCCTCATTCCCGTCCTAAGCATCTCTTGGTGTACCCAGATAATAAGGGTTCCAAGCGGGCGGGAGAATGAGAGTATCTAACCACCATCGGAGGAGGTGTGCTTGATTCAGAGACTTCTTCCTCCAGACTAGCCTATAACGTGACGTTGCTCTTCGGAACAAACACGGTTGATGCCAGGTAGGTGGTGGATTCTGGGGCTGATGGCAATTTTTTGTCATCAACCTTTGCCCAGAAGAACGCCGTTCCTATGGAACTACTGTCCAGACCCATAAACATCAGGGTAGTTAATGGTTCCATGCTAGACACCCAAATCACCCACGGTCTATCCCCCTCACCATGTCATTTCCTCAGGGTCACCGGGAGGATATCCCGTTCCTTATCTTCCTGGGGGATTGGATGAGGTGCTATTGGGTATTCCGTGTTTACGTTCTCACAACCCACATATAAATAGGAACACAGGGACAGTTTATTCATGGGTGAGAGATGTAGTACCCAGTGTATGGTGGCATCAACTCGGAAGGTGGTCTTAGACCCGCCGGCCGGTCTAGAGGCACTTTCAGAGCAATATTGGAGCTATGCCGATGTGTTCTCGGAAAAGGCTGCAGAGACCTTGCCTGCCCACCAATCGTATGACTGCACCATAGATCTGATCCCCGGATCAGAGCCTCATCGGGGTAGGGTTTATCCCCTGTCTGTCCCTGAGACCCAGGCTATGTCCGATTACATCAAGGAGAACCTGGCCCGGAGGTTTATCAGGAAATCGGTCTCTCCTGCTGGAGCGGGGTTCTTCTTTGTCTAGAAGAAAGGAGGTGACCTGCGTCCATGTATTGATTACAGGGGATTAAACGCAATCACCATCAAAAACAAATATCCCCTGCTGTTGTCAACGTGTTGGAGACGACTTCGGAGCTGAGGCTCCCTCTGGTGGTTGCTGAGGGTATTGAACCTATGTTGAACAGCAAAAGTCCACCACCTGCTATTGATGAATGGTTATAAGGAGGACTGGCCTAATATAAGTGAGCTGACCTCCCATGATCCTCGCCGGTGATCAATTGTTCTTCCTGGTCTAGGTTGGAATTCAGCTTGCTTTTCTGCTGTCTCCTGCTATCGTTCAGATAAGTTACTTTTCTGTTTTTTTTCTGTGGTTTGATTTTCCTTGTTTTTCGCTGCATTGCTTTTTGAGTTCAGCCAGGTCCCCTTTGGGGGCTTGTGCTTGTCTCTGTTCTCTTTTTGTATTTGCTCATTTGCTCAGTTCTTGTGATTATTTACTGCTGGGTAGCTGCGTGTTCACACCAGAGATCTGATATAAGTGGTCGAGACCGTGTGGTCTAAGCATTTTTGGATTCAGAAGTGTTGGAGTTTTTCCTAGGGTTTTTCTGGGCTGCAGACAGTATTCTCTCCTGTGCTGTCCTATCTAGACAGTTTTGTGCCCCAGCGTTTGCTCATTCTTTTTTCTGTCTGTGTTCGTGTTTTCATCTTGTCTAACCGCCATTATATGTTTGGGGGCTTCCTATTCTTTTGGGGCTCTACTCCGGGGCAGTTAGCTTTCCTCTTTCCATCTTCAGGGATAGCTAATCTCTCCGACTGTGACGAGGCATCTAGGGCACCGTAGGAACGTCCCACGGCTGCTTCTAGTTGTGCAGTTAATTTAGGGGTCTGCAACCTATTAGTTCCCAACCTCTCTGGTGTTTGGCTGCCTTTGGGTTTTTGCTCCTACCCTCTTCAGCTACCAATACATAACAGAATCACCGGCCATACTGAAATTCTATGGTACTCAACAGAAGGGAAAAAGTAGTAATAAAAAAAAAAAGTTGTCAGAAAATTTTTTTGTTTTGTTTTGTTACATTTTTTCCCCAATGGAAGTCAAGCATTTGTCTGATCATTTGGAGCAGCTTGCTGCTGAAGTTCGGAGTATTGCTATCTATCTTGCTGGGTTGCCTGTTGTTGAACCTAGGATCTCTCTGCCGGATTTATTTTTGGGGGATCGGTCTAAATTTTTGAATTTTAAAAATAACTGTAAATTGTTTTTTGCCTTGAAGCCTAAGTCCTCAGGTAACGCAGCGCAGCAGGTTCAAATTGTCATCTCCCTGTTGCGCGGCGACACTCAGGATTGGGCCTTTTCCCTGACACCTGGGGATCCTGTTTTGAATGATGTTGATGTGTTTTTTTCAGGCTCTGGGGTTGTTGTACGATAAACCTAATGTTACTGATCAAGCTGAGAAAACCTTGTTGGCAATGAATCAGGGTCAAGAAGCCGCAGAGCTGTATTGTCAGAAATTCAGAACGTGGGCAGTCCTTACTAAATGAAATGATGATGCTCTGGCAGCTCTTTTTTTGAAGGGTCTGGCAGAGACTGTAAAGGATGTGATGATGGAATTCCCTGTCCCCTCCTGTCTCAATGGCTCAATGTCAATAGCTATTCAAATTGACAGACGTTTGCGTAGAAATATGTGTGAGATTGTGATGCCTTGGGTGCCAGCCCCTGAGCCCATGAAATGTGATGGAGTGACTTATGGGGCACAGCGTCATGAGTTTCGAAAGCGTAATAAGTTGTGCTACTATTGTGGTGACTCTTTTCATGCTATTTCCGTCTGCCCCAAACGGGGAAGAAGTTTTGCGCGCTCAGTTGTTTTGGGTAGTATTCAGACTAAATTTCTGTTGACTGTTACCTTGATTTGCTCCATGTCCACATTTTCGGCTCAGGCTTTTGTTGATTCAGGAGTAGCTATAAACCTGATGGATTTTGATTTTTCAAACGTTGTGGTTTTCCTATGATACCCCTGCGGAAGTCTATTCCTTTGCTGGGCATTGATTCTACCCCTTTGGTTGAGAATAAACCCCAGTTTTCTACCCAGGTGATAATGCGGGTTGCAAATTTTTGGTGTTACATAATTTACATGACATTATTGTACTGGGTTTTCCTTGGTTACAGACTCATAATCCTGTTTTGGATTGGAAGTCTGTGTCTGTGGTCTGTTGGGGTTGTCAATGTGTTCGTAATGACACTCCTGTTTTTCTGCCTCTCCCCAGTCTCAAGATGTCCCTGACTATTTGACTGATTTTTCTGATGTGTTTAGTGAGAGTAAGTCTGCATCCTTACCTTCTCATAGGAGTTGTGATTGCGCTATTGACTCAGTACCCGGTTGTAAATTTCCCAAGAGTCGGCTCTTTAATTTATCTGTACCTGAGCATGATGCTATGCAATCTTATATCAAAGAGTCATTAGAGAAGGGTCATATCAGACCATCTTTTTCACCCTTGGGCGCCAGCTTTTTCTTTGTGGCCAAGAAGGATGGCTCATTGAGGCCGTGTACTATCGTCTCCTGAATAAGATCACTATTAAATATCAATATCTGTTACCCTTGATTTCTGATCTATTTTCCAGAGTGAAAGGTGTAGTTGACCTCAGGGGGGCGTATAATCTTATTCGCATCAAGCACGGTGATGAATGGAAGACGGCGTTTAATAACCCAGAGGGGCATTTTGAGTACCTAGTGATGCCTTTTGGGCTCACTAATGCCCCTTCCGTCTTCCAATCCTTTATGAACGATATTTTCCGGGATTTCGTGGATAAATTTCTGATTGTTTATTTGTACGATATCTTGATTTTTTCCGATGACTGGGATTCTCATGTGGAACATGTTCGGACTGTATTCCGGATTTTGAGAGAAAATGCATTGTATGTGAAGGGATCAAAATGTCTTTTTGGCGTACAGAAGGTTTCATTTCTAGGATTCATTTTGTCTCTGTCTGTTATTGAAATGGACCTGGTCAAAGTTCAGGCCATTTGTGATTGGGTTCAACCCACTACATTGAAGGCTCTTCAGAGATTTTTGGGTTTTGCTAATTTTTTTCGTTAATTTATAGGTAATTTCTCTACTATTGTGAAACCACTGACTGATTTGACCAAAAAGGGTTCTGATGTAGTGAATTGGTCTCCTGAAGCAGTTTCTGCGTTTCAGGAGCTAAAGCAGAGATTCACTTCTGCTCCTGTTCTACCGCAACCTGATGTTTCTCTACCATTTCAGGTGGAAGTTGATGCTTCTGAGATTGGTGCAGGAGCCATTTTGTCCCAAAGGGATCCGGAGACCTCTAAGAGTAATCCTTGTGCCTTTTTCTCTCGAAAATTTTCCCCAGCGGAACGTAATTATGATGTGGGAAATCGGGAGTTATTGGCTATGAAGTGGGCTTTTGAAGAGTGGAGACATTGGCTGGAAGGAGTCAAACATCAGGTGGTGGTCCTCACGGACCACAAGTACCTGGTTTATCTTGAATCAGCCAAGTGGATTAATCCTAAACAGGCCAGGTGGGCCTTGTTTTTCACACGTTTTAATTTTGTGGTCTCTTTTCTCCCGGGCACTAAGAATGTTAAGGTGGATGCCCTCTCGAGGAGTTTCTTTGCGGATTCTCCTGAGGTAACTGAGCCCTCTGTTATTCTGAAGGAGGGTGTGGTTATTTCCGCTATCTCGCCCAAATTGAGACTGGCTTTGGAGGAATATCAGGAGGATAAACCTGAACGCTGCCCTGTTGGGAAATTGTTTGTCCCAGACCAGTGGAGAAAGAATGTGATGTCTAAGATTCACTGCTCCACGTTGGCTGGCCAGCCTGGTATTTTTGGTACCAGAGATCTGGTGAGTCGGTCCTTTTGGTGGCCCACTTTGTCTCGTGATGTCAGGGACTTTGTGCAGTCCTGTGGAACTTGTTCTCGGTCCAAACCTTGCTCTCGCTCTAGTGGTTTGTTAATGCCATTGCCTGTGCCCAAGAGGCCATGGACCCATATCTCTATGGATTTTATTTACGACCTCCCTGTCTCTCAGAGAATGACCGTTATTTGGGTGATCTGTGATAGGTTTTCCAAGATGATACATCTTGTGCCACTACCTAAGTTGCCATCCTCCTCCGAGTTGGTGCCCTTATTTTTTGAACAGGTGGTTCGGTTGCACGGCATTCCAGAGAACATTGTGTCTGACAGAGGAGTCCAGTTTGTTTCCAGATTTTGGATGACATTTTGTTCCAAACAGGAAGTTCAGCTGTCTTTCTCCTCTGCGTTCCACCCTCAGACCAATGGACAAACTGAGAAAACAAACCAGACCTTGGAGACTTATCTGAGATGTTTTGTGTCTGCTGACGAGGATGACTGGGTCTCCTTTTTGCCTTTGGCTGAGATTGCTTTGAATAGGGCTAGTTCTGCCACCTTGATATCTCCATTTTTCTGCAATTTCGGGTTTCATACTCGATTTTCTTCAGGGCAGGTGGAGGCTTCTGTCTGTCGGGTGTTGACTCTATTGTGGAGAGAATGCAGTAGATTTGGGATCAAGTAGTGGATAAGTTGTCTCTCTCAGGAGAAGGCCCAGCGGTTTGCCAACCGGCATAGGACTGATGGTCCTCGGTTTAAAGTGAGTGACTTGGTTTGGTTGTCCTCAAAAAATATCCCTATGAAGGTTGCATCTCCAAAATTTAAGCCAAGGTTCATTGGACTTATAAGATCGTGGAAATTCTTAATCCCGTTTCCTTCCGTTTGCTTCTTCCAGGAACATTTAAGATTCACAACGTATTTCACAAATCTTTATTGAAGAGGTTTGTCAAGCCAGTGGTTCCTGTGGCTGCGCCTCCTAATCCTGTTTTGGTTGAGGGCAATTTGAGTATGTGGTTGATATTGGATTCTCGTTTGGCTAGGCAGAGACTCCACTACTTGGTGAAGTGGAAAGGCTATGGTCAGGAGGACAATTCTTGGGTGTTTGCTTCTGACATTCATGCTGAAAGACTGGTCCGTGCCTATCACCAAGCTCATCCTGATCGACCTGGTGGCGCACGTGAGGGTTCAGTGACCCCTCCTCAAGGGGGGGTACTGTTGTGAACATGTTGGAGACGACTTCGGAGCTGAGGCTCCCTCTGGTGGTTGCTGAGGGTATTTTACCTATGTTGAACAGCAAAGTACACCATCTGCTATTGATGAATGGTTATCAGGTGGGACGGACTGGCCTGATATAAGCGAGCTGACCTCCCATGATCCTTGCCAGTGATCAATTGTTCTTCCTGGTCTAGGTTGGAATTCAGCTTGCTTTTCTGCTGTATCCTGCTATCGTTCAGATAAGTTTCTTTCTGTGGTATGATTTTCCTTGTTTTTGCTGCCTTGCTTTTTTGAATTCAGCCGGGTCCCCTTCGGGGGCTTGTGCTTGTCTCTTTTCTCTTTTTGTATTTGTTCTTTTGCTCAGTTCTTGTGATTTTTTACTGCTGAGTAGCTGAGTGTTCACACCAGAGATCTGATATAGGTGGTCGAGACCGTGTGGTCTCAGCATTTTTGGATTCAGAAGTGTTGGAGTTTTTTCTAGGGTTTTTCTGGGCTGCAGACAGTATTCTCTCCTGTGCTGTCCTATCTAGACAGTTTTGGGCCCCAGCGTTTGCTCATTCTATTTTCTGTCTGTGTTCGTGATTTCATCTTGTCTAACCGCCATTATATGTTTGGGGGCTTCCTATTCTTTTTGGGATCTACTCTGGGGCAGTTAGATTTCCTCTTTCCATCTTCAGGGATAGCTAAACTCTCCGGCTGTGACGAGGTGTCTAGGGCACCGTAGGAACGTCCCACGGCTGCTACTAATTGTGCGGTTAGTTTAGGGGTCTGCAACCTATTAGTTCCCAACCTCTCTGGTGTTTGACTGCCTTTGCGGTTTTTGCTCCTGCCCTCCTCAGCTACCAATACATAACACCCTGCCCCTGATTTATGAATTGTTCGACAGGCTTCGAGGGGCTAAAATTTTCACAAAGTTAGACCTGCGTGGGGCCTATAACCTCATACGAATCCGTGAGGACAACGAGTGGAAGACGGCATTTAATACTCGCGATGGCCACTACGAGTACCTCGTCATGCCCTTCGGGTTATACAATGCCCCCACCGTCTTTCAGGATTTCATCAACGATATCCTTCGAGATTTGCTACTGTCCTCCATGGTAGTATATCTTGATGATATCCTGATCTTTTCCCGGACCTCTCCACACACAGAGAGGATGTTCGCAGAGTTTTTGAAGGTCTGCTTGCAAATTCTCTGTATTGCAAGCTGAAGAAATGCCAATTTGAACAGGAGTCATTACCATTCTTGGGGTACATTGTGTCCAGTAAGGGCCTGGCCATGGATCCCAAAAAATTGGTAGCCGTACAGAATTGGCAAGAGCCCCATTCTCTGAAGGAGGTACAGCGCTTCATGGGCTTCATCAATTATTATCAGCAATTGATAACTCATTTTTCTACTCTGGTGGCTCCCTTGGCCGCGCCAACCCAGAAAGGTGCCAACCCAAAGAACTGGTCTAAAGAGACATCTGAGGCTTTCCGGGAGATTAAGTCTTATTTCTCAAAAGCTCCCGTCCTACATCGGCCAGATGTCAATAAGCCATTCTGTCTGGAGGTCGACGCCTCTTCTGTAGGAGCAGGTGCTATTCTGTCCCAAAAGAATGGACAGGGTCAGAGGAGATTGCGTTTCTTCTTCTCCAAGACCTTTTCTCCAGCGGAGGGGAATTATACTGTTGGGGATAAAGAGTTACTTGTAATAAAATTGGCTTTTGTTGAATGGAGGCATCTTTTGGAGGGAGCTAAACATCCGTTGTGGTGTATTCCGACCATAAAAACCTCTCATACCTGCAGACGACGCAGCGTCTCAACCCAAAGCAGGCTCGGTGGTCCCTCTTTTTTGCCCGATTCAATTTCACCATTAATTTTTTCAAAGGGGAGAAGAATCCTCGGGCGGATGCTCTGCCTCGGTCTATGGATACGAGCCCAGGCTTATCGTTCCTCCTGAGAGTATGCAAACAGTGGCACCGGTGACTCTAGACCAGGTAACACCCGGGAAGACGTTTGTTCCTCCAAATCTACAAAATGAGGTGCTCTCATGGGCACATGCCTCTAAGATTGAAGGTCATTTTGGAATTGAACGCACCACTGAGTTCCTCCAACGTTCCTATTGGTGGCCTCGGTTGTCCCAGGACGTTAAAGAATACGTTCAAGCATGTATCTCCTGCACGAGAAATAAATTGTCTAATCAGAGTCCGGTGGGTCTTCTACATCCCTTGCCCATGGTGGCTAGACCTTGGGAGCTGATTGGAATGGATTTCGTGGTTGAGTTACCTAAATCCCGGGGCAATACGACCATATGGGTGGTTTCTGACCATTTTTCAAAGATGGTCCGCCTGGTACCTTTTCCTAGGGTTCCTTCTACCCGGGTTCTGGCATCATTATTTATCCGGCACGTTTTCCGTCTGCATGGTATGCCTGATAGAATTGTTTGTGACCGAGGTCCTCAGTTCACTTCTCAGTTTTGGAGAGAATTGTGTAATTTGTGTAGCATTGAACTGAACCTCTCTACTGCCTATCACCCGGAGACCAACGGCCTGGTGGAAAGTACTAATCAGACGCTAGTGACATACTTGCATCATTTCGTTTCTGCCAATCATAATATTTGGGCAACTTTGCTTCCTTGGGCAGAGTTTGCTCTAAATAATGCAGTGGCAGATTCCACAGGTCAGACTCCTTTCCTGTTGAACAATGGTCAGCACCCACATGTGCCAGTCCCTATGCCAGTTAACTCTGGGGAGCCTGAGGTCCGAGATTGGGCTATGGAGGCACGGGACATCTGGGATCAGACGCAGGAAGCGTTATTGGCCTCCAAAAAACGGATGAGACAGTCGGCTGACACTCATCGTCGTCCAGCTCCTGTTTTCTCTCCGGGCGAAAGGGTCTGGCTCGCGGCTTGTAATATTAGAGGTTGCGGGGAATCGGCTAAATTTGCCCTTCGGTTTATTGGTCCTTTTAAAATTCTGGCCCAAGTAAATCCCGTGGTGTACCGTCTGCAATTGCCCCGGCACTTGAGGATACATGATACATTCCATGTGTCACTCCTGAAACCCGTTCACCTGACGAAATTCTCGGAAGCTCAGCAAGCCTCTGACACCGGGGGTGAGGATTTCGAGGTAGAGGCGATTGTGGGGTCTAAGGTGGTGCGCAGAAAAATTTTTTATTTGGTACACTGGAGGGATTGCGGTTCTGAGGATTGCACTTGGGAGCCCGTGGACCAAATTCATGCTCCCCTGCTCATTGAGGAATATGAGCGTCAAGTGGGGGGATGTTAGAGGGTGGGATAATGTTAGGCATCAGGCGACGGCCGGATTTGAACCTGGATCCGCGGAGTATGTGGTCTCCCATCCAGACCCAGCCGAGGCAGATGCCTCCCAATGCCTAGCCAATACCCGAGAGGCATGAATAGTTACTCGGGTCTTTGTTCACAGTAGCCTTAAACCTAGGTTACGGAACAAGAAAAGGCTGTTGCAAGCCTAAGTCCGGAAATACATGCACTGAGCATGTCCGTGACATGGTGAGCCATGATTGGTGTTTAAGGTCAGATGAACCTCTGACCTGGCATCGCCTGATTGGTCACGGATGATGTCATTGGTGATGCGATTGATGAGATGGCTGGGGGCGGAGCTTAGCCCTTAAATAGCTTCTCTGTCTGCGGCGCGGTCAGATCATACTAAATAGGCAGTGCTCATGTGTGGACGCACCAGAATCTGGGCTCCATGTGCTCTCTAGCTTTGCTCTCTGGGACCTTGCCAGAGTACGCTCGGCTTATTAGCTCAGGTCCTTCAGGCAGGTTCAGCTTATGAAAAACATGAGGGCAACCTCTCCAAGAGCGATCAAGAAGTCCAAGAGAACTATTTAAAAGTATATATATTTTATTAGAAAAATCATTAACCCCTCTCTGACATTAGACGTACTATCCCGTCCATAAAACCCGTGCCATTCTGACCATGGACGGGATAGTACGTCATAGGCGATTAGCTGCGCTCCCGGTGGGAGCGCAGCTAATCGCCGCCGGGTGTCAGCTGATTATCACAGCTGACACCCGTGACTGTGTGTCAGGAGCGGTCACGGACCGCTCCCGGCACATTAACCATTTGCACACCGCGATCAAACATGATCGCGGTGTACTGGGGGCACAGGGGAGGATCGCGCAGGGTGGGGGCTCCCTGCGCGCCCCCCTGAGACCCTCAGAGCAGCGCGATGTGATCGCGCTGCTCTGAGGGCTTCCTCCCTCCCAGGACCCGGATCCAAGATGGCGCTGGGGTCCTGGAGGGAGGCGGCATCCTCAGTGCCTGCCGAGAGCAGGCATGAGGAAGCGTCCTGCACTGCCTGTCACATCGCTGGTGTGACAGAGTGCTGTGCACACTGTCACACCAGCGATCTGATGAAATACAGTGATGTCCCACCCTGGGACAAAGTAAAAAAGTAAAAAAAAGTAAAAATAAACATGTGTAAAAAAAAATCCAAAAAAAAAAAAAAAAAAAAAAAAAATATTCCCCAATAAATTCATTACTTATTGTAAATAAAAAAAATAAAACAATAAAAGTACACATATATGGTATCGCCGCGTCCGTAACGACCCCCCCTATAAAACTGTCCCACTAGTTAACCCCTTTTGTGAACCCCTTAAAAAATAAAAAATAAAAACGAAGCAAAAAATCAGTGCTTTATCATCATACCGCTGAACAAAAAGTGGAATAACACGCGATCAAAAAGACTGATATAAATAAACATGGTACCGCTGAAAACGTCATCTTGTCCCGCAAAAAACAAGCCGTCACACAGCATCATCAGCAAAAAAATAAAAAAAGTTATAGCTCGCAGAATAAAGCGATGCAAAAATAATTATTTTTTATATAAAATAGTTTTTATTCTATAAAAGCGCCAAAACATAAAAAAATTATATAAATGAGGTATCGCCATAATCGTACTGACCCGAAGAATAAAACTGCTTTATCGATTTTACCACACGCGGAACAATAAAAACGCCTCACCCAAAAGAAATTCATGAATTGCTGATTTTTGTTCATTCTAACCTCCCAAAAATCGAAATAAAAAGCGATCAAAAAATGTCACATGCTCAAAAATGGTACCAATAAAAGCGTAACCTCGTCCCGCAAAAATTAAGACCTCACATGACATTGTGGGCCAAAATATGCAAAAATTATAGCTCTCAAAATGTGGCGATGCAAAAAACTACTTTTTGCAATAAAAAGCGTCTTTTAGCGTGACAGCTGCCAATCATAAAAACCGCTATAAATAGTAAATCAAACCCCCCTTTATCACCCCCTTAGTAAGGGAAAAATAATAAAATTAAAAAAATGTATTTATTTCCATTTTCCCATTAGGGTTAGGGTTAGGGTTTCGGCTAAAGTTAGGGTTAGGGTTGGCGCTAAAGTTAGGATTAGGGTTAGAGTTAGGATTAGGGTTAGGGTTGGGATTAGGGTTGGGACTAGGGTTAGGGGTGTGTTGGGGTTAGGGTTGGAGTTAGAATTGGGGGTTTCCGCTGTTTAGGCACATCAGGGGCTCTCCAAATGTGACATGGCGTCTGATCTCCATTCCAGCCAATTCTGCGTTGAAAAAGTCAAACGGTGTTCCTTCACTTCTGAGCTCTGCCATGCGTCCAAACAGTAGTTTATCCCCACATATGGGGTATCAGCGTACTCTGGACCCCAAGAGTTATTGTGAAATTTGTCCTATTTCTTCTGTTACCCTTGGGAAAATAAAAAACTGGGGGCGAAAATATTATTTTTGTAAAAAAAATAAGATTTTTTTGTTTTTACGGCTGTACATTATAAACTTCTGTGAAGCACTTGGGGCTTCATAGCGCTCACCACACATCTAAATAAGTTCCTTGTGGGGTCTATTTTCCAAAATGGGGTCACTTGTTGGGGATTTCCACTGTTTAGGCGCATCAGGGGCTCTCCAAATGCGACATGACGCCCCCAGACCATTCCATCAAAGTCTGCAATCCAAAACGTCACTACTTCCCTTTCCGAGCCCTGACATGCGCCCATACAGTAGTTTTCTCCCACATATTGGGTATCAGCGTACTCAGGACAAATTGGACAACAACTTTTGGGGTCCAATTTCTCCTGTTACCCTTGTGAAAATAAAATATTGGGGGCGAAAAAATCATTTTTGTAAAAAAAAAAAGGATTTTTTATTTTTACGGCTGTGCGTTATAAACTTCTGTGAAGCACTTCGGGGTTCAAAGTGCTCACCACACATCTAGGTAAGTTCCTTGTGGGGTCTATTTTCCAAAATGGGGTCACTTGTGGGGGGTTTCCACTGTTTAGGCGCATCAGGGGCTCTCCAAATGCGACATGACGCCCCCAGACCATTCCATCAAAGTCTGCAATCCAAAACGTCACTACTTCCCTTTCCGAGCCCTGACATGCGCCCATACAGTAGTTTTCTCCCACATATTGGGTATCAGCGTACTCAGGACAAATTGGACAACAACTTTTGGGGTCCAATTTCTCCTGTTACCCTTGTGAAAATAAAATATTGGGGGCGAAAAAATCATTTTTGTAAAAAAAAAGGATTTTTTATTTTTATGGCTGTGCGTTATAAACTTCTGTGAAGCACTTCGGGGTTCAAAGTGCTCACCACACATCTAGATAAGTTCCTTGTGGGGTCTATTTTCCAAAATGGGGTCACTTGTGGGGGGTTTCCACTGTTTAGGCGTATCAGGGGCTCTCCAAATGCGACATGACGCCCCCAGACCATTCCATCAAAGTCTGCAATCCAAAACGTCACTACTTCCCTTCCGAGCCCTGACGTGCACCCATACAGTAGTTTTCTCCTACATATTGGGTATCAGCGTACTCAGGACAAATTGGACAACAACTTTTGGGTTCCAATTTCTTCTGTTACCCTTGTGAAAATAAAATATTGGGGGCGAAAAAATCATTTTTGTAAAAAAAAAAAAGGATTTTTTATTTTAAGGCTGTACGTTATAAATTTTAGTGAAATACCTGGGGGTTCAAAGTTCTCACCACACATCTAGATAAGTTCTTTGAGGGGTCTAGTTTCCAAAATGGTGTCATTTGTGGGGGGTTTCCACTGTTTAGGCAGATCAGGAGCTCTCCAAACACGACATGGCGTCCAGCCAATTCTGCGTTGAAAAAGTGAGACGGCGCTCCTTCCCTTCCAAACTCTGCCATGCACCCAAACAGTGGTATACCCCCACATATGGGGTATCAGTGTACTCAGGACAAATTGCACAAGAACTTTTGGAGTCTTGTTACCCTTGGAAAAATAAAAATTCGGGTGAAAAGATCATTTTTGTGGAAAAAATATGATTTTTAAATTTTACGGCTCTACGTTATAAACTTGTGTGAAGCACTTGAGGGTTCAAATTGCTCACCAAAGATCTAGATAAGTTCCTTAGGGGGTCTAGTTTCCCAAATGGGGTCATTTGTGGGGGGTTTCCACTGTTTAGGCACATCAGGGGCTCTCCAAATGCAACATGGCATCCAATCTCAATTCCAGCCAATTTTGGTTGGAAAAAGTCAAATGGTGCTCCTTCCCTTCCGAGCTCTGCCGTGCGCCCAAACAGTGGTTCCCCCCACATATGGGGCATCAGCGTACTCAGGACAAATTGGACAACAACTTATGTGGTCCAATTTCTCCTGATACCCTTGGGAAAATAAAAAATTAGTGACTAAAAAATAATTTTTGTGGGAAAAAAAATAGGATTTTTTATTTTCATGCCCGGGCATTATAAACTTGTGTGAAGCACTTGGGGTTCAAAGTGCTCACCAAAGATCTAGATAAGTTCCTTAGGGGGTCTAGTTTCCAAAATGGGGTCACTTGTGGGGGATTTCCATTGTTTAGGCTCATCTGGGGCACTGCAAACGGAACATGACCCCCATCAACGTCTGCATTCCAAAACGTTACTACTTCCTTTCCAAGCCCTGCCGTGCGCCCAAACAGTTTTCCACCCCCACATATGGGGTATCAGCGTACTCAGGACAAATTGGACAACAACTTTTGGGGTCCAATTTCCTTGGGAAAATTCAAAAATTTAGGACTAAAAAATCATTTTTGTGGAATTTTTTTTTTTTTTTTTCACACCCAGGCATTATAAACTTTTGTGAAACACTTGGGGGTTCAAAGTGCTCACAACAGATCTAGATAAGTACCTTAGGGGGTCTAGTTTCCAAAATAGTGTCACTTGTGGGGGGTTTCCACTGTTTAGGCGCATCAGAGGTTCTCCAAGCGTGACATGGCGTCCAATCTCAACTCCAGCCAATTTTAGTTTGAAAAAGTCAAACGGCGCTCCTTCCCTTACAAGCTCTGCCGTGTGCCCAAACAGTGGTTTTCCCCCACATATGAGGTATTGGCGTACTCAGGAGAAATTGCATAACAACCTTATCTGTCCATTTTCTCCTTTTACCCTTGTGAAAATAAAAAAAAAGTTTGTGAAAGATCATTTTTGTGGCTAAAAAGTTAAATATTCATTTTTTCCTTCCACGTTGCTTTAGTTCCTGTGAAGCACCTGAAGGGTTAATAATCTTCTTGAATGTGGTTTTGAGTACCTTGAGGGGTGCAGTTTTTAGAATGGTGTCACTTTTGGGTATTTTCTGTCATGTAGACCCCTCAAAGTGACTTCAAATGTGAGGTGGTCCCTAAAAAAAATGGCTTTGTAAATTTTGTTGTAAAAATGAGAAATCGCTGGTCAACTTTTAACCCTTATAACTTCCTAACAAAAAAAAATTTTGATTCCAAAATTGTGCTGATGTAAAGTAGACATGTGGGAAATGTTATTTCTTAACTATTTTGTGTTACATATTTCTCTGTTTTAAGGGAATAAAAATT
This sequence comes from Oophaga sylvatica, assembly GCA_033576555.1. Lineage (NCBI taxonomy): Eukaryota > Metazoa > Chordata > Amphibia > Anura > Dendrobatidae > Oophaga > Oophaga sylvatica. The sequence continues at coordinate 847,699,353 of JARQOD010000001.1, read as the reverse complement.
CAAAGTTTGAAAATTGCTAAATTTTCAAAATTTTCGCCATATTTGCGTTTTTTTTCAAAAATAAACGCAAGTTATATGGAAGAAATTTTACCACTAATATGAAGTACAATATGTCACGAGAAAACAATCTCAGAATCGCGAAGATCCGTTGAAGCGTTCCGGAGTTATAACCTCATAAAGAGACAGTGGTCAGAATTGTAAAAATTGTCCCGGTCATTAACGTGCAAACCACCCTTGGGGGTGAAGGGGTTAAAAAGTATATAGCAACGAAAGACAAGTGAATCAGGCAAGGGGAAGCAAAGGGGTGCAACTAGTGCACCATGACCAGAATATATGAAAAAAGGGGGGTATACAACGGTATAGTCCACAGTCAAAATATCAAGAATAACAGATCATAATAAACAGTAATATATCCCACTCTCAAGGACCTAGGTATAACTCACCGCAAGATAGTATATACATGTGGGCATCAACATTAAGATTAGAAGCACAATGGCAAATCTTCAGAGTCACACAGCATTTTTCAGGAGTATTCGGGCGTTATAAAAAATATCATATCAAACACGTCTGTTAGTATTTGCTGGTAGATGGAAATGCCCATCTTACAATAGGCATAGATCAATGCATGTAGCAAAAAAGTCACTGTTATAATACCTGGTAGAGAGTGGTATGATGGGACACACCGCGATACCACCTTGGCCCTACCAGCGTTTAGGATTAAACTCCTTCTTCGGGCGGACACAGCTGGAAGAACGGGCGGACTCTAAGTACCGCCAGACCGGAAGTGTCGCATCCGTCGCTCCAGTAACCAAACAACGCTGTGTGGCGTCGGCGTCTAGATCAGGGGGTGCCATGGCAACCACAAGACCAAGCAGATGCCGAGAGACACACAGCGATGTGGCACAGAGCGCGCATGCGTGCAGGTAAGCGGCAGCTGTCACCTATGGAGAGGTGGCAGTGGTAATGTATGGTATAAGATACCTCCAGTAACTCGGGTATAAGAGTATAGGGGACAATAGAAATAAACAGAAAAGGAAGGGGCAATAATTAAGGTGGCTGCCATAGTATATAGTTAAATAGATGTGTGGCAACTACTTTGCACCAAATACAATATAGACAATTTCATCATATATATAAACAGGAATATATCACATAGCCCAATACAAAGCAATAGACAAATGGAAAAACATATGTACAAAACAGCAGTCGCTATAGTAATAACATTGTAATTATAAACGTCATACATAAATATCTGAATAATTATATTACGCTAAGGAGTAGGTACCCTTCACATATCCATATCCATAGTGACAAATATAAAAGCCACAAGTTACATTGTACCACCCATGCAAGATGAAACAACATCGTGAATTATTATAAGTAGAATAAAAAATACACATACAAAAGCATACAAGAATACAGGAAAATACATCCAAATAAATGAAAATCTACAAAAATATACATGAAAATATACAGAATGGTGAAACTCTTCGTCCGTTCTTTATTGGATAAAGTAAGAAGCGATGAAAGAAATAAAGGAATACCTAAAAATAAGAATAAAAGCAGTTAAAAACAACATATATCCAGTACAGGTACACAGGGAGCACAAGCGCGCGGGGAGGCAGCCCATCACAAAAATGGGGCATAGCTCAGGTTTTCATTCAGACCGTTGGGGTGAACCGTGTCCAAGGTCCATATCCAGCGTGTCTCCAGTTGAGCTAGCTGCTGAGATAATTTGCCCCTGCGAATCCCCAGGTCCAGAGCATCAATACCCCTAACCCTCAATCCTCCACTATCGCACTGATGGAAAAGTTTAAAATGTCGTGGAAGCGTTTTGAGTGAAGCAATGTCATCATGGGTGGCCGCTGCCTGGATGGCAAGTACATGCTCCCTGACTCTAACCTTAAGCTGGCGAGTGGTTAGGCCAATATAAATCAGGGAGCATGGACACGTGGCATAATAGATTATATTTTTAGTAAAAAAAGAAATAGATTTCCGAATTTTAAAATGGCGTGTAGAGGCAGAGTTAGAAAAAGTAGTGCTGCGATCGATGTTAACACATGTCACGCAGCGGCCACACGGGTGCATCCACTTTTGGTGGTGCGAGGGAGAGAAAAAATCGATTGAGGGCTGGGGTCATGATGACTCTGAACCAGGCAATCACGTAAATTACGACTCCTATGGAAAGCAATTAGTGGTCTCTCAGGTAAGATTTTAGCAAGAGTAGGGTCCGTCATCAGGATTGGCCAGCATTTAGTCAATGCAGACCTCAATCGGTCACTTTGGGAGTGGAAGGTCGTGACAAATCTAGGAGGTTGGGGATTACTAGTGGTCAGGTTATCCTTATATAGCAGTTCATTGCGGATGCTATATTTAGCTTTATGATAAGCGCTTTTAATTACTCGATTGGTATATCCGCGACTATGAAGACGATCCATCAGATCGTGTGCCTGTCTTTCAAAGTCAATGTCAGATGAGCATATCTGACGGATACAAAGGAATTGACCTGTAGCCACAGCACGAACCATGTGTCCTGGATGTGATGAGGAAGCTGTAGGTTTCCTGTAAACGTTGGTATGTATCACTCAGAGGGGGTCTCTCTTCAACACCACATCAAGGAAATCAATATGATCTATGTCACATTTGAAGGTCAAATGTATATTCTGGTCGTTGCTGTTTAAGCGCCTGATAAAATCTTTTAATACATCGTGGGTGTCCTGCCAGGTCAAGAGGATGTCGTTGATGTAGCGTGTCCAAAAAAGGACACGCTCCATTGACTCCTGTTGATCTGACAGGAAGAGGTCCCTCTCCCACAGCCCCAGGAACAGATTAGCATAGGCCGGTGCAAAGGCCATGCCCATTGCTGTACCCTGGAGCTGCAGGAAAAAGGACCCCTTAAAAATAAAAAAATTGTGGGTAAGGGTAAATTCTAAGAGTTCAAGAACAAGGGCCCTCATGCCTGAACTGAGATTGGAGGTATTGAGAAAAAATTCCGAGGCACGTAGGCCATTGCTGTGTCAGATGTTAGTATATAATGATTCAACATCAGTGGTGACAAACAAATTGCCAGGTTCGATAGAGAGACCATCCATCCTGCATAGCAACTGGTTAGTGTCTTTGAGGAAGGAAGGTACGACTCCTACGGAAATCAATTAGTGGTCTCTCAGGTAAGATTTTAGCAAGAGTAGGGTCTGTCATCAGGATTGGCCAGCATTTAGTCAATGCAGACCTCAATCGGTCACTTTGGGAGTGAAAGGTTGTGACAAATCTAGGAGGTTGGGGATTACTAGTGGTCAGGTTATCCTTATATAGCAGTTCATTGCAGATGCTATATTTAGCTCTATGATAAGCTCTTTTAATTACTTGAGCTTATCAGGCAGGTAGCCAATGTCGCAGTCTTGCTACAAATATGGGGTAGCTATACACCCTGAGCAGACTGTGGGGCGCGTAACCTGGGCATCACCTGCCAGTTCAACAGAGAAGCTTGCTCAGTCTGGTCTCACACCGGCTGACAGCACGCGGGCATCTCCACCAGCTGAATATTGAAGCTGCGCAGTCCGGACTTAACCCGGTTGGCAGCATGCGGGCATTGCCATCAGCTGAATAGTGATGTTGCTCAGTCTCGTCGCACACTGGCTGACAGCACGTACGCCTGGCGTTAGTCGCACGCACTTCCTAGCAGCTGGCACGTAGCCTCTGTACCATCAACAGGGCTACGATCATACCAGCTTGCAGCACTTTGTGCAAATCTAATATCTGGCAAGTGGCTTCTGTGCCATCAACAGGGCTACATTTACGCGAGTCGAGAGCACATCTCCCGTGACGTTAATGGAGATAGTCTCAATCCTGCATCTCTCCTAGTGTGATGTAACACAAGCGAGATCTAATGTTTTTTTCCGTTGTCAGTTTGACCCTCATACTATAGGGGTGTTCGGCAGCAGTGAACATAAACTGCATTGCGGTCCCCGTGTTCGGTTGGAATCCACTATATTAAAGTTGTTGCAACCGAGCTCATAACAGCAATGTTTGCCCTGCTGCCTAGTCATGTGCACCCCATTGCGCCTTGGAAACCACATACTGGATGGGCCCCGTAAAAACCACTTCAACATATTCATTTTGTACTCCCGTACTCTTTTGTTTACACAGCGACAGCAATGTCTGCCATGCTGCCTAGTCATATGCACCCAATTACGCCTTGGTACCCACATACTGGATGGGCCCAGTAAAAACCACTTCACCATATTCTTTTTGTATTGCCATACTCTTTTGTTTTACACATCGGCTGCAAGGCCAGCCCTGCTGCCTAGTCACATGCACCTCATTACGCCTTGGAACCCACATACTGGATGGCCCCTAAACACCACTTCACCATATTTATTTTGTACTCCCATAGTCTTTTGTTTACACAGTGACAGCAATGTCTGCCATGCTGCAAAGTCATATGCACCCCATTACGCCTTGGAAACCACAGACTGGATGGGCCTCGTAAAAACCACTTCACCATATTCATTTTGTACTCCCATATTCTTTTGTTTTACACATTGGCAGCAAGGCCAGCCCTGTTGCCTAGTCATATGCACCCCATTACACCTTGGAACCCACATACTGCATGAGCCCCGTAAAAACCACTTCACCATATTCATTTTGTACTCCTGTACTCTTTTGTTTACCCAGTGACAGCAATGTCTGCCATGCTGAAAAGTCATATGCACCCCATTACGCCTTGGAACCCACATACTGGATGGGCCCGGTAAAAACCACTTCACCATATTCATTTTGTACTCCCGTACTCTTTTGTTTTACACAATGGCAGCAAGACCAGCACTGCCACCTAGTCAAATGCACCCCATTATGCCTTGGAACCCACATACAGGATGGGCCCCCTTAAAAACCACTTCATCATATTCATTTTGTACTCCCGTACTCTTTTGTTTACACAGTGACAACAATGTCTGTCATGCTGCAAAGTCATATGCACCCCATTACTCCTTGGAAACCACATACTGGATAGGCCCCGTAAAAACCACTTCACCATATTCAGTTTGTACTCTTTTTTTTACACATTGGCAGCAAGGCCAGCCCTACTGCCTAGTCATATGCACCCCATTAAGCCTTGGAACCCACATGCTGGATGGGCCCCGTAAAAAACTACTTCACCATATTTGTTTTGTACTCCCATACTCTTTTGTTTACACAGTGACATTGTCTGCCATGCTGCAAATTCATATGCACCCCATTACACCTTGGAACCCACATACTGGATGGGCCCCATAAAAACCACTTCACCATATTCATTTTGTACTCCCCTACTCTTTTATTTTACACATTGGCAGCAAGGCCAGCCCTGCTGCCTAGTCATATGCACCCCATTACGCCATGGAACCAACATACTGGATGGGCCCCATAAAAACCACTTAACCATATTCATTTTGTACTCCCGTACTCTTTTGTTTACACAGTGACAGCAATGTCTGCCATGCTGCATATGCACCCCATTACGCCTTGGAACCCACATACTGGATGGACCCCGTAAAAAACTACTTCACCATATATGTTTTGTACTCCCGTATACTTTTGTTTACACAGTGACAGCAATGTCTGCCATGCTGCAAAGTCATATACAACCCATTGCGCCTTGGAACCCACATACTGAATGGGCCCCATAAAAACCACTTCACCATATTCAGTTTCCACTCCCATACTCTTTTATTTTACACATTGGCAGCAAGGCCAGCCCTGCTTCCTAGTCATATGCACCCCATGACACCTTGGAACCAACATACTTGATGGGTCCATGAAAATTCACTTCACAATATTAATTTTGTACATCCAGTACTCACCAATGATAGACATAAAAGATCTAAGTTAATCTACTCAATTGAGGATTAATGGGGCTTCAGTGCAAGATTTGCAACATATCTAAGTAAATGGCATTTCCACTGCAAAAAAAATAATTACACCTCCATGCAAAGTGTGCGTTTTCTCCACAGAAAAACGTGAAAATCATTATATTTTTTTAACACTTTTATTGTATCAGATAAAGAAAATAATGTTGCTTCCCTGAAATCATCTTCTGATGGCAAAGAAAATCATTCAGTGAACTGTGAAACTGTAGGCAAAGATCGTACATTGCAAGATGGTGGATGTTAAACTAGGCATGGTTCGAAAAGATTATTTTTAAATGTCAGAAAAGTGCGTTCTTCCCCTACCAAATCCATTTCTCAATGCTATAATAAAAAAATCACATAGAAAATCACTCAGAGTTAGGCTATGGTTCCACGGTCCGGAACCATAGCGCTTTGACGGAGCGGAAATTCCGCTCCGTCTAAGCCCCGCCCCTTCTGACGCGCGATCTTTCCGGAGGTGTTCAGACACCTCCGGAACACCTCCGGAAAGAACGCAGGGCTACATAGCCCTGTGTAATATTCTGTTGCGGCGACGCAGCGTCGCCGCAATACGCGAGGACATGCTGCGGTCTGAAAAGACGCGCCGCATGTCCGTTTACGCAGGTTTGCCACCTGCGTATTGTTACGCATAGTGGAGACGGATTTTCTTGAAATCCCCTCCACTATGCTGTAACATCTGGACGCTGCGTGTTTGGCGCTGCGCCAGCGCACAGCGCCAAACACGCAGCGTTTCCTGACCGTGGAAACTCACCCTTAAGGAGAACTGACTGCAAGGAAAAAAGGAAAGAATCAGCATCTCTTCCACCAAAACTTGATAACACTTCAGAGTTGTGGCTGATAAAAATCTCACCAATTAGTCCAAAAGCGAATGAAACAGATCACTTTAAATCCTTGCAAGACTATAAAGTTTACTAATGTGACACAAAATCGTATGTTTTCAGTTAAGCTTTTGAGAATAACCAACAATGCAGTCTGAATGACGTGATTGGAGACAGGAGACTGTTAGTTAAAAAAAAAGTAGTGTACCATGAAACCTCAAGCTGTCAAACCCTTTCTTGGTTTTCAAATGGTAATGGAATCCTGACAATATGTTGAGAGCAGGATGAACTCCATTGAAGGACGATCAACATTTCAAATTTTTTAATGGTATGATGGTTTCCTCTTTGCAGAATTATTTAATGGATAATTTGGCTATTTGATTTGCCAAGTTTTAATCCTAAGCTTCAGATACGGCCTTAAAGATGGCTAGTACTTGCAATATAACGCTATTTTATTTAAAAGAACAAAATTAAAGGAATAGTATGACTGAATAATATGACTGCTTAAACTTTTGTATATTTTAATATACAAAGGTTAAGTACATATATAGGGATTAAATACATATAATGATTAAGTATATATAAAGATGAACTACATACAGCATACTTACATCATAACCAAGAGGCTTTTAAACATCATCCATCTGGAATATGAGAGAAGCAACACCAAGACAGAGAACCCCTAGTAGATTCACTGCACTGCATGGATGTCCCCAATTATGCAGGTATGAACACACTGTACCTGTACAGGTACCCCAGTATTTGCATCTGTCTTAGTCATGTTTCTCTGGTCTTATATAGTGATTTACACTATGCAGTAACTCAAGTTTCACCCAGCCTTCAAGTGGCCAGCTTTCAAGGTCGGATGAAACTGAGATATCATGGAGTAATCAGACTAGGAGCCATAAACCCTTAGAATATAAAAGCCACAAGGATTTAGATAAAACCACCACAGACAAAGGTTAAGTAAATCATAAAATTTTACAATCACAAACAACAAACTTATGGTAGCTTAGAACTGTTTGTGAAGTCAATAAACAAACAGTTTTCCAGATTGTGTCAGGATGAGCATTTTCTTTAATATCTGTAAAGGTACTGTCACACTAAGCGAGATCGCTAACGAGATCGCTAAAGAGTCACCGATTTTATGACGCAGTAGCGATCTCGTTAGCGACGCAGCTGTGTGTGACATGTAGCAGCGATGTGGCCCCTGCTGAGATGTCGTTGTTCGCTTATGAACGTTCTGAGCCGTTTTTTGGTCGTTGGTGTCCCGCTGGTGAGCCTGAATCGCTGAGTGTGACACTCTTTATGAACGACTTTATCAGCGTCGCAGGTGGGACTAGGTTTTCCCAACGACCGCAGAGGTCGTTATACAGATCGCTGATCTCTGATGAGATCTTTGTGTTTGGAAGCTAACTAGCGACCACATAGTGATCGCACTAGCAATCTCGCCAGGTTGTGTCGTTGTCGTGATCGCTAGTGCGATCGCTAAGTGTGACAGTCTTTTACCAGAAATGCAGCTATGTAATTGTCTGAATGCATTCTGAGTATTTCAATAAGGATTTAAAAGAGCCATTTGTACAGTATATTCACACTACACTATTAACAGCAATCATATCTATATTCAGCCATTCTGGAAAAACTTGAAGCTTCACCCATAGACTACTCTGGATAATCATGACAATCTTCTTCACCAGTATCTATAGGTAGATAATATTAAAACTAGCTGCTACTATGTATTCCAGAAATAAAAGAGCAAGAATGTGAAGATGTTCTAAAACATAACTGTGACAATGCTCAATGTTTCATAACTGTTCCGTTCTGCTGTTAGTAAATATTGTAGACACATTAAAGGATCTGACATCCTTTCAAAAAATTACTTTACAGATAAAAAGAGCATATATTATTAAGAAGGAACATACAGTCTCCCTCATACAAGTTATCTCAGCCAAAAATGATTACATTACGTACTCAGCATCTACAAGCATTCAGCGTTCACTTTTTGCTATTGAACACTTCCCATATCATGCAGCCAAAGTAATGGCTTTCAATACGAGAAAACATGTCGTGTCAAAAGATATATTTCTATTGAGCTACAGATCAAAATTAACAGCTGCTCCCTAAAAACACATCTGTTTAGGGTGGACAATCGTTCCCTAATCAAAGTCCTTTTTATATATAGCCTATTCTCTACTTCTCTGAACATGATTCAAGATCAAACTCAACCATACCCAAAAGCCTTTATCTACCTCCCATTTCCTCAAGATGGTTGGACCACCATTGTAAATAAGCACCTGTACTTTATGTCACCCCATCTCATTGTAGATTGTATGCTCTGAAGAGCAGGGTCTTCAATATTTTGCTTTAATTGTTTGATTATTGTAAAATTGGTAACTTTTGATTATTTTATATGAACTGCTGACTTATAAAGCTCTGCTGAATATGTTTGTGCTGTTTAATAAAGGTTATTATTAGTAGGTTGAAGATGGTGAAGTTCAAGCTCTTTGCCTTGCCATGTGTAAGAGGAAACAATCTTTTATGTGAGCACAACTGTACAAATGAGCTGACAGAGGGTGGAGTAGGGTGAACATGACAAGCTGCTGGACTGTGAGAGATGTGCAAGCGAAGATGTTAGAATGGATTGAGGCAGATAAGGTGTGTTTGTATCTAAGATCAGTAAAAATAGCAGGCATGTCCACTTCCTTATCAGCTGACAGGTTCTCACTGACCCCGACTGTAGCCGGTAAAAAAGTGGAGGTTTTGCGGCCGGGGAGCTGTGTGACAACACTTGCCATGGTGAGGGAGGAGGAAGAATCAGAAGATGCAGAATGTTGATGGGGTGGATGGTTGTTGGCGAAACCCACTAGTCTGCATTTTAGCACAATGAGATTCCAAGATGCATTTGGATTGTGCATTTGCCAGTTCATGCATGTAGTATTCAAATTATTGAATTTTTTTTAACTCTGCACTGTTGTTTCTAGCAAAGTTGGCAGATAACTTGTTTTGTGTCATTTATGGCGGTCTGAAAATAAGACCCAAGCTTTGCAACTGCAGACCCGCAAAACACTGCTTGCCACTGACAGAGTTGATGCTAAGGATGGATTGCTCATCAAGGTTGCATAACTCTGTGTCTGCATATAGCTGCAACATTACCTCCTTGTATTCCTCCTCCTCTGCTGAGCTACTCAGCTGCATGCCTCTGGGTTTACACCATGTGGGATCTACTGCCTCATCATCATACTCTCTGTTTTCCCACTCCTCACCCTGAAATTCACCCTCCTCCTCTTCCTGCCCTGACAGCACAGTGCAGTCCACATGTTCCTGAAGTGTCTGAGTCTCACCAGGATCACTTCCACCCCTCGGGGTTAACGTCTGGTGATGAGGGTTTGGATTCTGCTCAAACCCTACTTTGTCCGGCCCTGCATCTAACCGAAAAAAAATTGGGCACGGGTGCAGACAATTTCCTCTTCTTGACTCTTTGAAGTATGCTTCAGATGCCCATGGCATGTAATCCGTGAACAGATCTGCAGACTCAGCCATCTTAAACCAAACTGTTAAAGTCAAAGGTTGTGGCATCATGACTAAAAAGTCAATTAAACAAAAGCGTAACACCACTGCAAAGAGGACCCATAACTAGGTTCAAAAAATAAATGAAATCCGACAAAATACATATGAACCTAAACAGTATTTAGTTAAACAGGTATAAGCTTTATTACAAAATGCAAGAGTAAACAAACAGACAAAAAGTAAAAAAAATGGGAAACCCAATGAGGCACCACAATCCACAAACAATCAGTAAGAGGTTGCACATAACACATAACCCCAGTATAAAATAACCCCTATGGCTAAATAGCTCAAAAAATAGGGGATGTTATTTCCGCTAGAAATAGTTACACAAAAGGATTCTACACAATCACAATGAAGGAGACAATAGTGCAAGTATCATTTACCTCCTGTGGATGGTGGTGCCAGTCCCAATGCATGTTTCGGCAATACAGCCTCTTCCAGGGGTGGCATCACACCAACAGGAGCAGGACTTTATATACGTGTAGCACCAATGAGAAGCTGCAATACATAATGCTCTGCTCTAACGTGTATACACATTGGTCCTCAGGCACGAGCAGTATCTGACACTCTTAGATGGAAACCTATCAATAGGAAGTGGGAGGTCTTAATTGTGGGCGGTATAGGATATCGATCATCCAATCACCTGCATAGAAACAAGTCTAGTGTCTCCAATAGTGGATGTCCAAATGATAACATTCTGACGAAAGGAGCACAGAAGATCTATACTTGAAAACTGTGCAGAAGCGTACTACTATGGCGGCGCACCCCGCTCTGACAGGCACAGTCCCGAGAACATCCAGCGGCGCGACAAGGCGCCGTGCCCCGACCGTGAGTCAAGCCCCGCCCACGTCTGACGCGGCCAAGGCTGAGTCATGTGATCCGGACACAGCGTCAGAAAGGCACGCCCTCGATGCCCCAAGAAGAGCCTGGTGGGCGCGTGCACACAGCGAACGCCCTGGACACTATGAATGGATAATGTACCTCACAGGGCAAGAGAATACCGTCCAGTTCAAAAGCGCAAAAGCGACAAATAATGTGTATTATGGAAAAGGCGTCTAAGATAAATTGACTAAGGGGAAGATATGATGCAAAAATAAGTACATATGACTCTGACATATGAATGTATAAATATCCACCATACCACTATGAGAATAAACATAAAGAGCATATATAAGATCGCAATTAGCTCAAAACATATATACATCTAGTAATACATATATATCTAAATGAGAAATATATACAAGAGTCAGGATTCTCCAAAATAGTAATAGTATGTAAGAACAGAGCATATCAAAAAGTTAGTACATAGATGTAAGTATCATAATATAAAATACACAATATGAGATAACGATAACATGATGACACAAAAGAAATGTAATTCTGATGAAAATAAAGGCTTCAGAGTATTCCGTATGTAGACATCCATTAAGACTGATGTTCCAGTGCGTTTACGGAATCATTCTCGGTTGATCAGATGCATAAGGTAGAAGAAATAAAGTCCTGCTCGAAAAAACAAACAAAATAGAGAATTAGTAAAAGCAAACAAGGTGAGGTAAAAATGTTGATGCAGGTGATCAGAGAAAAGGGGCGAAACTACAGGTTTCATTGAGACCATATGGGTGCATAGTTTTCAAAGTCCAAATCCATTTGGTCTCTAATTGCGCAAGGGGACGGCTAACTTCACCTCCTCTGATGTCCAGAATGAGTCTATCAATACCCCTTACTCTAAGATTGCTTGGATCACATTGATGACTTGAAATGCTTTGGCAGCGTGCGCAGATGGTCAATACATATTTCTTCCCTCGCAGCGAGAATATCATGGACATGTTCCCTGGTTCTTATTTTGAGAGCTCTAATTGTCATGCCCACATAAATCAGTGGGCATGGACAACATGCATAGTAGATGACTGCCTTAGTTAGGCATGTGATGGATTGGGTGATTTTAAATACCTCAGTACCGTCCGAGGAAGAAAAAGATGTTGCGCTTTCGATGTTTGGACACGCCACACATTTACCGCAGGGGGTACAACCCCATTTCAATTTCTGGGGTTGTGAAAAAGGTAGTTTTTTCTGATCGCTCTTATTGTAATGGCTACAGACAAGTATGTCTCTCAGGTTCCTACTATGTCGTGCGGTAACACTTGGGGTGGGGGACAAGTATTTACTGAGAGTACGATCGGCCAAGAGGATAGGCCAAAATTTGACCATTACTTTACGCATCAGGTTCCTCTGCGAATGATAGGTGGTAACTAGTGTTGAGCATTCCGATACTGCAAATATCGGGTATCGGACGATATTTGCTGTATCGGAATTCCGATTCTGAGTTCCGATATTTTTGTCATATCGGATACCGGAATCGAGTTTTCCTGTAAAGTCTATGGGAGTTCCTGTGTCACAGAACGAAGTACGTGACACAGGAACTTCCCGAAACTGTCACTGTCAGTGTCAGTCGGGTCTGTCAGGTGTCAGGACTCAGCAGAATTAGCACTTACCTGGCAGAAGATCCCCTTCCCCGGTGGTCACATCCTCCTGGATGGCCGCCATTACCCTGTCCCTGGCGGTATCGTGCAGAATCTCGCGATAACTGCAGTGACTGCCGGGTACTGGGTAATCTCGGCCAGCTGTACTCTCGCAACAGCTGGCATAAACCATTCCGGATGACGTCACCGGCGGGGACGCAGCACTGGTAAGCAGCTCTGCTCTATGTGTATGTCAGGCTCAGCCTGTCATCCATATGTAGCAGAGCTGGACTCGTCGTGGGACACTCGGTATTTTGGACTGCGTCGGACAGGGAGTATTTGTGTTGGTTTATTATTTTTGTTTTTTTACAGGAGATCGATGGTGTCGCAGGAATGAGAGTGAAATAAAATTAGTATTCATTAAAATACTTTTTTCTTGCTGTGTTTTTTTTTTAAAATTTACAAACTATGATTAATAATGGATCGTGTCTTATTGACGCCTCTCCATGATTAACCGGGCTTATTGTCACCGATCAATCAAAGGTGACATTAACCCCTTATTACCCGCTTGCCACCGCTACAGGGCAAGTGGGAAGAGCCGGGTAAAGTGCCACAATTGGCGCATCTTTGAATGCGCCATTTGTGGGGCTGCTGCAGCCTGGTATTTTTAGGCTGTTGAGGGCCAAAATTCATGGGCCTTGACAGTCTTTTAATACCAGGCCGCAGCAGTCTTCATTTTACTTGGCTGGTTAACAAAAATAGGGGGATCCCCATGCCATTTTTTTTCGAGGGGATCCCCCTATTTTTGTTAACCAGCCAAGCTAAGCAGACTGCTGTGGCCTGGTATTATCAGGCTTGCAAGGTCCATGGATATTGGATCCTTACCAGCCTGAAAAACCAGGCCTCGGCAGTCTGCTTCATCTAGCTGGTTAACAAAAATAGGGGGGACCCCATGCCATTTTTTTTTGAGGGGATCCCCTATTTTTGTTAACCAGCCAAGATAAGCAGACTGCAGTGGCCTGGTATTATCAAGCTTGCAAGGTCCATGGATATTGGCTCCTTAACAGCCTGAAAAACCAGGCCTCAGTAGTCTGCTTTATCAGGCTGGTTAACAAAAATAGGGGGGACCCCACGCCTTTTTTTTTTAGAGGGGATCCCCTATTTTTGTTAATCAGTTCACTTCAGGTCAGCCGGGATTCCCTCTGACGTCACTGATGCAGTGCGGTGTCCCTGGCTGACCTGAAGTGAAAGTGGGAAGCAATCAATTATACTAACCACTTCCTCTCCTGTCAGCCAGGAGAGGAGATGATTCAGTAGGGGGTTTACTGTGAGACTGTCAGCATTAGCTGCGGTCTCTGCAGTAAACATGAACCCTTTCAGAAAGATTACATCAGGGAACCTGACTAAACATCGGATAGGTAAGAATAATGTTGCTTTATTATTTTATTTTTATTACAGGTGAACAAGGGCTTCGCAAGGAATGGCAGTAAAATAAAATATTGTCAAAAACTGTGTTTATTTCATTAAAATTATTTTTAATTAAAGTGTGTGTGTTTTATTTTTATTTCATACAATAGGATTAATAATTGATAGTTGTCTAATTGACGGCTCTCAATTATTAACCTGGCTTAAACTCACCTTTCAATAGCAAGGTGGCTTTAACCCCTTATTAACCCATTCGCACCGCTACAGGGCAATGGGAATAGACGGGCAAAGTGCCAGAAAGGGCGAATCTAATTAAAGATTTGCCTGTTCTGGGGTGCCTGGGGGCAGATGTTAGTAGCCAGGGAGGGGCCAAAAATAATGGTCCCTCTCTGGGCTATTATTATCTGCCCTCACTCGCTGGCTTTGTCTGTCTGGTTGAGAAAATAGGGCGGGAGCCCACGCATTTTTTTTCAACAATTTTACACCTCATATATATATATATATATATATATATATATATATATATATACATGTCATTGAATTTGTGACACATATATATATATATATATATATATATTATATTTATAGTTCATACACTTCTAGATAGTATAATAGCCGCTAATTCAATTGCTGGATTTTGTGAAAATACAGAAGCCGACATGAAATGACACATGGTTTACATAGAGTTAACCATGTCATTTCATGTTGTTTGATATATTGTTTTCACAAAAAATTACATGAGTGTATGTGTACAAAATTTGACACATGTAGGGGTTAATTAAAGGTGTAAATTCGTAGAAAAAAAAATCAGGTTTTTTTACAACGAATTTACACCTTTAATTAACCCCTACATGTGTCAAATTTTTCACACATACACTCATGTAATTGTTGTGAAAACCATATATCAAACTACATAAAAAGACATGGTTAACTCTATGTAAACCATGTGTCATTTCATGTCGGGTGCTTCTGTATTTTCACAAAAGCCGGCATTACCCGGCAATTGAATCGGAGGCTATTTTACCATGTAGAAGTGTATGAACTATAAATATATGTATATATATATGTCACAATGACATGTATATATATATATATATATATATATATATTATGTATTATATGTGTGTATATCTAGTGTTTACAAGGAAAGAAAGAGGTTTTTTTAGTTCCGATATTTCTGTCCCATTGACTTGCATTGTGTTTCCGGTATCGGATCAGCGATACCCGATACTTTTTGAGTATCGGGCCGATTCAATCCGATCCGATATTTTAGGATATCGTGCAGTATCGCTCAACACTAGTGGTAACCATTCTAACTTTATTGGATTCCTTGTTATGCTCACTTTGTCTCTCTCTTGAATTATATACTAAATCTTGTCTTTTCTGACATATGCCAACTTGACCTGCCTCTTACTGTACCCTCTAGCTGCAAATCGTTGTTTTAAATCTGCCACTCTAGTCTAAAAATCAACACCAGAAGAGAATATATGGTGAACCCGTAGGAATTGATCTGTTGGTATCGATCCAATGACTTGTGTCGGATGGGCTGATTGCGCATGCAAAAATGAATTAGTAGATGTTGCTTTCCGGAACAAATCGGTTTGTAAAAAAACATTACTGCCACGTTTGACTGTGACATCTAGAAAATCAATCAAATCCATATGGTACTTATACGTCAGTCTTAAAGTTAGATTGTTAGTGTTCAAATCTTTAAAAAAAGAAGTTAACTGTTCTAAAGTGCCCTGCCAGATCAAAAAGACATCATCGATGTATCGCACCTAAAATGGGACGCGGTCCATCAATGTGTGTCGATCTGACAGGAAAAGGTCCCTCTCCCACAGCCCCAGGAACAGGTTGGCATAGGAGGGCGCGAACGCCGCCCCATAGCTGTTCCCTGGAGCTGTAGATAGAGGGACCCGCCAAAGTAAAAAAAGTTATATTTGAGTGCAAATTCTAATAAATCCATAATGAATTGGATTTCATCTATAGTGAAGTTTGTCAAACTCAAATATTATAATGCTGCTTTCAGACTATCCTCATGTCGAATGCTCGTGTACAGAGCCTCGACATCACAAGTCACAAGTATCGCTCCCTCCTCCACGCTAATGGAATCGATCTTTTTGAGGAAGTCGCTAGTATCTCAAATATAAGAGGGCAATGTTTCAACTCAGCCATCTGTGGTTCCCTACAGTCAGTTGGGCGGTTGGAGAGTTCTGACATGGGGGAAACAAGGGTAATTGGGGTGCCACCTCTGAGGACTGCACTGTGTGTAATGTTTAGGTGGAGGAACAGGAGCAGAGGCCACTTGATGCAGCGCTTGCCATCTACTGGAGCACATGTTGTTGCTGGCCCTCATCAACAAAGCATACCGCTGTGCGGCTGCGAAATAAATGGTGTCGAGTAACCTGTCCAGTATAAGAAGTTGTAAAAATGCTGTGCAATTTCTCACTGCAGCAAAACAAACCTACTTCTCATCTCTTATATCATACCTGCCTTACAACCCTAAACAGATATTCAGTACATTCAATTCTCTCCTGTGTCCATCAGCTCCCCCTCCCTCTCCTATCATCTCAGCTGAAGGCTGCCTCACCACCTGTGAACTTGACACAATAATGTCCCACCTCATTCCAAACCTTACCACAATTTTCATCCCAAGCCTAACCCAACTCTTGAACCTGTCAATATCAACTAGTGTTTTCCCCTCCTGATTCAACATACCTCGATCACACCCATCCTCTAAAATCCCTCCCTTGACTGATCCTCTGTCTCTAGGTACCACCCCATCTCACTCCTCACCTATGCCTCCAAATTACTGGAACAACAAGTCCATTTTGAACTGTCCTCTCACTTTTCCTCTTGCTCCCTCTTTGACAGCTTACAATATGGCTTCCAACTGCACCATTCCACTGAAACTGCCCTGACTAAAGTCACCAAATACCTACTAACCACCAAATCCAAGCGACAGTAGTTTGTCCTCCTCCTTCTCCTGGACCTGGCAACTGCCTTTGACATAGCAGACCATTCCCTCTTTCTACAGACTTTCTGATGTATTGCCATTGCAGGCTTGGCCCTTTGTGGATCTCCTCATACCTAAAAGATAGGACATTCAGTGTCTCCCAGTCACTCACCACCTCCTCCTCTCACCCCCTATGTGTCATTGTCCCACAAGTTTCAGTTGTAGGACCGGGAACTATGCTTAGGGTGCGCACGTGCTCCCTCTCACTTAAAGTGATTGCGCCTGTTGCCCTAATGTGTCCCCAGCCAATAGCTGGGCGACATTTTCTATTTAAGGCTCCTCCTCCAATATGTAGGTGCCTGAACACTGTTGTTTGTTTTCCTTGCATGCTTGCTAGTTGTCAGGTTCCTCATGTCCACCCATCTGTTTGTCTACTCTGCACCCGTCTGCTTATACCTGTCTGTGCTATTCTGTGCATCAGCCAGTCCAGCCTGCACATGCTAGAGCTCCTCTGTCTCACGCCTTGTCCAGTCCACACCTGCCAGCGCCCATCTGTCTAACAGCCGGTCAAGCCCGCACCTGCTATTGCCCATCTGTGTAACACCCGGTCCCATCCTCACCTGCCAGTGCACATCTGTGTAACATCCGGTCCAGTCCGCACGTTCCAGCGTCCACCTGTCTAACACCCAGTCCAGCCTGATCCAGCCAGGGCCCATTGTTGCAACACCCAGGCTTTCCAAGTGCTACGGCTCAGTGGTTCCACAACCTTGCCAGTTACAGTCTCCATCTGCTAGGTTGGCTGTAGTGGAAGAGATGTCAGTCCCCATTGTACTAGTTCTACCATGGTGAAATTGATGCCTCTTTGGTAGTGTCTGACACTAATTTTTGTAAATGTGTAGATTCCTTGTGGGGTCTCCTTCATGTGTTGCCTGTAGCAGTAGGCCTCCGAGACCGGCAGGCCTCTACCCCCTTTGAGTCAACTACCTGTGTTACTATCCTTAGAGTTTTCTGACAATAGTAGTATACGAAACTGATATTTGTTCCAACTGAGTGTGGCTAAGCATAAAAGCAGGTTGAGCTCTTGCATGTGGTATCAGGTCTCCCAGAACATCAGGCCTAAACCTATCCCTCACCCACCTCATCTTAATTTGAAGTTCAATTCAAAGCTGTAAATGCTGGCCCAGACTCTGATACCTCACGCATGGCTGATTGCTGCTTTGCCATTCTAAAATTTCTACTGTGGGTGAATTGAGGCCACATTCCTGGTGTCTGCCCCTAATTTGATGTGTTTTGGCAGCTTTTGGGTCCATTTGAAGGTGTTGTGTATGTGTTTGTTTTTTGTCTCCCATTGACTCCAATGGCGATCAGCTATTTTTGGCGAATAATCAACAAATAAACTGGCGAATATTGAAAATTTGATGATCGTAATCCAAACTGAACACTGAAATATTCACTCATCTCTAGCGATGAGCGAACGTGCTCGGTAATACTCGTTACTCGCCCGAGCATCGCTGTACTTGTGTTACCCGGCGAGCACCGAGCATTTCCGTGTTTGCTCGGCGAGAGTTCTAGTGCACGCCCTGCACTTTTGGTGATCCTTAGAGTGCCAATCAACATGCAGGGACTGTAATGTCGCTGCCATCTTTGTTGTGGTATTACAGTGATTGGCTGGCAGCACAGCATCATCAGGTGTATAAGAGACCTGGCGCCACTATGCTCCGCTCAATCTGCTCCGGAATTAGTGAGTGTAGAGAGAGCTGCTGCCGAGATAGGGTCAGATTTGGGGGTTTAGATGGTAGTGTAGGTATTGTAGGTATACCAATAAAGAATACACAAATCCAGTTAAATCAACAGTACTTCTAAGGACTAATTACGGTGTATACAAATTGCAGTGCTAGGTAGGCAGGGAGGGTATGTGTGTATATACATATCAGTGCAAGGCATGCACGACTGTATGTGGGCATATAGATATCAGTAGAAGGCAGGCATTCTATGTGGCATACTTAATAGCATACATACATTTCAGTAGGCCAATATTTCAGATTTTAAAATCATTTTTCAAGCTGGTGTTATAAAGATAATGAGATAATTACTTTTGGGTTTTCATTTGCTGTAAGCCATAATCATCAACATTAAGGCTGGAGTCACAATTAACGTATAAAAAATTGGTCCGATTTTGACAGCCGAGAATCGCACAAATGTTCTCCGTATGATGATCCGTATGTAATCCGTTTGCAATAAGATGATGCGATTTCCTCACATCTAGTATCCGTATGACAGCTGTCTGAAATCCATATGCAATGTGATTTAAACATGAGCTTTTACATACAGCAGTTCTCTGTATGTAAAAGCTCATGTTAAAATCGCATTAAAATACACAACTGTACAATACATTGTGTGAACCACTATTCAGAATGGATTGTGTGAAACCTCTTCAGAATGGCCCAAACCAAGGTTACCCCCAGTCAGTTGGGTATTTGGAAATTTTTGACTCTAGGGGAAACAAGGGTGATTGGAGTGACACTTTTGAGGATTGCATTGTGCCTGATGTTAAGGTGTAGAAAGTGGAGGAGAGGCCACTTGATGCAGCGCTTGCCATCCATTCAAGTACATGGTCTTTCTAATCCTCATCTACAAGGCGTACCACTGTGCAGCTGCCAAAGAAAGGGAGTCAAGTAGCCCTGCCAGTAACAGATGTTGTCAGTGGTCTTTGGATAGGATACGAGACGGTGTTTGTTCAGTTGAGCTTTCATTCATATTAACACGTAACCCACTTACACGTCAAACAACAAAACTATTTCCCCTTCCACCACGACCTCTCTTTTACCACTCATGTTGTAATTAGCCTTCCTCTCTTGTACCCTGCTGTTTCACAACCTAAGGGCCCGTCTCACATAGTGAGATCGCTAGCGAGATCGCTGCTGAGTCACAAGTTTTGTGACGCAACAGCGATCTCGCTATGTCTGACATGTACGAACGATCAGGCCACTGCTGTGAATCGCTGGTCATGTCAGAAATGCCTGACTTTTTTTGATCGCTGGTTTCCCGCTGGCCAGCACGCATCGCTGCGTGTGGCAGCAGGAGACCAGCGATCAGCTGGTAACCAAGGTACACATCGGGTTTCCAGGCGTGGGGCTGTGCCTGGAAACCCGATGTGTACGTTGGATACCAGCCCGCTGCTGCAGGGGAGCTGGTAACCAAGGTACACATCGGGTTTCCAGGCACCGCGCATTAAAAATACAAATGTTAATCGGAATGTTTCAGCAGCAGCAAAACATTTCATCAGTTGTCATGATCGCAATGTTGCGTTTTTCAGGTGTGTGCCAGAGAAATTGTGAACAAACTCTCACGTGGAGGTAATATCAATAGACGCCTCCTCACGAGAGAGGCTTTCTGGATCTTTAGTTTAAACACTAGATTTCCTAACGGATTAAACAAGAAAAATGAATTGATGTATCATTATGATTATTAATATGTTTTTGTTATTTTTCGTATTATTTGTTCCTTTTAAATTGTGTTTTTCTATACTTACCTGCCAGGACCCTTGAAAAATCATGTGATTGGGATTTTGGATCTCATTGGCTAGGATGTACTATTTATATGTGCCATTTGTTCATACCTGTATCAGCCTTGATGAAGATCTTTTGATCGAAACGCGTTGCTGTATATGGCGTTCTGTTATGGAGTATTTGCCACTCATGATTTTTTCTTTTTAATGGATCAATAAAGAATTCTTAAATTTTAAGGAGCTGGAACCTTTTTTTCGCTTGCTGTTTAACTTCGGATGTTTCAACAGATGTTGTTCCGTGCACTTGTGGCTAATGTTGGTGAGCTGGTTTTGCTTTTCTTTTTTAAACCCGATGTGTACCTTGGTTACCAGCTCCCTGCATCAGCGGGCTGGCATCCAACGTACACTGTGGGTTACTAAGCGACATTACCCGCAGTGTCGCTGTCCTGATCGCTGCCTGAGCTGCCTGTTTGGCAGCTCAGCAGAGATCATGCAGCGACACACCAGTGATCCTGACAAGTTCATATCGTTGTCGGGATCGCTGGTGCGTCGCTATGTGAGACGGGGCCCTTAGGCCCACAACTGTCAGTCATCTGTCACTAGATGAACAATCACTATTTATTTTCTTAGATAGTGTGCCTAAATGACTTTTTAAGTAAAAATCTGGCCTTCTGATTTGCCACTGAAACACAGTTTTAGTACAAATGATTTGGAGTAGCTAATTTGGCTTCATGGTTGCAACATTATATTAGTCCTAACAATTTGTTATGTTGAAACCTGGCCTTCTGATTTGACACTGAAAAACAGTTTTAGCAAAAACGATTTGCGGTAGCTAATTGAGCCTCATGGCTGCAACACTATATTAAGCCTAACAATTTTTAACCCCTTCCCGACCCATGACGCCGACGTCGGCGTCATGAAAACCTGTGCCATCCCGACCCATGACGCCGACGTCGGCGTCATGCTATAAATCATGTTCCTGCGGGTCGGGTGACCGGGGTCACTGAAAGGTCACCCGACCCGCAGGCACAGGACCCTTAGTGCATCACCACAGGGGGTTTGGCTTAACCCCCACGTGGCCACGATCGCTCTGATTGGCTGTTAAAAGTGAAACAGCCAATCAGAGCGATTTGTAATATTTCACCAATGAAACTGGTGAAATATTACAATCCAGCCATGGCCGATGCTGCAATAGCATCGGCCATGGCTGGACACCAAGATCTGACCCCCCCACATCAAGTCACGGCGGTGATCGGCCGCCGCCACCGAAAGATGGCAGCGATCGGTCACCACCGTCACTATCGGCTCCCCTGCTCCTGCGATCGCTGCCCCCACCTTCCGATCCCCCCCCCTCACCTTCCGACCCCCCTACTCACCTCTCCCGGTCCACCGATGTCCCTGGATCCGTCCCGGCGGCTGCCCGGGATTCTTCATGGGCGCCGCCATCTTGGAAAATGGCGGGCGCATGCGCTGTGCGCCCTTCAGTGTACAAAAATTTATTTTGATCACTGTGATAAACTGTCACAGTGATCAAAATAAAAAAAAGTAAATGAACCCCCCCTGTCATAGGTAGGGACAAATAAAATAATAAAATAAAGAATTTTTTTTTTTTCCTAGCGGATTTTGCTGCTGATCCGCAGCTGATTTTGCTGCGGATCCGCGGCGGATATTGCTGCTGATCCGCGGCGGATATTGCTGCTGATCCGCGGCGGATTTTGCTGCTGATCCGCGGCTGATTTTTGGCGATTTGGCTGATCCGCGGCGGTTTTTTGCTGCTGATCCGTGGCGGATTTTGCTGGGGAACCCCGTCGGATTTTGCTGGGGATCCGCGGCGGATTTTGCTGGGGATCCGCGGCGGATTTTTGCCGTTGGGATCCGCGGCGGATTTTTGCTTGGGATCCTGCCGGCAGATTTGCTGCTGATCCGCGGCGGATTTCGGCTGCTGGGTCCGCGGCGGATATTGCTGCTGATCCGCGGCGGATTTTGCTGCTGATCCGCGGCGGATTTTGCTGCGGATCCACGGCGGATTTTGCTGCTGATCTGCGGCGGATTTTGCTGCGGATCCGCGGCGGAATTTTGCTGAGGATCCGCGGCGGATTTTGCTGGGGATCCGCGGCGGATTTTGCTGGGAATCAGCGGCGGATTTTGTTGCTGATCCGCGGTGGTTTTAAATCCGAGCATGTCAATTCTTTGTGCGGATTCCGCAGCGGT
The DNA here is from genome assembly GCA_033576555.1 of Oophaga sylvatica. NCBI lineage: Eukaryota > Metazoa > Chordata > Amphibia > Anura > Dendrobatidae > Oophaga > Oophaga sylvatica. Next base: position 847,676,503 of record JARQOD010000001.1, on the reverse strand, counting down.
TTTACACCTATTCCATTATAGGTGTAAAACCGCAGGGAAAAACGCAGCAAATCCGCGCTAAATTCGCAGGTAAAACGCAGGTCATTTTACCTGCGGATTTAAGAAAAATCCGCAAGTGAATCCACAACGTGTGCACGGGGCCTCAGGGTTAGGGTTAGGCTGGGTTCATATTGCATTATGGCAGTCCGTTAGATGGACTACATTTCTCCGCGGTATAACGCGGTGTAATGCATTCCGTTAACGCTGCCATTCACCCCATTTGTGTGCGCATCGCAACGCATGCCGTAAAGCGAGTGACGGAGTCTCGGACACGGGCTGCAGCGTCTGGGCTCCGTCACCGCTAGCACAGATGAATTATCTGCTGATTCATCTGCGTAGAGGGTATAGTATAACGCGATCGCGTTATGCTATACCATTACCAGCCGGTCAACGCTACGTGTTGAACGGGCTGGTAAAACGCAATATGAACACAGCCTTAGGGTTAGAACTAGGGTTAGGGTTAGCATTAGGGTTAAGGTTAGAATTAGGGTTAGGGTTGGAATTTGGGTTAGGGTTGGAATTAGGGTTAGGGTTAGAATTAGGGTTAGGCTTGTGGTTAGGTTTATGGTTAGAGTTGGGATTAGGGTTAGGGGTGTGTTGGGGTTAGGATTATGGTTAGGGTTTGTATTAGGGTTAGGTGTGTGTAGGGGTTAGGGTTGGGTTTAGTGGTGTGTTGGGACTAGGGTTGGAGTTAGAATTGAGGGGTTTCCACTATTTAGGCACATCAGGGGGTCTCCATAAGCGACATGGCGCCACCATTGATTCCTGCAAATTTTGCGTTCAAAAAGTCAAACAGTGCTCCCTTTATTCCAAGCCCCGACGTATGCTCAAACAGTGGTTTATCTCCACATATGGGATATCAGCATACTCGGGAAAAATTGCCCAACAACTTTGGGGGTTCTAATTTCTCCTGTTAACATTGGGAAAAATATTGGGGACTAAAAAATTATTTTTGTGGAAAAAAAATGATTTTATATTTTCACGGCTCTGCGTTATAAACTCCTGTGAAGGACTTGGAGATTCAAAGTGCTTACCACACATCTATAGGAGTTCCTTGGGGGTCTAGTTTCCAAAATGGGGTCACTTGTGCGGAGTTTCTACTGTTTAGGCACTTCAGGGACTCTGCAAACGTAACATGATGCCCGAAGACCATTCCATCAAGTGGGCATTTCAAAACGTCACTACTTCCCATCCGAGCCCCGACGTGTGCCCATACAGTAGTTTTCTCCCACATATGAGATATCAGCATACTCAGGACAAATTGGACAACAACTTTTGGAGTCTAATTTCTCATGTTACCCTTGGGAAAATAAAAAAATTGGGGACTAAAAGATCCTGATTGTGGAAAAAATATGATTTTTTTATTTTCATGCCCGGCGTTATAAACTTATGTGTAGCCCTTGGGGGTTCAAAGTGCTCACCACACATCTTGATAAGTTCTTTGCGGGGTCTAGTTTCCAGAATGGGGTCACTTGTGGGGAGTTTCTACTGTTTAGGCACATCAGGGGCTCTGCAAACGTAACAAGATGCCCGCAGACCATTCCATCAAGTCGGCATTTCAAAGCGTCACTACATCCCTTCCGAGCCCTGACGTGTGCCCAAACAGTGGTTCCCCCACATATGGGGTACTAGCGTACTCAGGACAAACTGGACAACAACTTTTGGGGTCCAATTTCTCCTGTAACCATTGTGAAAATAAAAAATAGCGGGCTAAAAAAATCATTTTTTGAGAAAAAAAAATTTATTTTTTATTTTCACAGCTTTGTGTTATAAACTTCTGTGAAGCACCTGGGGGTTCAAAGTGCTCACTATGCATCTAGATAAGTTCCTTAGGGCGTCTAGTTTCCAAAATGGGGTCACTTGTGGGGGATCTCCAATGTTTAGGCACACAGTAACTCTCCAAATGCAACATGGCAACCACTAAATATTCCAGCATATTTTCCATTCAAAAAGTCAAATGGCGCTCCTACCCTTCTGAGCCCTGCCGTGCGCCAAAACAGTGGTTTATGACCACATATGAGGTATCTGTGTACTCAGGAGAAATTGCCCAACAAATTTTAGGATCCAATTTATACTGTTGCCCATGTGAAAATGAAAAAAACTGAGGCTAAAAGAAAATTTTTGTGAAAAAAAAGTACTTTCTTTTTTTTACGGATCAATTTGTGAAGCACCTGGGGGTTCAAAGTGCTCACTATGCATCTAGATAAGTTCTTTAGGGGGTCTAGTTTCCAAAATGGGGTCACTTGTGGGGGAGCTCCAATGTTTAGGCTCACAGGAACTCTCCAAATGCGACATGGCAACCGCTAAATATTCCAGCATATTTTCTATTCAAAAAGTCAAATGGCGCTCCTTCCCTTCTGAGCCCTGCCGTGCGCCCAAACAGTGGTTTATGACCACATATGAGGTATCTGTGTACTCAGGAGAAATCGCCCAACAAATTTTAGGATCCAATTTATACTGTTGCCGATGTGAAAATGAAAAAAACTGAGGCTAAAAGAAAATTTTTGTGAAAAAAAAGTACTTTTCTTTTTTTACTGATCAATTTCTGAAGCACCTGGGGGTTACAAAGTGCTCACTATGCATCTAGATAAGTTCCTTAGGGGGTCTAGTTTCCAAAATGGGGTCACTTGTGGGGGAGCTCCAATGTTTAGGCACACAGGGACTCTCCAAATGCGACATGGCAACCGCTAAATATTCCAGCATATTTTCCATTCAAAAGTCAAATGGCGCTCCTTCCCTTCTGAGCCCTGCCAGTGCGCCCAAACAGTGGTTTATGACCACATATGAGGTATCTGTGTACTCAGGAGAAATTGCCAACAAATTTTAGGATAAAATTTATACTGTTGCCCATGTGAAAATGTAAAAACTGAGGCTAAAAGAAAATTTTTGTGAAAAAAAAGTACTTTCTTTTTTTACAATCAATTTGTGAAGCACCTGGGGGTTCAAAGTGATCACTATGCATCTAGATAAGTTCCTTAGGGGTCTAGTTTCCAAAATGGTGTCACTTGTGGGGGAGCTCCAATGTTTAGGCACACAGGGACTCTCCAAATGCAACATGGCAACCCTAAATATTCCAGCATATTTTCCATTCAAAAAGTCAAATGGCGCTCCTTACCCTTCTGAGCCCTGCCGTGCGCCAAAACAGTGGTTTATGACCACATATGAGGTATCTGTGTACTCAGGAGAAATTTGCCCAACAAATTTTAGGATACCAATTTATACTGTTGCCCATGTGAAAATGAAAAAACTGAGGCTAAAAGAATTTTTTGTGAAAAAAAAGTACTTTCTTTTTTTTTACAAATCAATTTGTGAAGCACCTGGGGGTTCAAAGTGATCACTATGCATCTAGATAAGTTCCTTAGGGGGTCTAGTTTCCAAAATGGTGTCACTTGTGGGGGAGCTCCAATGTTTAGGCACACAGGGACTCTCCAAATGCAACATGGCAACCGCTAAATATTCCAGCATATTTTCCATTCAAATAGTCAAATGGCGCTCCTTCCCTTCTGAGCCCTGCCGTGCGCCCAAACAGTGGTTTATGACCACATATGAGGTATCTGTGTGCTCAGGAGAAATTGCCCAACAAGTTTTAGGATAAAATTTATACTGTTGCCCAAGTGAAAATGAAAAAAACTGAGGCTAAAAGAAAATTTTTTGTGAAAAAAAAGTACTTTCTTTTTTTTACAAATCAATTTGTGAAGCACCTGGGGGTTCAAAGTGATCACTATGCATCTAGATAAGTTCCTTAGGGGGTCTAGTTTCCAAAATGGTGTCACTTGTGGGGGAGCTCCAATGTTTAGGCACACAGGGACTCTCCAAATGCAACATGGCAACCGCTAAATATTCCAGCATATTTTCCATTCAAATAGTCAAATGGCGCTCCTTCCCTTCTGAGCCCTGCCGTGCGCCCAAACAGTGGTTTATGACCACATATGAGGTATCTGTGTGCTCAGGAGAAATTGCCCAACAAGTTTTAGGATAAAATTTATACTGTTGCCCAAGTGAAAATGTAAAAACTTAGGCTAAAAGAAAATTCTTGTGAAAAAAAAGTACTTTCTTTTTTTTACAGATCAATTTGTGAAGCACCTGGGGGTTCAAAGTGATCACTATGCATCTAGATAAGTTCCTTAGGGGGTCTAGTTTCCAAAATGGGGTCACTTGTGGGGGAGCTCCAATGTTTAGGCACACAGGGACTCTCCAAATGCAACATGGCAACCGCTAAATATTCCAGCATATTTTCCATTCAAAAAGTCAAATGGCGCTCCTTCCCTTCTGAGCCCTGCCGTGTGCCCAAACAGTGGTTTATGACCACATATGAGGTATCTGTGTACTCAGGAGAAATTGCCCAACAAATTTTATGATCCATTTTATCCTGTTGCCCATGTAAAAATGAAAAAATTGATGCTAAAAGACAAAAATTAAAATGTCCATTTTTTCCTTCCACGTTGCTTTAGTTCCTGTGAAGCACCTGAAGGGTTAATAATCTTCTTGAATGTAGTTTTGAGTAGCTTGAGGGGTGTAGTTTTTATAAAGGTGTCACTTTTGGGTATTTTCTGCTATATAGACCCCTCAAAGTGACTTCAAATGTGAGGTGGTCCCTAAAAAAATGGTTTTGTAAATTTTGCTGTAAAAATGAGAAATTGCTGGTCAACTTTTAACCCTTATAACTTCCTAACAAAAAAAATGTTGTTCCCAAAATTGTGCTGATGTAAAGTAGACATGTGGGAAATGTTATTTATTAACTATTTTGTGTCACATAACTCTCTGGTTTAACAGAATAAAAATTTAAAAATGTGAAAATTACAAAATTTTCTAAATTTTCGCCAAATTTCCATTTTTTTCACAAATAAACGCAAAAATTATCTACCTAAATTTACCACTAACATGAAGCCCAATATGTCACGAAAAAACAATCTCAGAATCGCTAGGATCCGTTGAAGCGTTCCTGAGTTATTACCTCATAAAGGGACACTAGTCAGAATTGCAAAAAATGGCAAGGTCTTTGAGGTCAAAATAGGCTGGGTCATGAAGGGGTTAAGTGGATACCTGGCCTTCTGATTTGCCACAGAAACAGTTTTACCACTATAGTAGGCCTAACAATTTTTAAGTGGAAATCTGGCATTCTGATTTGCAGCTGAAATACAGTTTTAGCACAAACTATATGGAGTAGCCAATTGGGCATTGTGGCTGCAAGACTATATTAGGCTTAACAATTTTTAAATGGAAATCTGGCCATAAAATTTGCCACTGAAACACAGTTTTAGCACAAACTATTTGGAGTAGCTAATTGACCCTCTAAACTGCAACCCAATATTAGCGATATGATATGATTTTTAAGTGGAAATCTGTCCTTCTGATTTCAAACTGAAAACAGTTTTAGCTCATATGACTTGTAGTAGCTAATTGGACCTCATGGGTGCACCACTATAGTAGGACTGGGGAGACCTGTGTGTCCTAAACAGTGCCTTCACCCTCCCTTCATACCAAACCCATAAAGAATACACAAACAGGCCTGGATGGGTTGAACAGGTCGGTCACAGTTTTATTAATTACCAAAGCAAAGAAGGGCAATTACATTTTGTAATGGGCGGCTCATGGCTGAGATCCTGTCTGTGATCGACAGGCGATTTGGCCTACGAGCGGTCACGAACCTTTGCCCTCCTCTGCAAATCCGCTGTGACTTAGTCTTGTTAACAATGTTTTATCCTATATACATTAAAAAAAATTTTTTTATATATATAAAAATCGTACATATTACACATGTATGCATATCTCCGTCGCACTTAGTATGTCAATTTATCCCCATTGAAATATGTATGGGAGGGAGGGTGGGACAACAGCTTCTCAGTGACCACCGGAGGGGAAACGAAGTTGTCACCAGAACACCTAGATTTAACCCCCTGTAGGTGTGGCCACAGATACCATCCCCTCCAAGGTCACTGGATAGCTTGGCATCCCCAATTAGTACATCACCGAGGGAGTGGTGCGAAGGGGGGTGAATTGGGCACGAACCGTAATTTACTAGCTTCCATCTTATGGGTTTCCCAGTCAGAGGCACATTCCTTATGCAGTATTGTGCCTGCCAGACAGGGGAGACCTGTGTGTCCTAAACAGTGCTTCACCCCCCCTTCCCACCAAACCTAATTTGCTAATTCATGCTAATTCACCATGGAGGATCCTGTGTATGACCTACACAGGACTCCGACCCCCACCCATCACCATTAGGGCCTGTTCAACCCCATCCTGCAAGCCGGACAAAAATATATCTAGGCCAATGTCCGTCAGGTGAACGCCGTCCGGTCTTAGTAATGACTTGTTGTCTCCTTCCAGCTGGTGATGACACACCACAATACCACGTTTTTTCCTCACAAATTTTGCCATCCGTGTTATGTTTTGGTAGCTGAGGAGAAAAGGCAAAAACGGCAATACACCAGAGAGGCTGGAACCCATTGGATTGCAGTAACCTGAACTAACCACACAACTAGAGGTAGCCGTGGAGCGTTCCTACGTTGATCCTAGACGCCTCGTCACAGCCTGAGAGATAACTACACCTAAAGGCAGAAAGATGAAAGCTATCTGCCCCGGAGCATATCCCCAAAGAAAATAGGAAGCCCCCAAACATGTAATGGCGGTTAGACAAGAAGAAGCACGGACACAGACAGAAAATAGAATGAGCAAATGCTGGTGCCCAATCTGTCTAGACAGAAAAGTACAGGAAAGTATTCTGACTGCAATCCAACAAAAAACCTAAAAATACCAACTCTTCTGATTGCAAAAACAACTGAGATCACACGATCTCCACTACCTAAATCAGATCTCTGGTGTAACAAAACTAAGCCGCAGCCACTTAAAAAACAGGAAAAAGCAAATGAACAAATAACAGTGGATACTAGAGTTGAGCGATACTTTCCGATATCAATAAGTATTGAATCGGAATGGGTATCGCCGATACCCAAAAAGTATCGGCGATACCCGATACCGATACCGGAAATCCAATGTAAGTCTATGGGAACAAAATATCGGAATTAAAAAAAACCCATTCTTGCCTTGTTGGTTAATTGTACATGAAGGAAAACAACAAAGAGTAATGTAGAATTTATTGGGGGAGGTTGAGGAGACATTAAAGGCATAGATGTTTAACCCAATCAAATGGAATAGCATTAATATTTTTTTTTTTAAAGACGTTCGGATTGACGAAGAAATTGACAATGTTGTTAACCTTTTTTATATTTTGGCAAATATGTATGTTTCACAACTTCCATGCCCTTCACCTTTTTAACTTTTGCCACACTTTCTCCTTCATAATCTTCAGCAGCATCATCTTTTTCATCAAATTATTCTTCACTTCTTTATCTTCTTCTTAAACTTCTTGCTATTCATCTTTTTGTTAACATTACTCATATTGTTCTTATTAAACTATTATTCTTCTTCATATTCTACTTCTTCATCTTCTTCCTCTTCATCTTCTTCATCATATTCTTATTTGTGACAGAGATTCCTGTACTTGTAATCTGTAAAAGTATGAATTTTTCATCCTTCCGTTCTTGCTGTCACAAAAGATTTAAATTACAACAGTATTTGTCCGTGTTCAGTTTAGCCTGCAGCAGCAGGCATTTTCCAGGGGCACCACGAGGAGGAACGGACTCACCCCCATACACTGCTTAGTCTTCTTCTGCTTATAATTTAGAGCATATATTTTGCTCTTCATTTTGGTCTTATACTTCATGTTCTTCTGCTTTTTGATCTTCTGCTTATTGTTCTTCTGTCTCTTTTTCTGTATCTTGTAGTTTGTCTTAACTTTCTTTGTCCTGTTGGTGATCTTCTTCTGGGTAATCTTTTATTTCTTCTTTGTGATGGTGTTTAGGCTGGTTGGCTTGATGCTCATCGTCCTTGTGGTCGTCATCTTCTTCGGGGTGGTCATCAGGGTCGTCGTCTTCATTGTTGGAGATCCAGAGTGATTACCCAAAAAAACATTTAAAAAATCTTCAATTTGTAAATGTAGCTGAAGGTACAAGAAGGCTGACTAACTTCCGAGAACCAGCTGACGTTACTGGAACCCGGACGGGTATCAGATGGTACAAGAGACAATGGAAGTAACGAGGACCAGCTGACTGTGCTGTAACCCGGAGGGGCAGCAGAAGGAAAAGAGCAAATGGCACAACCGAGGACCAGCTGACGTTACTGGGACACGGTTACTAAGCAGGAGGTACCTGTGCTCCAAAGCACTACCAAGGACCAGCAGACGTTGCTGGAACTCGGATACCGAGATGGAGGCACCTAGGCCAAAGGCACTGCGGAGAACCAGTTGACGGTACTGGAACCCGGATGGGTAGCAGAAGGTACAAGAGCCAATGCAAGTAACGAGGACCAGCTGACTGTGCTGGAACCCGGAGGGGCAGCAGAAGAAAAAGAGCCAATGGCACAACCGAGGACCAGCTGACGTTACTGGGACACGGTTACTAAGCAGGAGGTACCTGTGCTCCAAAGCACTACCAAGGACCAGCAAACGTTGCTGGAACTCGGATACCGAGATGGAGGCACCTAGGCCAAAGGCACTGCGGAGAACCAGCTGACGGTACTGGAACCCGGACGGGTACCATAAGGCACCCATGAAAATGTAAGTTGACAGGCCGCAAGCCGTCCGCAGTTACCGAATCACACAGTCCTACAGTGGGTGCTTGTCCTATTGTCACAACTGAAACAGTCTTTATTTACATATCCCACAGCACACATAGGAATCACCTAAACTGCAGGCACCATAGAGTCGGCTAACCCGAATGCAACACAACAGGACAACTTATTGGAGGCTAATTGACGTTGACACTGCCAGGAAACAGCTGTCGTGCTGTAACCAGGCTGGGCAGGAGTCAGTACCCGTGCCAAGTACTTCTGAGCAACAACTGGCGTTGTTGGAGCCCAGGGATGAGAAGAGAACAGGGTGGAGGCAGCAGGACTTTTTGCCGTACACACAGCAGGGGAACAGCTGACATTACTGAACCCCAGTAACACAGGAGCAAGTGTTGACTGTGCTAACAGCACTTCCGAGCAACAACTGGCGGTGTTGTAGCCCAGGGATGAGAAGAGAACAGGGTGGAGGCAGCAGGACTGTTTGCCGTACACACAGCAGGGGAACAGCTGACATTACTGAACCCCAGTAACGCAGGAGCAAGTGTTGACTGTGCTAACAGCACTTCCGAGCAACAACTGGCGGTGTTGGAGCCCAGGGATGAGAAGAGAACAGGGTGGAGGCAGCAGGACTGTTTGCCGTACACACAGCAGGGGAACAGCTGACATTACTGAACCCCAGTAACACAGGAGCAAGTGTTGACTGTGCTAACAGCACTTCCGAGCAACAACTGGCGTGTTGGAGCCCAGGGATGAGAAGAGAACAGGGTGGAGGCAGCAGGACTGTTTTTCCGTACACACAGCAGGGGAACAGCTGACATTACTGAACCCCAGTAACACAGGAGCAAGTGTTGACTGTGCTAACAGCACTTCCAGGCAACAACTGGCGGTGTTGGAGCCCAGGGTCAAGGAGGATGTTTAAATACTAGATCAAGTATTTTCCTTGTTACGTGTCAATTAAAATTGTCTATACTCCAAACAAGAGAAAGATAACCTTTACTACCATAAGATGATGATTTCAGTTTTAAAAAATCTAGATAAATAAAGAATTGACAAACATAAACGCATACATTAACATGTTGAACAGCAATGCAAACCACAAAATAAATTGGTTAAGGAATCTGCTATACGGTTGTAAATAAAAGCATACAAGTACATATCAGAATCCATTAATGATGGATAAGTAACAGTATGTACACCATTTTTATTGTATAGACAATGAATGTCTGACTTCAAAACATCATCAGCATTACAAGTTATCTGTGACATTCATAAAATGTTACATTTGCTGAATAATGTAACTAAACAGTTTATAAAAATTATACAATTTCCATCATGTAATACTCATAATATGTGCCAATAATCATTTTTATTAGCAAACATAACCTTTAAAAAGTGCATAGTGCATAGTGAAAATTGCTATTTATGCCTAACTGTCGACTTGCAAGCATGACAACGGATAGATAAGGTATATATAGATGAGACTGCATAGCCACAGATGGTGAATGGCGATGTAATACTGTACCTCAATAAAGTGTGCGTCACTACTACATAAATTTTTTTATATAGCTTTATAAACAGGGTACGTGCATGTATGCTTGCGCCTTTGTTTGGACGCACAGACTGCCTTCCTGCTGTGACGCGTTGGGTAGTGAACAGTTGTGTGCAGTGTTCACTGTAGTCTGAGGTTTTCATTTTTGGAGTGCAGATCACGCTCCAGTTAGTTCTTCAACCACTGCTGGTTGTAGTCTGCTGAGCGTGTGTCCCTGCCTCATCCTTGACATTTTTCTCTAATTGGTGCTGCTCCATTCTATTTCAAATAACTAAAATCTATTAGTGTGATGCGCTTCCATCCGTATCAATACATTGGTTGCAAACACTATAGAAGTACACAAAGGGGCCTTTCACACCTAGTGAACAGTTGTGTGCAGTGTTCACTACAGTCTCTGCGGAATAACCACACTTAGGCCTTATAACTTTTCTGACTTTCTTTATCAATCTACCAAGATGAAGAAGGCAGGGAGTAAGGCACGTGGTCGTGGCCTTGGAGTTTCAGCAGGGAGAGGACGTGGGGATTCTGTGGCTGCTGCCGCCCCAGTGACACAGCATCCACCAGTTTTCCCCATGAGCGTTCCTTTATGCGCACTTTTGTAGGAGCTCGGCGTACCCCCCTGCTGCGTGAAGAACAAATTGAAGCCGTTGTTGGTTGGATGGCAGCCAATGCATCGACTTCAATTGCTTCCACCTCCTCTCAGGACCACAGCACTGTTGAGCAACCATCTGTCTCTTCACCGCCTGCCAAATTGCCCAGGCAGTCAGAGAGTTCTGTACAGGAGCCAGCTGAGTCTCTGCTTCTGTACTCAGAATCTGTTGGCTTGCAAACAGGGGCCCAACCAAGCAGCATTCTGGAATGTGAAGAAGAGGGAGTATGCAGTGATGCGCAACAGCTGTGTCTCTCTGAATCTGAAGAGGCGGGTGAGCCAGTGCCGATGGTCAGCACACCGCAGAACGGTGAGTTCTGTACAGGCAGTCAGAGAGTTCTGTACAGGAGCCAGCTGAGTCTCTGCTTCTGTACTCAGAATCTGTTGGCTTGCAAACAGGGGCCCAGCCAAGCAGCATTCTGGAATGTGAAGAAGAGGGAGTATGCAGTGATGCGCAACAGCTGTGTCTCTCTGAATCTGAAGAGGCGGGTGAGCCAGTGCCGATGGTCAGCACACCGCAGAACGCATCTGATGATGATGAGACTCAGGTGCCAGTTTCTGTTGAGCATGGTGCTGGCCAGACCACCCAACAGCAGCAGGTGTTGGAAGAGGGTAGTGGAGATGATGAGGTCCAAGACCCAGCATGGCGTGAGGAACTGGAAGGTGGTGGGAGCAGCTCTGAGGAAGAGATTGCCCCAACGGTACAAACAGGAGGGAGAGTTAGGCTGCAGACTCGGTTGCCTGTAGCCTCCAGTTTGGCACCTGTTCGGAGCAGTTCTCTTCCAAAAGTCAAAACGGGCGCTCCCAGGACTTGCACTGCGTGGTCCTTTTTTGACACACTTGCAGATGATATTTGGTATGTCAAATGCAAGCTGTGTAATCAAAAAGTAAAAAGAGGTAAAAGTGTCAGTAACCTCAATACCACTAATATGTGGAAACATGTGCGGACAAAGCACGTAGTTGAGTTACAAAGACACACTGGAGATGTAGGCCAACCTACAGCAGCACCTCCATCTTCAGGTCGTGTTGTAGCCTCTTCCTCCAGCTCACACACAGCTGGTTCGGCTTCCTCACAGGATCACCATGGAATAATAATAATAATCTTTATTTATATAGCGCCAACATATTCCACAGCGCTTTACAGTTTAACAGTTTCAGAACACAAGTCATAAGTAACAACGTTAACAATACAATAATTAAAGCAATATAAGCCGCCCCTGCTCGTGAGAGCTTACAATCTACAATGAGGTGGGGGAGATACAAAGTACAGGTGTGTATATACAATGGTGCATTTACAATGATGGTCCAGCCATCTTGAGGGAGTGAGGGATGGATGGAGATAGTGAATGGGCTACACACACACACACCTTACACATAGAATGACTTTGATTAGTGAATGTGATAGGCCGCTCTGAACAAATGTGTTTTGAGGGAGCGCCTGAAACCATGCAAATTGTGGATAGTCCTAATTTCTTGGGGTAGAGCATTCCAGAGGATTGGCGCAGCGCGGGAGAAGTCTTGGAGTCGGGAGTGTGAGGTACGGATTAGTGCAGAGGTTAGTCGAAGGTCGTTTGCAGAGCGCAGCAGTCGGTTAGGCCGATAGATAGAAATGAGGGAGGAGATGTAGGGGGGTGCTGCACTGTGGAGAGCTTTGTGGGTGAGAACCAGTAGTTTGAATTGGATCCTATAATGAATGGGCAGCCAGTGTAAGGACTGGCGAAGAGCGGACGCGTCCGAGTACCGATTAGCCAGATGGATTACCCTGGCTGCTGCATTAAGGATGGACTGGAGGGGGATAGTCGAGTAATGGGGAGGCCAAGTAATAGAGCGTTGCAGTAGTCCAGGCGGGAGTGGATCAATGCTACAGTGAGGGTTTTTGTTGTTTCCATGGAGAGAAAAGGGCGGATTCTAGAGATGTTCTTTAGGTGTAGGCGGCAAGAGCGGGCAAGAGATTGTATATGGGAGATGAAGGAGAGATTGGTGTCAAACATAACCCCCAGACAGCGAGCCTGCTGCCAGGGTGTTATTATGGTGCCGCCCACGGAGAGGGATATGTCAAATTTAGGGGGGTTAGTAGACGCGGGAGCAGAAGAAGTTCAGTTTTGGAGAGGTTAAGTTTCAGAAAGAGAGCGGACATGATGTTGGAGACTGCAGACAGACAGTCGGTGGCGTTCTGTAGTACAGCGGGGTAAGGTCGGGGGATGACGTGTATAGTTGTGTGTCATCACATAAAGATGGAAATGAAAGCCAAATCTGCTGATGGTCTGTCCAATTGGGGCCGTGTAGAGAGAGAAGAGAAGGGGGCCAAGGACTGAGCCCTGGGGTACACCGACAGTGAAGGAAGAGGAGATGATGTGGAGCCAGAGAACGAAACACTGAAGGAGCGGTCAGAAAGATAGGAGGAGAACCAGGAGAGAACATGTGTCCTTAATACCTAGTGAGTGGAGCCTAGACAGTAGGAGACGGTGGTCAACCGTGTCAAAAGCTGCAGAAGCCGGACTGTGAAGGGTCTAGAAAGGAGTAAGTGGAGAGGTAACGGATGAGGCGGGAGTAGACTAGGCGCTCCAAGAGTTTAGAGATGAAGGGGAGATTGGAGACCGGTCTGTAGTTGTTTGTGCAGGAAGGGTCGAGAGCGGGTTTCTTTAGTAGTGGAGTAATGATGGAGTGTTTGAAGGAGGATGGGAAAATGCCAGAGGAGAATGAGAGATTAAAGATTTTAGTTAGGTGAGTTGTGATAACTGGAGAGAGAGACTGGAGGAGATGTGAGGGAATGGGGTCGGTAGTGCATGTAGTCGGACGAGAGGAAGAGAGGAGTCTGGAGACTTCTTCTTCTGTGATGGGATCAAATGTGGAAAGTGAGCCAGGGGAACAGCAGGGTGGGATGGGAGTCACAGCCCTTGGTGGTTGAGAGCAGATTTCCTGACGGATAGCATCTATTTTTCTATAAAATGGGAGGCCAGGTCGTCAGCACAAATGTCTGCGATAGGGGCTTGTGCTTTTGGCCTGAGGAGGGAGTGAAAAGTGTCAAAAAGTTTCTTGGGGTTTTGGCTAGTGAGGAGATCAGGGTGGTGAAGTAGGTCTGTTTGGCGAGGTGAAGGGCAGCATTATAAGTTCTTAACATGAATTTAAAGTGGATGAAGTCTTCTGGTGTGTGGTTTTTCTCCAAAGTTGTTCAGCACTCCTAGAGCATCGCTGAAGAAGTTGAGTTTGTAATGTGAGCCAGGGCTGTTTTACTGTGTGTTTGGAAGTTCTGAGGGTGTGCGGTGCTACTTGTCAAGGGTGCTTCTAAGAGTGTCATTGTAGTGATGAACAGCCAGATTAGGACAAGAAAAAGAGGAGAGTGGGGACAGCGATGAGTGTAGGGAGTCTGAAAGTGTCTGAGGGTTAATGGCTTGTAGATTTCTGAATGTGTGGTAGGTAGGAGTGCGCTGTGGTGGTCGAGGATTTGTGAGCGTGAAGGAGAGAAATGTTGTGGTCAGACAGTGGAAGCGGTGAGTTATTTAGGTGGGAGATTGAACAGAGGCGGACAAAGACCAGGTCAAGGGTGTTACCATCCTTGTGTGTCTCAGAGGTTGAAAGCTGTGAGAGGCCTAGAGAAGAATCTCGGTCACTCTTGTCCAGAGACAAAGTGTTATTCCACCCACAGCAGCAAGTTCCCTGTCATCCTCACACTCCCAGGCCACAAAACAGCCATCGGTAGCACAGGCATGGGATAAAAGACGGCCATACTCGGCAAACCATCCACGAGCACAGGCTCTGAATGCTGGCATTGCAAAACTCCTGTCCCTTGAATGCTGTCATTCAGGCTGGTGGAGACTTACAGTTTCCGTAACTTAATATCATTGGCAGTCCCACAATACAATGTGCCAAGCCGATTTCATTTCAGCAGGCAAGCCGTCCCTGGTCTGCAAAAAGCATGTTGAGGGAAAAATTAAACATGCGCTACTAATCGCCGTCAGTAGCAAGGTCCACCTGACCACCGATGCGTGGACCAGTACCAATGGCCATGGACGATACCTTTCCCTCACTGCCCAATTGGGTCAATGTTGTGGAGCCGGGTACTGATCTTGCGAATGGCGCTGTACGTGTTCTGCCAACCCAAGGATTGCAGGAATCAAGTCTGTACACATTGACTCCTCCTCCTACTCCAGTTCCTCAGAATCATCGCTGCAGGAGCCGTCACGGTCTACCTCCACATGGACCTGTGAACGCTTACCTGTTGCGACCGATATGAGCACAGCCGTGGCCAAACGTCAACAGGCCGTTCCTGAAATTAATTTCCATGGAGAATCGAAGCCACACAGCGCGGAGCTCTGGAATGCCTCAAGCAGGAGAGCGACGTGTGGTTTTTGCCAGCGAATCTCCAGCCAGGCTTGGTAGTGTGTGACAATGGCCGAAATCAGGTGGCAGCTCTGGGCCTTGGCAACCTCACTCACATACCATGTCTGGCACATGTGCTCAACTTGGTCGTGCGAGTTTTTTGAGGGACATCCGGATCTTGATGCACTGCTGCACAAGGCCCTAGGTTTCCTCACTTGCACGTTCCAGCAGGCCAGACGCGCATTGCGCTCTGCAACGCAGATTTCGCCTTCGAAAACGCATCTAGTGACGCCCCCCAGTGGGAAATTTTTTACAATGTTGGGCGGTTGTTGACGCAGCAGCAGTAAGGAGTATCCTGATCAGCACAACAATCGCAAATTTTCGCCGTTCACACTACGAGTGGGCCCCAAATAATAAAATCTTTTTTTATATAGCGCCAACATATCCGCAGGCTTTACGTTTAAAAAAAGTTTTTCAGAACACAAAAACATAAGTCAAAAAGTTAACAATACAATAATTAAAGCAAAATAAGCGCCCCGCTCTGAGAGCTTACAATCCAATGAGGTGGGGGGGATACAAATACAGGGTTTATATACAATGGGGTATTTTCAAGATGGTCCAGCCTTTTGGGGAGTGAGGGGTGGATGGAGAAGGAAGGGCTACACACACGACTTACAATAGAATGACTTTTATTAGTGAATGTAAACCCCTTGAACTTTTGTTTTTGAGGGGGCGCTGAAACCATGCAAATTGCGGTTTAAACCCAATTTTTGGGGTAAGCATTTCCCAAAGGGTTGCCAGGCGGGAAAGTCCCTTTGGGGTCGGGAGTGTGAAAGGGAGGATTTTGGCAGGGTTTTGTCGAAGGTCTTTGCAGAGCGCAGCAGTCGGTAGGCCGAAAAAGA
>JARQOD010000001.1:847605517-847660319 GCA_033576555.1 Oophaga sylvatica | reverse complement strand
CTCTGCTCATGGACAAGTAACAACCTCCTCTGCTCATGTACAAGTAACAACTCACTCTGCTACATGTGACAATTACAACCTCGCTCTGCTCATTTGACAAGTAACAACCTGGGCTCTGCTAAAAGTAACAACCTCACTCTGCTACATGTGAAATAAAACCTCACTCTGCTCATGTGACAAGAAAACAAACCTCATTTCTCTCATGTGACAAGTAAAAACCTCAGCTCTGCTACATGTACAAGAAAAAAACCTCAGCTCTCTCATGTGACAAGTAACAACCTCAGCTCTGCACATGTGACAAGTAGCAACCTCACCTGCTACATGCAGGAGTGACACCCTCACTCTGCACATGGCGGAGCGACAGCCTCAGCTTTGCTATACAAGTACAGAGCTGAGGCGTCCTCCCACATTTTTGCGAATGAGGTGTCACCCTTACATGTAGCAGAGCTGAGGCGTCCTCCTCGAATGTACAGAGCTGAGGCTGTCCCTACCCCAAATGTAGCAAGCTGAGGCTGTTCCTCCCAACATGTAGCAAGCTGAGGCTGTCACTCCTCACAGTAGCAGAACTGATCTGTCACTCCTCACATGTAGCAGAGCGAGGCTGTCACCCTCACATGTAGCAGAGCTGAGGCTGTCACTCCTCACTTGAAAATTGGTGAAGGGGGTGGTTTGCAAAGTCCCGGATACAGAACAATCTTAGTTTTATTCGTATACCGGACTTTTTGTTCTACGAATAAATCTCCATTTTAAAAGCAATTTGCAGTGGATTACAATTTTCTTCACATATTACGAAAAAAAAAACCCCTACCTTCGTCACTCCCCTCATTGCTTCCTGGATTGGTTCCTTTCTGTTATTTCACTACATTACTCCAAAACCCTAATTTTGGATAATAAAGAAATCTTTTTTAACACAAACTTGGTAGACCGGTTTGGGCAACGCGCGCGAGGGGGGGCCCCATTGTGAAGTTGCTGTGGGGGCCCCCGTTCCAGTTACGCCCCTGCTACCAATAACACCATAGCTTAGAGCCACCATGCATGGGATAATCTATTACAAGCAGAAAATTCCATTCAAATACAATGAATCATGGTGTTCCCCTTAACTGAGCATAATCATTTTTTTCCTTGTCATCTTCATCTAGAACAACCATTCTGAAGACTTCAAGATTAATTCGCAGTTTGCTACCAAAATCTTTAGAAATTTCTTTTGTATTCGTCATTCACTACGAACAACAAAAACTTCTTATCCTTTGCAACAATTGAAATTGGAAGTGCCACTGGTCCTTGGGCAAGCAACATCTGTATGCAAGAAAAAACAAATAATTTAACTTAACAAAAATAATGATTAAGAATTTTAAAATTTTCCCAAAATATCTGTCATGAAATTCACTTTTTCTGGAAAATTTCTAACAATTTGAAGTTTGATTCGTTTGTTCGCAAAAAAGAAAACTTGAACCACAATAATTTCTAAACTGCTGAAGCATCATAGAGTGGGCTAATGTATTTTTGTGTGGTCATGAGGATTCCACATAATGTCCTTAGAGCTATGAATCTATTGGTTTCTCAACCTTGCAGTGGTGGTTAGTACCAGGGCCATCACAGATCACAATCCCTAGTGAAGCACGTTGTAGGGCATAGAAGTTTTCAATGTCCAGAGTCACTGGATAAGTCTTTCTCTTCCATAGTGCACAAGGTATCATGGTCAGATGGCGTCTCTCTCTCTCATGTAAGTGTAAGCTCTTATGATCAGCAGGATCCTCTCAGTTATTTTTTTTTTTTTCTCTCCTGAAGAGTGTAATTCTTATGATAAGTGTGGTCCTTTCTGTCTCTTTCCTTCCCTCTCTCCTGGGGGTGTAAACGTCATGATCTTAGGGTCATCTCTCACTTCTGTAATCTGTAACGTCTGTGGATCCACTCTCTCCTCCTCCTCTGCCAAATGTATTTTCAATTTCAAGCTTTCCAATTTTGAGACTTATCACTTATTTTGTAGCAAGCTGATTTTTTTAAAAAAAAAATCAGCAAAGCCGACAAAATAAATTTTTAAAGATCTAGTCATGCCCTAGAGTTATATTTATTATTATTTATGTTATTGATTTTGTCCACATTACTAGCTGAGCTCATGCCAGGTGTCTATCATTTCTCTGCTGCTCCTAAATTCATGCTAACAACTAGTGTTACTTGCAAGCCAGTCCATTTAGGTGTTGCAAACTTCAACCTCTCAGCACTAGTGTTGAGCGATACGATAATGCAAATATCGGCTATCGGCTGATAATAGCTCTATCGCTTTCGATAATTCGTTTCGATATTTTCGTCTTATCGAATACCGGAATCGGATTTGTCACGTCACTGCTGTGTCCGTCGGTCGGGTCTGGCACTGTGAGTGTCCGTCGTCGGGTCTGTCAGGAGCAGCGGCACTTACCTGGCAGAAGATCCCGGCGGTCACGGCCTGGACTGCTTGATGGCCGCCATCCCCTTCTGCCCGGCGGTTCACATGCAGTTTCTCGCGATAACTGCAGTGACTGCTGGTAATCCCGGCCGTAAAGCAGTCAGTCCGATGACGTCACCGCCGGGGAAGCAGGTAATCAGCTGTGCTGCGCCGGGATGACAGGCTCTGCCTGTCATTGCGATGTAGCAGAGCTGGATCGTCGTGGGACTGTCGTTACTATGGACTGCGTCGGACAGGTGGTATACTGTTTGGTTTGTTTTTTTTCTTTTTTTACAGGAATCGATGGCGTCGCAGAATGAGAGTACAATAAAAGAAATGAAAACTGTGTTGTCTCTTTTATTTCATTAACCCCTTACTGCCATCGGACGTACTATCCCGTCCATGGTACCTGGGCCCGTATGACCATAGACGGGAATAGTACGTCTCGTGCGATCGAGGGAGCGCAGCGATCGCGGCCGGGTGTCAGCTGATTATCACAGCTGACACCCATGACTGTGTGTCAGGAGCCGTCACGGACCGCTCCCGGCACATTAACCCCCTTGCACACCGCGCATCAAACATGATCGCGGTGTACTGGGGGCACGGGGAGGATCGCGCAGGGTGGGGGCTCCCTGCGCGCCCACCCTGAGATCCTCAGAGCAGCGCAATGTGATCGCGCTGTTTTCTGAGGGCTTCCTCCCTCCCAGGACCCGGATCCAAGATGGCGCCGGGTCCTGGAGGGAGGCGGCTACCTCAGTGCCTGCCGAGAGCAGCACTGAGAAGCCTGCTGCACTGCCTGAGCGATCGCTGGTGTGACAGAGTGCTGTGCACACTGTCACACCAGCGATCTGACAAAATACAGTGATGTCCCACCCTGGGACAAAGTAAAAAAGTTAAAAAATAAAAATAAACATGTTTTAAAAAAAAATCCCAAAAAATAAAAAAAAAAAAAAATATTCCCCAATAAAATTCACTTCTTCCTGTAAATAAAAAAAAAAAAGCAATAAAAGTACACATATTTGGTATCGCCGCGTTCCAACGACCCCCCTATAAAATTGTCCCACTAGTTAACCCCTTAGTGAACCCCTTAAAAAAAAAAAAAAACGAAGCAAAAAACTATGCTTTATCATCATAACGCCGAACAAAAAGTGGAATAACCGAGATCAAAAAGACGATAGAAAAAAAAACATGGTACCGCTGAAAAACGTCATCTGTCCCGCAAAAAACGAGCCATCATACAGCAACATCGCAAAAAAAAAAAAAAGTTAAAGCTCGCAGAATAAAGCGATGCAAAAAAATTATTTTTAATAAAATTGTTTTTATTCTATAAAAGCGCCAAAACATAAAAAATGATATAAATGAGTATCGCCGTAATCGACTGACCCAGAATAAAACTCTTTATCAATTTTACCACACGCGGAACGGTAATAAACGCCTCCCCCAAAAGAAATTCATGAATTGCTGATTTTTGTTCATTCTAACCTCCCAAAAATCGAAATAAAAAGCGATCAAAAAACGTCACGTTGCTCAAAAATGGTACCAATTAAAACGTCAACTCGTCCCGCAAAAAATAGGACCCTCACAGACTCTGTGGGCCAAAAAATGCAAAAATTATAGCTCTCAAAATGTATGATGCAAAAACTATTTTTGCATAAAAAGCGTCTTTTAGCGTGACAGCTCCAAATCATAAAAACCCCTATAAATAGTAATCAAACCCCCTTTATCACCCCCTTAGTAAGGGAAAAAAATAAAATAAAAAAAAGTATTTAATTTCCATTTTCCCATTGGGTTAGGTTAGGGTTGCGGCTAAAGTTAGGGTTAGGTTGGCGCTAAAGTTAGGAAAGGGTTAGGGGTTGGGATTAGGGGTGTGTTAGGGTAGGTTTGTGGTTAGGGTTGGGACTAGGGTAAGGGGTGTGGTTGGGTTAGGGTTGGAGTTAGAATTGGGGGGTTTCCGCTGTTTAGGCACATCAGGGGCTCTCCAAATGTGACATGGCGTCTGATCTCAATTCCAGCCAATTCTGCGCTGAAAAAGTCAAACGGTGTCCTTCACTTCTCCTCTGCCATGCGTCCAAACAGTATTTTATCCCCACATATGGGTATCAGCGTACTCTGGACCCCAAGAGTTATTGTGCAATTTGTCCTATTTCTTCTGTTACCCTTGGGAAAATAAAAAACTGGGGCGAAAATATCATTTTTGTAAAAAAAAAAATTAATTTTTTTTTTTATAAAGGCTGTACATTTTAAACTTCTTGAAGCACTTGGGCTTCAAAGCGTCCACCACACATCTAGATAAGTTCCTTGTGGGGTCTATTTTCCAAAATGGGGTCACTTGTTGGGGATTTCCACTGTTTAAAGGGGCATCAGGGGCTCTCCAAATGCGACATGACGCCCCCAACCATTCCATCAAAGTCTGCAACCAAAACGTCACTACTTCCCTTCCGAGCCCCAACGTGTACCCATACAGTAGTTTTCCCACATATTGGATATCAGCGACTCAGGACAAATTGGACAACAACTTTTGGGGTCCAATTTCTCCTGTTACCCTTGTAAAAATAAAATATTGGGGCAAAAAAATCATTTTTGCAAAAAAAAAAAAAAAGATTTTTTATTTTTACGGCTGTGCGTTATAAACTTCTGTGAAGCACTTCGGGTTCAAAGTGCTCACCACACATCTAGACAAGTTCCTTGTGGGGTCTATTTTCCAAAATGGGGTCACTTGTGGGGGTTTCCACTGTTTTAGGCGCATCAGGGCTCTCCAAATGCGACATGACGCCCTCAACTATTCCATCAAAGTCTGCAATCCAAAACGTCACTACTTCCCTTCCGAGCCCTGACGTGCGCCCATACAGTAGTTTTCTCCCACATATTGGGTATCAGCGTACTCAGGACAAATTGGACAACAACTTTTGGGTCCAATTTCTCCTGTTTACCCTTGTGAAAATAAAATATTGGGGCGAAAAAATCATTTTTGTAAAAAAAAAGATTTTTTTTATTTTTAAACGGCTGTACGTTAAAAACTTCTGTGAAGCACTTCGGGGTTCAAAGTGCTCACCACACATCTAGATAATTCCTTGGGGGTCTATTTGCCAAAATGGGTCACTTGTGGGGGGTTTCCACTGTATAGGTGCATCAGGGGTTCTCCAAATGTGACATGACCCCCAGACCATTCCATCAAAGTCTGCAATCCAAAACGTCACTACTTCCCTTCCGAGCCCTGACGTGCGCCCATACAGTAGTTATTTCCACATATTGGGTATCAGCGTACTCAGGACAAATTGGACAACAACTTTTGGGTTCCAATTTCTTCTGTTACCCTTGTGAAAATAAAAAATTGGGGGCGAAAAAATCATTTTTGTAAAAAAAAAAATGATTTTTTTAATTTACGGCTGTACTTATAAACTTTAGTGAAACACCTGGGGGTTAAAAGTTCTCACCACACATCTAGATAAGTTCCTTGAGGGGGTCTAGTTTCCAAAATGGTGTCATTTATGGGGTTTCCACTGTTTAGGCAGATCAGGAGCTCTCCAAACACGACATGGCGTCAGCCAATTCTGCGTTGAAAAAGTCAGACGGCGCTCCTTCCTTTCCAAACTCTGCCATGCACCCAAACAGTGGTTTACCCCCACATATGGGGTATCAGCGCACTCAGACAAATTGCACAATAACTTTTTGGAGTCTTGTTACCCTGGAAAAATAAAAATTGGGGTGAAAAGATCATTTTTGTGGAAAAAATATGATTTTAAATTTTACGGCTCTACATTATAAACTTGTGTGAAGCACTTGGGGGTTCAAATTGCTCACCAAAGATCTAGAAAAGTTCCTTAGGGGGTCTAGTTTCCCAAATGGGGTCATTTGTGGGGGGTTTCCACTGTTTAGGCACATCAGGGGCTCTCCAAATGCAACATGGCATCCAATCTCAATTCCAGCCAATTTTGGTTGGAAAAAGTCAAATGGTGCTCCTTCCATTCCGAGCTCTGCCGTGAGCCCAAACAGTGGTTCCCCCCCACATATGGGGTATCAGCGTACTCAGGACAAATTGGACAACAACTTATGTGGTCCAATTTCTCCTGTTACCCTTGGGAAAATAAAAAATTAGTGACTAAAAGATAATTTTTGTGGGAAAAAAATAGGATTTTTTATTTTCATGCCCGGCATTATAAACTTGTGTGAAGCACTTGGGGTTCAAAGTGTTCACCAAAGATCTAGATAAGTTCCTTAGGGGGTCTAGTTTCCAAAATGGGGTCACTTGTGGGGGGTTTCCACTATTTAGGCTCATCTGGGGCACTGCAAACGGAACATGACCCCATCAACGTCTGCATTCCAAAATGTTACTACTTCCTTTCCAAGCCCTGCCGTGCACCCAAACAGTTTCCCCCCCCACATATGGGGTATCAGCGTACTCAGGACAAATTGGACAACAACTTTTGGGGTCCAATTTCCTTGGGAAAATTCAAAAATTTGGAACTAAAAAATCATTTTTGTGGAAAAATTTTTTTTTTTTTTTCACACCCAGGCATTATAAGCTTTTGTGAAACACTTGGGGGTTTAAAGTGCTCACAACAGATCTAGATAAGTACCTTAGGGGGTCTAGTTTCCAAAATGGTGTCACTTGTGGGGGTTTCCACTGTTTAGGCGCATCAGGGGCTCTCCAAACACGACATGGCGTCCAATCTCAATTCCAGCCAATTTTAGTTTGAAAAAGTCAAACGGCGCTCCTTCCCTTACGAGCTCTGCCGTGTGCCCAAACAGTGGTTTTCCCCACATATTGGGTATTGGCGTACTCAGGAGAAATTGCATAACAACCTTATCTGTCCATTTTCTCCTTTTACCCTTGTGAAAATAAAAAAAAAGTTTGTAAAAGATCATTTTTGTGGCTAAAAAGTTAAATATTCATTTTTTCCTTCCACGTTGCTTTAGTTCCTGTGAAGCACCTGAAGGGTTAATAATCTTCTTGAATGCGGTTTTGAGTACCTTGAGGGGTGCAGTTTTTAGAATGGTGTCACTTTTGGGTATTTTCTGCCATATAGACCCTCAAAGTGACTTCAAATGAGAGGTGGTCCCTAAAAAAAATGGCTTTGTAAATTTTGTTGTAAAAATGAGAAATCGCTGGTCAACTTTTAACCCTTATAACTTCCTAAAAAAAAAAATTTTGGTTCCAAAATTGTGCTGATGTAAAGTAGACATGTGGGAAATGTTATTTCTTAACTATTTTATGTGACATATTTCTCTGTTTTAAGGGAATAAAAATTCAAAGTTTGAAAATTGCAAAATTTTAAAAATTTTTGCCATATTTGCGTTTTTTTCAAAAATAAACGCAAGTTATATGGAAGAAATTTTACCACTAACGTGAAGTACAATATGTCACGAGAAAACAATCTCAGAATCGCGAAGATCCGTTGACGCGTTCCAGAGTTATAACCTCATAAAGAGACAGTGGTCAGAATTGTAAAAATTGGCCCGGTCATTAACGTGCAAACCACCCTTGGGGGTTAAGGGGTTAAAATACTTTTTTCTTGCTTTGTCTTTTTTTTATGCATTTAATAACTTTGGGATTAATAATGGATCGGTGTCTTATTGACGCCTCTCCATTATTAACCGGGCTTATTGTCACCGTGCAATCAACGGTGACATTAACCCCTTATTACCCCACTTGCCACCGCTACAGGACAAGTGGGAAGAGCCGGGTAAAGTGCCACAATTGGCACATCTTTTGATGCGCCAAATGTGGGGCTGCTGTAGCCTGGTATTATCAGGCTGTTGAGGGCCAAAATCCATGGGCCTTGACAGTCTTTTAATACCAGGCCGCAGCAGTCTGCATTTTACTTGGCTGGTTAACAAAAATAGGGGGACCCCTATGCCGTTTTTTTTTCGAGGGGATCCCCTATTTTTGTTAACCAGCTAAGCTAAGCAGACTGCTGTGGCCTGGTATTATCAGGCTTGCAAGGTCCATGGATATTGGATCCTTACCAGCCTGAAAAACCAGGCCTCAGCGGTCTGCTTCATCTGGCTGGTTAACAAAAATAGGGGGGACCCCACGCCAATTTTTTTCTAGGGGATCCCCTATTTTTGTTAATCAGCCAAGATATGCAGACTGCTGTGGCCTGGTATTATCAGGCTGGCAAGGTCCATGGATCTTGGCTCCTTAACAGCCTGAAAATCCAGGCCTCAGCGGTGTTAAATATTAATTATTGGTTATGGATTTATTCTTTATACACTCAATTCTGTACCAAGCACATTAACGATTGCTGACATTACAGATGCTATTTCTGTATGGTAAAGTGTCATCTCCATATACAGAGACCACGTGATCTAAGGGACTTATATATAATGACTACACAAAGGGAGGGGGGCTTTTGCTCGCTCACTCACTCCACAGACATGGGACAAGGACTATGATGAATGAACAGCCAGCTGCCATGTAACCACGTGTTGCTTCTCTTAGACGCTCCTGACAGAGACAGAATGTCATTTTTACCATTCAGGACACCAAGGAAAGATGTGTACAAGTTTTGCTATGGACAAATGGACAATCTCTACGTAACTATTTCACTCATTTTATGTTTTCCTGTAATGATGTTTTTTTGGTAAACAGTCCAATAAACCACTATAATTTTTTTATAAGAAACGTAACATTTTCTTTAGAAGTATCGCATCTGGTAACAAGTCCTAGAAAAATATATAAAATTAAGCATTTTTAACAAGCGGTCTGCTTCATCTGGCTGGTTAACAAAAATAGGGGGGACCCCACGCCAATTTTTTTCGAGGGGATCCCTATTTTTGTTAATCAGTTCCCTCTGACGTCACTGATTGTGTCCCTGGCTGACCTGAAGTGAAAGTGGAAAGCAATCAATTAAGCTTTCCACTTCCTCTCCTGTCAGCCAGGAGAGGAACTCATTCATTTGGGGGTTTACTGTGAGGCTGCAGCATTAGCTGCGGTCCCTGCAGTAAACATTAACCCTTTCTGAAGGATTACACCGTGGGACCTGACTGTACATCGGATTGGTAAGAATAATTTTGCTTCATTATTTTATTTTTATTACAGGAAATGGTTTTAGCAGGAAAATAAAATATGGTCAAAAACTGTGTGATTATTTCATTAAACTTCTTTTTTATTAAAGTGTGTGTGTTTGATTTTTCTTTCATACAATAGGATTAATAATTGATAGTTGTCTAATTGACAGCTCTCAATTATTAACCTGGCTTAAAGTGACCTTTCAATTGCAAGGTCATTTTAACCCCTTATTAACCCATTCGCCACCGCTACAGGGCAATGGGAATAGACGGGCAAAGTGCCAGAAAGGGCAAATCTAATTAGAGATTTGCCCTTTCTGGGGTGTCTGGGGGCAGATGTTAGTAGCCGGGGGGGCCAAAAATAATGGTCCCTCTCTGGGCTATTATTATCTGCCCCCACTCACTGGCTTTGTCTGTCTGGTTGCGAAAATAGGGCGGGAGCCCACGCATTTTTTTTCAGCAATTTTACACCTCATATATATATATACATGTCATTAAATTTGTGACACATATATATATATATATTTATATTTATAGTTCATACACTTCTACATAGTATAATAGCCGCTAATTCAATTGCCGGCTTTTGTGAAAATGCAGAACCCGACATGAAATGACACTTGGTTTACATAGAGTTAACCATGTCTTTTCATGTAGTTTGATATCTGATTTGCACAAACAATTACATGAGTGTAAAGGGTATGCCACACTAAACAGCGTCACTAACGAGATCGCTAAAAAACGTCACTATTTAGCGATCTCGTTAGTGACGTTGTTGTGTGTGGCATGTACTAGCGACGTGGCCCCTGCTGAGATCCTGCTGTGATCTCGTTCATAGTTCTCATCGCTCCGGACCCTATTTTTATCGTTGGTGTCCCGCTGGTGAGCATATATCGCTGAGTGTGGCACCTGGTAGCACGGCGGCCGTCTGCTCCTGGGAGGGGCAGTAACATCTGCACCGGGGACGTCCTCCTCACAGCAGCTGTATGACAGGGAGAACCGGCCTGCGGAATATCCGGTGATTGCGCGCACTGAGCGCTGGTTGTCAGCCGTGCATCTCCCTGCGCTGCGAGCCGGGAAGAGGAGGAGACCGACCACCCATCCCCCACAGGAGCGCCAGGCCCGGAGCAGGGGGACAGCACCGGAACCCTCCAGCACAGCAGACCACATCACGGAGCGGCCGCCGCCCGTAGCCGCTGTCACTGACTGCAAGGAGGATCTGTTGACGTGGAGGTAGTGTGATGTGCGGTGTCGTTAAGGAGATCGCTAACTGTGTTAGCGTCCTTAACGACATCGCTAAATTAGGCAGCTACTAGTGATGTTAAAACAATCCCGCTAGCGATCTCATTAGTATGCGACGCTAACGAGATCACTAGCGGGATTGTTTAGTGTGGCAGTACCTTAAGTGTGCAAAATTTCACACCTGTAGGGGTTAATTAAAGGTGTAAATTCGTAGCAAAAAAGTCCGTTTTTTTTACAACGAATTTACACCTTTAATTAACCCCTACAGGTGTGAAATTTTGCACACATAGACTGATGTAATTGTTTGTGCAAATCAGATTGCAAAGGACATGAAAAGACATGGTTAACCCTATGTACACCAAGTGTCATTTCATGTCGGGTGCTTCTGTCTTTTCACAGAAGCCGGCTTTACCCGGCAATTGAATCAGAGGATATTTTACTATGTAGAAGTGTATAAACTATACATATATGTATATATATATGTGACAATGACATGTATATATATATATGTATTCTATGTGTGTATATTTAGTGTTTACAAGGAAATAAAGGTTTTTTTTAGTTGCGATATTTTGTTCCCATAGACTTACATTGGACTTCCGCAATCGGAATCGGATATCGACGATATTTAGTGCTATCGGCGATACAATTTCGATACGATATTTTTAGATATCGAGCAATATCGCTCAACACTACTCAGCACTAAAGTTACCATATACAGTACAGACCAAAAGTTTGGACACACCTTCTCATTGAAAGATTTTTCTGTATTTTTATGACTATGAAAATTGTAAATTCACACTGAGTGCATCAAAACTCTGAATTAACACATGTGGAATTATATACTTAGCAAAAAAGTGTGTAACAACTGAAATTATGTCTTATATTCTAGGTTCTTCAAAGTAGCCACCTTTTGCTTTGATGACTGCATTGCACACTCTTGGCATTTTCTTGATGAGCTTCAAGAGGTAGTCACCGGAAATGGTTTTCACTTCACAGGTGTGCCCTGTCAGGTTTAATAAGTGGGATTTCTGGCCTTATAAATGGGGTTGGGACCATCAGTTGTTTTGTGCAGAAGTCTGGTGGATACACAGCTGATAGTCCTACTGAATAGACTGTTAGAATTTGTATTATGGCAAGAAAAAAGCAGCTAAGTAAAGAAAAAAAACAGTGGCCATCATTACTTTAAGAAATGAAGGTCAGTCAGTCCGAAAAATTGGGAAAACTTTGAATGTGTCCCCAAGTGCAGTTGCAAAAACCATCAAGCGCTACAAAGAAACTGGCTCACATGAAGACCGCCCCAGGAAAGGAAGACCAAGAGTCACCTGTGCTTCTGAGGATATGTTTAGCCGAGTCACCAGCCTCAGAAATTGCAGGTTTACAGCAGCTCAGATTAGAGACCAGGTCAATGCCACACAGATTTCTATCAGCAGACACATCTCTACAACAACTGTTAAGAGGAGACTTTGTGCAGCAGGCCTTCATGGTAAAATAGCTGCTAGGAAACCACTGCTAAGGACAGGCAACAAGCAGAAGAGACTAGTTTGGGCTTAAGAACACAAGGAATTGAAATTAGACTAGTGGAAATCTGTGCTTTGGTCTGATGAGTCAAAATTTGAGATCTTTGGTTCCAACCACCGTGTCTTTGTGCGACGCAGAAAAGGTGAACGGATGGACTCTACATACCTGGTTCCCACCGTGAAGCATGGAGGAGGAGATGAGATGATGTGGGGTTGCTTTACTGGTGACACTGTTGGGGATTTATTCAAAATTTAAGGCATACTGTACCAGCATGGCTACCACAGCATCTTGCAGCGGCATGCTATTCCATCCGGTTTGCATTTAGTTGGACCATCATTTATTTTTCAACAGGACAATGACCCCAAACACACCTCCAGGCTGTGTAAGGGCTATTTGACCAAGAAGGAGAGTGATTGGGTGCTACACCAGATGACCTGGCCACCTCCACAGTCACCAGACCTGAACCCAATCGCGATGGTTTGGAGTGAGCTGGACCGCAGAGTGAAGGCAAAAGGGCCAACAAGTGCTAAGCATCTCTGGGAACTCCTTCAAGATTGTTGGTAGACCATTTTCGGTGACTACCTCTTGAAGCTCATCAAGAGAATGCCAAAGTGTGCAAAGCAGTCATCAAAGCAAAAGGTGGCTACTTTGAAGAACCTAGAATATTAGACATAATTTCATTTGTTACACACTTTTTTGTTAAGTATATAATTCCACATGTGTTAATTCATAGTTTTAATGCCTTCAGTGTGAATGTACAATTTTCATAGTCATGAAAATACAGAAAAATCTTTAAATGAGAAGGTGTGTCCAAACTTTTAGTCTGTACTGTATATGCACACTTTTACCTCTGTAATTAAGATAATGCATCTCTTCCAGTTTGTCTCCATTTTGCATTTTCTTCTTTTTACATCACTACTGTTAACCATTGCCCTGCTGGAAGATACCATACTTCATTAACTTCATTGTCGTTATTAATAATTCTGCTGCTAATAGATATCAGACTGCATTTACATCTATATTAGATTGCTATTAAATATTGTTCGGCCAGAAGATACCAGTATACTTTCTAAGATAAAGTGCTTCCTTGCTGAAGAAACTAGCTTCCTATACATTTAATGTTCCTGTGCGTATCTGCACAACTGTCTTTGCTTAATCTGTTCTATCTGCTCTGCTTTTTTCATTTTGTGCATTTGCTGTCACAGTCCTCACTGATCCATGTATCATTCAAGAGCCACTCTGCTGCACCATCGCCAACAGGCTATACT
Organism: Oophaga sylvatica; assembly: GCA_033576555.1. Lineage (NCBI taxonomy): Eukaryota > Metazoa > Chordata > Amphibia > Anura > Dendrobatidae > Oophaga > Oophaga sylvatica. Next base: position 847,646,855 of record JARQOD010000001.1, on the reverse strand, counting down.
TCTCACACAGACCTATGGAACCACACCACTGTAGGTCTGTGCGAGAAGTATAGCCTGGGTTAAATTGTAAAATTATGACTGCTTGTAGACATCAGTAACAATATGCAGTAAGATCCTAAGTAGTGTTGAATGATACGATACTGCAAATATCGGGTATCGGCCGATATTAGCTGTATCGGGCTTTCGATTCGAGTACCGATATTTTCGTCATATCGGATACCGGAATCGGATTTGTCACTGTCACTGTGAGTGTCCGTCGGTCGGGTCTGTCAGGAGTCAGCGGCACTTACCTGGCAGAAGATCTCCGGCGGTCACGTCCTGGACTGCTTGATGGCCGCCATTATCTTCTCCCTGGCGGTCACATGCAGTTTTTCGCGATAACTGCAGTGACTGCAGGGTAATCCCGGCCGTAAACCAGTCCGATGACGTCACCGCCGGGGAAGCAGGTAATCAGCTGTGCTGCGCCGGGATGACAGGCTCTGCCTGTCATTCTGATGTAGCAGAGCTGGATCGTCGTGGGACACTCGTTACTATGGACTGCGTCGGACAGGTGGTATACTGCTGTTTTTTTTTTTTCATTTTTTTACAGGAGATCGATGGCGTTGCAGGATGAGACTGTAATAAAAGTAATGAAAACTGTGTTTTTTTTTTTTATTAAATTAAAAAACTTTTTTATGAACATTCACCCGTCCGGGTACATCAACAATTTAACTATTTACATACAGGGACCCTGTCCGGGTTATTTATAATTCTTTGGCAGGGGTGTTCCAGGTACCACCTGGTACTCTTCTGATGCTTGCCAAACATCCGAGACACCAAGGACCACCAGGACCTGATGACGTCGTGTGGCCTGTACAGTCAAGTCGTGACCCGCTATCTGTGTCTGTGTGGCCACCTCTTTCATCTCCCTCGGGTCTGGAGCCCTATGTCCCGGACTGAACGAACCCCAGGGGCCTAACAGGCGCCGGGTACGGGCCAGCTATAGTTATCATGTCCATAGCTGGGGCTGCTGAGGAGACCACTGAGGGAGGCTGGGGAGATTTACGGCGTGGGGTGGGCACTTGTGCATAGGCCTGGATGTGGGAGGCTGAAAGCTCCGAGGGTCTCACAGGTTCCTGACACTCTGGGGAGTAGGGGTCGCACCTGGTAACATTTAGGGCGTACCATCCATTGTAACCCCAGTGTCGGGTGTAAGTCACCAAGTCTCCTGGCAACAGGTCCCTCCCCGGGTGTCCTTCTGGGAGGTGAGTCTCCACGTCCCGCCGGGTCACAAAAACTTCTAAATAAAGTCCAGGCTCCTGGATGAAGCCCCAACCACCTTTCAATTTAAAGCTCCGTACTGCACCCTTACGCCGCGGCTCCCTCAGGGTTCCTTTATCTTTTCTCATTCGGTCCTTATCTGCCCGGTCCTTCTCCAGGTTACGTTGCCGAAGCTTTTGGGATTCTCGCTGCTCCCTTTGTCGCTCTGCTTCCCGCTCCCAACGTCTCCACTCTTCCTCCTGACGCCGGTTGTAATTCTCCTCCACCAGCATCTCCATGTTTCCAAAATCAAACTGCAGCTTAGGATGTCCGGTTTGCGGCAGCTCTCCTGGCGACCCCCAGTCCTGGCGGCGCTCACCTGCGGAGGAAGCAGCCGGCTCTGGAACAGATGACAGTCGGGGCTCCGGTACAGACTTGTAGACCTCTGGTGCCTGCGCGGCCTCCTCCATGAGGACGGGTGTCGCTTCTTCTGTCTCAGCGACGGGGGCAGACAGCGGGATCTGGGGTGCTGCCGGTGCTGCGTTTTTTGCAGGAACGGGTGCCTCCACTGCGACAACGTCAACCGGATCACATTGCAAGGGCTGGGATGCCCGCACGGACTCCTCTACTAGAACGGGTGCCTCACCTTCCGGTACAGACACTTCAGGTAAGAGGGATTGGCGCCACTCCAAGTTTAGTTTTAGGGCACGCCAGCTGGCTTCCATCCTGGCGACCTCCTCCCGGTGCCGGGCCAGGCCTTTTAGGGTATCCTCCGCTTCTTGCAGCGTAGGAGGGTTTCCAGGCCGGTGCCCAATGGTGGTTCCGTGGCGATCGAGTCGCTTCCGTGGGGGGAGAGCTCTGACTGCTCCATCCCTTCACACTTCTGCTCGTGTCCATTAGCCATCTCTGCCAAGTCACATGTGTCATTAGCATCTGGAGAGGGCCCCTCTTTTATAGGGAGGCGGGACCTTCATGTTAGTTTCCGCACACTGAGGAGGATGAGGAGGCGGAACTGAAGAGCTGTGGGGCACGATCTTACATTGCAGTACCATTTAGAGTGGTCGGCCATCATTTTCGCGTCACTGAGTGAGTGTACACCACGAAGAGCACGTCCTTCTTCTTCACCAGTGCCTCGTCGTGACGCAGATATGGCAGAAAAATGGCAAATACATTCTCTGATGATTTTAGCAATTCTCAAGCACAAAACCAGTTCAATTCAGGCACACAGGACTCGCTTATAGCGAGCTACAGAATCCTGTTCGTGACACCCAAGTTGAGTCGCACAGAGCCAGAGGTTTTGGGGGTACTCGGCACCGAGCCCGTCGACTTCTATGGGGTATGTCACGGCTTTACCCGGCAATTGAATCAGAGTCTATTTTACTATGTAGAAGTGTATAAACTATAAATATATGTATATATATATGTCACAATGACATGTATATATATATATATATATATATATGTATTCTATGTGTGTATATTTTGTGTTTACAACGAAAGAAAGGTTTTTTTTTTGTTGCGATATTTTGTTCCCATAGACTTACATGGGACTTCCGGAATCGGAATCGGATATCGACGATATTTAGTGATATCGGCGATACCATTCCGATACGATATTTTTAGATATCGAGCAGTATCGCTCAACACTAATCCTAAGCCCTTTCTACTGATGTCTACAAGCAGCCATAATTTTACAATTTAACCCTATGTGTGTTTAAAAGATTTTGAAAAAGAACCAACATATTTTAAAATAATAGTAGACAATAATAAACATATACAATAATTTGCATGTACATATATATGTACATCTACATATCATCTACATAAAATAAAATTTGGAGTAAAAAAGTTTACTTTTTATTTTTTTGCTTCAAGTCTTCTGCTAATGAAGCATTTTAACAACATATCTTGGATGTACAGGAAGTACTTACTTAACAAAATACTTTCAGGTCAAACTTTAAGGTTTGCATCTCATAACAATAACAAAAACTGGGAATTCATGTTAAGTGCAAATTAAATGTAATGGTTCTTTTAATAAAGTTTACTAAAATGTCCATTTGATTTTTAGTTTAAAAAATACATTTCTAAAGCTACATAAATCAGTATTTAACACGAGCAATCTTATAACAGATGTGCTGAGACAGATAAAGAGCTTTGCAGCAAACACTTTTAATAAATCCAAGGATTAGTTTGCTTTCAGTATGCGTTGTACTGTAGTTGGTAAATTATTTTGAAACTAGAGTGTTAGCTAAAGAACATGTTGATCTGGCATAGTACATTTATTATACGTCATCTAAATTAAAATGGTTATCAAGACTATAAACGTTTTTTCCCCCCAAACATCACTAATATCATCCATGGTCTGCATCTGGTATTGCATTTTACTCCATTCTTCTAGTCCACAGCTAAAAAAAGCTTCAGATAAACATTATAAGTCTGTAAATTTTTTAGATTTATTTCATACATATGTAAGTGTGAATTTGTCAAAAATACAATCTATATCTTTAGTTACTGATTTGCAAAAAAGACATGTAATGAATGAAACATTGAGTAGTACACAGAACACTGAAAAAAAGGCATGTAAAAAGACATTTAAAAAATGATATACAGTGTATACTCGTGTATAAGCCGAGATTTTCAGCCCATTTTTAAGGGCTGAAAGTCCCCCTCTCGACTTATACGCGAGTCATATATGGCGGGGTGACAGATCATAACTACCCCTCAGCCGGCGCGTCTCTGTAGCCCCCCTGCTTCTCTGATGATCTCCATCTCCTTCCTGCAGTGGTCACGAGGTACCGCTCATTAAAGTCATGAATATGCACATATTCATGACTTTAATGAGCGGTATCATGTGACCGCTGTAGGAAGGAAGAGCCACCGGAGATAGCAGAAGAGGAGAGGCTGCAGAGACCGCGCTGGCGGAGGGGTGAGTATACCAATATTTAACTGTCCCCGTGCCACTGCTGCTCCCCTCTGTGTCCTCGCGTCCTCTTGCTGTTATGATCAGGCAGAGGGCGCGATGACGTTGTTAGTGCGCGCCGCACCCTCTGCCTGATCATTCCCTGCCGAGGACCTGGAAGGAGGGAGCAGCCCAGCGGTGGACCGAGGATCGGTAAATATTGCAGGTGCTGGGGTCCTGAGCGAGCGGTGACACAGGCACCTGTCCCCCATAGCACGCTGGTGTCACCGCCTGCTCAGGACACCGGCACCTGGCACCCAGCGACGAGAGGTATGTCATTTTTTTTGCAGCAGCAGCGCAGCAGCATAAGGGACGTATAATATGGGGCATAATCTGTGGAGCATATGGGGGCATAATCTGTGGAACATATGGGGCATAATCTGTGGAGCATATGGGGCATAATCTGTGGAGCATATGGGGGCATAATCTGTGGAACATATGGGGGCATAATCTGTGGAGCATATAGGGGCATAATCTGTGGAGCATATGGGGCATAATCTGTGGAGCATATGGGGCATAATCTGTGGAGCATATGGGGGCATAATCTGTGGAACATATGGGGGCATAATCTGTGGAGCATATGGGGGCATAATCTGTGGAGCATATGGGGGCATAATCTGTGGAGCATATGGGGGCATAATCTGTGGAGCATATGGGGCATAATCTGTGGATCATTTGGGGGCATAATCTGTGGAACATATGGGGCATAATCTGTGGAGCATATAGGGCATAATCTGTGGAGCATATGGGGCATAATCTGTGGAGCATATGGGGGCATGATCTGTGCAGCATATGGGGGCATAATCTGTGGAGCACCATATGGTGCCCATTCTATGGATCATCTTCTGGGGGGCATAACCTTTATGCAGCATTATATGGGAAGTATTTTGTATGGAGTAGTTTATGGGGCCACCATGAACTGTATGGAGCATTTTATGGGGCTCCTGATTCAATATGGATATTCAAAAACCTTTACCCTACTGATGTCTCAATTAATTTTACTTTTATTGGTATCTATTTTTATTTTTGTAATTTACCAGTAGCTGCCTCATTTTCCACCCTAGGCTTATACGCGAGTCAATAAGTTTTCCCAGTTTTTTGTGGCAAAATTAGGGGGGTCGGCTTATACACAGGTCAGCTTATACATGAGTATATACGGTATATGGTATGCATAATTTTCAAATGCTAAGCAGAGATGATATTGTATGGCAATTGATGATGTCAACTTCATATAAAAGAAAATTAATAAATTAATATAAAATTCTATTGGCCTTCAGGGTAGAGAGCCATTGGTTCCTTGTCCACCAGTTGCTCGGGCAGATAGTAGGCTACATCTGGCCTGCTGCTTTTGGAGGATGGCCCCACAAAAGGGAAAATTGTGTGGTATGATGCAATAATGTCAATGCACACCCCAACATCCCCTTGTGCCAGCCCGTTGATAGACAAGCCAGATGAGGATACAGAGGCTTCAGTGGACTGGGAACCAGGATTGATTGAGTGTCTATATACACTTGTACCATGTTTGTAACATGCTTCTAACCTGGGCTTTCTTCAGACACTGGGTGGTGAGGGTTTTTGTCAGGATAAAGATTGCTGGGATGACATTGATGATTCTATGCATATCTCAACAAATTTTGTCTCACCTTCGAAGTGCTTCAATAGGTAACACACATCCCTCATCTGCTGCGAAGATAGCATCTCAAAGTAACCCACAATCCAGATTGCCTGCTGCCTAATGTAGTCTATTACCACTTTATGCTGATCATACAGAAACTGCAACATATACAATGTTGAATTCTAGCAGATTGCCACATCGCAATCCTGATGGTGCTCTGGCAGAATTTTTTTTATTTAAACCAGAAGGGTGTGCTTTGCTACATAAGATCATTTAAAATGATCTGACACTTTTCTAGCCAAAGACCCCACATTCCACAAGTGGGTATAATTGTGACAGAAATGTTGTACAAATTAATTCAGGATATGGGCCATACATGGGGCATGAGTAGCTTTGCAGCCAGAAGATTGTGTGAACTGACAATCATGATGATTACAAGTTTCTGTTCATGGGATGTCAGCCAACAGGTAAGTTGTCGTTTCATAAAAAGCAGCACCTTGTCTGCCATATGGCTTTTTTTCCCCATGCTTTCAACTGTACCTTCAGCACTTTACATTGCATGAGCTAAAACCATATATTTGGTGTTTGTAATCAGCAATATGCCCTGGATGGTTATGTCAACTGAGCAGAGATTCAAGTATGTGTAGAAGGAGGTAGATAAACAACACCTCCTGGTAGAAACAGACATATCTGTTAGCCAGTAAAGCTTCATCATCTGTCCCAGCTGCCATAAAATTATGTATGGTCCCTGCCCATAGATGTTGCTGTAACAACCCTGCTGGCATCACTGCATGGCCTCCCATCCCTCACACACTTACTTGCTCACTGCTCCAGATCATGCTGTGAATTCTGTCTGCTGCCAGCTCCAGGCTCTATACCTCTGGTCTCCTATCTGCTCTCTACAGGTCTTTTGACTGTGTCTATAGGGGGACGGCGCCGGAACTCTCTGGATCTTATGGAGTCAGGGTGGACCTGACTGACCAATTACCATTAGCCCTCTAGTAATTAAGGCAGCCCCACCCTGTGGACTGGGCCTGTGCAATGTGTTTACTCAGTTAGTATCTTGCTACTGAGCTGCCAGGTCTCATGCCTTGCTCTGTGTTCCTCCATCTTTGGAGGCTTCACTCCTAGCTTTTTCTTGTACCTGTTTGTCCGCCCTCCAGGAGGCTGCATATCCTGGTCTCTGTGCTATTGTTCCTGACTTTGCCTTGTACCTGTTTGTCTGCCCTCCAGGAGGCTGCATATCCTGGACTCTGTGTCTTTGTCTCTGCTCCTTGTCTCGTGTCCTTACCTTGTCTGAACTCAGTCCTACCACTGTCTCTTAGTCTCCTTGTCTGTGGTTTCTTCCCTGCTGTGTCTTGCCTTGTGGTCTCTCTGTATCTCTCTCTGCCCCTTGTCCACACTCCTGCGGTTCTGCTCCTTCTCCTCTCCGCATATCTTGCGGTTCCGCTCTGCTTTGCTCCTGCCACCGCAGCAATCTCTTACTGCAGCTCCTCTCCGTATATCTTGCGTCTCCGCTCTGCCTCGCTCTTGCAGCTGCAGTAATCTCTTACTGCAGCTCCTCTCCGCATGTCTTGCGGTTCAGCTCTGCCTCGCTCCTGCAGCTGCAGTAATCTCTTACTGCAGCTCCTCTCCGCATATCTTGCGGTTCCGCTCTGCCTCGCTCCTGCCGCCGCAGCAATTTCTTGCTGCAGCTCCTCTCCGCATATCTTGCGGTTCCACTCTGCTTCACTCCTGTCGCTGCTGCAATCTCTTGCTGTAGCTCCTCTCCACATATCTTGCGGTTTCGTTCTGCTTTGCTCCTGCCTCAGCAGTATCTCTTGCGGCTCTACAGCCCTTCATCGCAGCCTTGCGGTTCTCCTCCTGTGTGAACAGGCCTCCACCTGTTTCTCCATACACCATACCTTCCAGTCAGTTCCTATATCTGCATTTGCTGTGTGAACAGGTCCCTACATGTTTCTCCATACACCATACCTTCCAGTCAGTTCCTGTATCTACATCTGCTGTGTGAACAGGTCTCTACCTACCCTTCCATATACCATTCCTTCTAGTCTGTCCCTGTATCTACAGTTGCTGTGTCTCATCCGTGCCAGCCTGCCCTGTGTCTCGTCCGTGCCAGTCTGCCCTGTGTCTCGTCCGTGCCAGCCTGCCCTGTGTCTCGTCCATGCCAGCCTGCCCTGTGTCTCATCCGTGCCAGCCTGCACTGTGTCTTGTCCGTGCCAGACTGCCTGTGTCTCGTCCATGCCAGCCTGACCTGTGTCTCGTCCGTGCCAGCCTTCCCTGTCTCTCGTCAGTACCTGCACTGTGTCTCAACCGTGCCATCGTCTCCCCAAGTGGGATCAGCAGCCACAGCCAGATAACACCCTGGAGTGGCACCAGGCAGCTGCCTGCCACACAAGCCTGACCTCACCATCAGAGGCTCCAGTGAATACTGAAGCAGCTGTCTAAGGCTACTTTCACATTTGCGCTCGGGCGACCTCGCCTATCTGCGCACGGCCGCAGCTAAGCTCCGCCCCCGACCGCGCCTCCTCCCGGCGGCTCCGCCTATGGGCGCATGACGGCGCATGCGACCTGTGTACCCTATCTTTATCATTGGGTACGCAGGCCGTGCGCAGTATGCGTTTGACTGCGCATGCGTCCTTTTTGACGGTGCGCCGAGCGCACTAAAATGCAACATGGTGCGCTTTGGTGCGCTCGCGCAGCGTCAAAAGGACGCATGCGCAGTCAAACGCATACTGCGCACGGCCTGCGTACCCAATGATAAAGATAGGGTACACAGGTCGCATGCGCCGTCATGCGCCCATAGGCGGAGCCGCCGGGAGGAGGCGCGGCCGGGGGCGGAGCTTAGCGGCGGCCGTGCGCAGATAGGCGCAGGTCGCCCGAGCGCAAATGTGAAAGTAGCATTAGTCACGACCCTTCCAGGGTAGTATAGTTTGTGGCACAGTGGGGCCACAACCCCCCTTGGCTCATGCCCATCAGCCAGGGCGTGAGAGTGACAGTTTGCATAGGCTATGGTCCCCGCTGAGCCCTATGTACGTCCGCTCACAGGGCATGATGAACTTTTTCTTTGCCCATATGTGCAACCGGAAGAATTTTTTCCACCAAGGGTGGTTGAGATTGTTGAGACTTCAGACCCCATCATCATCTCCAATTCTCTCTATGAACAACTCTGGGCACATGAGGAGCACGACCCAGCAGACCCGCCTACGTTCTATGGGAATCCTGAAGAGTGCCAAGGGTTCCTGGAAAAGTACTTGAGTTTAGTGTTGAGCGATACTTTCCGATATCGGGAAATATAGGATAGGATTGGATCGGACCGATACCCAAAAATATCGGATATCGCCGATTCCGATACAGGAAACCAATGCAAGTCAATGGGACAGAAATATCGGTATTAAAATAAACCCTTTCTTTCCTTGTAAACACTAGATATATACACATAGAATACATACACTGTTTCCCCGAAAATAGGGTGCCCCCCGAAAGTAAGGCATGCTAGGGCGAGCACTGTGCCTGTTAATATAAGGCACCCCAACGAAAATAATGTTGTCATATGCAACAGATTAGGACTTCTATATTATAAGTAAAAGGAGGACTTTATGCTGACCTGACAGTAGATGGTGATGTTGTGTAACGTTCCCTTCTTTAATGTATTGTATAAGAATTAGTCTCTCTTCTGTTTAGTTTCACTTTCGTTTTGTTCCTTTTTGCTGATGCAATGCTGTAATGACTGTGCATTATTCTTTTACTCATGTTCAGAGAAGTAAACGCTTGTTATACCATGCAACCTGCTCTGTGAAGTTTCCTCTGCAAAGGTGTGAATTCAGAAGCTGTGCAACAGGTTATGGCCCAGACACCCAGACACCCAGACCCAGGCACCCAGATACCGCGTACCCAGAGCACCAGAGATACCAGATAGCCAGGACACTGGAACTCAGCAAGACCCTGGTGAATGCAGAAGAATTCTTCAGTGCAAGTCTCTACAAACAAGTAAGATAAGTTAAAAATGATGAATAGCACAGAGCTAAAACTCACAGTAGCTAAACTGAATGATGAGAACTATCAGCTATGGAAGTTCAAAGTAGAGATGTTATTGTCTAAAGATGATTTATGGGAAGTAATCACTACAGATAGACCTGATGAAGATAATCAGACATGGGATAAGAAAAATAGACAAGCAAGAGCTACCATCAGCTTATTAGTGGATGATGCTCAATTAATCCACATAAGAAATGAGGATACAGCGAAAGGAATGTGGGAAAAATTAAGAAAGCTATATGAGAGACCCAGCTTAAATCACAAGTTATTTCTGCTAAGAAAGCTGTACAATATGAGACTAAATGCAGACAGTGACATGCAGAAGCATATATTCTCAATGATGGAAGTGATATTACAGCTAAGATCTATTGGTGAAGATATTAAGGAAAGCCATATAGCAGCAATTTTATTGTGCAGTTTACCAGATTCATATACAGCTTTAATAAATGCACTAGAGACAAGACCAGAAACTGACATTACATTAGAGTTTGTGAACACCAGACTCATAGATGAATATCAGAGAAGGAAAGAGCAAAGCAATGATTCTTCTACTGAAAATGATAATGGAAATGCTCTTAAAACTACAGAACTTAAAAAACCCTATAATAAAGAGACAAGAGAATGCTTCAGATGTAAGAAAAAAGGTAATTTAACCCCTTCAACCCAAGGGTGGTTTGCACGTTAATGACCGGGCCAATTTTTACAATTCTGACCACTGTCTCTTTATGAGGTTATAACTCTGGAACGCTTCAACGGATATTCACGATTTTGAGATTGTTTTCTCGTGACATATTGTACTTCACGTTAGAAGTAAAATTTCTTCGATATAACTTGCGTTTATTTTTGAAAAAAATGCAAATATGGTGAAAATTTTTAAAATTTTGCAATTTTCAAATTTTGAATTTTTATTCCCTTAAAACAGAGAAATATATCACACAAAATAGTTAAGAAATAACATTTCCCACATGTCTACTTTACATCAGCACAATTTTGGAACCAAAATTTTTTTTTGTTAGGAAGTTATAAGGGTTAAAAGTTGACCAGCGATTTCTCATTTTTACAATAAAATTTACAAAGCCATTTTTTTTAGGGACCACCTCACATTTGAAGTCACTTTGAGGGGTCTATATGGCAGAAAATACCCAAAAGTGACACCATTCTAAAAACTGCACCCCTCAAGGTACTCAAAACCACATTCAAGAAGTTTATTAACCCTTCAGGTGCTTCACAGGAACTAAAGCAACGTGGAAGGAAAAAATGAATATTTAACATTTTAGCCACAAAATTGTTCTTTTACAAACTTTTTTTTTACTTTCACAAGGGTAAAAGGAGAAAATGGACAGATAAGGTTGTTATGCAATTTCTCCTGAGTACGCCAATACCCAATATGTGGGGGAAAACCACTGTTTGGGCACACGGCAGAGCTCGTAAGGGAAGGAGCGCCGTTTGACTTTTTCAAACTAAAATTGGCTGGAATTGAGATTGGACGCCATGTCGCGTTTGGAGAACCTCTGATGCGCCTAAACAGTGGAAACCCCCACAAGTGACACCATTTTGGAAACTAGACCCCTAAGGTACTTATCTAGATCTGTTGTGAGCACTTTGAACCCCACAAAAGTTTATAATGCCTGGGTGTGAAAAAAGAAAAAAACAATTTTCAACAAAAATGATTTTTTAGTCCCAAATTTTTGAATTTTCCCAAGGAAATGGACCCCAAAAGTTGTTGTCCAATTTGTCCTGAGTACGCTGATACCCCATATGTGGGGGGGGAAACTGTTTGGCGCACGGCAGGGCTTGGAAAGGAAGTAGTAACGTTTTGGAATGCAGATGTTGATGGGGGTCATGTTCCGTTTGCAGTGCCCCAGATGAGCCTAAACAGTGGAAACCCCCCACAAGTGACCCCATTTTGGAAACTAGACCCCTAAGGAACTTATCTAGATCTTTGGTGAGCACTTTGAACCCCCAAGTGCTTCACACAAGTTTATAATGCCCGGGCATAAAATAAAAAATCCTATTTTTTTCCCACAAAAATTATCTTTTAGTCACTAATTTTTTATTTTCCCAAGGGTAACAAGAGAAATTTGACCACATAAGTTGTTGTACAATTTGTCCTGAGTACGCTGATACCCCATATGTGGGGGGGGAACCACTGTTTGGGCGCACGGCAGAGCTCGGAATGGAAGGAGCACCATTTGACTTTTTCCAACCAAAATTGGCTGGAATTGAGATTGGATGCCATGTTGCATTTGGAGAGCCCCTGATGTGCCTAAACAGTGGAAACCCCCACAAATGACCCCATTTGGGAAACTAGACCCCCTAAGGAACTTATCTAGATCTTTGGTGAGCAATTTGAACCCCCAAGTGCTTCACACAAGTTTATAACATAGAGCCATAAAATTTAAAAATCATATTTTTTCCACAAAAATGATCTTTTCACCCCAATTTTATTTTTTCCAAGGGTAACAAGACTCCAAAAGTTATTTTGCAATTTGTCCTGAGTACGCTGATACCCCATATGTGGGGGGGAAACTGTTTGGCGACGGCAGGGCTTGGAAAGGAAGTAGTAACGTTTTGGAATGCAGATGTTGATGGGGTCATGTCCGTTTGCAGTGCCCCAGATGAGCCTAAACAGTGGAAACCCCCACAAGTGACCCCATTTTGGAAACTAGACCCCCTAAGGAACTTATCTAGATCTTTGGTGAGCACTTTGAACCCCCAAGTGCTTCACACAAGTTTATAATGCCCGGGCATAAAAATAAAAAATCCTATTTTTTTTCCCACAAAAATTATCTTTTAGTCACTAATTTTTTATTTTCCCAAGGGTAACAAGAGAAATTGGACCACATAAGTTGTTGTACAATTTGTCCTGAGTACGCTGATACCCATATGTGGGGGGAAACCACTGTTTGGGCGCACGGCAGAGCTCGGAATGGAAGGAGCACCATTTGACTTTTTCCAACCAAAATTGGCTGGAATTGAGATTGGATGCCATGTTGCATTTGGAGAGCCCCTGATGTGCCTAAACAGTGGAAACCCCCACAAATGACCCCATTTGGGAAACTAGACCCCCTTATCTAGATCTTTGGTGAGCAATTTGAACCCCCAAGTGCTTCACACAAGTTTATAACATAGAGCCATAAAATTTAAAAATCATATTTTTTCCACAAAAATGATCTTTTCACCCCAATTTTTATTTTTCCAAGGGTAACAAGAACTCCAAAAGTTATTTTGCAATTTGTCCTGAGTACGCTGATACCCCATATGTGGGGGGGGAAACTGTTTGGCGCACGGCAGGGCTTGGAAAGGAAGTAGTAACGTTTTGGAATGCAGATGTTGATGGGGGTCATGTTCTGTTTGCAGTGCCCCAGATGAGCCTAAACAGTGGAAACCCCCACAAGTGACCCCATTTTGGAAACTAGACCCCTAAGGAACTTATCTAGATCTTTGGTGAGCACTTTGAACCCCAAGTGCTTCACACAAGTTTATAATGCCGGCATAAAAATAAAAAATCCTATTTTTTTTCCACAAAAATTATCTTTTAGTCATAATTTTTATTTTCCCAAGGGTAACAAGAGAAATTGGACCACATAAGTTGTTGTACAATTTGTCCTGAGTACGCTGATACCCCATATGTGGGGGGAACCACTGTTTGGGCGCACGGCAGAGCTCGGAATGGAAGGAGCACCATTTGACTTTTTCAACCAAATTGGGTGGAATTGAGATTGGATGCCATGTTGCATTTGGAGAGCCCTGAGTGCCTAAACAGTGGAAACCCCCACAAATGACCCCATTTGGGAAACTAGACCCCCTTATCTAGATCTTTGGTGAGCAATTTGAACCCCAAGTGCTTCACACAAGTTTATAACATAAGCCATAAAAATTTAAAAATCATATTTTTTTCCACAAAAATGATCTTTTCACCCCAATTTTTATTTTTCCAAGGGTAACAAGACTCCAAAGTATTTTGCAATTTGTCCTGAGTACGCTGATACCCCATATGTGGGGGGAAACTGTTTGGCGCACGGCAGGGCTGGAAAGGAATTAGTAACGTTTTGGAATGCAGATGTTGATGGGGTCATGTTCCGTTTGCAGTGCCCCAGATGAGCCTAAACAGTGGAAACCCCCCACAAGTGACCCCATTTTGGAAACTAGACCCCCTAAGGAACTTATCTAGATCTTTGGTGAGCACTTTGAACCCCAAGTGCTTCACACAAGTTTATAATGCCGGGCATAAAAATAAAAAATCCTATTTTTTTCCCACAAAAATTATCTTTTAGTCACTAATTTTTTATTTTCCCAAGGTAACAAGAGAAATTGGACCACATAAGTTGTTGTACAATTTGTCCTGAGTACGCTGATACCCATATGTGGGGGGGAACCACTGTTTGGGCGCACGGCAGAGCTCGGAATGGAAGGAGCACCATTTGACTTTTTCCAACCAAAATTGGCTGGAATTGAGATTGGATGCCATGTTGCATTTGGAGAGCCCCTGATGTGCCTAAACAGTGGAAACCCCACAAATGACCCCATTTGGGAAACTAGACCCCTATCTAGATCTTTGGTGAGCAATTTGAACCCCAAGTGCTTCACACAAGTTTATAACATAGAGCCATAAAATTTAAAAATCATATTTTTTCCACAAAAATGATCTTTTCACCCAATATTTATTTTTCCAAGGGTAACAAGACTCCAAAAGTTATTTTGCAATTTGTCCTGAGTACGCTGATACCCATATGTGGGGTAAACCACTGTTTGGGCATGGCAGAGTTTGGAAGGAAGAGCGCCGTCTGACTTTTTCAACGCAGAATTGGCTGGACGCCATGTCGTGTTTGGAGAGCTCCTGATCTGCCTAAACAGTGGAAACCCCCATAAATGACACCATTTTGGAAACTAGACCCCTCAAGGAACTTATCTAGATGTGTGGTGAGAACTTTGAACCCCCAGGTGTTTCACTAAAGTTTATAACGTACAGCCGTAAAATAAAAAATCTTTTTTTTTTACAAAAATGATTTTTTCGCCCCCAATATTTTATTTTCACAAGGGTAACAGAAGAAATTGGAACCCAAAAGTTGTTGTCCAATTTGTCCTGAGTACGCTGATACCCAATATGTGGGCGAAAACTACTGTATGGGCACACGTCGGGGCTCGGAAGGAAAGTAGTGACGTTTTGGATTGCAGACTTTGATGGAATGGTCTGGGGGCGTCATGTCACATTTGGAGAGCCCCTGATGCACCTAAACAGTAGAAACCCCACACAAGTGCCCCCATTTTGGCAAATAGACCCCACATGGAACTTATCTAGATGTGTGGTGAGCACTTTGAACCCCGAAGTGCTTCACAGAAGTTTATAACGTACAGCCGTAAAAATAAAAAATCTTTTTTTTTTACAAAAATGATTTTTTCGCCCCCAATATTTTATTTTCACAAGGGTAACAGGAGAAATTGGACCCCAAAAGTTGTTGTCCAATTTGTCCTGAGTACGCTGATACCCAATATGTGGGCGAAAACTACTGTATGGGCGCACGTCAGGGCTCGGTAGGGAAGTAGTGACGTTTTGGATTGCAGACTTTGATGGAATGGTCTGGGGGCGTCATGTCGCATTTGGAGAGCCCCTGATGCGCCTAAACAGTGGAAGCCCCCCACAAGTGACCCCATTTTGGAAAATAGACCCCACAAGGAACTTATCTAGATGTGTGGTGAGCACTTTGAACCCCGAAGTGCTTCACAGAAGTTTATAACGCACAGCCGTAAAAATAAAAAATCTTTTTTTTTTTTGCAAAAATGATTTTTTTTGCCCCAATATTTTATTTTTACAAGGGTAACAAGGAGAAATTGGACCCCAAAAGTTGTTGTCCAATTTGTCCTGAGTACGCTGATACCCAATATGTGGGAGAAAACTACTGTATGGGTAAACGTTGGGGTCGGAAGGGAAGTAGTGACGTTTTGGATTGCAGACTTTGATGGAATGGTCTGGGGCGTCATGTTGCATTTGGAGAGCCCCTGATGCGCCTAAACAGTGGAAATCCCCAACAAGTGACCCCATTTTGGAAAATAGACCCCACAAGGAACTTATCTAGATGTGTGGTGAGCGCTATGAAGCCCCAAGTGCTTCACAGAAGTTTATAATGTACAGCCGTAAAAACAAAAAAAAAATTTTTTTGTACAAAAATGATATTTTCGCCCCCAGTTTTTATTTTCCCAAGGGTAACAGAAGAAATAGGACAAATTGCACAATAACTCTTGGGGTCCAGAGTAAGCTGATACCACATATGTGGGGATAAACTACTGTTTGGACGCATGGCAGAGCTCAGAAGTGAAGGAGCACCGTTTGACTTTTTCAACGCAGAATTGGCTGGAATTGAGATCAGATGCCATGTCACATTTGGAGAGCCCCTGATGTGCCTAAACAGCGGAAACCCCCCAATTCTAACTCCCACCCTAACCCCAACACACCCCTAACCCTAGTCCCAACCCTAACCACAAACCTAACCCTAACACACCCCTATCCCAACCCTAACCCTAATCCTAACTTTAGCGCCAACCCTAACCCTAACTTTAGCCGCAACCCTAACCCTAACCCTAATGGGAAAATGGAAATAAATACTTTTTTTTAATTTTATTATTTTTTCCCTAACTAAGGGGGTGATAAAGGGGGGTTTGATTTACTATTTATAGCGGGTTTTCATGATTGGCAGCTGTCACGCTAAAAAGACGCTTTTTATTGCAAAAATTGTTTTTTGCATCGCCACATTTTGAGAGCTATAATTTTTGCATATTTTGGCCCACAGAGTCATGTGAGGCTCTTATTTTTTGCGGTACAAGTTGACATTTCTATCGGTACCATATTTGAGCACGTGATATTTTTTGATCGCTTTTTATTTCGATTTTTGGGAGGTTAGAATGAACAAAAATCAGCAATTCATGAATTTCTTTTGGGGGAGGCGTTTTTATTGTTCCGCGTGTGGTAAAATTGATAAAGCAGTTTTATTCTTCGGGTCAGTACGATTATGGCGATACCTCATTTATATCATTTTTTTATGTTTTGGCGCTTTTATAGAATAAAAACAATTTTATATAAAAAATAATTATTTTTGCATCGCTTTATTCTGCGAGCTATAATTTTTTATTTTTTCACTGATGATGCTGATTGTGGCTCATTTTTTGCGGGACAAGATGACGTTTTCAGCGGTACCATGTTTTTTATATCGGTCTTTTTGATCGCGTGTTATTCCACTTTTTGTTTGGCGGTATGATGAGAAAGCATTGATTTTTTGCTTCGTTTTTTTTTTTTTTTTAAGGGGTTCACTAAAGGGTTAACTAGTGGGACAGTTTTATAGGGGGGGTCGATACGGACGCGGCGATACAAATATGTGTACTTTTATTGTTTTGTTTTTTTTATTTACAGGAAGAAATGAATTTATTCGGGAATATTTTTTTTTTTTTTTAATTTATTTTGGATTTTTTTTTAAAACATGTTTATTTTTATTTTTTTAATTTTTTACTTTGTCCCAGGGTGGGACATCACTGTATTTTATCAGATCACTGGTGTGACAGTGTGCACAGCACTCTGTCACACCAGTGATCTCTCAGGCATAGTTGATGGCTTCTCAGTGCCTGCTCTCAGCAGGCACTGAGGAAGCCGCCTCCCTCCAGGACCCCGGCGCCATCTTGGATCCGGGTCCTGGGAGGGAGGAAGCCCTCAAAACAGCGCGATCACATCGGCTGGTCTGAGGGTCTCAGGGGGGCGCGCAGGGAGCCCCCTCCCTGCGCGATGCTTACCTATGCCCCAGTACACCGCGATCATGTTTGATCGTGGTGTGCAAGGGGTTAATGTGCCGGGAGCGTCCGTGACCACTCCTGACACACAGTCACGGGTGTCAGCTGTGATAATCAGCTGACACCCGGCGGCGATTAGCTGCGCTCCTCCGAGGAGCGCAGCTGATCGCCTATGACGTACTATCCCGTCCATGGTCAGATTGTCACGGGTTTTATGGACGGGATAGTACGTCTAATGTCAGAGAGGGGTTAAAGAAAGACTGTACTACATGGAAAGCAGAAAAGAAATTACACCATAAAGATAATATACAGAAGGTGAAAAACACAATTTCTGATTCATGTGAAAATAATTGGAATGGCACATTTAACGTAATTGATAAGAAATCATCACTTGGTTGGTTTATTGATTCAGGAGCAACGAGTCATATGACAAGTGACAAGAATTTCTTTACTGATCTTGATTTAAATAAGAAAGTAGCCATTTTTCTTGTAGATGGAAGCAAAATAACCGCAGAAGGTATCGGACAAGGTATGCTAAATTGTTCAAACAAGTTCGGACAAGATTCAAAGATACTTGTACAGGATGTGTTGTATGTTCCAAAATTGGAAGGCGGATTATTATCTGTGAAACGTTTAACAGCAAAAGGACTTACAGTAAAATTCAAAGATAACGAGTGTGCAATTATTGCAGAAAACAAGTTGATAACCAAAGTGAAGGCAGATGAACAATTATATCATTTTGACAAACCAAAGGAACAGAAGAAGGTATGTACACATGATCACAAAAACTGTATTCACATGTGGCATAGACATCTAGGACATAGACACCCGGACAGTATAAGGGAACTTCAGAGTAAAGAATTGACAAAAGATTTAAAGATATCAGATTGCTCAATTACCATAAGATGTGAATGTTGTATAAAATCCAAAGCCACAAGGATATCTATTCCAAAAGAAAGTGAGATGAAAAGCGAAAGACCACTTGATTTGGTGCATACTGACGTATGTGGTGTTAGAACCCTCTTGTTAGATTTTGTTTCAGTTTGCTGGTCACATGACCTTTTTTCCCTATTTAGTCTGGCTCCGCCCTTCTGGCTTTGCTGGACTTCATTGTATTATCTACTCTTAAGCTAGCCAGGTGCTTAGGTGCCTTACTCTGTCAGTTTTGCTTGATCTTAGGATCTCTTAGTATTTGTTTTCTGTTTTATATTCCCTGCTACACTTTCTGTTAGGAGGTGTCCACCTTTTCACCCAGTCCCTAGATCTTGTAGGGATTCCTCCCCCAACTATAGGTCTTCGTTCAGACTAGCTGAGGACTTTAGCGGTCTGGTCGCAGGATCAGGTTCCCCGTTACATCGTAGGGATCCAGCTCAGTCCTATTGTAGGGACAGAATTCCCACCTTTCCTTAGTGCTTGTAGCAGATCATAACAGTAAGTCCAGCCCAAAGAAAAAAAAAAAAAAATCTCTAAGGAAAGATTTTCAGTTTCTATTATGGTGTCGGTTCAGGATTTGGCTCAACACCTGCAACGACTCTCTCTGGAGGTGGCTGAAATCCAGCAACACGTGAGT
Source organism: Oophaga sylvatica (assembly GCA_033576555.1). Taxonomy (NCBI): domain Eukaryota; kingdom Metazoa; phylum Chordata; class Amphibia; order Anura; family Dendrobatidae; genus Oophaga; species Oophaga sylvatica. The sequence continues at coordinate 847,627,658 of JARQOD010000001.1, read as the reverse complement.
AGTTGTTCTGGAGCTGATTTCGTGGAGCCAAAGGTACGTTTGCCTGATTTATTTTTTGGTGAACAACAAGATTTTTTTTCTTTTAAAAATGCTTGCTTTTTGTATTTCCGTTTGAGACCCAGATCCTCTGGAGATGAATCACAGCGCATAGGGTTCATAATGTCACTTTTGCGCAAAGAACCTCAGGACTGGGCCTTTTCTCTGCAGCCTAGTGATCCATGCTTTAGATCAGTGGATAGTTTTTTTTTCTGCTTTGGGGTTATTGTATGACGATCCGGATCGTGTTTCATCAGCTGAGACAGAATTGAGACGTTTGAGACAGGGATCAGGTAATGTGGAAAAATATTGTACTCACTTCCGAAGGTGGTCCGCTCAGGTGGGCTGGAACGATTCAGCTTTGAAAAGTTTATTTCTTGCAGGGTTAAGTGAAAGGGTTAAAGATTTGCTGATTGCTTATCCCATACCTGGTAACTTGCAAGAGGCTATGCAATTAGCCATACGGGTGGATAGGAGACTGCGTGCAAGGGTTAATGAGAGTAAATCTGCCTTGTCAGCTCCAAGTTTGGAGAAGGAATGTACTGACATTGCAGAGCCGATGGAAATTGGAGCAATGACACCTCACTCTCGAGAAAAAGAACGCAGATTTGCTCAAGGTTTGTGTTTCTACTGTGGTAAATCTGAGCATTTCATTAAGAACTGTGCGCTTCGAATGAATAAAGAGAGAAAAAAAATGAGGTCAGTTTTGCCCGCATAGCTTGTTTAAACAATAAAGGTGTCTTTCTTTCTGCTACCACTGCTGTTGAGGAGGAATTAATGGAGTTTCGGGTATTTGTGGATTGTGGTTCAACTCTCAATGTGATTGATGGGAAATTTTTGGAAAAACTAAAATTAAAACCCAAACTTCTATCTTCTCCTATTAATGTGGTGTCTGTGGATGGTTCTCACTTGAAAAATGTTACTCACCATATCTGTGAATTTCCTCTTACTATTAATGGTGTTCATCAAGAGAATTTGGATTTGGTAGTTTTGAATAATTTACCTTCTCCGGTGATTTTGGGGTTACCCTGGTTAAAATTGCACAATCCGGTACTGGATTGGTCTACCAATGAAATTAAGTCCTGGAGTCCTAAGTGTTATGACAAGTGTTGTAACGGGCGTATTGCTGCTGTAGTTAAGGGGGAGTTACCTGTACCTATTTAGGATTTTTGGAAAGTTTTTTCTGATAAGGAATCGCAGGTATTGCCTCCTCATAGAGATTATGATTGTGCAATTGAATTTGTCCCTGGAGCGACTCTTCCTAAAAGTCGTTTATTTAATTTGACTATTCCTGAGAGAAAGGCTTTGGAGGAATACATACAGACAAGCTTGGCCGCCGGTCACATTAGGCCTTCCAAATCTCCTGTGGCGGTTGGATTTGTTTTTGTTAAAAAAAAGGACGGCGGTTTACGGCCTTGTCTAGACTTTCGTGAAATTAATAAGATTACTGTACGCAATCCTTACCCACTGCCATTGATTCCTGATTTGTTTAATCAGTTAGTGGGGGCCAAGTGGTTCTCGAAAATTGATCTTCGAGGGGCATACAATTTGTTGCGCATGAAGGAGGGGGATGAATGGAAGACTGCGTTTAACACTCCACTGGGTCATTTTGAGAATCTGGTCATGCCCTTTGGACTTTCCAGTGCTCCGGCATTTTTTCAGAATCTTATTAATGACATCCTTAGACCTTTGATCGGCAGAAGTGAGGTTGTGTATTTGGATGACATTTTGATTTATTCACCGGATTTGGAGTCTCATTGGAGGAGTGTGCGTGAAGTATTACAGTTACTGAGTGATAATTCACTTTTTGCCAAACTAGAAAAATGTGAGTTCGCTGTACAGAGACTTAGTTTTTTGGGCTACATTGTCTCCAGTGAAGGTTTTGAGATTGACCCGTGAAAGTGCAAGCTGTGCAGGATTGGCCTAGACCTATTGGTGTGAAATCAATACAGAGGTTTTTGGGGTTCGCCAATTATTATAGAAAATTCATAAAAAAATTTTCTGTGATTGCCAAACCTCTGACCGATCTCACCAGGAAAGGTGCTGATGCGGTTCAGTGGACTACTGAGGCCATTGAGGCTTTTGTGTTGCTAAAGGAGAGGTTTAGCTCTGCTCCCATCCTTACGCAGCCTGATGTGACTAAACCATTTTTGGTTGAGGTTGATGCTTCTTCTGTGGGGGTCGGCGCGGTGTTGTCTCAGGCAAAGACGGATGGAGTACATCCCTGTGCTTTTTTTTCAAAGAAATTTTCTGAGTCTGAACTAAATTATGATATCGGTAATCGGTAATTGTTGGCAATTAAACTCGCATTTGAACACTGGCGTCATTTTTTGGAGGGAGCGGAATTTCCCGTTCAAATCTTCACCGATCATAAAAATCTGATCTACCTTGATGCTGCCAAACGCTTGAATGCCCGTCAGGCTAGGTGGGCACTGTTTTTCTCATGGTTTAATTTTACCGTTACTTACATCCCAGGTACTAAAAATCTTAAAGCTGATGTTTTGTCTCGCAGCTTTTCTCCTATGGTGGGTACTGAGGAGGAGGAGGAAAACATCTTGCAAGAGGGGGTTGTTATTGCTGTTTTGGACTCCGTGTTGGAAGATGAGATTCTTAAAGCACAGGAGAATGCCCCATCTAACACGCCGCATGGGAGGTTGTTTGTGCCTGGTACCCTGAGGAGAGATTTGTTTGATGAATGTCATGACTCTCGGTTGGCAGGTCATCCTGGAATCTCTGAGACCAAGAGACTTGTGGGTCGCAGTTTTTGGTGGCCAGGATGGCAGAAGGAAGTCATTAAGTGGGTGCGCCAATGCACTGTGTGCTAGATCTAAGTCTTCTCATTCTCCTGCTGCGGGGTTGCTTTGCCCTTTGGAGGTCCCTAGTGCACCTTGGAACACATTTGGCTATGGACTTTATTACTGACCTTCCCCCCTCTGAGGGTTTCACTGTCATCTGGGTGGTCGTGGACCGTTTTAGCAAGATGTGTCACTTGGTTCCTTTCATCAAACTGCCCTGCGCTAAGACTCTCGATAAGGCCTCTGTCAAGGAAATAGTCAGACTACATGGTGTTCCTACTGACATTGTTTCTGATAGGGGACCTCAGTTTGTGGCTCGTTTTTGGCGCGCCTTTTGTGACAGGTTGGGAGTTCATTTGTCGTTTTCATCCGGATATCATCCTGAGTCTAATGGCCAGACAGAAAGGAAAAACCAGGATGTTGAGCAGTTCTTGCGTTGTTTTGTGACTGATAATCAAGAGGGGTGGTCTGAGTTTCTGCCACTTGCTGAGTTTGCTCTTAACAATCATACATCCGCTTCTGCTGGTTGTTCGCCTTTTTTTTGGTGTACTGGGAGACATCCGTCTTTTGGGTCATTTTCCAAGTTGGGATCGGCTGTACCTGAAGAGGAGAATTTTTCTGGTGTTTTGGAGAGAGTTTGGACTGATGTGCGTTGTAATATTCAGGAGGCTAACAAAAGATCCAAAGTGTATTTTGATAGAAAACGACAAGAGGTTTTGTTTGCTATTGGTGACATGGTTTGGTTGTCCTCTAAGAATCTGCGCTTGAGGATTCCGTCTAAGAAATTGGGTCCCAAGTTTGTAGGGCCCTTTAAGGTGCTTCAGGTTATTAACCAATCTGCTGTTAAGTTGGAGCTTCCTACCTCCTGGAAGATTAATCCGGTGTTTCATGTTTCTCTCTTGAAAAAAGCTGAGGTCTCAGATGGAGACGTCTCGGCCACTGTTCCCCTGGTGGTGGAGGACGGGCAATATGAGATTTCCCGCATCCTAAATTCTAGACGGTATAGAGGGAGTTTGCAGTACCTCGTCGCTTGGAACGGTTATGGACCCGAGGATAACTCATGGGTGAGGGCGGATGATGTTTCTGCGTCTAGACTTGTCAGAGCGTTTCACAAGAGGTTTCCGGATAAGCCTAAGTCCTAGGGGATCCGGAGGATCCTCTTAGAAGGGAGGGTACTGTTAGAACCCTCTTGTTAGATTTTGTTTCAGTTTACTGGTCACATGACCTTTTTTCCCTATTTAGTCTGGCTCCGCCCTTCTGGCTTTGCTGGACTTCATTGTATTATCACTCTTAAGCTAGCCAGGTGCTTAGGTGCCTTACTCTGTCAGTTTTGCTTGATCTTAGGATCTCTTAGTATTTGTTTTCTGTTTTATATTCCCTGCTACACTTTCTGTTAGGAGGTGTCCACCTTTTCACCCAGTCCCTAGATCTTGTAGGGATTCCTCCCTCGCAACTATAGGTCTTCGTTCAGACTAGCTGAGGACTTTAGCGGGTCTGGTCGCAGGATCAGGTTCCCCGTTACATCGTAGGGATCCAGCTCAGTCCTATTGTAGGGACAGAATTCCCACCTTTCCTTAGTGCTTGTAGCAGATCATAACATGTGGACCCATGAAAGTGACTACATCAGGAGGCAATAGATACATGTTGACTTTTATAGACGACTACTCAAGATACACAGTTACATACTTAATTAAGAATAAAAGTGAAGTTTTTGATAAACTTGTAGACTATGTAACAAGATCAAGTAACAAATTTCAAAGGAAGCCAATTGTCATCAAAGTGATAATGGATGTGAATTTACAGGTCACAGAATAGAAGACTACTTAAGACAAAATGGAATAGAACATCAGAAAACTGTTCCATACATGCCTGAACAAAATGGAGTAGCAGAAAGGAAAAACAGAACTCTAACAGAAATGATGAGATGTATGCTGACAGATTCTAAACTACCAAGAAATATTGGGGTGAGGCAGCAATGACAGCTACATATCTACAGAACCGACCTTTTTCCAGAAAACTGAAGAAAACTCCATATGAACTGTGGCAAGGTATGAAACCAAGTGTCAATCATTTAAAAGTTTTTGGATGTAAAGTTTTTATATTCATTCCAACAGAAAAACTTCCAAACTTCAAAACAGATCCATGGAAGGAATATTCATTGGATATAGTGAAAATTGCAAAGGATATAGAATCCTAGATCCCAAAACAGACAGAGTTACAGGAGTAACAGTGTGACATTCATTGAAGATTTAAATGAAGACATTATGATTTCAGTTGAAACAAAAAATGAGAAAAACAATAGTGACATAACTGAAGAAATATCTGATGAGAAAGAAGTAGAAATGAATGAAGAACAAAATACTGAAAGTGAAGAATCACAACTACAAACAGACACAGAACCAAGACGTTCAATAAGAGAGAACAAAGGAAAACTACCAAAATGTCTCTCATACAAGACAAGTATAAGAAAAATCTATGAACCTACCTCTTGGAAAGACATATCTAAACTTCCTGAAGAAGAAGCTAATAAATGGATAGAAGCAACAGAAACAGAAATTCCATCCATGCATGATTCAAATACATGGACACTAACAGATTTGCCAGAAGGAAGACAAGCCATAGGATGTAAATGGATTTTTAAAGTAAAATACCAAACAGATGGCACACCTGAAAGATATCGAGCAAGACTTGTAGCTAAAGAGTATTCTCAAAAATATGGAGAAGACTATGATGAAACATTTGCTCCAGTTGTCAAACACACTACAATAAGAACTTTACTTACAGTTGCAGCAGTGGAACAGATGGAACTAAGACATCTGGATGTAAAGACAGCTTTTTTGAATGGAGATTTAACAGAAGACATTTACATGGAACAACCTCCAGGATTCAAAGATGAAAGAAATCCAAAAAAAGTTTGCAAACTGCAGAACAGCATATATGGTTTAAAACAAGCAGCTAAAGCGTGGAATGACAAAATCACGGAAGTACTAACAAATGAAAAATTTCAAAGAAGCAAAGCTGATCCATGCTTGTACACAAAAAGGCTGAGTAATAGATAGATTTATGTACTCATATGTGTAGACGACATTTTGATTTGTTTTAAACAAGAAAGGAATAAAGAAAACATTCTAAAAATCCTGAAACAAAATTTTGAAATCAAAGACTTGGGAAATGTAAAACAGTACCTAGGAATACAGATAGAAAGAGAAGAAGACGGAAGTTTCCTACTGAATCAAAATCACATGATTCAAGACATAACAGAAAAATTTGGACTAAAGGATGCAAAAACAGTAAAGTCTCCAATGGAAACTAATTATCTCAAAGAGATGAACAGTGAAGAAAATATGCTACCAAACAATGAAGAATACAGAACAGCAATAGGAAAACGACTGTATCTAGCGACCATTACAAGACCAGACATCGCAGCAGCAGTAGGAATCCTGAGTAGAAAGGTATCAAAACCAAATAAAGCTGATTGGAATGCCGTGAAGAGAGTAATATGTTATTTGAAAGGAACTAGCAATGTTAAGCTGAAATTACCCACAGGTGATAATTGCATTTTAACAGGATATGTTGATGCAGACTGGGCTGAGATCCAACTGACAGAAGATCTACCAGTGGACATATTTTTTTTCTCTCAGGTGGACCAATAAGTTGGACAAGTAAGAAACAGTCAATTGTGACACTGTCTTCAACAGAAGCAGAATATGTTGCAGCAGCACATGCGAGTCAAGTGGTACTGTGGTTAAGACAATTGTTGACAGAATTAGGACAACCACAGTTGGAACCAACAAAAATAAAAGAGGACAATCAAGGATGTCTTGTTCTTGCTCATATGGAAAGAGTCAATCCAAGAACCAAGCATATTGATGTGAAATATCATTTCTTGAGAGATCATCAGGACCAAGGAGTATTGAAGTTGGAGTATTGTCCTATTGAAGAAATGACAGCGGACATTTTCACGAAGGCGTTGAATGCTGATAAACATCAGAGACTAATAAAAAAGTTGGGTTTGATTGAATAAGTCCTTACTGTTGAGTAAGGGTGTTGTCATATGCAACAGATTAGGACTTCTATATTATAAGTAAAAGGAGGACTTTATGCTGACCTGACAGTAGATGGTGATGTTGTGTAACGTTCCCTTCTTTAATGTATTGTATAAGAATTAGTCTCTCTTCTGTTTAGTTTCACTTTCATTTTGTTCCTTTTTGCTGATGCAATGCTGTAATGACTGTGCATTATTCTTTTACTCATGTTCAGAGAAGTAAACGCTTGTTATCCCATGCAACCTGCTCTGTGAAGTTTCCTCTGCAAAGGTGTGGATTCAGAAGCTGTGCAACAAATAAGGCATATCTTGTTCGGTGCATGGAGCATGCAGTTGTGTCTCGCTCCCGCTGTCCGGTGCCCGCCACTGCTGCCGTGCTCTTCTCAGGAGTTAATCACAGAGCCTCGAAGCTGTGTGCCGATCTCCGCCCATGAGCCTGCGCCAATCACAGCGCAGGAACCATGGGCCAGCTGACGTCATCCATAGCCTCTGATTGTTCCTGGGCTGTGATTGGCCCAGGGCTCCTGCGCTCTGATTGGCCCAGGGCTCCTGCACCACCAAAGCACTGAAAGCAGCACCGCAGAGGAAACCAGTAAGAAAGTGAAAGTGTGTGTGTGTGTCTGTGTAAGGGTGTGTGTGTGTACGGTACACACATGGGAGGCTGCAGTGGGATACTGTGATAATGGGAGGCTGCAGTGGGATACCGGGATGATGGGAGGCTGTAGTGGGATACCGGCATGATGGGAGGCTGCAGTGGGATACCGGGATGATGGGAGGCTGCAGTGGGAAGATGTGGGATGATGGGAGGCTGCAGTGGGATACCGTGATGATGTTAATTCTTTTTCTTGAGAAAGTAAGACACCCCCCCAAAAATAAGACATGGCCAAACTTTCGTAGCAAAAATTAATATAAGACGGTGTCTTATTTTCGGGGAAACAGGGTATATATATATATATATATATATATATATATATATACAGTCATGGCCAAAAGTTTTGAGAATGACACAAATATTAATTTTTACAAAGTCTACTGCTTCACTTTTTCTAATGGCAATTTGCATATACTCCAGAATGTTATAAAGAGTGATCAGCTTAACAGCAATTACTTGCAAAGTCAATATTTGGCTAGAAAATGAACTTTATCCCCCAAAACACATTTCAACATCATTGCAGCCCTGCCTTAAAAGTTCCAGCTAACCTCTTTTCAGTGATTGCTCCATTAACACAGGTGTGGGTGTTGATGAGGACATGGCTGGAGATCAATCTGTCATGATTAAGTAAGAATAACACCACTGGACACTTTAAAAGGAGGCTGGTGCTTGGCATCATTGTTTCTCTTCTGTTAACCATGGTTATCTCTAAAGAAACACGTGCAGTCATCATTGCAATGCACAAAAATGGCCTAACAGGGAAGAGTATCGCAGCTAGAAAGATTGCACCTCAGTCAACAATCTATCGCATCATCAAGAACTTCAAGGAGAGAGGTTCCATTGTTGCCAAAAAGGCTTCAGGGCACCCAAGAAAGACCAGCAAGCACCAGGACCATCTCTTAAAAGTGTTTCAGCTGCGGGATCGGGCTACCAGCAGTGCAGAGCTTGCTCAGGAATGGCAGCAGGCAGGTGTGAGTGCATCTGCATGCACTGTGAAGTGGAGACTCTTGGAGCAAGGCCTGGTCTCAAGGAGGGCAGCAAAGAAGCCACTTCTCTCCAGAAAAACATCATGGACAGACTGATATTCTGCAAAAGGTACAGGCAGTGGACTTCTGAGGACTGGGGTAAAGTTATTTTCTCTGATGAATCCCCTTTTCGATTGTTTGGGTCATCAGGAAAACGCCTCATTCGGAGAAGACAAGGTGAGCGCTACCACCAGTCTTGTCTCATGCCAACTGTTAAGCATCCTGAAACCATTAATGTGTGGGGTTGCTTCTCAGCCAAGGGAATCGGCTTTCTCACAGTCTTGCCTAAAAACACAGCCATGAATAAAGAATGGTACCAGAATGTCCTCCAAGAGCAACTTCTCCCAACCCTCCAAGAGCAGTTTGGCGATCAACAATGCCTTTTCCAGCATGATGGAGCACCTTGCCATAAAGCAAAGGTGATAACTAAATGGCTCAGGGAACAAAACATAGAGATTTTGGGTCCATGGCCTGGAAACTCCCCAGATCTTAATCCCATTGAGAACTTGTGGTCAATCATCAAGAGACGGGTGGACAAACAAAAACCTAAAAATTCTGACAAAATGAAAGCATTGATTGTGCAAGAATGGACTGCTATCAGTCAGGATTTGGTCCAGAAGTTGATTGAGAGCATGCCAGGGAGAATTGCAGAGGTCCTGAAGAAGAAGGGTCAACACTGCAAATATTGACTTGCTGCATTAACTCATTCTAACTGTCAATATAAGCTTTTGTTACTCATATGTTTGCAATTATTATATTTCTGTCTGTGATAAAAACATCTGTCAAACACACATAAAAACCAGAGGGCAGCAGATCATGTGAAAATATAATATTTGTGTCATTCTCAAAACTTTTGGCCATGACTGTACATGTCATTGTGACACATATATATATATATATACTGTGGTGGCCAAAAGTATTGGCACCCCTGCAATTCTGTCAGATAATACTCAGTTTCTTCCTGAAAATGATTGCAATCACAAATTATTTGCTATTTTTATCTTCATTTAATTTGTCTTCAATGAAAAAACACAAAAAGAATTGACCTAAAGCCAAATTGGATATAATTCCACACCAAACCTAAAAAAGGGGGTGGACAAAAGTATTGGCACTGTTTGAAAAATCATGTGATGCTTCTGTAATTCGTGTAATTACCAGCACCTGTAACTTACCTGTGGCACCTAACAGGTGTTGGCAATAACTAAATCACACTTGCAGCCAGCTAACATGGATTAAAGTTGACTCAACCTCTGTCCTGTGTCCTTGTGTGTACCACATTGAGCATGGAGAAAAGAAAGAAGACCAAAGAACTATCTGAGGACTTAAGAAACCAAATTGTGAGGAAACATGAGCAATCTCAAGGCTACAAGTCCATCTCCCAAGACCTGAATGTTCCTGTGTCTTCCGTGCGCAGTGTCATCAAGAAGTTTAAAAGCCCATGGCACTGTGGCTAACCTCCCTTGATGTGGAAGGAAAAGAAAAATTGACGAGAGATTTCAACACAAGATTGTGCGGATGGTGGATACTAACATCCAAACAAGTTCAAGCTGCCCTGCAGTCCGAGGGTACAACAGTGTCAACCCGTACTATCCGTCGGTGTCGGAATGAAAAGGGACTGTATGGTAGGATACCCAGGAAGACCCCACTTATTACCCCGAGACATAAAAAAGCCAGGCTGGAGTTTGCCAAACCTTACCTGAGAAAGCCTAAAACGTTTTGGAAGAATGTTCTCTGGTCAAATGAGACAAAAGTCGAGCTTTTTGGGAAAAACCATCACTATAGAGTTTACAGGAAAAAAAGAGGCATTCAAAGAAAAGAACATGGTCCCTACAGTCAAACATGGCGGAGGTTCCCTTATGTTTTGGGGTTGCTTTGCTGCCTCTGGCACTGGACTGCTTGACCGTGTGCATGGCATTATGAAGTCTGAAGACTACCAACAAATTTTGCAGCATAATGTAGGGCCCAGTGTGAGAAAGCTGGGTCTCCCTCAGATATCATGGGTCTTCCAGCAGGACAATGACCCAAAACACACTTCCAAAAGCACTATAAAATGGTTTGAGGGAAAGCATTGGAGACTTCTAAGGTGGCCAGCAATGAGTCCAGACCTGAATCCCATAGAACACCTGTGGAGAGATCTCAAAATGGCAGTTTGGAGAAGGCACCCTTCAATTATCAGGGACCTGGAGCAGTTTGCCAAAGAAGAATGGTCTACAATTCCAGCAGAGCATTGTAAGAAACTCATTGATGGTTACCAGAAGCGGTTGTTTGCAGTTATTTTGGCTAAAGGTTGTGCAACCCAGTATTAGGCTGAGGGTGCCAATACTTTTGTCTGGCCCATTTTTGGAGTTTTGTGTGAAATGATCAAGGATTTGATTTTTGCTTCATTCTCTTTTGTGTTTTTTCCTTGCAAGCAAATTAAATGAAGATAAAAATAGCAAATAATTTGTGATTGCAATCATTTTCAGGAAGAAACTGAATATTATCTGACAGAATTGCAGGGGTGCCAATACTTTTGGCCACCACTGTATATATATTTATAGTTCATACATTTCTACATAGTATAATAGCCGCTAATTCAATTGCCGGCTTTTGTGAAATTACAGAACAGAACCCGACATGAAATGACACATGGTTTACATACAGTTAACCATGTAATTTCATGTAGTTTGATATATGGTTTCCACTAACAATTACATGAGTGTATGTGTGCAAAATTTCATACATGTAGGGGTTAATTAAAGGTGTAAATTTGTTGAAAAAAAAATGTGTGGGCTCCCGCGCTATTTTCTCAACTAGACAGACAAAGCCAGTGAGTGGGGGCAGATAATAATAGCCTAGGGAGGGTGCATTTATTTTGTGCCCCCCCTGGCTACTAACATCTGCCCCCAGCCAACCCTTTGTGAAAGATTACAGCGTGGGACCTGACAGAGCACCGGATAGGTAAGAATAATGTTGCTTTATTATTTTCTTTTTATTACAGGAGAACAAGGGCTTCGTACGGATTACCTGTAAAATAAAAGATGGTCAAAAACTGTGTGATTATTTCATTAAAATGATTTTTAATTAAAGTGTGTGTGTTTTATTTTTATTTCATACAATAGGATTAATAATTGAGAGTTGTCTAATTGACAACTCTCAATTATTAACCTTGCTTAAAGTCACCTTCCAATAGGAAGGTGGCTTTAACCCATTATTAACCCATTAGCCACCGTTACAGTGCAGTGGGAATAGATGGGCTAAGTGCCAGAAAGGGCGCATCTAATTATAGATTTGCCTTTTCTGGGGTGGCTGGGGGCAGATCTTAGTAGCCAGGGGGCCAAAAATAATGGTCCCTCTCTGGGCTATTATTATCTGCCCCCACTCACTTTCTTTCCCTGTCAGGTGTAGAAAATACCACGGGAGCCCACGCATTTTTTTTCAACGAATTTACACCTTTAATTAACCCCTACATGTATGAAATTTTGCACACATACACTCATGTAATTTTTAATGAAAACCATATATCAAACTATTTACTATGTATAGCATTATGTATGGGAACTTCCGATTCCGGTATTCGATATACAAAAAGTATCTGAACTCAGTATCGGAATTCCGATAGCGCGAATATCGCCGATACCCGATATTTGCAGTATCGGAATGCTCAACACTACTTGCTTTACATCCTGCAGAATGCAGCTTGTTTCCCCTCTGACTGGGTCAAAGTGGCATACATCATGTCGTACCTAGCAGGAGATGCTTTAATACGGATCTGTCCCCTCTGGGAAGCAGGGGATCCTATCGTCATGAACCTAGGGGCCTTCCTGGTGGCCTTCCGTAGAGTCTTTGATGTACCTCTTCCAGCTGCTCCTGCGAAGTCTTCCCTTTCTAGATCCGAGAGGCGCTCCTGACTGGCAAAACCTATGAAGAAAACGCCACGCCAGACTGCGACCCTCTGTGATCCTCCAGTTGCTCTACCTGTTGAACCAGCTACCCGAGAGAAATTCCAGAAGGCTGAGGAGAGTGGGCTGGCAAAGCAGAAGCCCAAAACCAGCCATAAGAAGGGCAGACAGTGTTGCCGTGCTTGTGAGGAACACCTCGGCGGTCTCTGTCCAGAGGATTTAAAGCTCCAGAACCTTGGGCCAGTAGGAGAGTCTGCCCTTGGTGAGAGTACTTCCCCTCCAATAAAGTCTATGACTGTTTATCTGCCTTCTGAGGGCTTTGGTGTGTATAAGCCACCAGTCATACGGAGTCAGTTTGTGATTTCCTTACTTCAGCCCTAGAACCCAGTGTGGGCATTGTCCGGAGATGGTCGAGCCCTACTCACGAACAGTCTAGTCCTGCAAGGACAACTACAGCTCCAAGTTGGAGCATTGTACACAAAGAAATTCATCTTCAGTTTGCTGTCTGGTGTGCCCATGGGTCATTCGGACCCAGAGATTCTCGTACCTATTCAGGTCTGGAGACAGCACGGTGCTTTGGTTGAAACAACCAAGTGACAAGAGGTGTCTGGTTCCCTTGCATCAGAGTCAGTCAGCAAGCTCATCTTCTTCATCTGGTCTGCTAGCCATCGAGTCAAGGTGTGATGACGTCTCTGAGGAAGAGGAAGCAGTGGCGCCCTCTTCACACACCTCCTGTGACTATACCTATGACCAGTTCCTAGGAACATCTTTGTCATCTGAGAATCTTTTCTTAGACCATGGATGGAGGATGGTTCCTGTAAAGATGCCTTTTGGATTCCATGTTGCAGGTGGATGAAGAGGTTGAAGCGGAAGCCTTTGTATCTCTGTTTTTTACCAACCCGGAGTAAGAGGTCCAGTCTTCATGGGATAACGGGCAGAGGATGGATCCTGTATGATTACCCTCAGCTTCCATTTGGCCGGCTGGTGAAGATACCAAGGCAAAAGTGCTTTCGTCTGATTCAAAGAAGGAGCCCCAGTTTTCTCAGGTTTACGGACTGAAGTTGGACCCAGTGAGGGTGTCTTCAGTTTTCAAGTGGCCAGCTGATGTAGAGGTCCTAACAGAAGCTTCAAAGTCCCTGCTTTCTGTCAACCTGATGGAAGAAGTCCTGGTCCTTGTGTCTTCAGTATTGGGAGCTGACCTCGCAGGGCAGAAAGACAATCTGCAATCTGGCTTTCTCGATGTCACACCTAACTTGTGCTACCTGAGGGATGTCGTGATGGCTCTGACTGTGTGTACTCCTGTTCTTCTTTTACAAGTCATTCTGGCAGACTTGAAGAAGAGGGGCCGTAAAGGGGGGGGTACTGTAACAACCCTGCTGGCATCACTGCATGGCCTCCCATCCCTCACAAACTTACTTGCTCACTGCTCCAGGTCATGCTGTGATTTCTGTCTGCTGCCAGCTCCAGGCTCTATACCTCTGGTCTCCTATCTGCTCTCTGCATGTCTTTCTGACTGTGTCCATAGGAGGGCGGCGCTGGAACTCTCTGGATCTTATGGTGTCAGGGTACACCTGACTTACCAATTATTATTAGCCCGCTAGTATTTAAGGCAGCCCCACCCTGTGGACTGGGCCTGTGCAATGTGTTTACTTAGTTAGTATCTTGCTACTGAGCTGCCAGGTCTCAGGACTTGCTCTGTGTTCCTCCATCTTTGGAGGCTTCACACCTAGCTTTGCCTTGTACCTATTTGTCCGGCCTCCAGGAGGCTGCATATCCTGGTCTCTGTGCTATTGTTCCTGACTTTGCCTTGTACCTCTTTGTCTGCCCTCCAGGAGGCTGCATATTCTGGACTCTGTGTCTTTGTCTCTGTTCCTTGTCTTGTGTCCTTACCTTGTCTGAACTCAGTCCTACCACTGTCTCTTAGTCTCCTTGTCTGTGGTTTCTTCCCTGCTGTGTCTTGCCTTGTGGTCTCTCTGTTTCTCTCTCTGCCCCTTGTCCGCACTCCTGCGGTTCTGCTCTGCTCCTGCAGCTGCAGCAATCTCTTGCTGCAGCTCCTCTCCGCATATCTTGCAGTTCCGCTCTGCTTCGCTCATGGCGCTCTTGCAGGTGAAGTAATCTCTTACTGCAGCTCCTCTCCGCATATCTTGCGGTTCTGCTCTGCCTCGCTCCTGCAGCTGCAGTAATCTCTTACTGCAGCTCCTCTCCGCATATCTTGTGGTTCCGCTCTGCCTCGCTCCTGCCGCTGCAGCAATCTCTTGCTGCAGCTCCTCTCCGCATATCTTGCGGTTCCGCTCTGCTTCGCTCCTGTCGCTGCAGCAATCTCTTGCTGCAGCTCCTCTCCGTATATCTTGCAGTTTCGCTCTGCTTTGCTCCTGCCTCTGCAGTATCTCTTGCGGCTCTACAGCCCTTCTCCGCAGCCTCTGCACCTGTTTCTCCATACACCATACCTTCCAGTCAGTTCCTGTATCTGCATTTGTTGTGTGATCAGGTCCCTACCTGTTTCTCCATACAGCATACCTTCCAGTCAGTTCCTGTATCTACATCTGCTGTGTGAACAGGTCTCTACCTACCCCTCCATATACCATTCCTTCTAGTCTGTCCCAGCATCTACAGTTGCTGTGTCTCATCTGTGCCAGCCTGCCCTGTGTCTGATCCATGCCAGCCTGCCCTTTGTCTCATCTGTGCCAGCCTGCCCTGTGTCTCATCCATGCCAGCCTGCCCTGTGTCTCGTCCATGCCAGCCTGCCCTGTGTCTTGTCCGTGCCAGCCTGCCCTGTGTCTCGTCCGTGCCAGCCTGCCCTGTGTCTCGTCCGTGCCAGCCTGCCCTGTGTCTCGTCTGTGCCAGCCTGCCCTGTGTCTCATCCGTGCCAGCCTGCCCTGTGTCTCATCCGTGCCAGCCTGCCCTCTGTCTCCTCTGTGGCAGCCTGCCCTGTGTCTCGTCCGTCCCAGCCTGCCCTGTGTCTCATCAGTGCCAGTCTGCCCTGTGTCTCGTCTGTGCCAGCCTGCCCTGTGTCTCGTCAGTGCCTGCCTGCCCTGTGTCTCAGCCATGCCACCGTCTCCCCAAGTGGGATCAGCAGCCACAGCCAGACACCACCCTGGAGTGGCACCTGGCAGCTGCCTGAAGTACAAGCCTGACCTCACCATAGAGGCTCCAGTGAATACCGAGGCAGCTGTCTTAGTCACGCCCCTTCCAGGGTAGTCTGGTTTGTGGCACAGTGGGGCCACAACCCCCCTTGGCTCAAGCCCGTCAGCCAGGGCGTGAGCGTGCAATTGCTCTAGGTATTCACAGTGCAGTGCATTTTGGAACTCAAAGACAGGTCAGTGGACTATATTCCGCCCATGAAAACACAGACCCCAGTCTGTGAGCGATAATGGCGATAAAGAAAACGCCACGCCAGACCGCGACCCTCTGTGATCCTCCAGTTGCTCTACCTGTTGAACCAGCTACCCGAGAGAAATTCCAGAAGGCTGAGGAGAGTGGGCTGGCAAAGCAGAAGCCCAAAACCAGCCATAAGAAGGGCAGACAGTGTTGCCATGCTTGTGAGGAACACCTCGGCGGTCTCTGTCCAGAGGATTTAAAGCTCCAGAACCTTGGGCCAGTAGGAGAGTCTGCCCTTGGTGAGAGTACTTCCCCTCCAATAAAGTCTATGACTGTTTATCTGCCTTCTGAGGGCTTTGGTGTGTATAAGCCACCAGTCATACGGAGTCAGTTTGTGATTTCCTTACTTCAGCCCTAGAACCCAGTGTGGGCATTTCCGGAGATGGTCGAGCCCTACTCATGAACAGTCTAGTCCTGCAAGGACAACTACAGCTCCAAGTTGGAGCATTGTACACAAAGAAATTCATCTTCAGTTTGCTGTCTGGTGTGCCCATGGGTCATTCGGACCCAGAGATTCTCGTACCTATTCAGGTCTGGAGACAGCACGGTGCTTTGGTTGAAACAACCAAGTGACAAGAGGTGTCTGGTTCCCTTGCATCAGAGTCAGTCAGCAAGCTCATCTTCTTCATCTGGTCTGCTAGCCATCGAGTCAAGGTGTGATGACGTCTCTGAGGAAGAGGAAGCAGTGGCGCCCTCTTCACACACCTCCTGTGACTATACCTATGACCAGTTCCTAGGAACATCTTTGTCATCTGAGAATCTTTTCTTAGACCATGGATGGAGGATGGTTCCTGTAAAGATGCCTTTCGGATTCCATGTTGCAGGTGGATGAAGAGGTTGAAGCGGAAGCCTTTGTATCTCTGTTTTTTACCAACCCGGAGTAAGAGGTCCAGTCTTCATGGGATAACGGGCAGAGGATGGATCCTGTATGGGTACCCTCAGCTTCCATTTGGCCGGCTGGTGAAGATACCAAGGCAAAAGTGCTTTCGTCTGATTCAAAGAAGGAGCCCCAGTTTTCTCAGGTTTACGGACTGAAGTTGGACCCAGTGAGGGTGTCTTCAGTTTTCAAGTGGCCAGCTGATGTAGAGGTCCTAACAGAAGCTTCAAAGTCCCTGCTTTCTGTCAACCTGATGGAAGAAGTCCTGGTCCTTGTGTCTTCAGTATTGGGAGCTGACCTCGCAGGGCAGAAAGACAATCTGCAATCTGGCTTTCTCGATGTCACACCTAACTTGTGCTACCTGAGGGATGTCGTGATGGCTCTGACTGTGTGTACTCAGGTTCTTCTTTTACAAGTCATTCTGGCAGGCTTGAAGAAGAGGGGCCGTAAAGGGGGGGTACTGTAACAACCCTGCTGGCATCACTGCATGGCCTCCCATCCCTCACAAACTTACTTGCTCACTGCTCCAGGTCATGCTGTGATTTCTGTCTGCTGCCAGCTCCAGGCTCTATACCTCTGGTCTCCTATCTGCTCTCTGCATGTCTTTCTGACTGTGTCCATAGGAGGGCGGCGCTGGAACTCTCTGGATCTTATGGTGTCAGGGTACACCTGACTTACCAATTATTATTAGCCCGCTAGTATATAAGGCAGCCCCACCCTGTGGACTGGGCCTGTGCAATGTGTTTACTTAGTTAGTATCTTGCTACTGAGCTGCCAGGTCTCAGGACTTGCTCTGTGTTCCTCCATCTTTGGAGGCTTCACACCTAGCTTTGCCTTGTACCTATTTGTCCGGCCTCCAGGAGGCTGCATATCCTGGTCTCTGTGCTATTGTTCCTGACTTTGCCTTGTACCTCTTTGTCTGCCCTCCAGGAGGCTGCATATTCTGGACTCTGTGTCTTTGTCTCTGTTCCTTGTCTTGTGTCCTTACCTTGTCTGAACTCAGTCCTACCACTGTCTCTTAGTCTCCTTGTCTGTGGTTTCTTCCCTGCTGTGTCTTGCCTTGTGGTCTCTCTGTTTCTCTCTCTGCCCCTTGTCCGCACTCCTGCGGTTCTGCTCTGCTCCTGCAGCTGCAGCAATCTCTTGCTGCAGCTCCTCTCCGCATATCTTGCAGTTCCGCTCTGCTTCGCTCCTGGCGCTCTTGCAGGTGAAGTAATCTCTTACTGCAGCTCCTCTCCGCATATCTTGCGGTTCTGCTCTGCCTCGCTCCTGCAGCTGCAGTAATCTCTTACTGCAGCTCCTCTCCGCATATCTTGTGGTTCCGCTCTGCCTCGCTCCTGCCGCTGCAGCAATCTCTTGCTGCAGCTCCTCTCCGTATATCTTGCAGTTTCGCTCTGCTTTGCTCCTGCCTCTGCAGTATCTCTTGCGGCTCTACAGCCCTTCTCCGCAGCCTCTGCACCTGTTTCTCCATACACCATACCTTCCAGTCAGTTCCTGTATCTGCATTTGTTGTGTGATCAGGTCCCTACCTGTTTCTCCATACAGCATACCTTCCAGTCAGTTCCTGTATCTACATCTGCTGTGTGAACAGGTCTCTACCTACCCCTCCATATACCATTCCTTCTAGTCTGTCCCAGCATCTACAGTTGCTGTGTCTCATCTGTGCCAGCCTGCCCTGTGTCTGATCCATGCCAGCCTGCCCTTTGTCTCATCTGTGCCAGCCTGCCCTGTGTCTCATCCATGCCAGCCTGCCCTGTGTCTCGTCCATGCCAGCCTGCCCTGTGTCTTGTCCGTGCCAGCCTGCCCTGTGTCTCGTCCGTGCCAGCCTGCCCTGTGTCTCGTCCGTGCCAGCCTGCCCTGTGTCTCGTCTGTGCCAGCCTGCCCTGTGTCTCATCCGTGCCAGCCTGCCCTGTGTCTCATCCGTGCCAGCCTGCCCTCTGTCTCCTCTGTGGCAGCCTGCCCTGTGTCTCGTCCGTCCCAGCCTGCCCTGTGTCTCATCAGTGCCAGTCTGATCCTGTGTCTCGTCTGTGCCAGCCTGCCCTGTGTCTCGTCAGTGCCTGCCTGCCCTGTGTCTCAGCCATGCCACCGTCTCCCCAAGTGGGATCAGCAGCCACAGCCAGACACCACCCTGGAGTGGCACCTGGCAGCTGCCTGAAGTACAAGCCTGACCTCACCATAGAGGCTCCAGTGAATACCGAGGCAGCTGTCTTAGTCACGCCCCTTCCAGGGTAGTCTGGTTTGTGGCACAGTGGGGCCACAACCCCCCCTTGGCTCAAGCCCGTCAGCCAGGGCGTGAGCGTGCAATTGCTCTAGGTATTCACAGTGCAGTGCATTTTGGAACTCAAAGACAGGTCAGTGGACTATATTCCGCCCATGAAAACACAGACCCCAGTCTGTGAGCGATAATGGCGATAAAGAAAACGCCACGCCAGACCGCGACCCTCTGTGATCCTCCAGTTGCTCTACCTGTTGAACCAGCTACCCGAGAGAAATTCCAGAAGGCTGAGGAGAGTGGGCTGGCAAAGCAGAAGCCCAAAACCAGCCATAAGAAGGGCAGACAGTGTTGCCATGCTTGTGAGGAACACCTCGGCGGTCTCTGTCCAGAGGATTTAAAGCTCCAGAACCTTGGGCCAGTAGGAGAGTCTGCCCTTGGTGAGAGTACTTCCCCTCCAATAAAGTCTATGACTGTTTATCTGCCTTCTGAGGGCTTTGGTGTGTATAAGCCACCAGTCATACGGAGTCAGTTTGTGATTTCCTTACTTCAGCCCTAGAACCCAGTGTGGGCATTGTCCGGAGATGGTCGAGCCCTACTCATGAACAGTCTAGTCCTGCAAGGACAACTACAGCTCCAAGTTGGAGCATTGTACACAAAGAAATTCATCTTCAGTTTGCTGTCTGGTGTGCCCATGGGTCATTCGGACCCAGAGATTCTCGTACCTATTCAGGTCTGGAGACAGCACGGTGCTTTGGTTGAAACAACCAAGTGACAAGAGGTGTCTGGTTCCCTTGCATCAGAGTCAGTCAGCAAGCTCATCTTCTTCATCTGGTCTGCTAGCCATCGAGTCAAGGTGTGATGACGTCTCTGAGGAAGAGGAAGCAGTGGCGCCCTCTTCACACACCTCCTGTGACTATACCTATGACCAGTTCCTAGGAACATCTTTGTCATCTGAGAATCTTTTCTTAGACCATGGATGGAGGATGGTTCCTGTAAAGATGCCTTTCGGATTCCATGTTGCAGGTGGATGAAGAGGTTGAAGCGGAAGCCTTTGTATCTCTGTTTTTTACCAACCCGGAGTAAGAGGTCCAGTCTTCATGGGATAACGGGCAGAGGATGGATCCTGTATGGGTACCCTCAGCTTCCATTTGGCCGGCTGGTGAAGATACCAAGGCAAAAGTGCTTTCGTCTGATTCAAAGAAGGAGCCCCAGTTTTCTCAGGTTTACGGACTGAAGTTGGACCCAGTGAGGGTGTCTTCAGTTTTCAAGTGGCCAGCTGATGTAGAGGTCCTAACAGAAGCTTCAAAGTCCCTGCTTTCTGTCAACCTGATGGAAGAAGTCCTGGTCCTTGTGTCTTCAGTATTGGGAGCTGACCTCGCAGGGCAGAAAGACAATCTGCAATCTGGCTTTCTCGATGTCACACCTAACTTGTGCTACCTGAGGGATGTCGTGATGGCTCTGACTGTGTGTACTCAGGTTCTTCTTTTACAAGTCATTCTGGCAGGCTTGAAGAAGAGGGGCCGTAAAGGGGGGGTACTGTAACAACCCTGCTGGCATCACTGCATGGCCTCCCATCCCTCACAAACTTACTTGCTCACTGCTCCAGGTCATGCTGTGATTTCTGTCTGCTGCCAGCTCCAGGCTCTATACCTCTGGTCTCCTATCTGCTCTCTGCATGTCTTTCTGACTGTGTCCATAGGAGGGCGGCGCCGGAACTCTCTGGATCTTATGGTGTCAGGGTACACCTGACTTACCAATTATTATTAGCCCGCTAGTATTTAAGGCAGCCCCACCCTGTGGACTGGGCCTGTGCAATGTGTTTACTTAGTTAGTATCTTGCTACTGAGCTGCCAGTTCTCAGGACTTGCTCTGTGTTCCTCCATCTTTGGAGGCTTCACACCTAGCTTTGCCTTGTACCTATTTGTCCGGCCTCCAGGAGGCTGCATATCCTGGTCTCTGTGCTATTGTTCCTGACTTTGCCTTGTACCTCTTTGTCTGCCCTCCAGGAGGCTGCATATTCTGGACTCTGTGTCTTTGTCTCTGTTCCTTGTCTTGTGTCCTTACCTTGTCTGAACTCAGTCCTACCACTGTCTCTTAGTCTCCTTGTCTGTGGTTTCTTCCCTGCTGTGTCTTGCCTTGTGGTCTCTCTGTTTCTCTCTCTGCCCCTTGTCCGCACTCCTGCGGTTCTGCTCTGCTCCTGCAGCTGCAGCAATCTCTTGCTGCAGCTCCTCTCCGCATATCTTGCAGTTCCGCTCTGCTTCGCTCCTGGCGCTCTTGCAGGTGAAGTAATCTCTTACTGCAGCTCCTCTCCGCATATCTTTCGGTTCTGCTCTGCCTCGCTCCTGCAGCTGCAGTAATCTCTTACTGCAGCTCCTCTCCGCATATCTTGTGGTTCCGCTCTGCCTCGCTCCTGCCGCTGAAGCAATCTCTTGCTGCAGCTCCTCTCCGCATATCTTGCGGTTCCGCTCTGCTTCGCTCCTGTCGCTGCAGCAATCTCTTGCTGCAGCTCCTCTCCGTATATCTTGCAGTTTCGCTCTGCTTTGCTCCTGCCTCTGCAGTATCTCTTGCGGCTCTACAGCCCTTCTCCGCAGCCTCTGCACCTGTTTCTCCATACACCATACCTTCCAGTCAGTTCCTGTATCTGCATTTGTTGTGTGATCAGGTCCCTACCTGTTTCTCCATACAGCATACCTTCCAGTCAGTTCCTGTATCTACATCTGCTGTGTGAACAGGTCTCTACCTACCCCTCCATATACCATTCCTTCTAGACTGTCCCAGCATCTACAGTTGCTGTGTCTCATCTGTGCCAGCCTGCCCTGTGTCTGATCCATGCCAGCCTGCCCTTTGTCTCATCTGTGCCAGCCTGCCCTGTGTCTCATCCATGCCAGCATGCCCTGTGTCTCGTCCATGCCAGCCTGCCCTGTGTCTTGTCCGTGCCAGCCTGCCCTGTGTCTCGTCCGTGCCAGCCTGCCCTGTGTCTCGTCCGTGCCAGCCTGCCCTGTGTCTCGTCTGTGCCAGCCTGCCCTGTGTCTCATCCGTGCCAGCCTGCCCTGTGTCTCATCCGTGCCAGCCTGCCCTCTGTCTCCTCTGTGGCAGCCTGCCCTGTGTCTCGTCCGTCCCAGCCTGCCCTGTGTCTCATCAGTGCCAGCCTGCCCTGTGTCTCGTCTGTGCCAGCCTGCCTGTGTCTCGTCAGTGCCTGCCTGCCCTGTGTCTCAGCCATGCCACGTCTCCCCAAGTGGG